>JARYTA010000001.1:1200000-1928350 GCA_031081845.1 Debaryomycetaceae sp. UCDFST 68-768.1 | reverse complement strand
CGAAAGCACAGTCGTTGCTGGTGAGAGGTCCATAACCATACGCTGGATTAAAGATTTGTTGTAAGAACCACAATGCCCCATCGTTTTAGTCATCAGCGGTGAAGTCAACATCGTATTCTTATCTCAGAGCAGACAACAATATTCTCTGCATGTGTTTTGAGACGAAAGCACAGTCGTTGCTGGTGAGAGGTCCATAACCATACGCTGGATTAAAGATTTGTTGTAAGAACCACAATGCCTCATCGATTCAATCATCAGCGATGAAGTCAACTCAAGCACATGATGTAGTACGACATTTTTCGTATTTTTTATCCGAGAATAGACAACAACGCCAATTCTTTGAATAAACTCTAGTCAGTAAAGGGCCTTCACTAGGAATGTTTAATTTTTGCCCGACGCGATAATTCGATATTCCCTAAGAGTCCAGACTGTATATAAAACACACCAGAGCTTTGATTATACACTTTTTGAGACAACGAAGTAGTACAAGTAGACTCTGTAATATGATTAGGAGTGATGTTATGAAACAACGGGTTTAGGTTGCGTTTGCAAAAATAAATTAGGAGTGAGTTTCACTAATCGGTACAGTTATACGAGAATCGGAAATGGGACAGAGTGTACAACATCTTTGAAGTAAATGCTATCCTTTTGTTCACTTGTAATCTGGAATCGTTCTTAATTCGATTTCTTGCAGAATGTTATTCTGACATTGGAATTGGATGAAATTCCTGTCCTGAAAAGCTTCGAAACTGTCGATTTGACCGTTTCAAAATTCACAATCGAAAATTAGTTGCAAGTTAGCGTAGATTCGCACACATCTTACTTTTAATGCAAAAGTGACGATATAGTAGTAACAATGAGTTGGCTACTCGGATGATACACGGAGAGTAAAGCTGATTTGGATAATATTGGAATTTTATACAAAAACAGGTTGGGGTACCAATGCTATAAACTATCGTAATCGAAAGAGATCTATAAGTTAGGTTTCGGCAGGATGAATTCCTTGATATGATTCTCTATCTCATTTTTGTAAGAATGTGGTCTTATCTGTTTTGATTGTTTTGACGTGAAATAACATTCAGAGGTTTTTCCCATTTCTTTAGTTCTTTTACCCGATAGAACGCATCCGGCTACAACTTTGCCACTCAAAAATTCACAGGGCATACCATGACTATGGAAACCTGCGATAAGAAAGCAACCAGTTATACCAGTGGAGTCTAATTCACCTACGTAGGGACACTTATCATTTGTAAAACCGAGAATACCAGGCCACGTCATTTCGTTTTTAGATAGTGTGCTTTTCCAAGTATAGAAAGTCTTTTTAGTATAATATTTTAAATATGTCTTGGGAGAATCTGGAACAGTGGAGTCATCATTGTTATCAAATATATCAGTCGAGGAACCATCAAGACTTTTCACTAGATGGCTTGAACCTCCAACAATGATGTAACCATCAACATGATTTATCAAATAACTATTTGAAGGCCACTGCGCGAGAAGGTCCCATAGGTTTTTGGTAATTGGGGGACTTATTTTTTGCTATGAGGCTTGAAAAATGTTGTAATGACCTTTATGGTAACAAAAACGTCTTTGAGTGGCTCTACTAATGCCTTGGAGTAGCCATTTGTAGCAAAAACAACTTTATTACAAACTGTATCTTCCCTTGGAGTACTCACCAAAAACCACTTACTATTTGGTAACTTCTTGACGGAAAGGGCAGGGGTGTTACTGTATAGCCTCAAACCCCAGTTACACTTTTTTCTAATAAAGCTGTCATTAATTTCCAAGGCCATGCATGTGCACCTGGAACTTTGGACATCTATTCAACATTCTCATCCATCACAAGCTGGATCAATTTCTTCACCTCTTCACGGACAAAAAGATTTGCTATCATCTCGTGGTAAGATTTGAGATCATGTTGTACTCTTTTCTCATCTTTGTACACATTGAATGTTCTAGTAATAATGAAGTCACAATCTATGCATTCATCTTCCACTAGGTTTTTCACGGCATACATGGTTTCCACTTCATAATTCACGACTGAGCGGCAAAAATATGCCCGTGGTCTCCGTCATAATCAGCGTACAATCTATGAAAATACTGTTTCAAATGGCCACCGTTTATACCGGTTGCTTCAGAGCAAATTGTTCAAGCTTCATACAAACAAATATCCAAATTTGGATTTACGTGCGACAAAAAGTGCGCAGTAGATGTACCAGCATAACTCTACTACTTGAACAGACAAACCTATATTCGCTCAATCCTGCGAAATTATGTTTATCATTGAAATTGGGCTACCTTGTTGTGTTGAACGGCGTTGCCCTTTAGAAGTCATATCTTAAATTTTATCGTATAGGATTTTACAAAACAGGATTGTATATATAAAACATACAACTTTATAGGTGATAGGGTCGCAAAAAGGCATTAACTTGAAGTAGAGATACCGTTTTTCTGCATGCCAGGAATTCAAATCGTGAAGAGGGTTAACAATAAACTACTTGATTTAGTTATACGGATCAGGTTCTAGAGATGTATATAAAAAGAGATAACGGATCCTATTATTTAGGCTTAAAGGATTATATACGTACATAGCCAGTTGAAGTCAGCAAAAAGAGTGAGTACAAAAAAATTTTTAGCGTTGAAAAGATGACTCTCCATAATGCAGACTCGTTCAAGGACGAGAAAATAGATTGATGCAAAAAAAAAAAAAAAAAAAAAAAAACTTTCTGCTTTCAATAGAAGTATAAAGAAGGGATTTGCGCTGCAGTTGTAGTTAAAACAGTTGTTACATTGCTCGGATTTATATCTGAGATTTATTGAGCTCATCTGCCATATCTAGCTGAGACTTCTTATTTTGGGAATTTGAAATTCATTTTAGTTCTAAGTTAAAGAGAGAAAACACTTCACTTTTGTAAGTCAATATCCATTTAAAAAGAAATCAATAGATCCGAAATTGGCTTCAATTGTTTCTTTGATCAACTTCAACTAAAGACTTTGAATAATACTATCGTCGGTGTACTTGGCTTGAGCAATCGAAATTGTTCTTTCGTCCAAGTCGTACACTAAATAAGCACTTCTCAAGAAAACATCACCGAGAATAGCCATTGAATTTGAAGCAGTGTTATCACCGCTTGGTACTAAAGCAGAGTAACAGCCACCATCTTGCTGGTAAACAAATTCACTAATAGGAACGTTGATCTTTGCATTCTTCGTGAATGAGAACTGGACAGTGTCAGTGCTGGATGATAAACCACAGTCAACCTTGTAAAATAGTTGACCACCAAGAGTTTGAGTACCTGAGCTACCGAGACGTTTTGCGAACTTTTCAGCAATATCAGAGGATATGTAAGCAAGACTGGTACCAGAGTCTAAAAGGGCTTTTCCGCCAAAAGACAACAGTAATCCATCAACGGATATTGTTTCTAAATCGACTGACAAATACTTTGCATCATCGATTGGAAGTGAAATTAAATCACCAGCGTATTTAGCCTTGTCAACACCACCAAAAATAATGGTTCCCGTTGCAGAAGTTGGAGAATCCAAGTATAAGGAGTAGGCATTTTTGGAGACGATTCCTTGTTTAACCAATGCGGCAGGGAAGTTTGTATATTTCTTCGAAGTACCTTCCAAACTCTCAAATCCTATTCCCAAAATACCCCCATTAAGTTCTTGGAGGTAAGAACCAACACCAATTTGGATATCTTTAAGCTTTATGGAACTTACATCAGTAAGAGCCACATCGTCTGAGTAGTACTCACCACTAACCTCTCCAATCCCGTATAAATCAACGAGTTGGATACCAAGATCTTTACTTGAAGAAGACGTGGAAGGGTTGTAAGTAGCGCCATCACAATAATCACAGTTCGAATCGGAACCTGGAACCCAGAAATCAGACGAGCCAGTATCAAGGGCCACACTGACCTTTTGTGCATTTGAGCCGATTGAGACATCAATCAAATAAGAAAGCTTTTGCTGATTTGTCAATGGTACCCCCTGGGGTGCGGACTTGGACTCCGTTATCTTTACACCACCTTGACCAGAGGTCCTTCCAGACTTCACAGTGAAGTTTAGCGCCAATGGTGCAGGTCCATTTCTCTTCTTATTATTATCAAAGATAGCTGCAGCAGTAGCTCCTCCGAGAATTGGAATTAAGAATGCAAGTGTGAGAAAAACTTTATAAGTAAAAAGTATGTTTGTCATTTTGTTGATTAAAGACGATTGATTGATGATTCAACAAAATTGAAGAGGTGCTGAATCAAGGTCTTCATATATAGTTTTTTTTTGGGCTGAAGGTGCCGTTCAATCAAAGCATTCGAGGTTGCAACTGCCAAGGAATTGATACCACCTGTTGCACATGATAAGTGTTTAACTTTGTATGAGGCGTATAAATACGTCAATAAATGTAATATATACGAAGACTTAGCTGTTGCTTGATTTCAACATAATTTTGCCCCATAGAACAGTAAACCCTTAGTATCTTTAATGACGATAATTTAAACCATGAATAATAGTTCATTGCTTTTCCTAGTTGAGTGATCAGCTGCTCTCTTTTTTACGATCGCTTTATCTCTGTCCAATTTGAGATTGACATGAAGTAAATATAGCTGCTCAAATTATGTTATTACGTTGGTTCACTTGCTCCATACATGAATCCAGGTATTCGGAGAAAGTTTGTTAGTGCTCAACTGTTACATCTGATTGAGGTTTGTGGTTGAAATATTTATTTGGAAGCTGAAATTCTTTCCACGGATTGCTTACAGAAAAGAAAATTCTCGCTTGCTCTTACCACATTCCATCGTAAACAACATTAAATGTCATTAAGTCTATAATTTGAATCCGTGGGTTTGTAAAGATCGTTAGAATAGGTGGGGGATACGTGAAAGGAGACCGAAAACCGAAGTGTTTACTAATGCATATGATTGACAAAGGATATTTTATTCACTGCAGATTGAAATCCGCGCAATAAGTGGCATATCGAAGAAACAATGTAACAAATATTTCGTTTATCCATCCTTACGCTCCCCGTTTTATTATTTGCCTTGCCACATAACGGTTTGAATTTGTTTTGAAGGGCGAGTCAATTGCTCTCTTCTCTTTCAATTGTGGTGTATGTGAACAAAACGTTAGCCGTAATCCTGCATCCTCATTTAGTAGCCTTATGAGTCGATGGCCATTATGAATTCAAAAATTCACCAAACCTACCAGGACGAGCCCTCTAACCCAATACGGGACGTCAATGAATTCAAAGATTTTTCTAATTAGCGAAATCATTCCAGTTGAAAGACGCATGAGTATAGTCTCATACTATACTTTGTTTCATAGCTATTCGAGTATAGATTTCAAGATAGGATACATACCCACATTGAATTTCTGATTACGGTTTTGAAAAATACGTAATTTCATGCTATCGTGAAGTATTTTTTAAGATATCCTTATAATTACGACTAAAATGATGTCACAATGGCCTGCAGCTTGCGAATCGGACCAAAATCAACGTACTACAAATTAGTTTTCGAACCCCATTTGCATGAATTTTGTGAGAGATTCGGAACCTACAAACCATCAAATTGTAATCGTTTCATTGACTAAAATTCTCACAAGGATGAGCAATCATGCTACAAACATCATGGTATGTTTTAAGCGCAAGAAGTAGAATTGACTGACAAGATAAGCAAATTTACAAAAATACATTAAATTTCTTTAATCTATTGAAACCTGCGTTGCATTTTATTGATTGAATAACCCCCTTTATAGTCTATCAGTAGAAAAGATAAAAGACAGTAGACCTACAAAGATTTTCAGAATGACTTTTAGGATGTATTTAGTTTGATGCCATCAAATTAATGAATCATAACGCTCAAATGCGAAAGAGGAAAGGGTGGTAAAAGAACAATTTCTTTTATGCTCCGTTGACCTTCTGTACCTCGCTTAAGAGCAGTAGAATTGACATTGTAGTGTATTTGCTTACCATCTATACAATATTTCAATAAACCTCGTAAGTTATTACTTCCATAGGGAAATCTCGACTTTTGCTATAGCTTTTCTAATGCAAATCTTCAAAAGTCCTAGTATTCAATCTGACAGTAGTGGGGGTCGAAGAGATTCCAAAATTGCTATGTTCCAAGATAGTACGCAAAATTGCTGGTGTTACAAAATCAATAATTCGACATCATGATGTTCACAAAGATGAGACGAACTTCGCTCTTCGCGACAAAACTCCGATGAAATTACCCCAGAAAATATAGCAAGAACTATGTGGGGAAACTAAACCAATGGAAAAATAATGATGAGGTATAAATGAGATTGTGTCGCGACGGGTCACGTAAGTCCATCACCACAACCGTATTTCAGTATTAACACCCAAAGAAGATATCAATTAGTTGTTGGTTTGATCTATTGTGTGGATCTCAAGTGGGGTAAAATATTCAAGGCATTGGATTCATTGGTCTCGAAAAGTTGAAGTTTTCAACTCCAAATTATAGTCTGATGGAGTGTCGGTTTAATAATCAATCGGAATCACGCATACGTACCCCATATTTCTTAAACGAAGCTTGATAACCGACATTATGTCATGAAATGATAATAATAATATATACTTACAATATATATATATATATATATACAGCTGATAGATTTCTGTACCAAACGGAAAACCATAGAAAATAATATGTCTACTAACTCTTTAGAGAAATTTGAGAATACCAATGAAGTTGATGGCATTGAAAAAACAGCTCGCGTCCAGCAACAAATAGAACATCAATACACAAGATGGCAGGCGATCAAAACTTATCCCAGAGCATTTCTATATACACTAGTATCTGTGTGGGTGATGATGGGTGTTGGTTTCGAGAATCAAGCTGGAGGTACCGTTGTTTCAATTCCAGAATTTAGGAAAGACTTCGGCTCATACCAAGCAGGAGGATATGTTTTAGATAGTCAGTGGCAATCAGCCATATCAGGCGGCCCATTAGCTGGATGCTTTCTAGGAAGTTTGATAGGATCTTACTTTGCAGATAGAGTTGGGAGAAAATGGATTTTATTTTTAGCTACTGCCGCATCAATAGGATGCATAGCTGTCGAATTTGCAGCTACGAGCATAAAGGTATTTTTCGTTGGTAAATTTCTTAATGCTATATTTCTCGGCATTCTTCAAACGGTTACAACGACTTACGTTGCCGAGATCAGTCCTCTTGCTTTGAGAGGAATGGCTGTAGGTGGCTTAAATATGTCCAATTGCTTTGGTCCTTTCGTGTGTTCCGTGGTTTTGAACTTTACAGCGTATAAAACTACAAGAATGGCATACAGGAGTATATTTTTGTCACAATGGGTCTTTGCTGCTACTGCATTGTTGCTCATTTTAGTGCTTCCTGAATCTCCTTATTATTTGGTAATAAAAGGAAAGACAGATGAAGCATTAAAATCACTTCACCGAATATACCGAGAGGAAGCCTTATCACAGGCTCAATTATGCATAATACAGACCACTATAAGAGAAGCAGAACAGCTTTCAGCCTCTACTTCGATGTTAGAATGTGTCAATCGTAAAAACTGGAAAAGGACTTTGGCTGCAATTTCAATATTAATTATTCAACCTTGGAGTGGAGTATCATATGTAACATCATACGTTACCTACTACTATGAATTGAGCGGATTTACAACCAGAGATTCTTTTAGAATCGCAATTGGTGGGCAGGTACTTTCTGTATCAGGTACTGTTTGCGCGTTATTCGTTATTGATAGATTTGGAAGAAGGGCTGTATTGTTCTACGGGTTGATTTCTTTGGGAATATTGAATTTGATAATTGCTGCCTTGGGAACTAAAAAGGAGAAAAGTTACCTTACAGGCTCTGCTGCTTTCATGACAATGTATAACTTTTTTTACAACACAGGAGTCGGTACTTTAGGATCATTGTGCTGCTCAGAAATACCTACTTCAAAGTTAAGAACTAAAACTTTAGCTTTGGGTGTCAGTTTCAATATGGCATTTCAATGTTTATGGCAATTTGTTCTTCCATACATGTTCAATCCTAGTGAAGCGAATATGGGCTCCAAGATCAATTTTATTTTCGCAGCATTTACATTAGGATCATTGGCGTACTTCTATTTCTATTTACCCGAGACTGCCAATAGATCTTTCGAGGAAATCGATGAAATGTATATTGATAAAGTTTCTCCCAGGAATTTCAAGAATCATATAACAAGTAAAGAAAAGGAATCTGAGGCAACATTTGAAGAAACAAAACTCGAAGTAGAACATGTAGAGCATGTTTGATAAGTTACGATATCTTAATAGTCTTTGTTTAAGTAAGTATGATTAATTCATAATAATGAGTTCAAGCTTTGTAGGTTCTCAACCAGCTTCAAAGGTTATAAATACTAATAATGAATGAGAACAATGGAATAAAAGTATCAACTCCCTACAAATCGACAATGGTAAATGTAAGTGGCATAGCATGTCACATGATTCAAAGCTTTTTAATTTCCTACTCGATGATTGCAAAAAGAATACAACGCTCTTCTATCAAGCTTTAATTATACAAACAGTTAATCGAAAACTAATTCCTTTTTTTAGAAATACAAACACCATAAAACTACTAAAGAAAACTAGAAACTGAAATCAATCAATATAGTGTGTGGTCAGTCATTTCAAATTTTGCAGCTGAAATCATAACTTCCAGATCCTACGTCGATACTTTGTTTATTGGGTAGAATCACAACGGCTTTAGTGTTTAAGGGAACTTCAACATGTAAAGCGAATTCGTTTCCAGTGATCTTCCATTCAGATACGATCTTACCGTATGGTGACTCATGGTACACATTCGCACTTTTAATGTTACCCCCTGGTATTGGACTTACCTCAAAACGTTTGTATCCGGGCTCAATAAGTTTCAATCCACCAATAATTTCGTGCATGAAAGTAGCAACACTTCCAAAAGCATAATGATTGAAAGAAGTCATTTCTCCTGGATTGATTGTACCATCTTCCAACATACTGTCCCACCTTTCCCAAATAGTTGTAGCACCCATAGTCACAGGATAAAGCCAAGAAGGACATTTCTTCTCCAATAACATAGAATATGCTTTCTCCGAATGTCCTGTTAATGTAAGTGCATGTGTGACAAATGGCGTTCCTGCAAAACCAGTTCCGATTTTGAAACCACCTTTTTCTACTATTTCAGCAAGACGTTCACCAGCAATTTTTAACCGATCTTTATCGTCATACAAGCCAAAGCAAATAGCTAGAGAATAAGCAGTTTGAGTTTCATTAACCATATGACCGGACTCTTTGATATATTCCAGTTCAAAATCCTTCTTACATTTATCTCTTAAATTTTTAAATTTGACATAATCTTCTTGATAGCCCAATATTTTGCAAATCTCTGTTATTAAGCTCAAAATTCTGTATAAAAATTCATCCGCAACAAATGTAGCATCTGTCACAGCTTCGAAAGGATTTTCAGGAGGTGCAGCAGGGTCCAACCAATCACCCCATTGAAGTATATCTTTTGAACGACTCCAAAGAAGTTTGTCATCACGCCTAGGTATGCATTCGTACCATCTAACCATACTTTCAAATTGCCTTTTCAAAACACTCAAATCACCATTATACTTGTAGACTACATCAGGAACAATCACAGTACAATCCTGCCAAAGTGCGCATGTGGAGTTGTTCGATAAAAAATCATGATATTTAATAATATCAGGAACAGTAGCAGGTGGGAGATATGGGATTTGCTTTGTTTCATTTTGAAGAAGTTGCTCACACCAAACATCTTTTAGCCAGTTTTGCAAAAAATTATTGCAATCAAATAGAAAGTTAGCAGTCGGGCTAAATGCTGATATATCACCAGTCCATCCTAATCTTTCATCTCTTTGTGGGCAATCAGTTGGTAAAGAAATAAAGTTACCTCTTGAGCTTCTGATTACGTTATCATGAAGTTGGTTCAAGAGAGGATTATCACATTCAAATCCTCCTATCTGAGAGAAATTTGTTGAAATGACAATCAATTTCAAATCAGCAAGGTCACAGTTGTTTGGCCAGTTAGTAACTTCACAATATCTAAAGCCATGAAAAGTAAACCGGGGATGATAACTTTCGGAACCGGTTCCTTTGAAGATGTAACTATCAGTAGCCTGTGCACCTCTTAGAGGGCGGGTCCCCAATTCACCATTTTCCATAACCTCGGCGTGTCTGAAGGTTAATTTGTGACCCTTTGGGGCAGAGAGACCACTGAAACTAATAAAACCCACCGAATTCTCACCAAAATCGACAACGTCTTTTCCTTTTGGAGTTTTGAGTACCTTTTGAGACAGAAGAATTTTGATCGGTCTCACATAGGGGAAGCTTTGAGGTTCGATTGATGGACTGATTTTCTCGATCACCTCAACTTTATTCCAAGAGCTATCGTCACACTGCGGTTCGGACCATCCTTTTATTTCTAAATTTGCATCGTAGTCTTCTCCTGAATACAACTGAGCGGAAGTGATTGGACCGTACGACGATTTCCAACTCTCATCTGTCATTAGGACCTGTTTACTACCATCTTCATACTGAAGAGTCAACTCAAGACTTATCAGTCTTTGATAACCATAGAAATTTGTGTTCTGTCCAAAGAACCCTAAGAAACCACTGTACCACCCAGAGGCTACACGAACGCCAATAGTATTTTCTCCAATCTGGATTGAATCCTTAGGATCATAAAACTGATGGAGAACACGAGATTCATAAGTAGTCCAACCGGGACTTAAATAATCATCACTAATTCTCCTTCCATTTATCTCAATTTCGTAGATTCCCCCAGCCGTACTGAATAACTTCGCAGATACGATATCTCCTTTGACTTTGAAACCCTTCCTGAAAAGTGTCTCAGGTACTTTAAGTTCCTTGATTTTAGGTTGGTCTTTCAACGCAATAAACTTAGCAGGCCATTCATCACTCGGAAGGATTCCCACTTGACCTTTCACTGGTTCTGACCACTCTGAAAAAGTCCCAGGAGTAGATTTGCTACTCACACGAACAGATATATCAAAAGACCTGCGAGAATTGAGCGGTGTACCGGGCCACTCAACCAAATGTGATTTTGAGTCTTTGACAGGCTCGTACTCGACATACTCTCTATCTCCTTCGTAAAGGACTTTGATCTGATAATATTCTTGTTCCCAATTTTGTTCAGATCCTTCGAAAGACCAAGAGACTCTGGGTTTTGAGACGGCTATTACACCTCTGCAAGGGCCAGGTGCAATGTTTTCTAATTTGATATTACTAACCTTCATTTTCAACTATATATTGTTGTGAAGTTTACACTAGAATTCAGATCAATTCATAACAGGATCTTGAATGAAGTCTTAAATAGAGTTTCCACAGACTCATGGAGGAACTATTGTCCGTTGGTCACTGGTAATTCGGTGAGATGGTCCCCACTGCTGATCATTAACCAATTTTGCCTCTATAATGTATTTGGAACTTGAAACCTATACTCCACTAAACGTTGGGGGAAAATCCTGGTTAGATAAGAGGACCAATATACCGTATAAACATTGAGCCGATTGACATTGCATCGAATATGATAAAATAGTTTCTCCATAAAACGTTGTGGAGAAAACAGGATATCGGAAACACATTCTATACAGGAAGATAAACCAATGCGCGGTATATGTTATGTCATTCATCATTGAGTCTATAACAGTAATTCAAAATGTTGATTTTCAGTTTTGATCATTACAAGTGAATACGGTCAATTCAACGAAAACATGTTTTTGTATGATCACCGATGAATTCAACTCGGGAGATTCAATTTCTTTCCTTTTTTTTTTTTTTTTTTCCAGATGATCCTCTAAGCCATTTCTCGAAGCTGTTAAAACAGGGACCAATTAACACTAATACTTCTTGTAGGCCTAAGTAATGGCGAAGTATTGGTTCAATGTGAGTAAAAGCCTCACAGTCAACCCTTAATAAAAGAAAAAAAATACCTTTCCCATCATATCTGAATACTACATGGGCAAACTGAACCAAACGTTGCAAGAAGGGGATTTCAATTAAGAATCTACAGGCCAAAAAGGATTTGGATTTCGCAGCCAGAACTCACACTGACTATGTTTAGTTGCAAAAACACAATCGCTTCGAAGATGGGATCTCTCACTTTCTTTTTATGTGTTCCTAGGATAAAGTTCTCCACAAAGCGACAAGTCGTCTCATTCTCCCATTCTTTTCGCGAAAATAAGATTATCTGGGGTTCTGAGATCTAATTCATTTTTGAAGCTCATATTTTGTGTTGAGAAATTCGTTATGTCAGAAATACTGTTTATTCAAAACTTTATCTGAACATTCAATTAGTAAAAATTAAACTTCAAGAATACCAAGGGAGTCTAATATATTAAGAATAGTTAAGTAATTGTAACCAATACACTTGCTTACAAAGGTTGATTATCTATTGCAAAAATGGTGTTGATCTTGCGACTACAATTTTTATTTTTCCCGGTGCGTGAAGTTATTCTATCGTGCCACATTTCCACATAAAAAAGAGTGGCTGAAGAAGGGGCATGTTTGATTGACGGTCTAATATTTCCAAGCTGATAAAATAAGTAAGTAATCTCCGATCAGACAATATGGAGCCACAGATGATAAGATTCTGATTAGCACAACACTCACGATTATGTAGTTAATCGCGACCTAATATCACCAATACTCGGATCCAAAGGCATTTAATTCCTCGAAGGTATATATATCTATATATATCTATATATATCTCTTTCATCTGTATATTTGTACTCTGTAAAGAAAAAATGGTTCTCCAAGGAAAAGTAAGGGACTTCTTTCAGCCAAGTGTTGTAAGGTATTTGAATTCCGGGAAGACTAAACTAGAAGATGAAGAAGAGGAGACCAAGAAAAGCCTTGCAGAAGAAGTAAGGGAAGGATTTCCAAGGGGTGAGTACAAATCTTGGGGTAAATTTGAATTTCTAAGAGTATTTGATTGGTACCCTTCGCACTATTCCAAAGATGAATTATGGCTATTATTCAAGATTGATCTCTTTGTTCTTGGATATGGTGTCATCAACTTCTACAATAAGTACTTGGACCAGACGAACATAACAAATGCATATGTCAGTGGTATGAAAGAGGAGTTGGGTATGGAAGGCAATCAGTATAATAATTTGGTTAGTTTGTACAACATTGGGTATTGTATTGGAGAGATACCAGCTTTGATATTCATGACTAGAAAAAATTCATGGTATCTTCTCCCTCTTGCTGAGTTATTATGGGGAATATGCACTGTTAGTGCGTCGAAAGTTACAAGTACGAGTCAGCTTTATGCTATAAGATTTTTAGTGGGATTTTTTGAGTCTCCAACGTTTCCCGGGATACATTATTGTCTAGGAAGTTGGTACCAGACGAACGAACTACACAAAAGAGCGGGAATTTTCTTTCTTTCTTCTGCCGCAGGATCTATGAGCTCTGGTTATCTACAATCCGCAGCGTTTAAAAATCTTACAGGGAAAAATGGTTTATCAGGTTGGAGATGGATGTTTATTATCGACTCTTTGATCACTATACCTACAGCATTTTATGGATTTGCGTTTTTTCCAGGAATCCCAAAATTTAAGAGGATAAAGAGTCCGTTCACTACTAAGGAAATGGAATTAGCCAAAACTAGAATGTACGAAAGTGGAGTGGAAGATCCGAAAGATTTGAATTGGTCAATGTTTAAAAGAGTACTTGGAAAATGGCCAATATGGGCATTTAGTTTATTGTGGTGTTTTACGAACTCGGCTACTTATGGTGCAGCTTTTTCACTTTTCTTAAAGGCTGACGGAGGGTATTCAATTCCTCAGATTAACAATTACCCAACTATAAGTCAAGGATATGGGGCATTTATGGCTATTATATTTGCAGCGGCTGTTGATATCTATCCAAGAGAGTATGTTGTTCCGCCACTTTATGTCCTTATATTCTTTTCATATATTTGCCTTTTAGTTTGGGATATTCCGAAAGGACTCAAGTTTGCTCTGTACATTTTATCACTGTCATCAAGTGCAAATTCTCCAATATATTTATCTTGGGTTACTGATATCATGAAAGATGATTCTGAGGGTCGGGCAATCACATTGGCATTCATCAATTCATTGTCATTTGCGTTTTCTGCCTTTGTTCCCAATCAGTTGTATAACGTGAAATACTCACCAGAATTCAAAGCTGGGTTTGGATCCTCACTTGGATTTTATGCTTACATGTTTGGTATATTTTGGCTCATTTGTTTCCTCTATCGTCGTGAACAAAGGATATTAAAAGAGGTTAAAGAAAAAGAGGAGGAATCTTCGGAATCGAACCTATCTGTCGTAGTGATTGAGGAAAACGGCGGAAAAGGAAGCCCAGTTACATAAAAAGATAGATAGCTGAACTATAGATGAGTGTTAGGTAGATGTATATATTTTTACTAACATAATTTATTTTTTATATTGGTATGACTGTTCACAAGTTTATGTTTTACTTCCGTTTTCGCAGCCATTTTCTTGGAAGTTCCGTGAGCCAATTTGAAAAAATATTAAAAATTCTGAATTGTAGAACATTTTCATGCCTGAGCACATTTAACTATTTGAAAGATATCCATTAGCCTGATTTCTTTTCAGTCATTCTCCTTTTAATAAGGAAATATATTGAAAACCGAGTATTCTTCATCTAGAGGCATAGGAGAATTTTTGATATCGAGAGCAGACGATTCTAAGATCGGTATACTTTCCATCAATTTTGAAATTTGAAAATGCGCATCACCAAAATTTACGATTTTATCTTCCTCAACATAGCTCATATCAGGGTTTTCATATCCACAATCTTGTTGTTCAAGTATATCAAAACCATTGCAAAAAATATCGATGAACCGACTGATCTTTTTCGACGACCCAAGGATCAGATGCTTGTTTTCATCATTCACTTTCCTTATCAGAGCGATTGAGTTTTTCATATCTTTAAGTGTCACGGCAATAATGTTCGAATTAAGAAGCTTTTCATTTCCCTTCAAAACAGTATATCCTATAATCAACCCCATGATTGCATGATATCCAATAAACAAATCAGGGAATAAACTTCCATTAAAAAGACCATTTTCGTTACTGATACCTAAAAGCTCTCCAATCTTTATACAGGAGTATATGCTCTTCTCAATGAATCTCCAATAAGATGAATTTTGAAAGTATGGCTCCGTATTTTTTGATGCATAAATTAAAAATGGGAATGTAAAGGACAAGGTATAATAAAAGAAACGTAAGTTCAAGTATAACTTCGAATCGTTGATTCCAGTCCTGAGATCTGACAAATCCTCAGGAAGACTGGAATACCATTCTTCAAACGATTTGATCAAACTTGTGGCACTTTCCATATTAGATGCAGAGAGTAAGTCCCTGTCTAAAAGTAATTTTTTCCGATATTCAAGAATACTGTACAGATACTTACTCAATTCCGAAGAGTAAGAATAAACTATCTGGAAGTCAGAATCCGTTCCAAGAGAAGGATAATCAATAGTTATATCCTCAATATGCACACAACTAGATCTTCCCATTTGAATACTATAATTAATCTCCAAACTAAATAATGTCCACCATGTTCTTTTCATTGATTCTACTTTCATTGCGTCAGTGGTACATGTCATCACAGATTCTCTGTTTATGCCTAAAGAAATTGCTTGCCCCGAGGCATATTCTAGTAAAAGATATGCTATCTCTCGTTTTTTATTATTATCCATATAAATAGACAATAATATGCAACATCTTATTCCGTCCAAAGTAGGAGTTAGGAGAATATCAGATAAACACAACTTGATTATTTGAATATATTTTTTTATAAGAGTCTCATTAAGCTTGAAAGCTTCAGATTTGTTTTCGATTTCATACATTCTACCGAGTATCCAGACAAGGTAAAAGCAACAGATTTTGTCGGAGCTGAACTTCTTTTCCCACCGCGCTTCTTTATTCAAACATTTCCAGAAAAGTTGATAACTATCTCTGAAATCACTTTCCACGAAACAGAAATAGCGTTTATGGACTTTTTCATAAAATATATCCACATAATGATCAGTCTCGGCCTTGTCCAAATAATTCACCACTGGAAATTCTGTATTTTGCAAATTTTTGAGATCTGGTCCTGAGAGAGGCTCATTAGAAGAACTTATTACTATTTCACTCTTGTACAACTTCTGGTAGTTTGAAACCAATCTGAGACCTCCACTAAGAGCAATCAAACTAACTGCATACTGGAGGAATCCTGGAGCACCGAAAGGCCCTATATAATGAACATTACCCCCATGATCAACAATAATGCTATCTGGTTGCTGTATGAGAGGATGTTTCTTTGTGAGTTCTTTAAAATCAGAAGCCACGCTACTATCAAAAATACCAGGCGAAAGTAGATCATATTTCAACGATATTTCGCATTGAAATGGACGCTCGTTCAAGTCTATTTCTGGAAGTATGAAGGGCTTGAGATGCAACTTTTTCTCTTTGTTACCAGAATGTGTAATAAATTTATCCGCTTCAACATAATTGTGGAAATCGTTGGTGGGAGACTGTCGGAAGGAAAAATTATCGAGAGATTCCAATTGGAATGGAGATTCCTCTTCATCATCACGGATAAGTTCAAGCTTGGGCTTCTTTACTATCTTGCTTGATGTGAGAAGAGAAGATAACAGCATCAACTCTTCTGTTTCCTTTTCGCTCATTGTGCCATCCCTTGACGGCATCATCACATTTATGCTGTTTCCATATTCAATCAAGGCATCGATATTATTGGCATCTATCTGCGGAAGCATCCCACGCACTAGAAACAACAAGCACTTGTAATGCAACCCTAGGTTCTCGATAGGCAAGTTTGTCTTCTTCTTTCTCTTGATAGTCGTTGAACAACTACTGGAAGACTTTTGGCATGCAAGGCATTCCTCTAATCTCCCATTCGGCCGTTTGCAAGCTATTTTTCGCATCTTGCACCTATCACAACTGAATAACGCTTTCTTCCTCTTTCCTTCCGCAACTACACGCCTCTTACGAGACTTAATAACAGGTATTGAAGGGTCCATTTCTGTTCACTGAAACTTGTAAACCCAAAGAGATCTTGAAGATGGACAAAATAATTTATATTGAACCGATAAAGTGATCAAAAGGGAAAATGACTCAAAATCGAAATCTGAGATAACCTTATCTAAAATTACGTCTGTCGCTTACAATATACAGTTCTCAAATTTCTACTAAGTTTGTATTTTCAAAGTCTATAATTTTGCATCATTACTAAAAGCTAAATCAATAGAATCTTTACTCATACCCAAACCTAAGGCGAACCCACTTCCTGCTGCTCCATAGTTGTGGATTAAATTAACGCCATTTGGTAGATACTCTTTTTCTATACGAACACCACCCTTTCTACCTGGTCTGAAGGCTGACACTGCTCTCAACACATGCAAATCTTCGGCACGATCGACTGTTTCTAAAATTTTAGGTTGTAACTTAGCTACACGCTTCAATATGTCCTCCGATTCAGTGCCCACAATATCTTTATTGTAATTATGGGGTTGGTAGAAGCCTCCCAATATTACTTCGTCATGCGATTGGGGTCTTCTGAGAATATACGTGCTGGAATCTTTTCCCCAGCACAAAAGACTTTCTTTAATTTGGGGAGCCTTGATGACTAATACTTGTGCCCTAATGGGCATAACTTGACTGTCGTTCACACCACCCAATTTTTGGGACCCCAATCCTGTGCAATTGAAAACATGTTTGGTTTCAATCCCACATACTTCTTCTATGTGAGCGATCTCTTTCACATATACCTTAACTCCTTTTTTTTTCAAATACTCAAATATGGTTTTTATGAACTTTGGGCTATTGAAATGCCAAGTATCGTAGTTCAAACCAAAAGTTGAACCAGAAGGAATCTCTTCTTTGGGTAGCACCTTGAAATTCTTAGCAAGTGTAGAAACGAAACCAATAGCCTTGTTTGAAGGAGCTTCATACCAAAACTCTCTAGCAGGACCGAACCCCAACCCACATTCATCTCCCAATACTTGTTCCAATTTCTCAAGGTTAAGATAACTAAATTTCCAGATATTCAGCGTTTTTTCACTGTCATCTTTAAGGACAGTAGAAATCGCTCCAGCGTAAGGAGACGCATAATCGTGTGACAAATCCCCAGGTATATGCTTTGTGATAATCGAGATATCTTTTGCATCAATACCTCTTTCTATTAAAAGATAACCTGTATAAAGCCCAATGACTCCACATCTATTTATGTTAGCTGAAATACTTTTAAGAGAGTTAGAACTATACATACCCAACGATAACGATTTTAGTCATTATATAGAGCTTGTCTGGAGTGAAAGTATTACAGTTAGGAGAAGCCAAAGACGTGTTCGAAGATGTCACCTATATACCATTTTTCGAAATCGTACGTTATCTAAATTGGCGGAAAAAAAGGAACTATGCTGATATAATTCCGTTCATTGAATATAATGTTATCTATGAAGTTATAAGGTTTCCGAGGTAGGAAATGCTCTTGAGAGGCCGACATCATATACAAAATTTCCCAAGGTAACTATGTCCCATACAGGTAACCCAGTGGCAACTCTAATAGCATTTCTAAAGGGTGGCATGTTAGCACATTCCAATACAATGCCTCCAATATTATCATTTTCAGAAATCAATTTGTTAGCAGCTTCTATTAAGTCTTTAATATGTTCTTCAAAATCGTAACCTTGCTTGTGGTTAATCATTTTCTGAAATGAACAATTTTTCTTAACGCCAACTATTGGTGTGCTAACATCTGCACCTACGGCTTCTAAATGCTCCTTCCCTAAAACCTCTCCATTAAAAGTAATAACGCCAATCCTTTTCTTAGGGTTTATCAATTTGGAAGCAATTGGGATCTGCAAAAGAGAAGATGTTCCAATTGGAGTTTCTGGGTATTTCTCTTGCAATATATGATGCAATGTGGCCAAGAATCCACAGGAAGTAACAATTGCAACTGCGCCATCAGCGATAAGCTCTCCAGCAGCATCAACCCAACCTTGAATGAAATCGTCACTGTAGTTCTTGGATGTTTCAACTACACGGTGTACATCAGAATTTTCAACTGTGATAACCTTCACAGGGATATCCCAGCTATCTAACGACGCTACATCACCAGCCGGACGAGGAAAGAATGAATTGACCTTTAGCACTCCAAGAAATGGCTTTTTTTCTGTCATTGGAATCGAATGTTATTGATTACTATATTGAAAATCCCTTCTGGCAAGCTCCATTTAAGCATCTTTGGTCCCAATCAAATGCGGAAACCTGCAAACTTGATCCGTTATCATAGAGAAAAAAAAAATTAAGCGAGTGCCGCGACCCACAATTCGGTGATAATTACCCATCGAAGCCTTGACTTGAAGAGTTGAATTAGTCAGTTGGACGAATATCTAGCGAAGAATTATAATCCCTTATATATCATGTTATTTAGGTTAGCTCGTTCATTTTATCTCTTTGGTTGGCAAGAGATTGTCTCCCCACCATTCGCAACCGTATACAAAAAAAAAAAAAAATAAATACAAGCAATATACATTCATTACCATTAATCAAAAATAGTTCAGCTAATCATATAGAATATCTAAATTCTGGATTTTCTTGGTCAGTGAGATCTGCAAATTCTATATTTTCGGGAACGATATAAGCATCTCCTAGTTCCTTTTTCTTCTTGTCTCTTCTAGAGTTGGATATAAGACCGTGTAAAAGAAGTAACAATATACAGATGTCTCCAGCAACAAACGACACAGTCATGGCAACTTTTGCACCCACATAATTAGGAGCTTGTTCTGTCCTAAATGTCTGAGGTCCAATAATGTTTCCAACACAGTACCCAATGAAGTAGCCCGCATTTATTATCATCCTTTTGGTCGATCCGGCTATGTTTGAAGACATATACGAAAGGACACCCGATAAGACACATGTAGCAACATAAAAAGTCAAGTATCCAAAAAGTCGACTTCCCTTAGGCGAAGAAAATGCGAATAGACACATTCCCATCGTTACAAAACAGTTCACTATGAGGCACAATGTCATACGACTTTTGAAAAACAAACTTCCAAAATAAGCGAGGGTTATGGGTGCAACTATATCAATTGCACCTCCACACATTCCCATCAAAAGAGATTGCGAAGTGTCGAACTTGAAATCAACATTGAATAATATCGAACCGAAATTTGTGAATCCACCATTAGGAATACTATACGAAATACCGTAGAAAAAAAGAATATAGAGTCTAACATCTTTGAATGCTTCAATTGCTTGATTCATTTTGAATTTCGTATTCCCAAATCCTTGTTGGTTATCTCTTATCCTCTCAATTACATATCTTTTCTCTTCCTCATCCAAGAACCACGCCTTAACTGGAATGTCAGGAATGTGCACAATTGAGATGAAACCCAAGACAATTGTAATTAAACCTGTTATAACGTACAATAATCTCCAAGAAGCTATGGAATAGGTATGTTTATACAACCCATATGAGATTGAAGCACCGACTATACTTCCAAAACCTTGAAATCCCACGTAGATACAAGATCTGCTAAAATGTTCAGTTTCTTTTTTCCAGTACATATTCATTAAATGAACATATGCTGGACTCATGAACCCTTCCAAGGCACCCAATAAAACTCTGCAGACCAAGAAAGGAGCACTAGTATGACATGCTGCGTGACAAGCTAAAACTACTCCCCAAAGTACGATCACTGTTCCTAATGTCTTCGAGAATGGGAGTGCTTGAAGCATACGATTTGCAGGTGCTTGCGAGACCAAGTACCCAAAATAGAAAGAACTTCCAACCCATGAGTATGTCTGACCTGTAATCATATGAAGATCGGTACGTAAACCCAAAATACTGGCGTACGAATTGGTTGTCTTGTCCATCAACTGACAAGACATCAAAGCGCACACTAAAGGTAAGATAAAGAAATCTAATTTTCTAACCAACTTTTTATCCTTCTCTTCGTCGAAGTAGAAGTCGTCAATGTTCTTCGCGTATTTCAATGCCTGGTCAGCATACTTCTCTTCGACGTTGATCACTTGCCCATCGAGTGACGTTACGGTTACGATACCGTTGAGCTTTTCAATATCACCCTTCTCATTCTCGCTAGTAGAATCCTTTTGCCCCATTAACATTTCTCGTATTGGATAATAACATTAGAAAGAACTGGGACTATCATCTGATAATATACCATTCCTCCCAAAGGTATTATTCGATGGCCATATCAAAATGCCATCTTGGTTTGGAGAATGGAATATACAGATAAGATAAACAGAGATCCGTCAGATTGGAACTTAAACAACTACAATGTCCCGCTTACGTGCTTTAATTAGCAGACAACGAAATGTGTCTTAGTCCGCTTGCTTTAATTTTTCGTCGGCATTGGTAGCCATTGAATTACTTGGTTCAATGGATTCAACTGATAAGAACGGCTGTAGTGCAAAATTGGTGAAATATGTATACATACATATACAGGTTTGAGCAAAATGCCCGAAGTATTTAACGGAACCTTGTTGAAGATTGATCCGCATTACTTAATTGGTAAAAGCTAAGATAAAAATGAGCGGAAGCTTGGTGAACAATGTGCAGCCATACTATCCATTCAATTAGTTATAAGAATCGTATTTCAAATTTCGACGATTAAGTATTTTCTAGTGGATCAGATATGAGTGACAAGAAGAACGTCTTATTGATCGGACCTGGAGGAGTAGGGTCGATCGTGGCATACGGAATTGATTACGTTGGAAAGTCCAACCTCTCTATAGTTGTCAGAAGAGACTACAAGAAAGTTGCGGAGGAAGGATATGAGATTCATTCGTGTGATTACGGAGAGATAAAAGGCTGGAAGCCCCAGAATGTGTATCCTTCTATTGAGGCTGCAACGGAGCTGAAGGTTGTCTATGATTATGTTATTATTGCAACTAAAAGTCTCCCTGACATCGTGAAGCCAGAGGAGTTGGCTGAACCAGTTATCACCCCCGAGAAGACTGTGATTGTGTTGATGCAGAATGGGTTTGATTTGGGAAGACCATTTTTTGCCAAATTTCCTTTAAATGTCGTGATTTCAGGAGTTTCGCATATCGGATCCCACAACACAAACGGTGTTATTCATCAGACACAGAAAGACAAATCACTTGTAAGCTATTTCGAGAACCCCAATCTTTCCAAAGAGTTACAAGAAGAAAAAACCAAGGAATTCATTTCGATCTATTCAAACGAAAAAATTAATTGCCAGTACTTCCCTGACGCAAAGTGGTACAGATACAGAAAGTTGGTGTACAATGCAACACTCAACTCTATATGTGCACTCACGGGTGTAGACACCGGAAGATTAGAGTTTTCTGGTGGACTCGAGTCGCTAGCAATTCCTGCAATGAGGGAAGTGATCAAAATCGCCAAGGCAGATGGTGTTGAATTGCCGAACGATGTGATTAATTTGGTGGTTCATTCTGATGATGGTGACTACTTCGAGCCTTCGATGAGGGTAGATGTTAAAAAAGGCAATCCGATAGAGCTTCAAGTTATCCTTGGAAATTTATTAAAGGTTGCAGAAGAGTTGAAGGTCCAAACTCCAATTCTTTCTGTTTTATACAAACTTTTGGAAGTCGTACAATTCAGACTCAAAGAAGGTCAAGGTTTGGTCAGTGTTCCTGATAAACGTCCCATTTATGATAAGGTTTATCAATAAAAGTTCTCATTGATCCATTTGAAATAGAATAAATATACAATATATCACACTATAGACAGAAAACTAAACTTCGTACAACTTTACAGAGACCCCAAGAGTAGGTCTTAACTAAGGAGGTCCTGGCTACTTCCAACGAATTAGCAGCTACAAATCGTAAAAGTATATAAACTGAGCTAAATTTATATGCCTGTACTTCGCTATAGCGCTTGAGAAACATATTTTTCTATTTTTCAAGTTACCTCGTAATCGATGTTCTATGAGAATTTTTAGATGTCTGCAAAAGCATCTGTATACCATAGTGAGACGAATATCTACTCAGAAGATGGGATGGAAACCTAGATATTTTGAAATTGGCACTAATTTCTCCGACAAGATGTTTGAAGGAATATATCACGGATCTTCCAAACACTCTCCAGATTTGGACAAAGTCATCGACAGGGCTTTCTTGTTCAACGTAAAGCATATGCTCGTCACATCCAGTGATATCAAAGAAAGCAAACTGAACAGAGAATTATGTGAGAGGTTTAAGGGAAAACTTTTCTCTACTGCAGGTGTGCATCCTTGTCAGGTGGCTGCTCAGTTCTATAAGACGAAAGATGGAGAACCAAGTGAAGAATTAAGAGATGATGTTGACGATCTTTTACTGACTTTGAAAACCACAATCATTGAAGGACATGAAAAAGGAATTGTTAAGGCATTTGGAGAAATAGGGTTGGATTACGACAGACTTCATTATTCATCTAAAGAACAACAAAAGACTATGTTCAAAAAACAGTTGGATTTAATAGTTGATTTAAAGCATCTTTCGATGCCTTTATTTTTACACATGAGAAATTGCTGCGATGATTTTATTTCCATAATGTCTCCATTCATTGAAAGTGGTCAGATACCAAGAGGAAGTGGAGTTATACATTCATTTACAGGTTCCGAAGATGATTTGAACAAGCTTTCAAAATTAGGTTTTTACTTTAGCGTCAATGGGTGCTCGTTGAGAACTCCGGAAAACCTTCAGGTTGCTTCCAAAATACCTAAATCACTTTTGATGATTGAGACTGATGCACCCTGGTGTGAGATCAAAAGAACCCATGCTGGATATACTTCCCTAAAACCTTATCCAAATAAGTTTTATCCTGAGATAATCACAAGTAAGGACGATATACCTGGTTATGATGCTGAAGAATCTTCGGGGAAAAATTCACATAGTTCCGTCTTACACCAGTTTTTTCCGTTCCCTAACATCAAGAAGGAGAACTTCGATAAACATATCAAAAGAATTTCAGATTTGAATAAAGCAGACGCTTCATTACAAATTGGTCCAGATTCATTTCCAATGGTCAAATCTAGAAATGAGCCGATAGCGATAGGTTTAGTGGCACAGCTTATGTGTGAACTATATGGAATTGAAAATGACACTGAAATTGAAAATTTCATTGACTTGGTGTATTCGACTACGTGCAATTTTTTCAATATCGAGGGCTAGTTTTTAGATTAGAGATTATAAATACTTATATACAAAAAGACTTCATGAGACAAGGCTCGGGATTCATGTACTAACACCTTTTGAACCATTCGTTTCCTTTCATCAAGTCAACTATTTTATGTTCATTCTAGTATTGCACTAATTTCACTGGACGTGATATGAAGGATTCTACGACCACAACTAATATAGCTTTATTTTCTACAAAGTTTTTATCGTGATATTTTTATCTTTCGACTATATTCATTTTCATTGCTAATTTTGAATCTATTTACAGAAGCTTGCCAACTTGACATCTATATAATTTGATGATATTAATATCATTTTTGTATGCATGTAATAGAAAACGAATGTCAGTTCATGAAAAGAAGTACGGAGACTTCATTACTAATGAAACATCTAATTCACCTCTGGAAGGTATTTCTGGAAATTTAAGTGGAGCCAATATTTGCATTGCTTTAGATGAGGCAGAGCCCACTGCAATTTTATTGATATCAATACCCTCAGTCACACTGACAGTTGTTACCATTTCTTTACCCATTTTAACAACTTCATGGTCATCAGATGCCAACAATTGCTGTCTTTTCTTTTCCAAATAGATCTCGTCCGCTACAGTCAAAGCACGTCCAAGATCTTTCACAATTTCTCTTCTCACTGATTTTATCTTTTTTGCGACCTCATGGTCTCCCGCTATAGTAACAACCTGCAAAAAGCCTTTATAACGTTGCTCAAATTCATTTCTCAACTTAACAATTAAGTTTTCTCCATGGAGATGGACAAATTGATCTCTGATGATCTCATTCATTGTATCCACATCACAAGCATGTGTCCAATATGAATCATGAACCGATGCAAATGATAATTTCTTTTGACCACAAGCTCTTGCAGTCATGAACATGTGGGTGGCGTCCAAGGAGTGAACAAAATTTGGAGGGAATGCTGCTTGCTGCTTTCTTGCGTCTACTTGACTTGCACCAAATGGATCAGAAATAACAATATCCTGTAAATTAGTTGAAACAATTTGCTTTTTGGATACTCTATACGGCTGGACACATGGAAGACCTAAAGGTGTCGTCCAAATAACAGACGACAAATGACTGGGCTTGTTTGAATTGATTGCACTCTTCTCCTCATAATCTATTCTCACCGATTTGCTGATTCTACGTGCAGACTCACCAAGCCAATCCTGAATCAAATGTGCACCTTCAAACAACTCCCTTATCGAGGCAAAAACCAAACCAGTTAAATATCTTGCAAAGTCAGGGGCTTTCTCGGAATCCTCACCAGTGAAATGATGTTCGATCTGTTTCTGAATTTGAAGTACGGCACCAACAAAGGTTACACCATAAACGTTAGTCATGACAGTTTGTTTAACTACTTTCCTGGTGATTTTATCTTTCAAAAATATTGCATACTCATTTCCTGCTTCGGCTTCTCTATCTATACTTCTCTGAACCAAACCAGCAACATATTTGTAAACATCCTGAGGTCTATCTGAAGGTAAAAGGTTCACTTGCCTAGCACCCTCTATGTCACCTCCTAGAGCTGCATAATGCTGAAGACCATTGCACGTTCCATCTTGGTGAACCGGAATATGCGATACATATTTAGTCGGATCATCCAACATATAAGCTCCATTGAGTTCAAAACATACACTCAAAGTTTGCCAAGGCTTCTCACCTTTGAGCCACCAAGCATTATCATCATATGGGTCATTAGCGGATGCAAAAACATTCTTCAAGTTGTTATCAACAAAATTGAGTCTTTCACCTAATGATGCTTTATCAATACCGTAAACATTAGCCAAATGTATCTTGAGCCAATCTAAACCTCTTTTCCCAAGCTCTTTACCTTCCCAGAATGAGAAAAGAGAACGAGTCATATCGCCACCTAAATGGTTAAAATGTGGCGATAAAGGATAAGCACGTCCTCTGAAGTCAACATTATGAGGGAAAAATAACTTCTCTCCCAAGAATGCTCTCGCTATTTCAAGTTTATAATTAGTATCACATCTCTGAGATCTGTATGATGCGGCCTCATTCATGGCTTTTCTAACCTTTCTTTGGTATTCCATTTTTTCATGAGGCTCGGCATTGAAAGGTAATGGAGGGGGTAATTCAGGTTCTTCAATTATTGGCGATATGTCCAAAAACTTCTCACCAGTGTTCCAGTATTTAGAAATAACTTCAAATATTCTCTTGTTCACTGTCCACGAAGTATTCCCTAAAACATTGAGGCCATCATAAACTTCATCCAAATTACCTGCTTCAGATGCTGCTTTCAAATAGGCGACACTTTCAGCCGAATCTTTAATACGAACTAAGTTATTCTGGGAAAACAAGTATCCGCCATCATTACAACTGCTCCATGGGCGCGGAGGCACCAACATTGGTAACAACTGAGGTTGAACAGAGTTTCCTAAAGAATTACCTGCAAGCTGTTTTATCAAGTGTTTATGAACCTTAAGAACTCCTAGTTTTTGTCCTTGAAGGTACTGGTACGTGTGATGAAAGGCTGGTTGCATACCTTTGACGGTTTTACCTGTTGTTGGATCAGTTCCCTTCACGGGTACTTTAGCAACATGTATCAACAAAGACGTCAATACCGAACCTACCTTTGCATATACTGGATAATCCCATTCGATGTTAGATGTTGGGTTTTCTTTGTTGTAATCTTTACGATTTCTGAGCATTTTCTTCCATTGATTGGTAGTCTTCAATTTTTTTGAAAGAGATCTTCCTTCGGCTTTCATTAGATTTTGAGACTTATATTCCAACTCAAGTGCTTTTCCAACTGAAATCACTGCTCTGGCAGTTCTCATACCATCTACGATTCCTCCAGTTGAATTCAATTTCAAAATCTCTAAAATTGTAATAACACACATTTTCTTAGGAGGAATCAACAACATGAAAGGTGCATAGAACGCTCTTTCTTTCATAGATTTTTTCTCTTCCGTAGTGCATTTGCTAACATTCACCTCTCCATCGATAATTTTGCGACATTGCTCGACTTCTTCCTCCACATATGGCAACATATCAGAGTACCACTTAAAGAGCTGAACATTTAAATTCTTGTTGAAAGTGATCGAGCCTCTCTTTTGCATCTCTTCAAATTCATGCTTCCACTTCTCTTTTGCACCGTCAACTCCTCTTATCTCAAGTTGTCTCTGTCTATCTTCATTAAACAAGTCTAATGCTTCGTTAAATTTTGCTCGTTGTTCATCTGTCTTTAAACCTTTGTAAATTGCAAAGAAATCTCTCTTTTTGTCTGTTGTATCATGTAACACATTCTTGTTCAACTCCTCATCTAAATCTTTGAGGAAATAATCTAATGAGGTACTGGTTTCTGACTCCAATCCCAAAAGTATATGTCTAATGACTTTCAATCCGAATGAATCAACAGCCTTCAATGGATCTACGTCCTTCTCAATTGTCGGTACAGAAGAACTTTGTGTTTTGAAATACTCTGGAATGTCTTCGTCACTGGTAGTTAGAAGATTTTTTTCTGATTTTGCTCTTATTTGCTTGAATAAAAACATAAAGTCCGAAGGCACATGAGCTTCCCGTATTGCTTCATTTTTGAAAATCTTGACAAGACCATCCACACCTATTAAGTCTATGTGGGTCAATGTCTTTCGGATAGTGAAAGTGTTCATGCCTTCAATGTACTTCATATAATTAGTATCTGTTTGTATGCTTTTAGATATTAATATGGCATATGTTCTATCGTTGAGGTTAACGTCCTTATATTTGAATTGTATGTTGGACACAAAGCTCTCTACTTCCTTGAGAGTCGGTGTGCCATCGAGGGCCCATGCCTCAAGATATTTGTTCAATGAAAAAATGAAATTGGTAGGAGAAGCCAACAAAGGATAAATTGATTCTAAAATTTTGGCTGCTCTATCAAAATTTTTGCTCGTCAATAATGCATCAAGTAATGACTGCAAGTGTAACACATCCTTTGCGAATGGTGATCTTGTTACGGGATCATATTCAGACGACCATGCTATCTCCTTCTTCTCCTCTAGTGGAATATTCCTCAAGGATTCAGGCTTTATGTCCATGAAATTCTTGTTAGAGATACCGCTTCTGGTGGAATGAGATCCTTTGCTCTTTAAATCTTGTAGAAACGAATTGTATATCGATGCCTGAACATTGGCTGGTGCCACTGTTACCGATGAGGTGAGCTGTTTCCTAGTTCTTTTCTCTATCCCCTGAACATCCTTCACTATTTTGGACTTTGCAATAGTACCGGAAATTCTTTTCATCATCGTGAGAACCAAAATAGCCAACCTTTGTCTATTTATTAACCCGAATGATGACGATTAAGAGTAGGTAGTTAGCTTTTTTAATTTTTCATCTCTTCTTTAGATGGTTTGTATATAGTCTGACTTTTTTTTTTTTTTTTCTTTTTCTTTTTCTTTTTCTCTCCCTGCTTTGTTCCACAGTTCCTAGATTACATCCTTTCATGAATTGAAAGATTAGTTAACAAATAGATATAGATACTATTGAAATTAAAGAATATATATATAACTACTTCAACACAAATGTAGCCCATGGTTATGGGTATAGATTCATTGCTACGCCAAAATTGGTTTCGGACTCACTGATGATAGTAAAATGATGCTTTGTGAATATCATTGATAAGGAAATGTCATTAACATGTGTAGTCATCATAGATACAGTATGAACTTGATATTAACTTCAGAAAATAAAAGAGAAGATTCCAGGTCTATCAGAGAAGAGTCCTAGATCAGAGTCCCATTTCCGCCTGAAGAGCTTTCAAAGCTTCTTCATCTTCATCTTCTTGATCAACAGCCTGTGGCTTATCCTTCCTAACAATCGGGAAGTCAGGTAAAGCCTCCTCTGTTTTGGGTTGTTGGACCTTTTGTGTCTGTTTCAGTTCTTGCTCTTCTTCTTGTAATGCTGCTAGCTCTTCATCCAACTCATCTTCATCCACGTAATTATTACCAACAGGTCTAGATATTGCGTCTGATATCTCATCAGCCAACTCTACCTGTTCTCTTATGTCGTCCATCGTATCTTCAACCTTGTCAACATTGTATTCTCCATGTATTTGTTTCATAGCCAGTGCACCTTGTTTCATGGCCTTCATTGTCTCAAGGTTCAAGTTGGCACTCTCAATAGCATTCAATTCAGTCTCTAATGATTCGATCTGATTCTCTATCTTGATAAGGTTGGCTTCGTAGCCCTTCTTTCTCTTCAAAGCATTCTTAGCTAAGGTCTTGTTTGTGCTTATATGCTTTCTTGCCACTGCTTCCTGGTCTGCCATCTGCAGCTCCAAGTGCGTGCGTTTCTTGTTCAACATCTGAATGTGCTCCCTCAACTCCACGATCGCCTTCTTGGGGAGCTCTTTCTTCGTCTGCTGCTTACCGCCAAAAAAGTAATTCCACATTTTTGTTTATCTACCTCAGAATACCTCTCACAATCTATTTCCAACCGTTTAAACTTCAGAGTAAAAACTCCCTGTTAATCTGAGATCCGTTAGTATGATATTCCGATGGCCCAAGCTCGTTAGCGTCGCTTATTGCTATGTCATCTCTTATCAGTGGTTTTATAACACCCCAGTTTTTTATAGCAAAGCATTTAAATTCACAATTACTTACTATCTAAATTATTCAGAAACACTCAAATTGTTATTGTAACCTCACTGGTGCTCCAATAGAAGCCTTGTCAAGTATCTATATATGTGTAAACGATAAAAGGAGGATGATTCCAAATTAATTTTAGATGACAAGAGTGCTCGGGTCTAAATTTTGGTTATGCACACGCTTTCATTATACTAAGATATATCTGACTACAAGAACTAGAAGATAATATTTACGACCTAGTGCAGTCATCAAAGTGGTATCTAGCTTACAAGGACCCAAAGAAGGAAGAAAACAACCAAGACTCCAAAAATTTTTAGTATTAACCACCTGTTGCTTGATATATGTGCGTAGTATTTGAGCAACTCCCTTTGAGCCCCCGATATATTAAGACTGATGTCCTCGACATTTTGGTCAATTCTCTGAATTGTCTCTCCCTGCTCGCTGACCATGGTAGCGAGCTGCTGGAATAAATTACCCACCTCATTAATGGTAGATTCGATGGACTCGACAGCCGTACTACGCTGTTGTATGTACTGGCTGCTCTGCTCTTCCATCAAGAGCATTTGCTGTGTCTGTTCGGGTATTGTCAAGTAGTCTGAGCCCGAATTGTAGGGCACAGAGGTATCAGGGTCTGCGTCTGGGTTAAAGGGCAGCGACGAGTTTGTCAGCGCCGCGGCCAAATAGGGGTTCTCACCAAGACCGCCCAAGTTACCAGACGGAGTGTTCAACGGTGATTTGTCGTTGGAAGAGCGATTGTTGATGGTGGACGACAAAAAGTTCTCCGTGCGGGATTTGTTCACTAGTTCTGTCCTCTGCCGTGTCTCCAACACGTTCTTAAATTCTCCACTGACATTCTTCATTTTAGAATTGAGCAAGTTTAGCACATTCTTGGAGTATTGTGAAATCTGTGAGTCTATTTGAATGCTGTTGTCGCCGTTCACAAACTGCCGGAGACTTTGTATGTTTTTCTCTATCTTGAAAATTTCTTGTTTTATCACGTATGTTAACTCATTCACCTCGACAGGCTTGTCGTCGAACAACAGTTTCTGCTTCGCCAAAAAGGCCAATTTCCCCAACAAGTCAGTCACATGTACGATGTCTTTGGCGATAATACTGGCCTGTTGATTAAGTCGGCTCCTTTTCACTGGCGTCTTTCCATCTTGCACCTTGGCCGGATTCTGTACTTTGTTGATCTTGTCAAAAGATGACACACATTGCTGAAACTCGAATGTCCTGTTCTGTATGGACGTTGCCATCTTTTTGTTGTGTAGCTTCTATCGTTGTTCCTTAGATGAAGCGAAGATAACAGCAAATGTATTTATTCGATGGTTTGTTTATATACAGGTATGATATTATCAGCCAACTTGTTGCTGAAGAGTTTGCCAGTGGAGTCAGGATATTTGCACTGGATGTGAGTTGCCAGTGTCTCTTGTAGATATTGCCTTATTGGACCCACCTTTAAGTAGATTTTCAAGCGTATCTAATTAGCGTTTTCCATCTCTGGATATCTACCAACAAATAAAATCGGCAAGAATAGGGCATAGGCGGTCTTATCGACCGCCTATGCCCTTAACCTTTCTCCGTGACTCTTCCTCTCTGTCAGAGAAGTATACCAAATCTACTCTCGACCCGATGCTGACCCACATCCCCATCCACAGGATCTTGCAACCGTCTTCTTACCTGCAACATCGAACGCAGCACATCGCACGAACCGTTCCACGCCAGCCCTTTTCACGAGAAACAAGCCCGGATGCACCAGATGTCCACTAAGCTGCTGCTATTATCACCCCTTCCGCTCCCAGTTCCTCCCTGGCGTCATCCTCCTTTCGCAACAGAGTGATTTAGACGGTTTTCGGCTTCCTAATTCGAACGTAATGTAAACACGGTGTATCTGGTCGTGCGCAAGACCAAGTTTGTGTTTAGACGAAATCAACACTAAAATCAAAACACTTTTGGGTTGTAAGTCACTCATAATACTAGTTTATTACTGAAATTTCCGTATAGTATAGACGTTCTAAGAACATTGGACTGTTGATTAGATAAAATCAGTATGAGAGAAATTGTATGTATTATATGAAAGATGATTGATTGGCATCTTTACGAGTGTAGTGGACGAGAAAATACGCGCCTAGTAACGTTGATGACTACGGTGTCGAAAAAAATGATCAGTGAGCGTCGAACACTCTGTATGGGCCATTGGGGATAGGTATACTAACAAGGATGTAGATTCATTTATCAACCGGTCAATGTGGTAACCAAATTGTAAGTTAAATGGGAGTAAAACGAGTTATATGAGCCAAGGAGGTATACGAATGGACGAGAAATGAAAGATTGGCTTTTACTCGGCGATTTTGGTGGTATGCGCAAATACTAACATAATACAGGGAGCAGCATTTTGGGAGACTATATGTGGAGAACACGGATTGGATCTGTCGGGAAACTACCACGGAACTGATGAGCTTCAGAGATCCAAATTGGATGTGTATTTCAACGAGGCAAGCTCTGGTAAATATGTTCCTCGTGCCGTCTTAGTTGATTTGGAACCAGGAACTATTGATGGAGTCAAGACATCGCACATCGGAAACTTGTTCAGACCGGACAATTACATTTTTGGTCAAAGCTCTGCCGGAAATGTCTGGGCCAAAGGACATTACACTGAGGGTGCAGAGTTAGTGGATTCTGTTTTGGAAGTAGTGAGAAGAGAGGCAGAGGGATGTGATTCTTTGCAGGGTTTCCAAATTACCCACTCTCTTGGTGGTGGTACTGGATCTGGTATGGGTACTCTTTTGATCTCCAAGATTAGAGAAGAATTCCCTGACAGAATGATGGCTACCTTCTCGGTTGTCCCATCTCCAAAGGTCTCGGATACTGTTATCGAACCGTATAACGCAACCTTGTCTGTCCATCAATTGGTGGAAAACGCAGACGAGACTTTCTGTATTGACAACGAAGCCTTATACAACATTTGTCAAAGAACATTAAAATTGTCACAACCAACCTACGTTGAATTAAACAACCTTGTGTCTTCAGTGATGTCTGGTGTCACCACTTCATTGCGTTACCCAGGTCAATTGAACTCTGATTTGAGAAAATTGGCTGTCAATTTGGTTCCATTCCCTAGATTACATTTCTTTATGGTGGGTTACGCACCTTTGACATCCGTGGGTTCTCAATCTTTCCGTTCATTGACAGTTCCTGAATTGACCCAGCAAATGTTCGATCCCAGAAATATGATGGCCGCCTCTGATCCAAAGAATGGACGTTATTTAACTGTTGCAGCCTTTTTCAGAGGTAAAGTCTCGGTCAAGGAGGTTGATGATGAAATGCATAAGGTTCAAACGAGAAATAGTTCCTACTTCGTTGAATGGATTCCAAACAATGTGCAGACTGCCGTTTGTTCAGTCCCTCCTAAGGGATTGGACATGTCTGCCACTTTCATCGGAAACTCCACCTCCATCCAAGAATTATTCAAGAGAGTGGGTGATCAATTCAGTGCAATGTTCAGAAGAAAGGCTTTCTTGCACTGGTACACATCAGAAGGTATGGACGAGATGGAATTCACAGAAGCTGAATCAAATATGAACGATTTGGTTAGTGAATATCAACAATACCAAGAGGCCGGTATCGATGAAGAAGAGGAATTAGAGTATGGTGATGAGGCTCCTTTAGATGATCCCATGGAGTAAAGTCACTAGCCATATTTGGTCGTAAATAAATTTATACCCCTTTTTGCTTTTTTTTATATAATTCTCTTCTTTAATCTTAAATGTTACTATGTTTATTATAATGGTTTAATACACAGCTCGTCTCTATACAGTTTCGTGGCAAATAGACCGCTATCTAACGCTGCGAACATGATTGCCAAAATACATATGGTGACTTATAAATAGTGTAACGCCCTCTAATCCTTCGAAAGCTGTGTGCGTATCAAGGTTTTGATATATAATTCAGCTTTCCCGTCTGCTGGTACCGATTATATTCTCGTCAGCTAACATGTATTCCATGTAGCTCGTAATGCTTGGTGTTTTAGTTGCCTCTCAAGAAGTTCTTGATGAAATCGTTCTTGTCAACAACTCCATAACTGGTTTGATCATCGAAGTATCTCATAACATGACACTGTTGTTTCCAGAAGTTAATCAACTCTTGAAACTCCATCTGGCCCTTCATGTACAAAACATTACGCACAGACAAATCCTCAACAAATCTATGTCTTTCAAATTCTTGTCTGATCTTAGTTTTCACATTAGACACCGGCATATCCAACTCATATAAATCGGAGAATTCCCTAGAGTATCTCATGTATTTGCGGTACAAATGCAAAACTCTTTTGCTCATTTCCGCATTAGAAGTTGAGCGACGTGTAGTCTCTGCGAACTCAGTAGCTAGCGTCATCTTGGTCTATTTAACTAATCGCTTGTGCGCTCTAGTGTATTATAGATGGTGATATTGAAATTATAAAAGACGAAATTTGGTTGGCCAAAGTGCGACCAGGGTTACGTAACCTACTTTTTTAGTTACTACTGAAAAACTATCATCTAAAGAGCTCTTCTATAGACTGAAGCAAATCTCCAGAGGGCTCAAGAAGCTTGACAAATCTACATAGCTCAAAGCACCAATCCCAATTACCTGTATCAGCCACGAGTTTTATTATTTTGATGATGAGCTCTTTGTCAGCAGCACTAAGAGCAAACTCTTCTTGTGAATCGTCTTCACCCTCTTTTTTGTAGTTGAGATACACTATCAAATAATTGTAGCATAACTCGACATTGTCCTTCGATAACAATCTATCCATAAACAGATAGGAGTCTGTTTGTAGAGCAGCAAAAAAGTTAGCCCAATACGAAACCTCGACTTTTCGCAAACAGTTGATGAATATCAATTCGGGAAGGCTAGTCATCTCAATGAGTTTTATGAGCGGTCTGAGCAAATCGTGCGAACTCTCCAAGAGAAACTGGGAGAGAAGCAACTCAAGAGAATACGAGAAGCTTTTGAAAGGCGAGTAAGTTTTGTAAATCGATTCAAGTGAGATCTCTTTCTCCAAGTCATACTGGATAAATGCATTCAAAATGGTCTTGCGGAAAATCCTGCTATGCATAATTGCAGTTTTCTCCTTCAAGAACGCCGAGTTTTCCACTACGACCAAATCAATTGATTGAGGTCTTTTGGTGCTTTTCTCTATATTGCACTGTATATCCACAGGAAGGTATCCTTCTACGTCTATGATTATTGGGTGCAAATCACTGTTTTCTAACAGCAAAAATTCAGCATTCTCTTGGGTTTCGAAATGGCCGGTTAATAAGTCTTTCATGTTGTAGATTCTGATAGTGGATCTCTCAATGGTGACAAGACATTTCCTTTTCTCGCTACCAAAATCCAACACTTTATACTTAAAATGTGCGACTTTATTTCCTACCTTGACCAATTCATACATTTGAACACCCTTTGGAATATTTGTAGAATCTGATGTGCCATTCGGTGTTGCTTTATGACATCTCAAAAGAAAGAGGTCGCCATAGTTGAACAAAAAAAGGAAGTTTCGCCTTTCTATCATAGTGATTTGGGTGATATCATGTAGAGAAAACTTGTTCTTGATAGCCTCTAAATGTATGGTTTTGAATACGCTGATATAAATCTTAGAAGGCTTATTATCTGTATCTTCAGGGTGTCTTTTCTCAGGTACTGCATTCTTGGTCAATAGTTCAATTGTTATAATACCTGATTCATTTGTGAGAATCACCAAAGATGCTGACTCTGGTGTTTTCTCGACGCAGGTGGTTTTAATGAATTCCTTTCCAAACCCGTAGCGCCAAACAATCAAGTCTGTGTCAAATCTCTTCTTCGTTCCAGCGACTCCATACCTTGTCGATTCGGCATCTATTATCACGATCTCGTCTTTTATATCATCCTCGTTCTCCACTGTTCTATTAACAAGTATCAAAAATCCATCAAACCAAAAATGGTCTATTATATTGAACGATTGAACATAATGGTTGTAGAAATTGAACCAAAGCACATGATTGAAATCTTTCTGGCCAGAAGAGTGTGGTGTTGATACACTCAAAGTATTTCCAAATGAGATAGAAAACTGATTGTACACGTTCAGTGACAATTTCAAATTTCCCGTATAAGCTCTACTCTTTTTTGATGAGAGACCATGTACTTCCATATCCATAATCAACTTTTTGAAATTTGATTTTAAAGGAAAACGAATGTATTTTTGCTCGTGAATCGAACTGATATATTGCTTATTCAACGCGAGAGGAGCACATCCGTCATGGAAAATAGAAGCAATATCCACATAATACAATCTATTTTTGGCAAAGTTGAATATAATCAATGTAGTTGCGTTTGGAAGTTTTAAGATCTGGGATGCTCTCAAAAAATCATCATCTCTATTTGATGTCCCATTAACGCTTATATCTTCCGCTATGCTTTTGGAACTGAACCAGAGAGATCCAAAGTTCGAGTAGATATACCAATAACCCAGTGATTTGTCTATGACTGTGATGTACTTTCCATTTTGAGCATCTATTTTCAAGCATTTCGGATCTAAGGTATTCATAATCTCTTCCAAGTAATGAATTTGATAATCCCCATTCCGGTTGAGAATCGAATATGATTTTATGTCACTAGTCGATTGAAATATGACCAATTTGGTTCCTGGGATGAAAATTATGTCAATGAGTTCAGTTTTCTCATCATACTCAAGAATTTTTACACCCTTCATATGTGTTTCATTATTTTCGGAATTGTTAGAGTCGAAGTATAATAACCACACTTCATTCAGTTCGTTAAAAGCTAAAAAGTAGTTTGCTTGTGAGTTGTATGCAAATTTTAAAACTTTCGAGTTCTCTGAAGCTGTTGTGTACCAGTCTTGTTCGGATAACTGATAGATTTCGTTTTTGAGATTCTTCAAGTTGATAATTTGAAGATAATTGTCTTGCTTTGGAAAGTCATTATCACTTGCTTCAGACTTTTGATTCGAACTATTAAAAACGATTAAATTATGTGAATGCGGTTTGAGCCAATAGTTTTTGATCCCTATCGAAATCTTCAAAACACGATATATAGATAACCGAGCATCCACCACATTGAAATTACCAAATTTATCATCTATGCTATCGTTTTCGTAGTGTTCTATATTCTCTATCCCTGGCAAATGATCTCCTCCATTTATAATGTGTTTCGTAGCTGTTTTCACCAAGTTGGCCAATATCGATTTGGTTCCCATACTACTGGAAGGAAGCCCTATCTGCAAGGTAGCATCATTATTTGAGCTTGTAATCTCATATAAAGATCCGGAGTAGTCAATGAAGGCTTGGTATATTATTATATTCTGTTTGCTTGTTCGCACGTAGATGTTTGCTGTGGAGATCTTTTGCAGTTGAGAGGAGTTCACAGACACTTGTTTCGTCTGCACATCTATATTATTTCCAATCTGTTCAAGAGTCTCTTCTGTCCGTGTATGTCGAGTCACTGGCAAAAACGTATTCTGGTCATATATTATAATTGACTTGTCGGTCACCACAACTATTAATGGGGTATGATCTAAATGTATAGCCTTAACCATATCTTCGCCAACATCGAAAGATACGGAAAATTGAGGACATCCATCTATCCAAAACATGCTTGACGTCTCCCACTTATAAATTGCCTTTGCTTCTCACCAGTTTCAACTATTCAAAGCTTCGAATTCGTAAAAAGACACTAAGTATATTGCAAGATTATAATGGCTTGATATCTAAAAATCATGCAAACTGGCGTCTTAGATGTCGAGATCCTCTATATATGCGCTCTAGTTATAGAGGTTACAAAACGCAATTCAAATTATAAATTTGGGCGTGTGGTCTAGTGGTATGATTCTCGCTTTGGGCGTTGTTAGATTTCTAATTTCAAATATGCGAGAGGCCCTGGGTTCAATTCCCAGCTCGCCCCAATTTTATTTTTTTTCCCTTCTCGCTTCAACTTGTAGTAAAATCATCTTTACTTTACTTGTACGTCCGGATTCTAATCTCACCTACGGGGTTCTGTTCAGGTTACGCGTATCATTACTGGATCAATAGACCGCCTACATTAATCCATTTCACGAGTACATGTTTTTATTTATACATTAGATAATAAAAAAGGATGAGTAGAGACGTTCAAATATCCGTAGAGCTATTCAAAATCCCCAACACTAGAAAAGCCAATTAACTGTATCATAGTAACACAATACATAGTAAAAGAGCTTAACGGTAAGACTTTTGGAATCTTGCTCTGGCACCACGACCACCAAACTTCTTTGGCTCCATTCTTCTGGAGTCAGCAACCAACAAGGTCTTGTCGTAGGAAGCGAAGATCTTCTTCAACTCGTTCTTGGAAGCCTCATCAACGTATTTTTGGTGGTAAGCAATCAAACCCTTAGCAATGGCTTGTCTGATAGCGTAAACTTGAGAGACGTGACCACCACCAGTGACCTTAACTCTGATGTCGATGTTTTGGAACTTGTCTAAGCCAACCAAAGTCAATGGCTCGTAGACTTTGAAACGCAAGATTTCTGGTTGCACCAAGGTGATTGGGGAACCGTTAACCTTGATTAAACCCTTACCCTCCTTAACGTGGGCAACGGCAGTAGCAGTCTTCTTCTTACCGAAGGTCTATAATTGTTAGTATTTATTTCGCAATCTCGTATCGAAATACTTGGGTCTGGATTTGATAAGCATGTAATAGACTTTTCTGGTTGAAGGTACATCTGGCATTCTAACCACGACGGCGCAAGTTCAGGTTGAGAGCAAGTTGGCTTAACAGATACAGTGTTGGAAACGAAAAATAATAATTCATCTCTTTGCAATGAGCAGATCGTCTGTCTCATCCAATACTTTTGTCCCAGCTGTATTCCATCCACTCTATTCCATTCACCACATACAACCCCTAACATCTCTTTCACTTCAGGTTGTCTCGTTATCTAGAAATCCGTTTTCCGGAGCCCCTCCCATCTACTCGTCTCCCATTCATGCGGATCTTCCCTGAAAATGCAATAGCCATATCCTCAACCTTTCGAAACGCATCTCCCTCTCAATAACTTCTGCTTCCTCTTACAACCCTCTCTTTAACTTTTTCTCCTCCTTTGTCGTTTCCTTCCCTAAACTTCGCTCTCCTAACCCCAACTGCCTTCACCTCTCACGCCTCCAAATCTTGTCGTATTGCCCTCTAAATCCCCCATAGCATTCCTCGTACTTCCTAATACTTACTTGAACAGATTGAGTAGACATCTTTGCTTCTTCTATATATTTCAAATATATCTAAAACAGCTTCAATAATGAAATCTAAAAAATTTCACTAGCTCTGAGGTTTCTCACTGTCCATTTGCCTTGAACGACACAAAAAAAATTTCACCCAAGCTTTGGTGACACAAAACCTCCCATCTCGTACTGCATATTTTGCATATTCTTCTATATTTTAGCCCTCGGTGTGATCTGCCCGTTTACACGTGATTTAGTGACTGTTGTTTGGGTGCAACAGCAACGACGTGTTGTTAAGTAGACCCCAGAGTAGGCCATAGCAATGGCCTGCCCTCCTCCAGCTGTCTACCCATACAACGATACGTGTCTACACCCACACCGCATATCAGCTGCTCTCTGTCCCCCTCTGTTGTCCTTCGAGTGCCTATCTTCTCCATGCCCGTCTTCCTCGATCTCTTCCTCCAGGCTCTCCGTTCCTCTCAAACAGAACACTTACATAAGCCGTGACTAAGAGATTTCTTTCGGGTGCGACATTTCTTGCGTTTCCTCTGTCCCGGTACATTTCAGCATGGTCCGCCTAACTTCTCTCTCCTCATTCACACCCACCGCGAGAAGCGTCCTTCTTTTTTTCTCCCTTGCCCGCAGTCCTTCGCTATTTGCATGTCGCAATTTTTTTTTTCGCTGTCGTTACCCTGAGACCTCCTCCAGAGTTCATTGGAAAATTTTCATCTAACCTCTCTCTTTAAAAAGTTTTCATTCAAATTAATCTGAAAAGTTTTAAATACAGACAGTTTTCTAAATTGAAATAAGTCAAAGTATCACACAGATAAAATGGCTATCTCTAAGAACTTACCATTATTAAAAAACCACTTTAGAAAACACTGGCAAGAACGTGTCAAGGTTCACTTTGACCAGGCCGGTAAGAAGGCTTCTAGAAGACAATCTAGATTGAGAAAGGCAGCACAAGTTGCACCTAAGCCAATCGATGCTTTGAGACCAGTTGTCAGAGCACCAACGATCAGATACAACAGAAAGGTCAGAGCCGGTAGAGGATTCACATTGGCCGAGTTGAAGGCTGTTGGTGTGACCCCCAAGTACGCCAGATCTGTCGGTATTGCAGTTGACCACAGAAGACAAAACAAATCACAAGAGACATTCGATGCCAACGTTGCCAGATTGCAAGCATACTTGAGCAAGTTGGTTGTGTTTGACAAGAAGACCAAGGCATCTGAGGCCAGAGCCCACAAGCAAGCCGACACCGCAGCACTCTTCCCAGTTGAGCAAGCAACCCCAGAGTCTGCCCCAAGAGCTGTTGAGCAATCTGAGCAAACTGCTTTCAGAACCTTAAGATTGGCCAAGTCTGAGAAGAAATATAAGGGTATCAAGGAGAAGCGTGCTAGAGAAAAGGCTGAGGCTGAATCTGAGAAAAAGAAGAAGTAAATGATAAAGTAGAAAGGGGACGCATTCACCGGCCCAGTTATCCAGAGATAGATTTGCATTCTCTACCATTTCCTTTAATGGGGAGTGACGGCCGGTGTATTGACCGTTTGTATATTTTTATTAGCTGTTTCATATTTTCTTGGTTTAATAGTAATAAGACATGGTCCAAGTGCATGTTGTGTAGATGAGCGAGATACGTACGAGCATTGGGGAGCATCAGGCGAAGCGGGTGTGTTTGCTTCTCCGTCTGAAACTCTTATTACATCTTTGATTCTCAAATCGCTTTTGCAAACTTCCATATCTACATGTTAAATTCATACTGACTACAGATTTAAGTGACGTTTTTTTCCTTTTTATTCAACAAGTTCTATGCATATCAAATAGAAAATATAAACGTATATACTGAATCGTCCCAGCCAAACTAAATGTACATTAAAAAGCCCGTAACTGAACAGCATAGGCAACTAATTGAATGTTGTTTCCTACTATCCAATAAAATACCAGTCAACAATTTTCCAACTCTTTGATAATTCAACGAACTTAATCGAACAAACCGAAACCCATATCGTCATCGGACTCCTCCTTCTCTTCTTCTTGCTTCTCCTCAGCTGCTTCCTCACCGGCTGCAGCTGCGGCACCGCCAGCTGGGGCAGCTCCACCTGCTGGAGCTGCGGAGATGTTGAAGAACAACTCCTTCAAGTCCTTGCCATCCAAAGCCTTTGCGTAGATGTCTGCCCAGATTGGTTCAATCTCGATGTTGGCCTTAGCGACCAAAGCAGATAACTTCTCAGAAGAGATCTCAACCTCAGCGTCAGCCAAGATCAAAGCGGCGTATGATAAAGCGGATTCAGTAGACATTTTCCTTCTTACTCAACTAGAGATAATCAATTTAAGCAATATTAAATTGTGCAGACTATTCTTAGTTTGTATAGTTAGTAGTAGATGCTTTACTGAGTAAGAAGGTTGAAATTTTATGGATTTTGAAAAATTCTTTTTTGGTTCGCGCACTCAAATCTTGTCGAGGGTTTTTGCCCTGTCATAGAAAGACGGCCAGTGTGGAATAATTGGCGACGACGACGACGTGGTTCTGGGGGAAGAAAGCCTTGGACTGTGCTTGGATACTGGTTGATATGCTCAGTGGCGGTCTTATGGGACTTATGTGGAGAGATTTCCCCCAAGGAAATATTTCCTAGGACAGAGGGCCATAGCAAATGCAGCATCACGTCTGAGATTTTTGCAGCTAGAGTAAAGATGCTGCTGGTAGCGACTTGAGGGAATCATATCGATGGAAAGGAAAAGTACAGTTACAGTGTATAGTGTTTGAAGTCAACGGTATCGAACTTATGCGTCTACTTTGTTATATAGTTTATATGCCATCACGTACTTGACAGTACTCCAAGTACCAATCCTTGGTCCAGATTCTAATTCGCTTACCATAATAGATCATGGGAGCAGCACTCATCATGATGAGGAACTCCAAAACTCCGAGCACGATGAACGTGTGGGTGTTTCCCATTTTGTCGAGCCATGGAGAACATGCAAAGGTGAAGATACATCCAAAAAGGTTATTTATGACTGCCACTCCACTCATCATTTCGATAACCATATCGGGGTATGCATCCATCAAGTAGGACATTGAGACATCTCCTGATGCACCGAAACCTAGACCTACAAGAACCAAACCGAAATAAGTAGGGAACCATGGCCATTGTTGGTCTGTGCCGGCTGCGAAAATAATCAAACCGATAGGTGCCAATACTCCGGGCACGAACAAAAACCAGAGTCGGTACTCTGCCTCTTGTATTCCATTGTTTCTCTTTGCGAGCCATATTGTGAACCAATCACTGATTGTACCGGCGTAGAAACATCCTATGACAGCACCAATTAACGTGGGGATATTCATCAAGGCAACACCAGTATTCCCGTAATTGTATGGAGGGCTATAGTACTCATCATCCTCTACTGTGAGATAGAATGTGAGCAATGCATCTTGCATACCCCAGACCAAACCGGAGAAAATCACTGGGATGAATAAAAAGACCTTCAAAAGCATTTTCAACAACTTTAAGTACTGAAGGAAGCCAGTGCCCTTCAAATTTGTGGCTGGTGTTATCATCTGTACCCTCTTCCAGTACGATTTGCGAGGATCGTTTTGGCCGAGATCAATGTTCTGTTCCGAGTTGTCGCTTTCGTTTTCGCTCACTTGCACTGCTTCATTCGGGCTTTCCTTGACATCCTTATGCGAATCTTTCGTATCTTTCTTTTCCTTCGAACTTTCGACGCTGTTACTCAGGATCAGGTTTGATGAGTTCAATACACCCATGAAGAGTGATCTGTCGAAATATGTCTCGTCCATGACGAATACAATCACAATGAGCAAAGCGGCAGAGATGAAGACAGCGATCCAACCTACCCATCTAAATCCACAGTATTGGGTAATGAATCCTGCGATGAGTGGACCCAAGAAGGTACCCACGGATGTTGCAAGAATATACACCGTCAAGACGGAACCTAGCTGATGCTGGAAGTACAAGTCACTTAAACTTAATTGCACCTGAGCTTCTGCGCAACTTTCAGAAATTCCAACAAAAAGCTGACACCATATGGTATCACTGGTTCTCTTGGCTAAGGCAAACCAGACTGCTCCTAGCAACCCCAAGAATATACAGATGAAATACGACAACTTTCGTCCGTACAACGAGGCCAAGGGGGTGATGAAATAGGCACCGAAGCCAATACCCAAGAAAAGAACACCTGCCCCCGTGTTCATGGAGTCGTAACTAATCCCGTATATCTCGTTTAACGAGTCTTGCGTGGCTCCAGCATCGTTTGACGTTGCTGCGGTGAAACCTGTGATGAAAGCAAGAATGAAAAAATTGATGAGCTTCCTGCTCTTGGAAAAGTTTAGCGGGTCGTTGGGCGAGTCCGTTGGCTGAGGAATTAGAATAATTCTCCCCTTCGTTTTAAGATTATAGTTGTTAGAGACATGGTGATCTTCTTCCCCCTCTGCGATCTCCGAAGAATATATATTCAACGTCCCTGGGATGAAATCCTCGTCTGTCTTTAAGTTGATGTTCATCCTAGTACTGTCATAAAACAAATCTTTCCACACAGACGCTTCTTGATCTCGATATATAAATTAGATGCATGCAACCTCTTTGTATCCTTCTCCAGTTTTCGCCAGATTCCCACTATTCGAATGGGATAAAATCGCTATAGGATCCCACTGATAAGATTTAGTAGTATAAGGCTGGAATTACTTTATTGAGACATCGAGAAAAGATGAAACCAAATGGCATCGATTTGATGAGTTCGTGCGAGTGCAAACCAATCACAAGGCAAGGAAAATGCTAGGTGAAGTACCAAATCTCGCTATCTAATCGGGGTAAGCCAAAATTATCGTATATACATACCACTGTGTTATCAGCCGTCCACGACGGAAAGTGAGGTCCATTTTGAAAGGGCCGTAGACCTGCTGCGAAAAAGGTTTAATCATGGAAAACGGGTTAGATCTTGTTGCGAATAGGGTGAAGAGATCTCGTATAGGGTAGGTTGATGACGGCCAGGGGGAGACTGCGATGTGTGCCCGGTTGTTCCCCCTGGACTTTTTGATAGACCACATTCCCGTTGGCGATCTACTAGATCTCTATCTCAACTTCACAGTGGTATCTAAAATTTGATGTCACACCTCCTGTGTAAACGGATACATCAGCGCCGCAAAGGAGCAGAGTCTCCACTAATGATCTGTGACCGGAGCATGTCAAGCGCTCCGAGAGAGGAGAGTATAAGGAGGGCGAACGTCAGCCTGACTCCCCCCAGTGTCTGTCTCCAAACCCCACCACAGGTTGTCCCCCCATCCAACTTTCTTCGCGACATTCGGTTACAAGTACTGTCTACGCAGATGGAGACCATGCGGACACTACTCTGTCAGACACAATTTTTCTCCGACACGACATTGTGCCACTCGCCGCTTATCTAGTCTACTTGTTCTATTATAGTACTTGGCTGCTATTATAGTATTTAGCTGCTATTCTTAGTTTTATTGCACTTGGCTTCTACATTGCTTTTAGTCGTTTCCCTCACAACAGAGACTACCAGTATCCTGTTCGGCCTCTGTCGCTGTCTTGCTTTGCGGAAAAGCGCAAATGCTTCGACCTCCTCATTATATAGAATAGGAGTGCTGCCAAAGCCGGCAACTTCTGGTGGTGATCCATATTGTTACCAGAAAAAGCCAGTAGCGTTGACACACTGAGCAGCACCTATTTAGGGAACATTGTGACCAGGAGAAGCCTGACGTTATGTCCTTGACGACAGTTTCCCCGATACGACAATGCACTCGATCAGCCTATTCCACCTTGAGTACTAGGTTGTACTGTGTTGTACTGCGTCGTACTGTGTTGTGCTGTCTCAAACTGCGCTTTTCTGTATTCGCACCACTAGCTCGTAGGCCCAGAATATTCGTGGATCCCAAGCCAAAGAAGGCGGCAGCAAAGCAAACCAGCATTTCGTGTCCTCGAGTCGCGAACAGCAAGTTCCAAGTCTTCAGGAGCAAAGCAGTCGGTCGCGAATCTCATCTCGCCAACAGCGGTTGCTAAAACGCCAAACACCAACTTTCATCCGAGCGCATCTCCCTGTCTCTTGCTCAATTCCGATCGTATCTTTTCATCCTGATACCGGCCAACACTAAGTATCTCGAATTCAAACACGTATCTATTGTTTCACGCACGTCGTTCCTTTGCATGTGTCAGGTATAAAACACATCTACACGGTCGCATGTTCTGGTTTGTATGCAGTACGTCGATGGCTCATACTCCTTTGTGCTCGACCCCCTAACAATAGATCTCAGGACCTCCTACTGCAATAGGAACTTTAGTAAAGCTTAACAGGGCTGCGGTGCTGTCGCTGGAGTAGAGAGCAATTTGCGCTATGCGCCTGCCGTACGCAAAGCGGTGGGGGAAGGGTGCCATGGCCAAAAGCGCTCGTCATGCTCTTGAAGTCACTACCTCATAGAGTAGTTTAGACTTGCGGGCAAACTCCTCGCAAGACATTTGCAATCGATCCAAGAATCCTCTCTCTCATGCTCTACTGGCTGGTCATGCCATCGTTCCGATGGCATGACTACAGCTTGGCAAAGACCTTACTCCTCAGTCACAAACACAACACAACCAGTCTGTCGTAAAAATAGCGACGCTGACAATTTCGTACCCGCGCACTAAACCCCGCGAAAGGCTCTCCCTGCTACTCTCGATGCATCGCCTCCCTCTCTACAAACTCCCTCCCGACTAACGCTGTCCTCTAGCACAAATCCCTACCGCAACCTCAATGCCCACTATTTGTGGCACCGGCCACAAACACCTCCCGTCTAGCTCTACAACCTCTCACTTCCGCCCAATTCTGAAACGTCTGTACTCTTTTCAGCAACCGAACTTGTCGAATGGCTTGTTATGAAAGTTCCTACACTTTATCTAGAAGTCCGATTATGCAGCACAATTTGCGTTTCAGGTGTTTTGAAGGACCCCTTGTATTTCATCCCTTACTATGCCTTATTAACATGTGTCTTGAAGCACAAACACGGACCAAGCTGTCTTCTCACCGTAGAAACCCGTAGCGTGATGCAACCAGTATTCCCAAGACGCTTTCCTTCCTGTGATTATATATGAACACTTTTGCCGGACACTTTTGCCAAACAATAATTTGCGCCACTTTGTTTAAACTCTGTAAATACCTCTACAGCGGTTAACTTGTATTAAGCTGTATTATATCATTTTGACGTTTCATCATCCAGGCAGTTCAGCAGGAAAGAAACGGCTCACAACAGAAAATACATATCTGTTGCCAAGGTTTTAGGAATCTAGGAAGTAATCAGCTGTCAGCAGTAGTGATTTGCAAGCAGCCTGAAAGTGGGTTAAGAGAAGATTGGTTGCATTTTAGTTGCAGGCCAATTGTTTTGACTTCGTATTAATAGAACAAGGGGTAGTGGTTAGGAGACAACCGCCGCGATAGTATATAAGAGTTCACGACCCGCCTACACTAAAGTTTGTGTTGCACGTTCTCGAGTATTAGAAGATCGTACTTAAAGCTAACACATATCGGAGGTCGTTGGAGAAACTCCAAGTGTCGAAGAAGGTTGGACAGAAGGCTTTTTTAGGTTTTTGAACTAACAAGTGCAATAGCAGCGTCAGTGCGGTAGTAGTGTCAGTGCAATAGTAGTGACAGTGCAATAGCAGCATCGGTGCAGTAGCATAATAGAAGCTTGGTTTTAGGGAGTGCAGAGCTACGAAAAACAGCACCATACATCAACGTGCGGTTACGGCTTATTGGAAGGTATAGCAGAGACTGTTGTAGCTACAATAAAGTAACAGAAAAATTGGGAACGGTCACAGTATATGAATAGAGAGCTGGCTTGTTCTGAATATAGAAGATAGTAGATACCATCGAGATGAAGATTATATTGTTTATTGCGATATTTTTGGGCCTTAGCTTCGCGGAAGCAGCGCCATTGCAAAAAGACGGTCTGGAGGACGCCAACAGATTGCGGTTGACAAGAAGAGGCTTGGACTGGGATTATCAGAAGGACACCATGCGTGGGGTTAACTTGGGTAGTTGGTTTGTGCTCGAGCCCTACATCACACCTTCGCTTTTCGATATCTGGTCGAAGCCTGGAGACGACTCGCAGGTGCCAGTAGATGAATACCACTACTGTAAGAAGTTGGGCAAGGAGGTTTGTAAGCAGCGCTTGGAAGCCCATTGGGATACATGGTACACAGAGGATGATTTTGCGGAGATGTCCAAGGCAGGACTCAATACCGTAAGAATTCCTATTGGGTACTGGGCCTTCAAGTTGTTGGACAATGATCCATATGTACAGGGACAAGAAAAGTACTTGAAGAAGGCTCTTGGATGGTGTAAGAAGCACAAGTTGAAAGCTTGGATTGACTTGCACGGAGCAGCTGGTTCTCAGAATGGTTTTGACAACTCTGGGTTGCGTGACACCTATGATTTCCAAAAGGGCGATAACGTGAAGGTCACTTTACTGGCTTTGGAGGAGATCATGGACAAGTTCGGTGGCCCTGAATACGAGGATGTCGTGATTGGTATCGAGTTGCTTAACGAGCCATTGGGTTCTGTCCTTGATATGGACAAATTGAAAGACTATTTCACCAAAGGCTACAACTACCTCAGAGGTACCGGCTCTGTGCAAGCAGTAATCATTCACGACGCCTTCCAATCCACTGGTTATTGGGATGACTTTTTGACTGTTGATGGTGGTGCATGGAATGTCGTCATTGACCACCACCACTACCAGGTCTTTTCTGGTCAAGAATTGGAGAGATCTATCGATGAGCATGTTTCAGTCGCTTGTAGTTGGGGTAGCGACACCAAAAAGGAGTACCACTGGACTGTCGCTGGAGAATGGACTGCAGCATTGACTGACTGTGCTAGATGGCTTAATGGTGTTGGTCGTGGTGCAAGATACTCTGGTGATTTCGACAATGTTTCCTACATCGACAAATGTGACTCCTATTTGGAGGTTTCGTCTTGGTCAGATGAATACAGAACCAATGTCCGTAAATACATCGAGGCTCAATTGGATGCATTTGAGTACACTGGAGGATGGATATTTTGGAATTGGAAGTGCGAAGATGCCATCGAATGGGATTTCAAGAGATTGACTGCTGCAGGTGTATTCCCAAGTCCACTCACTGACAGAACATACCCGAACCAATGCAATTTCTAGAGAGGTTGTATTTTTGTCCTATTCATGCAATAATTACAACCATATTTTCTTGTCCATATAATGACAATTCCCCACATCATTTTAGTTTATTTCAAAGAAAAAAAGGTTCAAGGCATTTTCGGTTCAGTTCTGGCCCACAAATATTGCGAAAATAATTACAATAGTTAGATGGTTAAACCCAAAATAATCTAGATTTGAAGATTGCCGTTCAAACTAATGATGTCTCTATTGGGAATGAAAAGTAATATATCTAGTTAATACAAACACACTCATTTAAATTTCTTCCACTGTTCACTATTAATAAAATCAACTAAAACTGCCAATAAGCAATCGGCACTGTATTCGTAATCTGATAACTCATTATAAATCTGGCATGAAAACCTAGCTAGCAACTTGTTATTGTGGATCTCTACAGGCACCATAGTGTTGTATTTCTCTAGCAAATCGATTTGACAGACTTCAAATTTTGGGTCGTTAACATCTTCTAATGTAATTTTCGATCCGTTTTCTTTTGCCAACCTATCGAAAGGCACGATAACATTCACCATTGCTATATTCAACTTTTTCTCGGGGGAGTGAAGAACTTCTGTTCCCCACTTACTGCTGATTGTTTCTCCTACTTTATCAGCCAATTGGTTGCAATATTCTTGAATTTTAGATTCTCCACCGCATGCATCTCTTCTGAATTCTATTGCAGTTTCTATGCATTGAATGGGACAGTAACTCTTCGTCCCGTTAAACTCAAACTTAGTGATAATAAGATTTTTTCCTTGCTCTTCGGAAAGCTTTGCATTGTCATCGACATAGGAATGACTTATGGGCAAAGTTTGAATTTTTCTATGGTGCTTCTTATCGATGTACATTACGGCACAACCACGGGGCACATATAGCCATTTGTGAAGATTCGATACGTAAAAATCGGGCTCAAACAGAAGGTCCAATGGAATCAACCCCACTGAATGAGCACCATCGATCAACGAGAGAACGTTGTATTTCTTGCACAATTTGTCCATCTGTAGGAAGGGAAATTCAATACCGGGCATTGATGATACTGCATCAAACATACACAACTTGGGTGACTCGTCACGGAAAACAGCCTCATATTTTGCAAGAATATCCTCATCATCAACAGGATACTTCAAATCAACTATAATTGGAACAAGGCCGATCTGTTTTGCTAAATACTTTACGGTATTGCCACATGATCCGTATATGGTGCTCAGCATCACTACCTTTTCATCTTTTTCGAATGGATAGCTTCTCAATATAGTGTTAACTCCCACAGTGGTGTTGTCGACTAAAGCCAAATTCTTGAAATCACAGTTCAAAAACTCCCCCAAAATGTGAAGGGCTTTACGATAATCCTTGGGAAGTTTCCCCCTTATGTATGCATCGATATAGAAAGACTCTTCTTTTAGTGCCTCGATATATCTGTCTTGTACGACTTGAGGGATCAATCCATAAGATCCATGGTTCACAGAGACAACCTTCGGCCCCAAATTTGGAAAATATGTTTTCTTGAATTCTTTTCCGAAAGGCACCTTCGGCTCGGTTCCTTGCTTATCGGAAGTCATGATCGATAGCAATCACTCCAAAGTAGCTTCAATCGCTCAAGAAGAAGGCAGATTAGTCCTCTATTTATATAATTGGTGGTTCTCGAGATAAGATACGGACTTCCCAATAAGGCATTATGTAACATGAAATGTTAAAGGAGATCGTTACCCACAATCAACGAGAAAACAGGTCTAACGTCTGATTCTTCTTCTTTATTACCGGTGGAAATGTGGCTCGCTCCTCGGAATCTTCGTTCCCCTGACAGAAGTGCGTGCCAGTGTTGATTGAAAGCGATCGATCATGAAGGATAGCCAGATCGCTAAAAACCGTATCCCATGGAAATGTTATCTCGAACAGTTCTTAATGTTCAATGAGTCACCACTTGCTTCCCCATCACTCATGTATTCGTCTCCAAACGCATTATATAGATACACAATACCTCTTGTACCACAATACTGGCGTAGTCAAGTGTCCGTCCAATTTACTAAGCAATCGACACCATAAAGCAGTAAGAACTGACGAATTTGAAATATTGTTTCGCTCCTTTTTGAAAAATTCGCAACAGAGTTGCAACCATGTCCCATGTGTCACATTTGGATGATGTACAGATCCATTTATAGATGGAATTGAGGATTCTTATCAATTTGTAAGTGAATTGTTGGAATCTTTAATAGATTTAGGAACTACTATAGATCTTCATAAATTTTGCATCAATCTGTGGAAATTTAAGAAAAACCCTCTAAACAACCAGAATTGGAATTTTTTTTTCAAAAGTAAAGGACGGATAACAACACCTTCTTTACTATGTGAGCGATTTCATTCCCTCTCTATGGAGGCCTCTCAATCACCATTATAGATGAACCAGATAATGTTGAAACCATTAAGCTCTAAAGTCATCTACTTTAAATACAGGATAACATAAAATTTCGTCTACTTAGAAGAAATGATTTTTACCGAGTCCTGGGGTAAAGCAATATAAGGGCTTGAGGAAAGTAAACAGGTCAAAGAAGTAGTGAAAGGTACTTTCAATCATACTGGAAAAAACAACAATATTCTAGTTGAGGCGCCATGCTTTTGTTCAGGTCCATACGGCCGTGCTGTAGAGTTAGAAGTCTAAACTCCAGCTTGATTTTCAGACAATTGGGGTTGAGGCAATCGCAGATGCGAATTGTCAGTCCTTTACAAGGAACTTCACAGTTCCATTTGTCAGGTCGATATAGGCAAAGGAAAGACGGAAAGGCAGATTTTGTTTCAAAGACAGACAAAAAGCCTGATAATAATGAGAAGAGAGAGGAGAAGCATCATATCATCGAGAAAACACAAGGGGAGGCCGGTAACCCTAAAGAGGGAGAAGGGGGACTGGGAAGTATTGAAAGGAATGAAGAGCGAAGTATTGAAGACTCCTCAAAGTCAATTCTGCAAACACCGGATACCGACGATTTACTGAATAATGATAACGAAATGCATTTTAACGAAGAAAAAGCAGCAAGGGATAATATCACTCGTAGGTTGCGAATTACAAAAGAACAGCTTCTTTCAGAGGCGAACTCTCTCTATTCGAGACTCAAAATTCGATTGAAGTGGTTTTTAAAGAGATCAAACCGACCCTTCAGTACAGATGATTATTCCGCATTATTTTCTTGGATTGTGATGGGAAATGTGCTATTGTTTTTTGTGGGAACTACGACGTTCTTCTCATTGATTATATTAACATTTAACACAGTTTTTGCTCAGGAATTTGTTGCAAGAAAAGTTGGTGAATTTCTTACTCAAAACTCGAAACTTACTGTAACTTTCGAACATGCTATTGTTCCTGGCTGGTCAGATGGAAAGATAAGCTTCAAGAAGTGTTTCGTAAGCAGGAGGCCGAAGTCATCAAAACAATTCGTCAAAGGATCACAAGCAGAGGCTTATGCTGCTAGTTTGAATAAACCATTACCGGAAATTGAGGCAGAAGAGGAAATTGATGATGGTAACTATACACAATTTGATTTGACCTTGGAAGAAATCAATGTCTCCTTATCGTTCAATAAGTGGGTAAATGGAACTGGAATAATTGACACCATTGAAATAAAAGGACTAAGAGGAGTTGTGGATAGAACTCATGTCCACTGGGATCCAGATGATGATGCTACGAATTACAAGAACATTTATCAGCCTGGTGATTTTGAGTTTAATTCTTTCAAGATGGAAGATGTTTTGTTCAAATTGATGCAGCCAGATAATTTTAGGCATTTCGATGTGGCAATTTACAAGTGTGAGCTTTCTCGTCTTAGGAAACACTGGCTAATCTATGACTTTTTAAATGCCAATATGATGAGTGGATCCTACGACAACTCGTTGTTTACAATTCATAAAAAACAACGATTAACTGACTTTGATGACAGTGACATATCTCAGGATTGGAGACGGGTAACAAGACTTAGGGTGGATTCTTTGAATCTTGACCATTTGAACACTGGGTTAGAAGGTCCGTTTGGCTGGATAACGAGCGGTAAAGTGGATATGGTGGGGGATGTAATGGTGCCAGAAGAGAACAACGTTCTCAATGTATCCGAGATAGTCAATTTGATAGCCGCCTCCATTGCCAAGGAGGCAAACCGTTACAAGAACCCCGAGGTGAAAAAGCAAAAGTATCCAGATCATCATGTGCGTCTTACAGAGAACAAGGATACCGATATTCTGAAGTACTTCGTCCTCGATTTGACCATTCGTCTAAATAACGTAAGGGCGCTGGTGCCCTTCAAAGCACCCCAACTTTCCTATATCAACTATGCATTAATCCGACCCATTGTGGCTTATATTAATTCCAAGAACACATTTATCGAGATCAAAAGCAGAATTGTCAAGAACATCGCAGATTTCAGTGGATCTTGGACGGTTTACGATTCCTTGCTAATGGACGATATATCAGAAGAAGTTTACGACAGCTTTGTGGATTATGTTGCTGATGAAGAGTCGAGGCTAATGAGGATGCGCAAAGTTGGTTTCTGGTCACTCCAGTTGCTCTTCCAATTTATCGTCTTCGGACTAGGTGCACTCACTTGATATAAAACCAACCAGAAAGCATGCTACATTAAAACCTGTAAATACATAGATCGTTCAGCGTAAACTTATTAATTTCACATACGTATCACCAACACCAAAAGTGCAGCGTAGCTAATCAAACTAATCAAACTTAAGAAGAAAACGGTATCTCCATTAGTTCTGAAGACCTCCATGTCTTTTTTAGGATTGTAATAAATGTCGACCCTTGAGGCATTCATCACTCCTATACCGTACAATAAGCAGCCATATATGGTATATACAATTCCGATAGGTAAGAACTCCAGCGAAAATATCTTGATCAACAAGAGGGAGAATGATAAGCATCCGATAGCACTTCTAGTGTATGCTCCTTCGTACGTTCTTTGATGGGCTCTGATATCAAGTTTCATGTCATTAGGTAGCATGTCTAGCCCCGAGGGTAGCACACTGTCATCTTCTGGTCTAGACATCGCAGAACCATCAATGATTTACATTTAAAGCTTGGCCGTAGTGAAAAGTTTGAAATTTATATAGTAATATATGGAAAATCTCTAGAAATTCGATTTAGCTAACATCGTCTTTTCTTCATTCTCAAGGTTAAAGCAACTTATTGGCAGCTTTAAAGGCATAGTTTGAATAGAGGTCACCAGTACAGGTTATCAGGGACCAACTCCAGAACAGTGGAGATAATTTAAGGATGGCGCAAAAGAAATATATGGTGAAGTTGAATGTGCCTTCCACCTTCTTAGAATCGTTGCCGGCGATCCAATCGCCGGCGAGATCGAGAACGAAGAAGGGGACTGCAACGGGATCGTCAAATGCATCCAAAGGATCTTCTCCAGCACCCTCAGCGGGCAAAGGCCCAACTCCCAAAAATGCTGGTAGCGTAGAGAATGCTAATAACTTGAGCAATTACAACGCGAACAACTCCAAAATAAACTCAGGGTTGAGGGAGTCTTCGACTTCAGGGTTGACAATGAACAGCATATCGACAGGTCTTTATTCACTTGACAAAACAGGGAAAACCACCAAAAAGTGGGCTAAGAGGCCCACCCAGTTCAAGACATTCAGCGGGTTTAAGGTAAAGTACTACAAATGGAAGCAGAAGGATGCAAAGCGCGAATCCAAAGCTAGTATAAGTGCTGCCTCAAGCTCAGTATCCAAAGAAGAAAAAAATACAGCGATTTCTGAAGCCAAAAACCCGTCAGAGGTGAAACAAGAAGCTTAGAGGTTGCAGAAGAGCCACTACTCTCTAATGTAGAACACCTAGGAATATATATCCTCTGTATAAAAATTTAATGCCCATATAATGTTTGTTGAAGTTGCATTTTTCAATCGAGTTTTTTTTTTCAGGAACTACATATCTAGCTTCCAAAGAATATTTACTATACATTTGAGCAGATAAATGAAATGTGTACCAAGGACTCTTGAAAGTCCTTACAAAGCTATATCTGGGGCCAAATTTTGCTTCAATGCTAAATGGTTCAGTCGTAGCTCAATAATTGCTAGCTCAAATAAGAAAGAATCTTCAACCCAGGCTAATCAGTTGATATCAAGTAAACAACTTTTATTCACAACGGACACTTTGACACCGGGATCGATATTCTTTTTGCCTCACGGAACAAGAGTATTTAACAAGCTCATCCAGTTTATGAAGAACCAGCAAATAAAATATGGTTTTCAAGAGGTCATAACTCCGTTGATTTACAAGAACAAATTATGGAAAAAATCGGGCCATTGGGAGCATTACAAGGACGATATGTTTAAAGTGGTTGGTCACAATTCAAGCAAGGAGGAAGTAGATCTACTGAGCTCTCACGAACACGAAGAGGACGAAGATTTGCATGCATATGGGCTTAAACCGATGAACTGTCCCGGCCACTGTTTGATATTTTCCAAGTTCGAAAGATCCTACAACGAATTACCCGTTCGATTCTCTGACTTTTCTTCCTTGCATAGAAACGAATCTAGTGGAGCCCTTTCTGGTCTTACCAGGGTGCGTCGTTTCCATCAGGATGACGGGCACATATTCTGCGAGTTGAAACAGATTAAACAAGAAATTGAAAACTCTGTCAATCTAATTGTGGATTCATACAAAACTTTTGGAATCAAAGAAGAAGAAATCGAGTTTTTCCTCTCCACCCGTCCAGAAGAAGGATATATAGGTGAATTGGAAACTTGGAATAGAGCAGAGAGCCAGTTGAGTGATGTGTTGGATACAATAAAAGGTGAGGGAAATTGGGAGGTACGACCAGGAGATGGTGCATTCTATGGTCCAAAAATAGATATCTTGCTCACAGATGCGTTCAAGAAGAAGCATCAAGTTGGAACTATACAACTAGATTTCCAATTACCGGAGAGATTTGATCTCAACTATATCTCGGGTGACGGAAGCAGAAACAACAGACCTATAATGATACACAGGGCAGTATATGGCTCTATTGAAAGATTCTTCGGTATATTGTTAGATCACTACCAAGGAAAATGGCCTTTTTGGATCAATCCCAGACAAGCTGTTATAATACCTGTAAATGAGAAGCACAGTGCTGCAGCAGAGAATTTGAAAGATCAATTGCTGGGTGATATTTCCAGCAGCAACCGAGGTATCTCACCCCTCACTGGTTACCAGTTCTACGTGGATGTGGACAAAAGACCAGAGACCGTTGGATCTAGAATAAAGGAAGCCGTGACAAAGGGTTATTCATTCATTATAATGGTAGGTGATAAGGATATCGCTAATGGAACCTATGCAATAAGATCCAGAGATGACAGAAAAGTCAACAATTTAATTGCTCAAGACATTTATGACATGTTTATAGAACTAGAGAAAGAGTACAAATAGCTTCATCTGTAAATATTTTTATTTGTATTCAACTTGATAGACCTATAATTACAGCATTTAAATTGCACATTATCAATACTTACCGTAACCTTTGGCTATTAAAATTTTTTCCATTTCTGACCAGAAGTCCTTGAGAATAACCTTGTCTCTAAATCTTTTCTCTCCTCTATCTATCTGAACCACACGAACATTCCAGTCCTTGATTTGCTTAGGAATGACATCACCTTGGTAGCCGAAATAGAAACCGGCATACTTTTGGAACAATATCTCAGGCTTGGAATACTTGTACTTGGCAAATTGCCAAGTCTGGCCTGTAGTCACCACTGCTACTACCCTATCCCAATATTCTGGTTTAGTAAAGACATCAACGTTATCTACAACCATTATCTGATGCGCAGAGCTCACAAGTCTGTCTGAACTGCGATTTATAGTGGCTATTCCGCCGTGGTTACTTGATATGCTGGGCTCGACAAACTTGCCATCTTCCAAGAAACTTTTGATGTTACTTAAAGATAAAATTGCAGTCGAAGCCGGAGATATGATAATAATTGGTTGTTTCTTTGGAGCCAGTGATTTGCTTGCTTTGTCATTTTTCAGAGACGAAGTTTTGGACCGTTTTAATTGATGGATGTACCTCTTTGCATCCGAAACCAAGTACCCAAAATCTAAGTTCTTCGACCCTCTCAAAATTCCATTGTGATCCACCGATTCCCTTTCATTTTGCAAAATTCGTTCCACTTGCGGATCTTCAAGCTGGTGTTTCTTTCCATTCGTCTCATATGCGTTCTGCTGGGAAGCACCAGTGCCGTTTGTCTGAGGCTGTCCTGCGCTCTCATCCTTTATAAACGCACAGGAATCAGAGTTTCCATTGAGCCACGTGGTAAGCTCTGTCTTCACCAAAAACTTGAAGTCTGCTATCCCATTCTCCAAACACTCGTTCTTATAGTCGACAATAGACGACTTGTCATGGAGCCAGCAGAAAACAACAGACCGCAAAGTCTGCGCAGTGTCTTCGTTGTAGAAATTCGTCACCTCATCAAGATCATAGAGTGTGTCTGCCTCACCAAACTTCACAAGTGTGGCATCTTTAATACTCTCGGTCTTCTCGTTGGCCTCATCTTTCGATATGAAAAATTCAATATCCTCTTTTTTAAGTGCTGTTTCACGCAACTTTTGCAAAGAGCTAACACCAGCCATGATTATTACGATATTATATCAACAAAGATCAGTAAATGGCGTCTTTATTGACTTATAAATGGCTGTTTTGTAGACCTGAAATATATTTTAGTTAAATTCTCTCTTTCGCTTTACCTGTATAGTATTAAAGTATGGAAAACCTCACTAAGAAGAAGCGATAACGCTAAGGACCTTTTCTTACAACGTTATGCTATGACTAGTGCTTCCAAGCGAACACAGGTGATAAAGTGGACAGAGGAAGCGCAGTATACTCTCGAAAAAGCGAGAGAATTGTGTTCAAATGCGCAAACACTGCTACACAACATGGGGGTTCTCTTGACAGAACGTATTCCTGATCTTTTGGATTACGCTGGATTGATGACAGATACAGCAAAGGAACAGTTCAGTTTGGTTTCGAATATGGTGGAGGAGGTGAAGAGGCAATTGTATAGGGACCGAGCGAAAATGCTTGAAAACATAGAAAGAGAGGTTGTTCCGGCGCTTGAGGAGCTCAATGCGATAGTGAGCAGGCTCAGAAAGACGGCTGTGCCGCAGTATTTGATCGATAAGAGCGAGATACAGAAGCAGGGAGACAAATTGCAGTATAGCACGTTGGAGGACTTCATTTCTACGGAGTCTTTGAGGATGCTCTATGTCAATGTGGACACCTATCGGACGAACACCGAAAAGGTGTATCAGATGCTCCACGAAGAGTTCCAGAGCCACATGAATGACCAGTTCCAGAAATGTAGCAAGAGACAGACTCGTATGCTAAAGAACTATGATGAGCTTATTCCCTTACAATTGGATTTCAAGTGGACCACCACCACGCAGGCGTCACCGGAGCATGAAGCCCTCACAAACACGATAATGAAGGAAAATTCTTCTCTTGAACACGAGCTTGTATCTATTCTCGAGATGCTCACAAACCACTACGATCAGTGTTCACTGGCGCTTCAGTTTGTGAAACGGGAGGGGACTAAAAAATTCAACTTCAGCGTTCTTGAGAATGATGCATCAGAGCTACCTGATGTTTTGAAGGAGTTGAAGGCCGTGTGCGATATCATCAAAAACAACGAGACCAGAGTCTTGAAATTCATCAATACGAGGCTCCCCTTTCTCGAGTCTTCGATATCCTACGCATCGGAGCAGTTGAGTTACTTCAGAGAGTTCAAAACACGCCAGTTTCCGAAATTTTTGGTTCTCTTGCGGGAAAGCAACAATTTGCTCAAGATACCTCCACCGAACCCAGAAAGCTCCGAGGAGGGTTCAATTGAGCTATACTTAGATACCATTCGTCAGCTAGTTTATCACTACACTTGTTTTTTGGATGTCTTCAAGACGAAATATGTCGAAGAATTATACTACGAGCAATATGTCTACCCACGAAGAGTAATAGACATCCTCAAAAAGTTTCTCGACGAAGACTTAGGCGTGATGCAGAACAAGGAACGGGACAGAAGGAAGCAGTGGTTGGCTGCAAATGGCGACTTTATACCTAAAGAATTAAAGCTTCCAGGAGAAGCGAACCTTCCTTTGATTGTCCAAATCGTAACTGAAGGGTTGGAATCTGTCCAAGATGAAATAGAGGGCACTGAAAACCAAATGAAGGAGGAAGAGGAAGAGTTGATAGCTCTTGCACGGAAAATGAAGTTGAGTACTGAAGATCGATAGACAAAATCGAAATCGCACTAACTTATTTTGATATTTCATCTTTATGTATGTAGATGGTATAATGATATATACGCAAAATAGCTCTTGAATGACCGATATAATCTATAGCATTCGAAAATGAAGTCTAGAGGAGTTAGCTTCACCAAATCATCTACAGAAAATGGTCCTCAAAACAATGATATAAAGCAGACTGGACATCAGATGTCGATGTTATCAAGTAGTACAATGAATGAATACCCAGAAGAAGAAGAAGAAGATGATGAGGAAGGGCACACGAATTCAATGGGTAGCAATATGGGGAGTTCCAGACCGCCTGGAGATTGGTTTGGAATGACCGAAAGCTACAAAGTGTCCAAGGCACCCTCAGAGCACCTTCAAAAATATGGTATTGGAGCGCAGATAATGATGAAGATGGGTTATCAGGAGGGCAAAGGTCTTGGAACGAAGCAAGAAGGAATAGTGAAACCAATAGAGACTAAATTGCGTCCTCAGGGATTGGGTGTTGGTGCAATAAACGAAAGAACTGATGATATGGAGGTAGACAGCAGCGATGGTGAAATAGAAGTAAAACGCCCCAAGATAGATTTATTCGGGGTGATACGAAATTTAGAAAGTAAAGGAGTAGAAGTACCTATAAAGTACAAAGAGGTTTCAGATAGGGCGCAAACTGAAGATATAGATGGCGGTCTATACCAGGAATCAAAGGGTTGTCACGAAAAATTGACTAGCTTGGATGGTGAAATAGACAGCTTACAGCATCGAGAACAATTCTTACAGTATCTGATAGATGATACTTCAAAGAAATTAATAGGTATCGATGATGAGATTGCAGTTTCAAAAAGCATACTAGAGTTCTTAAAAGAGGTTCAATCAAACATAGACGAGATATCAAAAGAAGAAGACAGATTCACTTATATCACGCACGCTTTGACAAAAATCACGGATGAAAGGTACGAAGGACTGACGCTAATAAAGGATGTTTTTATTTCGGTGGTATACGAGGAATTAAGGCTGATGTTTACGAATCATTTTGAAGATTTTGAAGATCACGATAGTTTATATCTGAGAACAATAATGGAGTGGGTTAATTTGTACAAAATACTCGAGGAACATGTTCCAGTACAGTCAAGTCACTGGGATGACATTATAGGTTTCAATTTATTAGAACAGTTGAAAAAACGCACCGAAGGCAATATTTCGCAAGAAACACATTTAAAATTGATAGACATCATACGGAAGTGGTCCGATAACCACATCTCAATAGATGAGCTGTTGGGAATACTTGACAAGCTAAGGGAAGAATTTTTCGTTCCCTTCTTCCAAGCTCAGATCGAAGCCTGGATGCCGGGTAGTGGCAATGATGTAATTGCTCCACATTTCTATATCATCGAGTATATACCTTTAATTTCGTTGGATAAGTCTGAAACTTTTAAAGATTTATTAGAAAAGATATCTGATAAGTACATCAGGTTTTTCGAATTTGGTGGCCCTGAATCTCTCTGGAGATCTGTCTTATTTCAGAAGGGTGATCAAGGTTTCAAAAAAATCATTCTCACTGAAGTGAAGCGAGTTTTCAATGTGTGGACGATCTTATTAGACAGATACATAGGGAAGGGATCGACAAGTAGATTGGTGAAAACAATTATTACATCGCTAACCACATTTCTAAATGCCTACAACACAAAATATTTGAAAGGAGAAGAAAAAGACCAGCTTGATATAGTACTTGATTTGCTTCTTGATATGCTTGATCTTGGGCATTTACAAGAAAAACAATTAATAACGTTAGTTCAATTTACTTTGATGAACCACTTTATAGAGACATTTCTTAGCAAGATAAAGGAATCAGAAGATGCGAAATCAATAGCAAAGTGGTTCTTCACATGGGTTAGATATATCAAGGCAAAACCTATTTTTTTTTCTCATAACGCTGTGAGAGAAATGACAGAATGGTACGTTAATACTGCAATTGGGCATCTCAGCTCGGGCCATGATGTCAAGAATTCTGGAAAACTCGTTTTGCCAACTTTATCAGGCTCAACCCATCCTTCTTCGCCAAAAATAGTAGACAAAATCAAGAATTCAGACTCACCAGCAACCAATGGGTCCAAGTACTCAATCAATGTCGAAGGAATACCTGCTTACAGGTTGACAACATCTTTCAAGGACGTGGTTCAAAAATATTGCGTTGATCATGCTATGCTCTTGTACCTGACCAAAAAGACTCATCTTGATAATGGCCTTCCAATTTACAGAATTGAAGGTGCCCAGAGCCAGAAATTACTTGCGTTAATATCAGAAGATGTGCTCTGGATATCTGAGGAGACAGTAGAAGGATTAGGAGTTAATTACGAGCCTATAAGCTTAGATCAACTATCTCAACGGCTCCACTAGATTTGTGTCATACGATGAAATTTGAATTTTTCAAATCGAGCACCTTTCATATTAGCTTTCTCAAACATTTGATGAAGAGTATCAGTTATTTGCGTAGCTTAATTCCCCCCGGAACTCTCATTAGGGCTAATGGTGGTAGAATTGCCCCATCCAGTTTAGTATCTGCTCAACTAAAGAGAAGTTACAGTGTGCAAAGACGCTTCCGAGATATAAACAAGTCATTAGACAAGATAGCAGATGAGTCTACAGAGGAGTCCAAAAAAACACTCAAGTATGTTCGAATGGCAGGAGGGTGGTCCATAATTGTGGTCTTATGCTCGATAATGTGGGCAAGTACCCTCACAGAGCCTGTGGAGGAGGAAGTGGTGATACCTGATTTGAGCAAAGATGTGCGCCATATGTGATCATGAGGTCCGAAGTGTTAACTTTGGGTAAGCTCATGGATCCAGACAGACCCAAAAATGAACACAGCATCTAGTCCTTGTCTATTAGTGGAAGATGGAGCATGTTTCCGGAATTTTCAATTTTTTCACCAACTGATTGCGTCTGGCACCCCGAAGCAACCTCTGCAATATTGGAAATCAATAAGGGAACCATCCTTTGACATAATAAACACCTAGTGAACATGGTGCGGCCACATACATCCAAGGGTTAGTATGGAATCCAGGACTTCGCTGAAATAAATGATCTCACAAATATTGCACATTTTGTTGCGAGAAAACGTCTAGAAAAACAAACTACACGCACAGCACATAGCAAGATCCAACATATTTCATTAGGAGTAATACATGGTCGCCATAGAGCTCTCGCGGTAGCACCGTTGGTGTCGTTGTTTCTCTAACATCCTGTATATAACAATCTTAGTCATCTGAAAAATTTCGGAACTACCTCTAGTTACTTAGTAATTCATCGAAGAATAGCATATAATAGTCGTTAAGAAGAGTCCACATGAACCGTGCAATACTCAGATCCGTATCCAGAAGCTCCAAGTGTATCAACATATCCCAAAGATACCTTTCTTCGAATGTAAGATATGGTACTAAAGTTGGTAGAGGCACCTTTGGCACCAAGGTGATGCTTGGAGCAGGTCTTGGTTTGGGTGCTATGCTCGCCACCGTGAGGGCCAGCGATGATTTCACAATCCTGAATGATGCAGATGGAGATAAAGTAGAGTCTGAGAAGACATCCGTGGTGTCTGCTGACGCTAAGAAGACCGAGAAAGCTGTGGAGACCAAAGCCGAGACTGCAGCTTCCGGAGAGAAGATAGAGACCAGTACAGCAGAGAGCGAGAAGGCTGCTGACGGTGAGGAACCGGCACCACAAAGCGCCTACAACCCCGAGACGGGCGAAATCAACTGGGATTGTCCATGTTTAGGAGGAATGGCCTATGGTCCTTGTGGCGAAGAGTTCAAGGAAGCATTTGCATGTTTTATTTATTCAGAAACAGAGCCCAGAGGAATCGACTGTATCAAGAAATTCGAGACCATGAGGTCTTGTTTCAAGAGGTATCCTGAACACTATAAAGAGGAGTTGTACGAGGATGGGGACGACGCCGCAGAATTGAGTTTGGACGAAGAAAAGCCAGCAACTGACTCCCAGCCAGCATCGCAGCCAACTGCACTTACAGAAGAACCCACCGCCTCTCAACCAGAGGTAGAGACATCCAAAGAATAAATAACCACGGCTCGGCAGAGCAGGACGTACAAAATTTGTATATAGTAAATTATAGGTTATTAAAAGTATTAGTGATAAAGATCTATATGTGACGTATTACTCATTACAATCTAGCAGGAGCACATCAGCGAGTACAGTTGTTCCCCCATGCGCTCAGTCAAGTCTATCCCATCAAAACCGACTATATTCCGCGGCCTTTGTTGCACCAGGCCGTCATTCAACTCCATCAAACTCACACCTATCTCGGCTACTCGAACAAACAACTGCTCTACCAAGTCCAAGCGCTTCGACGTCACCTCCTTCAAGTCCAAGTCCCAGTTACCCACGTAGTCGTCCACATTCGGACTTATGTTACGTGTCAATATCTCCCGGATCTCCTCGAGGTCTACACACCGCTCGCTCGTCTGATCTATCTTGTTTCCCACTATCATCACTCCCGGCTGCTCCACATGACAGTGCTCCATAAACCGCACAAACCAATTCCGCACGCTGAGCACAGACTCATAGTTAGTGATGTCATACACCAACACCACCACGTCCGTACCCCGGTAGAACGCCTTGGATATCGAGTTGAACCGCTCCTGTCCTGCCGTGTCCCATATCTGGAGACTCACCTCCCGTTCCTCTTCCTCTTCCCTCACCCCGGTCTGCTCAGCGTTCTCGTGGTCATGTAAAACCTCCAATTCGCTCCCTCTACTCGTCTTCTTCGCTGGTAGTCGCATTGTAGTTGTCAAATAGTCTCCTCCTATCGTCGCCTTATAGGCATTCGTGAATACATGGTGAACAAACTGCGATCTCAAACACGTCTTTCCCACCCCCAGGTCTCCAAGAAGCACCACTTTCAAGCTTGTAGCAGTATCTCTCTGCCCTCGACTGTCTGGCTCACTCACCATCGACTTTTTGCTGAATTTTAGGGAGAAATGATTGTTTTATAAGTAGACGAGGACTTTTGTGTAGTTGATAACAAAAAGTAAACCAAATCAAAATTCTTTTCTTCTTAACTAAAGGGATTCATTAAGTGGATTAGACATCGGGATCCATCGACATATCATCTAGTAACAGAGCTAAGGAAACAAGTAGAGGATGAAGATATACTATATTGGAGTTTTGAGAAGTCTGGGGGCAAAAGCGTTGGAGTTGACTTCAGCAAGAGACTTGTCACAGTTTTCATTCTTCGAGAGGACAGGCGTCTCGCAGTTCATGACGTTCTTCTCAGAGACGGTGGCGCAGAGGACGCAGGCGGGACAGAGACAGAGCATTGAGGAAGGTAACTACGTGGGCCACACGTACACGAGACTGGAGGGGTTGTCGTGTGTGATCATCACGGATAAAGAGTATCCTGTGAGGCCAGCGTACACGTTGATCAACAAGGTGATGGAGGAGTACTTATCAATACACCCAAGCAGCGAGTGGGCGAACATCAGTGCGACGAACGCGGGGCTCAACTTGGACAGTTTGGAGCAGTACATCAAGAAGTACCAGGACCCCAGCCAGGCGGACTCGATCATGAAGGTCCAACAGGAGCTCGATGAGACAAAGATTGTGTTGCATAAGACCATTGAGAGCGTTTTGCAGAGGGGCGAGAAGCTCGACTCGTTGGTGGACAAGTCGGAGGCGTTGTCGAGCTCGTCGAGGATGTTCTACAAACAAGCAAAGAAGACCAACTCGTGTTGTGTTATCATGTGAGGGGGACCCGGGCATGCTGCTGCAGGCGTGGAGGGGCATGTGGTTGTGGTTTATAGCTATTGACATTTAATTATTAATTTATGACCATTTACTTTTATTTCATAAGAAATATACATACTACATTTACATTGTCGAGGTTAGATCCTGCTCTTCACAGCGTCAAAGGCCTTTAATAGTTTTCTTCTCGCACCCAAAGCTTTAACCCCTCTCTGCTCCAATTGCTCGTCACTTAGCTCTATCAACTCCTTCCAGTGGAAGTCTTTCAAGCAATCAGTGTATTTATGCAATCTTAATAATTTGAGCCATGCTGGTATGTTGTTCAAGAACTCGGGGTTGGAGACGTCTCCCGGCATGGAAGAATTAGATGTGTGCTGAGCACCTGCACTGTTGGACAGGCTGCCATTGTCGTTTTTCTGCTCGCCGGGTTTTCTGCTTTTGGCCGAAGGAGACTTGCTTGGTACTAGACCTTCGTGACGTTGACCTGTGATAGGCACCGACGAAGAGTTCAAGTTGCGATTTATGGCCTCATCAACGTGAGCGCCAACAGATGTGTGAATTGGCCTGTAATTCTGTCCCTGAGGAACATGGTACGTATGTGAACCGTTGACGTTCTTTCTATTTGAGTCCAATGCAACTCTAGAGTTTATAGTTGCTAAAGCCCCCAACTTGAGAGCGGTGTGTGCAGATAAATCCAAAGAGTCTTCTGAGCTAGCAGAAGTCCCTACTGGTTGGGAAGAAGGCGAGTTAGCAGCTGCCAACTGCAAGAAATTAGTCTTCTCATACATATGAGAAGTTGGAGATCTAGTACGTTCCATTTGCTGTTGGTTGAGTCTCATGTTACTAAACAAATTTGGCTCTGCAGACTTGGGCCTCTGGTTCTTCTGATCAACAAATAAATGTCCGTTTCTAACAGCATTGAACTTTGGAACAGGCTGGTGCAAGGGTGGCTGGGACAAGTTAGAGTGCTTGCCATCATCATTCAAATTGAGTTTCTCAATATCACTAAATAAGTCACGTTGAACTCCTTGCAGTTGATAAGGCGACAACACGTCGAAGTGTGGAGCAGACTGCCCTTGACTGACTGATTGCTGTGCCATCCAGTCATCCAACTTTACCTTAAACAAGTAGAGAGTGTTGAATTGTAAGCTATTACAAAAGTGGTCCATTGCTGTAATACATTCATTTGCGGTTAAATTCTCAATCCAGTTGGTAAATACAACCAAATCTTGGTAAAAGGTGGAAGACCTCAGTGTTTCAAGAGTTTGTGGTTTCTGCAGCTGGCTTCCAAAAAAGTTGGAAAAGTCGTTGACAGACTGAGGCCTGTTAGGCAATGTTGACAACGTCGGAGGAAAGTTCATGCTTCCGGAGCCCATCAAAGAACCCAACCCGTTGTTCACCAGTGCACTGCTAGGCACAGAGTTGAACTGTTTATCCATGAGTAACGGGTTCTGTGCTCCATTTCCCACACGGAAATCCTGCTGGAATCCATACTTCGATCCACCTGCTCCCATCATTCCTTTTCCTAATCCAGAGGATCCGGTGTTGGTGTTCGACGACGACGTCGAAGAATTATTGGTTCTATTATCTCTTTCCTTGTTCTTCAAATCCAAATCCAAGTCTGCATTCAAAGCCTCAAATTCCTGTTGTAGGTTGTAGCCCACGCTCTGCTGTCTGCCCTGGTGGAAACCCATCCCACCGTTGGCCATCTGATGTAAGTCCAACGCAGGTGGTGACAAAATTATCGGCCGCTCCATCTCCTGCTGCGAGCTAGAACTCTGATTCATCTCCATATTTGAGTTGGTACCACTATATCTCCCTTCAGCTAATTAACTCCTGATTTTCTATCGATTGAACCTCAGTCAATGAGCTGATGAAATTTTTCAATCACTCTATATGTCCACTTAAATCCTAAATATATCGATATTGAACGGTTTTTTTAACTATTCAATCTCTATGACTATATCTGTAATACAACACAACAGACTGATTGAATATACACCAATCCAAACCAGTTATTTGATCGAAAGTAGTGAGAAAATCTTACTTCTACTTGGCCATTCGAAAAAGAAGAAATCTCATCTCGGCTTCACGTGTGAAATTTTTCTGCCATAGAAACTTCATGATAGGTTTATTTGAACGATAGATCTATATATATTGGTACATGTAGACGGTAGTAGGAGGCCGCCGTGAATGAAATCAAAACAGGATAATGAGTCACGTATTAAAATAAATGGAATGTTATTTGTAGGTAGTAGACAGTTGTCTAGACGGAATGGCTGCAAGACTTTTGGACAGCACAGACGGAAGCATGCAAAAGAAGGTACAAGAGGCTCAGGTGAGGCTCAACCAGAACTGTTTGTTCTCCTTGATTATGTCACTTGTGTACTTCAATTCGGGGAGCAACTCAACGATGTTGTTGAAAAGATTCTCAGCGAAGGTGTTGATGAAGAAGATCTGGCCCTTGTGAAGATACGGGTTTTTGTTGAGGATGTCCGCCAAGGAAGAAGGGACCTTGCTGTACTTGACCCTAAGCTCTGATTTGCTTACCGACTCGCTGTTAAGTTTTTTCTCGAGGGTGATGAGTTCGTCGAATTCTCTGGAGAGGACCAAAGCCCATTGCGACGAGACCCTTACAGGTCTCGTCACGTTAGAGATATCAGCACACTTTATGAGCAACGACGATATGAGTTTTACCTTGTTCTCGTCGTTCGTTTCCGATGACTCGAAAATAGTGAGCTTTTTGAGATACTCAAAATGCTCTGCCATATCGGTAGCCAATATGCAAGATGTGACGAGGCTCTTCACTGAGAGTTGAGACTCTTGGTCAGTGAATATTGCAAGTAGACTGGGCCAGAACACAGAGACTATTTTGTTGATAAAAACAGACGCATGGAATGACTCTAAAACCGACCTTTCGTTGTAAAGCAACGATGTAGGGGCTTCATATTTTATCAAGAATGCATTAGTGACTCCAGGGTGGCCCACGTCATGACCCAAAGCAGCTATAAGTAAACCCAAAGTTTCTATAGGACTGAGCAAGGGGGGCTTGCGTTCACTTGGTATTGCTACGAACTCGACATTGTCATCCAAGTCCTTCTCGTCTGAAAGATATAGACGTTCATCCGCCTTTGGATCTAGCTCAAACTGCTCGAATAGTGGCAAAAAGTTCAATCGTACCGAGAAATGGAAACATGCCTGCAAGACGTCCACCGCATGACGGAAATTATGAAACGGGTTACCGCTCTTGTAGCTATCTCTAACTATGAAGATGAACCCCAATAACTCGTTTGAGGACGGAATATATAAAGCTTCCGATTTTATCTGTTTTAATGCAAACTTCAACATGATATAAACACAGTACGTCAAGTCGTCGTTAGATAATTCATGAGCTGGGAAGGACCAGTGTCCAACCAAATGACATAATTTGGAGAGGTGTCTCGTGCTAGAGTCTGACAACAAAGAGAAAAAATCGATTTCTTCCACTATTATCTCCTTCAAATGCTTCAACTGATTATTTGTTCTCTCCGACTTGTTGAGGCTCACATTCAATGTAAATGCCATAGTGGAGATGATACTGTTGATACTGAACGCCACATCGCTATCACCAGCATAGCAGTCGTCAACAGCATTATCCCCCGTGCCTGTCCACACCTCCACACGACATATCCTATGCTCTATTAATGAATTTATTTTGCTGAATCCCTGGTTGAGACTCTTGATCGTCAGGCTTTTTTCAGCCACTCCACTCTCCACCACTATCAAATTCAAATGGCCGAAGAAGTTCCGAAGCAATAACACCTTCTCTTCAAATGTGAGTGCATCAAGCTTCGTTTTCCTCGATTTACCTCTATCTAGGACCACTAACGTTGCATGGTTCGTATCGCTCTCGCTATTCCCCTTTTTAAACAACAACGAAATCATGTCTTTAAACGACCCAAAATGCTGAATCTCTGAATAGTTGAGTCCCTCCAACTTGGGTTTCTTTTTGTATTCTAAAACCACCACCTCTGTCATCTCTTCTATGGGCTATATTGAATTCTACTAGACACTGTCAATACAACAGAGGGTTTGGAGGAAAAAAATTCTTTTTTTGAAAATTTGGAAGATGCGTAAACAAGATGATGTATGTCCCCAGTATCAAAATCAAGATCTAGATCTTACTATGAGAATGGTTCGATAGATGAAAGCTTGGTAGTCTTTGACTATATAGATTACAAAGGTGTTATTTTCATATCATTAAAAAATCTTCATTGTTAGAAGTTCACGTGCACGATGAGATATGACAACAACGGCGACGTCAACGACGACAACGATCACCTATGGATCAAGTATATGCTAACGACGACGACAATAAAACTCAAGAGAGTGTAGAAGTGCTTTAACTGCCTGTCTCTGGTCATTTTTGCGTGTTCCTGGTACTTTTGGTTGACGTTGTCGAGCACTTCGATCTTTTGGAGGATGACATTGGACATGACGTGCTTGTCGGTGTTTATGGTAGCCTTTAGGGAGGCAAGTTTCTCCTCTAGAGAAGAGAGATGGCCTGCGAGCAGGTCTATGCGGCAGAGATCGACCAGGATTTCGTCTTTTTTTGCCAGTCGCACAGAGTCAGCGACGCCTGCGATCTCTTGAACAAGACGGTCAGTGTGCGAGGAGACACTGGCGAGGAAGTGAGAGAGACGACCGAGGGCCTCCGAGGGACGCAGAGGCCCGTCAGGAGGCGTATGCATGCTTGTAGAGTTCATGAGGGACGCATTGAGCGAGTCCAAGAAATTGCCCAAGGAAAGGAAGTCTGTGCTTTGGTTATGCGTAGATTTATTCTGTAGCACTGTATCGATGTTCAAAAGGTAGTCTAGGGCCTCCACGATGTCATTTTGGAGTGGAGCTTCCGTCGCCAAACTACCGAAACCACCGCTGGCAATGACGTCCCTCGTGAAGAAATTCAAATCAGGGGGTTCAAGGTCTCGGGATCCAGCCAGACTGCTTGGAGTGTCGTAAGACAGAGCTGGGTTTCGACTGGTGAACATATTGCTCAAGTCTTTGGCACTTGAGTTTTTGCTCATGCTTCCATCGTTGACATTATCATAAAATTGCTGCACCAACCGCTTTTTGTCACTTACGAGGTACGGGAAGTCCACATTCTTCCTATGGCCGTTGATATCATCTAAGTTGCCATTGCCAGAAGTGAGAGGAAACTGCTTCTGGAAACCATAACCACCGCTTCTTCTCGACGTTTGTGCCGGCAAGTTGATTTTGCCTGCTTTTGCAGGTAATTGTGCACTCGATAACGACGCAAGCATTATAGAAGTACTACTAGAGCCTCTGGATAGCTCTCCTCGTGGTGGTAGTCTTCCATTATGAATGCTCAGGGCACTGCTGTGCGGTTCTTTCGATGCTATTTTTGAATTGTTATTGGCCAATTGCTGTGGTTTCAAGCTAGCTGGGATACCATCTAAGCTTGTTCGAATACCAGAGTCGCTCGTTGACTCCAATGTATTGCTGGAATCCCTCCTATTCGAAGGCATCTCATCAGTCTATAATAGTTGCTTGTGAAATCTACTTTCTTATATTGAACTATGTACACACCATGTAATTGTTTCTGCTGAAGACTCTGGAATTATTTAGCAGCTGAACCACGAGCACCAGCTCCTGAGCTTATTAGTCGAAGGGTCTCTTCTGAAACACTTACCTCTGGAAGCGGTTTTCCTTGTTTCGTTGGTTTAGGTAAGAAGCCAACTTTGATTAAGTAGCTCAAGTAAATACCGACCTGAGAAGACGTCACACCCTTTCCTTCGCTTACATCTTCTTTGGTTAATTGTGCATCTTCTTTCAAAGCTTTTCTCGTGTTGGTGTCATCAAGCTCAGGAGCCTTGGTGTTTTGGGGCAAGTTGTCCAACACGAAATGCAATAAGGGGAATAGTGCAGAATCTTTAGACTCCTCTACTACAAAACGTTCCAACGAACTTCTCCAGTCCAAGTAGCCCTTCAACTCAACATCGTAACCGTATGTCTCCAATGTACCCAAGAACTGGTTAAATTTGATTCTGGGATGTCCGGTGACATGAGCTACAGAAACACTGTCCGAGCTGGGAGGATGCAATGCACTAGCCACGACAACTCTTGCCACATGATCGACAGGAACCATATTGACATTGTTTGAGATATTTGGGTATGCACCCAACTCTGCGCTTCCCTTGAGCATTCTCAAGAGGAAATCGTCTGTATTCGAGGCTCCAGTTTTTGAATATCCCGTCACATAACCAGGTCTAACGATACAGCCTCTCAATCCACGGTCGCCAGCTCTACGGATTATGTATTCAGCAGCCCACTTAGATTGACCGTAGCCAGTACCAAGGCCTTTTGCCGATCCCGACAAGTCGTCAGATTCTGGGATTCCCGATCCTCCCAGCGCAAGTGACTCATCGGAGTAACGAACATAATAATCAGTATCAACAGAGGATGTTGAAGAAACAAACGAAAAGTACTTGGGTTTGCCTTCACCACACATGTTCAAAATATTGATGGTACTAATGACATTTGCATCTCTAAGTTGTGAGTACGGATAAACCCAATGGACCAAGGCACCATTGTGAATGACGACATCTATTGTCTCGGTAAGATGAGTCCACGATTCTTGACTCAATCCAAACCTCTCCTTTGAGAGGTCACCCAAAACTACCTCTATCTTTTCAGCCCACGATTCATTCCAAATACCGTAAGTTAAACCAGCGACTCGCAATCTCTCCAAACCTGCTTCTTTAGAAGAGGCTCTCACATGTGCATGAATTTTGAAAGAAACACTTGATCTTGCACTCAATAAATCTTGTAGAATGAAAGAGCCCAAGAAACCAGTTACACCAGTTACGAAAACGTTGATAGTCTTTTTGAGATCGAGGTTCTTCAATGGAGGATATTGAGACAAAAGTGCGTTCTTAGATAAGTCAACCGCATCTTCCAGGTAACCACCTTTTTCGTTATTCAACTCCTTTTCATCATGATCATTTTCATGATCAGCTAATTCAAAATCATCACTCTTGATGAATTTTTGAACTTCCTTAGCAAAGGCTTCAATAGTTGGGTTTTTGAAAATTACACCTAAAGGTACTTCGACACACAAGCGTTTTCTCAATTCAAAAATCATTCTAGTTCCCAAGATAGAGTGTCCACCTAAGTCGAAAAACGAATCGTCTTTAGAAATAGTGGCGGGACGATTGGGCAAAACTTCCAACCACAAATTTCTGATCTCTTTCTCTAACTTATTAAAGTTTTCCGTCTCGACGTTCTCACCAAATTTGTTGGTGATTATCTTTGCTACAGCTGCTAGTTGAACAGTGTCTGGGAAAGGCAATTTTGGCTTGTCAACTTTACCATTAGGATTTAATGGCAACTTTTTCAATGGAACAATGATAGATGGAACAGCATAGGATGCCAATCTTTTTTTCAAATGTTTCTGTACGTCTTTCACCAACTCTCTGAAAACGACAAGTCCTTCAATAATTGGGTCAGAAATGGACTCATCATCATCTTCGATTGCAGATTTGAAGTTGTTTAATTCGGATGAATCCTTTGGAACAATATACGAAATAAGGGTAGGTTCTTCATTTTTATCACGCCTAACCAATGTGACATTCTCTCTAACCAAACTATGCTGCGATAAGTGAGTATCTATCTCACCCAATTCAATTCTGAATCCTCTAATCTTGACTTGGTCATCAGCTCTTCCACAACATTCAACATTTCCATCTGGCAAGTACCTACCAAGATCACCAGTCCTGTAAAGACGATCACGAGGACCTAACCACCCTTCTTGTCTCCAGTCCTCGTCATCCTTCTTGATCGCGTTATCAACATCATTCCATTTTTGAGGATCGACGAACCAGTTGGTGACGAATTTCTCCTTATTCAAATCTGGCAAATATCTATAACCCTCTGCCAATCCAGCTGCTCTCACGTATATTTCACCTATTTCACCGACTCCACATAATTTGGACCTGGAATTTCTGTTCACAACGAGCAATTGAACGTTATACATTCCTTGACCAGCAGGCATCACATCCTTCAAATTCTTCAAATAAACAGGATCGGAACTTCTACTTTTGATTTCGAAGTAAGACACAGAACGTTGAGTCTCGGTTGTACCGTACATGTTGACAATGAAAACGTTTTCAGCCAAACTCTGCAATCTCAAACAATCCCTCTTGGTTAATATATCTCCAACGAAAAAAGCGTGATGTAAAGTAGGGATTGGAGTAGTAGCTTGTGCACTTAACAATTGACCCATTGCAGGGGTTAAGTGAGTAACAGTTGCACCATACTCAGAAATCCAGTCAGCCAATTTTCCAGGGGTTCCAATATCATCACTAGTAGGGATTAATAACTGTGCACCTAAAAATAAAGGGGTGAACATATCTCTCTGAATCGGATCATGAGCAATACCTGATAACATAGTGAACTTGTCATTTTCAGACAAGTTGAATCTCTCTGCCATCCATGGGAAGTAGTAGGCCAATGAGTAATGTCTACCCAAAACACCCTTAGGAACACCCTCAGATCCTGAAGTGAAAGACAAGGTGGGATTTGAATCTGGTCCAACTTTTACACCGGTTGGCTGATTTTTGTATTTCTCATAAGATGCAAGAGAGTCTTCAGAAGACCCCACAAGATTGCCTCCTAACACTTTAGCGTCGTCTGAAATCCTCAATTTTGGGATTATACTTATAACGTCCAATTCATTTTTAACATATTCAACCACTAAATTATCAAGTTCACCGGCCTTTTCTAGCACAATCAAACCACGAGGTTTGGCAACAGAAAGATAGATATTTTGTCTTGCTGGTGGATAAGCAGGGTCTATTACACTGAAGGTGCAGCCGGCCTTCAAGACACCCATAACTGCAATCATAAGATCCACACCTCTGTATGCATATATCATGACAATATCCCCTTTTTTAAGACCGGTGTCTTTCAAGTAATTTCCAACCACGTTCGAAGCTTCCTCAATCTGTCTGTAAGTGAATGTACGGGTTTTAGATTTGGGGTCCATGAAAGACTTTGTTTCAACCACACATGTCCTCTCAGGGTGCTTTTTCGCATTACTTGAAAAGATATCTTGAATAGCACCTCTGTATCCGTACCAGTCTAAGTCTCGAGTAGGGTCCGGCAATTCTTTGAGCTGGGTTTCCGTGAGAATATCAACTTCGGTTATAGGTACATTGGGCTCCTCAAGTACCTGAGAAGAGAATTTGCTGAACTGTTCTGCAAGAATAGCAATTCTCGAATGTTTGTACAACAATGAGTTATAGTAGATGTCAAACTTCCTTCCATCAGTGAAGATTGCGATATCACGAACAGAACCTTTGACTGTAGTAGAAAGCTGTTGGTTCTCACTTGCATGTTGGAAAGAAAGCCTGAAAAGCCCAGGGTATTCATCCAAACCCTTCTTGTTCTTGATTGCTTCGGAGACATCATCGAGCAATTTGGAGCTGATTTTGGTGCGGTTGTTCTCATATTCCACCTTGACCTTGCTGAAAAGCTCCTGGAAACTCATCTTGGGATTCAGCGCTATCCTGATCACGAACTCCGGAGACCGGCTTGATTCATCAACCGCAATTATTATGTCCTCATCTCCAGTCAACCGATAGATCAACGCTGCGTACACAGCAAGCCCGAAAGCGAAATCCTCTTGCGGCTTTTCTACCTCGAAAGAGTAACTACCCTCCACGGACTGGTTATTTGCTGGCTTCAAGAAGTCATGGGGCAAAATCGACAATGTAGGGTTCTCTAAGTATTCCAACCAAAATTCTTGATTAGCCATTTTTTATAACTTTTTCTTCCTTCTAGTTATAAATGACTCTTTTAAACAAGATGACCTCTATACAACAGCAATAATATGTATTTCGTACGAAATCGTTGTTCAATTGAATACTACAAGATATCTGATCAAATATGGTTGAAAAATTTCACTGTATAGAGAAATTTGAGGTTTCGCCAATTTAATTATGACTCAGATGATTCACGTGAAGATAACTATCTAGAAGAGTGCAACATTTCGCAGCTACCTTAGTGAAGGTAGCACAAACGATGTAATTATATGGGTCATTAAGGTTCATAGCATGTAGACACCAAACAACTTAGTTGTTGAACAAAAATTGGAAGTCATCGGGTGTCAACCGGTTAATTGCAGAGTCATCAGAACTTATAGTGGCGTTAATCATATTGGCCTTTTTATCTTGAAGCTCTATGATTTTCAGCTCAATACTGTCCTCTATGGCGAAACGAGTAATCTTGACGGGTCTGCGTTGACCGATTCTGTGAACTCTATCCATCGCCTGCCACTCCACGGTGGGGTTGTACCAGGGGTCCAAGATGTAGATCTGCAGCGCTAGAAGAAGTTAGTATGAGTGCTAGGTTAGGATGTAAAAAAAAAGGGTAACTTACCTTCTGTAAGGTTGAGAGCAACACCACCAGCTTTTAAAGAAATCAAAAAAACCTCCACCTGGGTGTTTTCCATAAAATATCTGATAGTGTTGTCACGCTGTTGTGGAGACATGGATCCCTGAAGCTTTACAGTTTGGAATCCCGCTCGTTTTAGACGCCATTCGACCAAGTCCAACATGGAGGTAAATTGAGAAAAGACAATAGACTTGAGTGTATGTCTATCTGACCTATTCTTGAATAGTTCGTTTACAAGGGCCTCAATTTTGGTCGATGATTTCCATTCTCCTCCATGCGTGCCCATTTTGATACGATTGACAATGGATGCTTTGGTGAAAAGTTCCTCGTCGACTTCAAGCGACGGCTGTTGTAAGTCGATCGACAAGCCAATATGGCAGACCGGACATGTCAAAGATTTAGCGTCTCCATCAAAGCCATCTACATACTCCTGGATACACATACGGCAAAATCTGTGGTGACATTTCGACTCAATGGGCTCTTCGGCTTCATCATCGCAGAGCTGACATATTATGACACCATCGATATGGTCCAGTAACTGGTTGTTTCCTATCTTTTTGAGCACCAAATCAGGGTGATCCGCTATTTGTCTCATTCTTGTGATAAGCGTGAAAATGTTAGCGTAATTGTTGAGGACGACACCCTCCGCAACATAATCATTAAACTTCCGTTTGGAATCCGAATACAAAGAGGTATATAGCTCTTTTTCTTCCGCATTGAACCTGAAAGTTTTTATCTCAACTATTCGGGGAGGAAGTCCCAAATCGTCGGCACGTTCGACTTTAGTTCTCCGCAACATTACATTGTTTAATAGGAGTCTTATGTTTTGAAAACTCACTGCACCATCACCTTCTACACCATATTTCTGTATGTTCTTCAACATAAAGTGGTTGAAAAAGTTCGTGTGAACCATGGGAGAATGACCACAAATATCACAATGACGCCAATCAGAAAACATCCAAGTATCGCTCGAGCAGTCACATTTCGTACAGAAATAATAGTGAAACGGTTCCAACTTGAGATATCTAATCAATGAGTACATTTCTCCTATTCTATTCTGTAATGGAGTACCTGTTAAACACCAGCGTTTCACACATTGCAAATTATTTGCGGCTTTTGCAGTTCCAGAGTTTCGATCTTTGATGTTATGTGCTTCATCCAAAATGACTCGATAGAATTTTACACTATGTAACGGTGATTTCTCTTTCACCAAGCCATTTTTACGTTTGAAACCATAGTGCTCTTTTCGATACACCGACTCCAATACTGAATAGGAAGTCAAGATAACATCGTACTTATTTAATTCCTCAACATCTGAACTTCTATTTGCTCCGTGGAAGAGCAAGACCTTTAATTTGTTACCTTTAGTATGCTTTTCTATCTCGTGTTTCCACTGCATAAGCGCAACAGTAGGACCAACGACCAAATTAGGCCTTTTATTCAAGTCATGCATGAAAAGTCCAATGGTCTGGATTGTTTTACCCATACCCATCTCGTCTGCAAGAATTCCTCCCCCAAACTCACTACTCTCTTGTTTAATGAGCCAGTTCAAACCTTCCAACTGGAAAGGTAATAATTTAATTGTCATCCCTTCAGGATGTTCAGCTTTTTCGGTCTTAATGCCTTCAAGTGATTCCAAGTATGGAAAAATGTCCTTTAAATGAGGGTGCTGTTCGTATAGTTTATTCGTGATCCTAGTAAAGTATGGAACTTTAACTTTGGGCTCTTTTTTTTTACCTTTTCCTTTTCCTTTTCCTTTTCCTTTACCTTTACCTTTACCTTTTCCAGATGATCTGGTTTTCCTGGTCTCTTCTTCTGCAACCCTATCTTCCTGGCCCGTTTCTACCACAACTTCATCTCCTGATAACAATATAGCATCATCAACGCTACTGCCGTTTGCTTCCCGCGTAATGCTGCCTAGTACCTCAATATCTTCATCTGAAGATCCCTCATCGGGTCGAAAGTCGTCTGACAAATCATCAACTGTCTTCTTGTTCTTCCTTTTGGAACTTGTAGGTCTACCGCGAGCTTTCGTGTTGTTAAGTTTTCTTAACTTGTAGTCATATGCATCTTCGTCTGAGTCGTCTTTCTCATCCGAAGATTCCTTGTAAGACGTATTAGCTGATTTGGTCCTCCTGGATCTTTTTTGCTTTGGCTCAGGATCATCCACTAAAAATCCTCCAGCTTCAAAATCACTTGAACTACCTTCATTACTATCCTCATGTCTCTGGGAAGTCATGGTAGCCCCACTAAACACACTCTATAAGCTTATACCGGGACTAAGATCGCTACAAACAACGCTTGAAAAGTCTGAAAAAGCAAGACTCTAGATAAAGATCCATTGCGACAACATCACGTGCAAATCGATGAAGCTCTAGATGTTGCGATAGTTCTCTCATAGAGAAGTTTGGACTAAAGGGGAAGAAAAACTAGCTTGATGGTCAGCTTAGTTGTGGCGGATAATGATTAACAAAACCATAGTGTCTTGGAACCTATAGAAACTCTACTTGGTTCACTAGAGAATTATAGTATCAGCAAATATAGATAACGAAATTTGATTGCAAATATCAGCGGCCATTAATTGGCTAAGACAAGGTTAACAGAGAGAGGGTATATATCGTCAAATAGAATAACGTGATATTATCATACATAACCAACCAGTGGTTATTTATTTAAGAATAATGTAAAGCGAAACTAGATAGGTGTAAAACGAAAATGGCATGTAACCCGTAATCAATGAATAGCGACTGGATTCAAGCATTTAAATAGGCATCATATTTTTGCTTGTAAATTGAAACATCTTCGTCTTCAACTTCCTCGAGAGTGGGACTGTGATACCCGGAATAAACTTTCTCAATATCGCTTCTAGCCTGGGAGGAAGGTACCTCTATTTCATGAGCATTCAACAGATCGTCCAGATCTTGAGTACTACTGAGTTCATCCAGCGAGTACAGGACGAGTTGTTCCTCCGCATGTTCAGGAAAGCTATGCGAGGCATCATGATCCAGGTCTTTCATTTTCGATGTTGATAAGTCCTCAGCTGCATTTTTGGCATTGTCATACCATTTCGACCTGGCGCGCAGGCTGCCCGACAGCTGGCTCTGCTTCGGGATACTGATGACAGCAGAGTTGCGTCCACTCTTTGCATAAGTGATATCCCGAGTGTTCAACTTTTCCGGATCCAACTTATACAGCCTGCGGAACTTGGCAGACTTAGAAGCTATGACTAAGGAAGGACACGGTCCTCTATCTTTCACGAAAACTTCCAAGTCTCTCAAACGCCTCTTCTCGCCCGATAGTCGAATACGGATATTGTGGGGAGTTGAGGTCTTTTGGATTTTAAAAGGTCTAGAAGGCTTACTCTTATTCAGTGTATGTGTATCAAATCGTGGGTGGTTTCTAAATGTGCTAAACAGTTGGAACGGTTCATCAAAATCATCCGAAAAGGGTCCCCACAAATTATGCGAGAATGGCGAAAATCTTAAGTCAGGGAATGAAGTGTAATCAATCATGGTATGGAGTAATTGATGAAACAATCATATCTCTATGACTTGAGGGACCGCTTGTAAATATATAATAGGTTGAAAGAACCTTCCAGAAAAAGTAACCGTTTTTCGCAACCAAGTGAAATACATCGCACATTCTAGAAAGTTTTGCAAAACGACTTATTTGGTCCAACCAGCTGATAAGATACTATTGTGTTGTATATTCACTTACTCTGAGTCTTAAATAAGTAGTGAGGAGTAAAATGTATATAAGATACGAATTTTTAGTATACAAAAGTAATCATTTGTCAATGCAAAGAAACTATTTTAAGTACGGAGAAACACACATCTAAGTTGCACCTGAGGCCAAAGCTCTTTCTGTTCTCTCTGCGTCGAAGAAAAAGTCAAAGTAGGACTTGTCGAAAGAATGCACTCTAATAAAACCATCTTCTCCTCCACTTGAATAGCCTGTACCATCGGGGTGGACGGCAATAGAATTCAAAGGACCGAAATGACCTTTAACACGACCAATCTCCTCTTCGAAGATCTTATGATAGAATCTAGCTTCAAACTTGCCCTGTGACTCTGCTGTAGTGGTCACATTTCTAGCTTCTTGACCACCTCCCAAAATAACGAAATCTTTTACTGGCGTAATAGCAGCAGTGTTCATAGGAGCATCGGCCTTGTAGACCTTCAAAACCTTTAAAGTAGCCGTGTCGGTCAAGACAGCACATTTGTCTTTGGAGGATGTGATGAAATAAGAACCATCCTCGGGAGAGAGCTGTATATCGGAGATAGTAGCGCTTGGTTCTTCGTTGTGAATTCCGTGTACTTGCGCGGCCTGGATGAACTCACCATCCTCAGATCTGTACTTAGAAACATATCCGTCTTCTTGTCCAGCGATGATATATTCACCATCTGCAGACCAGCCTGCTACGGTCACCTTAGCACTGTCCTCTCTAGTCTTGATCACCTGGATTGGTGTTTCAACTTGTTGTGTGAAATCGCCCTCGTAATTAACTTCAAATACAGATATAGTACCAGTTTGTCCCATAACTTGGTCTGTCACAGCGAGGAATTTCTTGTTGTCGGGAGAAAATGCAACTCTTCTAACAGGTGTAGGTGACTCCCAAGTGAACACACACTCTCCTGTCTCTACTTTCCACAACTTTATGTTCATATCAGCACTACCGGTAACGCACAACACAGAGTTGGCGTCAACATCGATTGACCAGATGGCACCACGGTGGCCCTCTAACGTTCCCAATCTTTCACCATTTGAAGAGTACCAAATAGATGCTGAATTATCTTTAGAGACTGAAAAAATCAAATCTCCCTCTCTATTGTACTTAACTTGCGTCAAGGAACGCTCGTGTCCCATCAACTTGATAGGTCTCATCTTGGTTTAAACACTATAAGGTACTATTTAGTTCTATAGCCTTTGAAATCAATTCTTTTCAACGATGCTTCATAAAAATTTCCAGCTTACGTAATTCCAAATGTCACGAGCGCTGAATGGACTGTATATAGCTCTATGTGACACAAAATCCGTTGATTTTGAAGAATACCGTGGAGAGGATGGGGGAATGATCTGTGAAGATATCTCTATGAAGATATATCTATGGGCACAAGGAGGCACCAGCAGATGCTTTCAATAAGGACATATACCTCATGAAAGTATGTACGCGAGATTTTGACCTTTTTGCGATAGCTGTGCTCTTTTCTCATGGAGATGATAATGCATTTTGCACCTTCTTGCGACAGATAGATAACTTATATTCAGACCAATATACCAACTGACTCAGGACTAGAGGAGGTACATTGGTTTCTAACTATATAGTCCATTTTTTACCCAACGAAGAATTTATGGCTACTGGATCGGATACAAACGGTATGACTTGCACACGAGGCCTAGCAGCGCAGACGTCGATCAATAAGTCGTGGACTTATCCAGGCTTAACGATTGCAGATACTCAGTGATGCAGCTTTGGTCGAAACTGGAGAAGCATTCTGAGGAATTTTGCGTCTGTTTCAGACTTGAAAAGTAGAATTCTGAGGAAAAAAGAGCGTGGTTAGAGGTCTACAAAGGCACTAGCACACGTTCTCTACAACGACAGGCTTGTTATCATGTTCTCCGTAGTCCAATTTGAGTTTTCTGTTGAAAAGCTCGTTGAGCCATTCAAAACAGAGCTTGGTAGTAGCCGGGTCGTAACGGCCTTTGCTCAATTCGTCGCGAACAAAGGCGTGTTGAGCATCGTTTATTTCGATAAAGGTCATTTCGACACCATTCTTCCTGAGCTCGCTACGGATGAGATCCCTGCCCTCGAGAGGTACGTGGTTGTCTTTGCATCCAAAGATCATCACAATTTCGCCCTTAATCTCGCCAGAACGCTTTAAAGAGTCGTCGTTCTTTCCCTTGCCCAAGGCGTGGATATGGATATCTGTAGCGAAAAAGCATACAGCGGCCTTCACACGCGGGTCGAGCGAAGCCCTAAAGGCAAGGTGACCACCTAAACACATCCCAGTAGCGCCAATCTTACCATTGCATGTGGGGAGAGACAATAAATAATCAATGGTCAAGGTATTGTCCTCATCGTACGACTTGAGCTCTTTCTCAATTTTATACTTATTACCCTTATCGGTACCCTCATCGTCATAAGTCAATGCGTTGTAGTCTTCAAAATTATGGTAGATCAGCGGACAGGCCACAATAAACCCCTGTCCTGCTATATCTTTAGCAAATCTAGTAACTGGCCCAGTCACTTGATAAATTTCACTGTAGACGACAATTCCAGGAAATTTTACATTGGGATAATTGGGAATTTTAGGGTGGAAAACAAACACCCGCATGGTGGTGCCATACGATGTCTTAATATCGTGGTAGGTCTCTTCAATCAACATTTTCTTATACAATTCAAAAATAAGTAGTATAGATTCCCATATTTTTCATCAGTCCGGTATGATTTTTCAAATAGTTTATGGGGAAGGATTGATTGGGATATAATAAGTGGCGTGATTTTTTTCTAAAATGAAACGGTAGATTCAACGACAGATCTCCGAAATATCTTATCGGCGAAATAGGAGAAGACGTTGAAAACAATCAGTGAATTATCAAGCTTTCACCCGGTAATGTCGAAAGCTACGAATCTGTGGAGGTTTCAATTATAATGCATTTATTACGTAGGAAACTGGCTACTAAACCCAGTCATAAAATAGCATAGTTCGAAAATCAACATACACTGCAATACTTCTGCAAGAACTGAACGAATTCCTATCGAGAATGTGCAACTTTCACATCGATCTTACATTCTACTTCAGTTGGCCCGCTGCTGCCGCGGCCTTTTTAGCTTCAGCTTCACGTAGTTAGTATGAATGCTCTAGAGCCACTAAGTCTACAATGGATATTCGAAGGATACGTTATAGATATTCAAGAGATATACTCACCCTCGGCCTGTTTTCTACGCATTACTTCGGCGTCGTTCTCCATTCTTTTCTTTGGATCTCCGGCTTTCTTTTGGCTTTTGGCCTCCGACTGCTTTTTCTTTTGATTTTTAGCTCTTGCAAGATCTCTTTGATTACCCCTAGCCATTTCCTACACCCACACCTTATAAATACAAAATTACAATTTCTACTATTTGATTTATTCAAGCTTTGATCAAGAAGTTGGACAGAAGCTTCTATAGATCAACCGTTATATACAGGAACACTTTTATAGTGGTCTGGCCTTCGAGTGCTATGGAAATGTGAAGTTGAGCTTGAACTACGCTGAGTGCTTAGAACTGATCATGTCATAGTAGGCTGTATAAGGAAGGCGATTTATATTCACATAAAAAGGTATGATTCACTCAAGCTTTTTGAAGAAATTCGTGAAAACTTCTATCAAAATTGTCATAATTGTTGAATGTATTTAGTAATTTTCTCCATGCTGTAGTATACAGAAGCTCCCCGAGACAAAAGATCCCTCAGTGTCGTACAGTACGGTGTCATCCTTGACAACAGTCTGCAATCATTGTTCCGCATCATTTCTATTGGTATAGTACTTGTAGGCTGCAATATCCACCGCTAGAAACGCAATGGTCCTCAAAGTATTGTGTACGCGTGTCCTGATTCCATCTCTATCTTGGAATGATTGAATTGTTACATCAGCTTGGACTCCAGTCCAAAGCACTAGTGCCAAACCTCCAAAGAAGAACCGAATAGCATTCAATCGTTTTTCAAATGCCACCCGATCTGTCAAGGCACCATCTGTCACGAAACCATCTTGGTATTCCGAGGTTGTTTTAAAGATGTTTCTGAACATCGCCAAAGGAACATCGAGACATTTTCCGATAATCGACAAGGAACTATCGTCAGAAGATTCCTGTGCCGTTTCTATTAACGAGAACGATAGCACGGCAAAAATAATCAATGACACCACAGACACAGTAAATCTGAAGGGCCTGGTCATTCCCAAGAATGTTGATATCTTTTTCCTGTTGCCAGTTGTTTCTACGGTGTTACGTTCATTCTCCATTGTGGTTGAAACCAATTCAAGATATTAAATTGATTTAGTTAGTGTGCGCGAATCCACTTATCTTTTCTTGATATTCTTCATATAGCTTACTCGTGATTCAGAAAACATCAGACACCATCTTTTGACTATAACATGCGTGAGCTTAGCGGACAGTGCAATTAAACTCGACATCCGATTTATTCTCTTGTTCTACACTCTTATTAGATATTACTTACATAGAAAAAAAAAACTCTCTAAGAACGATAGTCCGAAGTAGGTTCAATGGCTATCTAAGAATATTTAAAAGGGAAACATAACTAGTATAAAAAACCTTACTATACGCAATGCTGCGCTTGCAAACACTAAAAACACTGAAAACATTGCTGCAAAAAATCTAAAACTTTTTGACATGATAGTAGTGGCTAAGGTACTTGTTCAAATACAGATATTAGCGATCCTTATTCACTTAGTTGCACTTTCCACCATCGATACCTCCTTGACATATGAGCTTACTACCAGAACTCTTCTTACGGACTGCAGTCTGATACTCAAAGATGGTTTCTTCCTTATTCTTATCGTAGCATTGCAATTTATGCGAATTATCTTTGAAGAACGTGCGATCATTGCACTTGATCCATCCGTACACCTGGTGCCAGTCGTTGTTGTGGTCCAACAGCTCGCTTCTGCCACCTACATGGCAATAACGTGTGTCCATTGTCTCACCAGATAACCTCTGTTTTTTGTATTCGTTACGTTTAGAAATTTGTGTGTGGGGGTGATCTAAATCTGCGTGATGTAACAAGCTATGGAATTTTCCTTCGTGCATAGCAATTGTAACATGCTTCAAGCCACCTCCCAAATCTACTGAATAGTGCATAGCATCCAGACTGGTGCCATCGAGACCATACAAACTCAGATTGGACTTACCCCAGTACTCGAAGGTTGGATTATCTTTATGGTGCAACTTGAGAGCATGTTCAGGTAACAATATTCTACCTTCTTCATCCCGCTTAACAATTACAGCAAGCGCTGTACCAACAGCAGCGATATCCCCAGCTATAAATGCGACAGTAGTGAAACAATTCCGTATACAGATCCTAGTACCTCTTACCTGGGAGTTGCGATCTTGACAGGATTGAATTGTTTCGTCTATCTGCACTCCGGTTTTGATAACAAGAGCTGCAACTCCGAAGAAAAACCAAGCAGGGGATAATCGTTTGTCGAATTTTGATAAATCTGTAGATGACACTTTACCAACAGCATACTTATTTACTGCATCAGCAGGGTATAGACCTGCTTCAATTCTCTGAGAAAGATTGAAGCTGTCTTCAAACTCAGTCATTGAATCGTAGTCTAATTCCCAAAAATCATCAAATGTAACATTTGTACCGCTGATTAGCAGATTCTCCCTCACAGACATATCGTGCGATGGTGCTCCTTCTACTAGCGACAACGATAATACAACAAATGTCAACAATGACATCATTGAAAAGGTGAATCTTAAACCTCTAGTCATCCCTAAATACGTTTTGCAGTTGCAATTTTCAATCTCAGCTGTACCAACTGGAATTATCGATTCTTTCTCCATCGCAACTAGGTCAGATAATTCAATATTCTAGGTTAAATGTCTCAAAGTGGCTGCACTACCCAAAACCAACACAACAGTAATTGTAATCAGACAATTCACTGGTGTTCAAATGAAAGCTCGTAAAATCTTGTCGCACGAGATTTTAGGTACCTCGTAAATATGTCAGTCAAAAAGTTCACTGTTTTTAGCTCTTAAAGACGATATATGTTTTAACTCACCCTTGGTGGCTCTCATGGAGCTTATATATATACGAATTTGACCCTATGTTGCACTTATTACGATCTTGTAGCAACTGTAGAAGTTAGGGGAAATGAATTTCGAAGTCGAAGTTCATGCAACCTTTTACGAACAGTAGTTCGAGGATGGTACTTTATTCCCCAATTTCTGTTGGACCTCTTAGCAAGTATTGTACAGATAGGATTTACATGTAATCACTCAACATGACCGGCTCTTTACGTGCGTTGAGAGATAAAATAGTGGTAGTTAAATACGAAATGTATAATTATCTTGCATATTTCCTACACATAATCGAAGTGCCACTCGATCCTCTTGATATGAACTACTACATTAAGCTAAATAGAAAAAATTATTCAGCTTTGAAGGCTGATGGGCTTCCGTTATGTACCCGTCACTTCAAGATCCACTAGATTCTCAAGGGCTCGATATATGAAAACCTACCTTGAAATATTTGTATACTCCATTCCTATTCAACAGAGAACGACAGGACTATCTGATGACAGCTTAGCTCGCGCAAGCCGCTATATCGGGGGGTAGAAGCGAGAGTTATATACACCACTTTGATCCTTCCGAACGGAGTACTCAACTATTAGCCCGTAGACCTTAGTTTTCGAACTAAGTTCTTTTGACCTTGCGTAGATCGTGATCACTATGATTTGCGATCACACGATCTAATAAATTGCATTGAATATATCAAATTGCATTGGATAGCAAATAGTCGTACGATAGGAATTATGTCCTTAGTTGGACAAAAGAAAAGCGCAAAGTAACCATAAATGAATCGAAACCTGCTTCCCCGACGCTTGACATTCTATCGGAAAAAAATTATTTCAGTTAGCCTCGATGCATAAAGAAACTTGGAATTCCACATGTAGTGTCACTGCACTATTAACAATTATTATTCTTTCTGCTACTTTCCTTGAAATACAGTACTTTCCACGGAAATGTCGGACCTGCCTCATCAAAACAGTCGTTTCCAAAACTTTTTGAATTCATTTCCCACCCAATTTACTAATGATTCGGAGAACATTAGACACAATCTTTTAACTAAAACATTCGTGAGCTTAGCGAGCAGTGCAATTAAACTCGACATCCGATTTATTCTCTTGTTCTACACTCTTATTAGATATTACTTACATAGAAAAAAAAACTCTCTAAGAACGATAGTCCGAAGTAGGTTCAATGGCTATCTAAGAATATTTAAAAGGGAAACATAATTAGTATAAAAAATTTCACTATACGCAATTTTGCGCTTAAAAACACTAAAAACACTGAAAACACTGAAAACATTGCTGCAAAAAATCTAAAACTTTTTGACATGATAGTAGTGGCTAAGGTACTTGTTCAAAGACAAATGTAAGTGGTTGTTATTCACTTAGTTGCAACTTCCACCATTGATACCTCCTTCACATTTAAGCCCACTATCTGAACTCGTTTTACGGACTGCAGTCTGATACTCAAAGATGGTACCCTCCTTATTCTTATCGTAGCATTGCAATTTATGCGAGTTATCTTCGAAGAATATGCCATCATTGCACTGGATCCACCCGTACACCTGATCCCAGTCTTTATTGTGGTCCAACAGCTCGCTTCTGCCACCTACATGGCAATAACGTGTGTCCATTGTCTCACCCGATAACAGCTGGCCTTCGTATTCGTTACGTTTAGAAACTTGTGTGTGGGGGTGATCTAAATCTGCGTGATGTAACAAGCTATGGAATTTTCCTTCGTGCATAGCAATTGTAACATGCTTCAAGCCACCTCCCAAATCTACTGAATAGTGCATAGCATCCAGACTGGTGCCATCGAGACCATACAAACTCAGATTGGACTTACCCCAGTACTTGAAGGTTGGATTATCTTTATGGTGCGACTTGAGAGCATGTTCAGGTAATAGTATTCTACCTTCTTCGTCTCGCTTAACAACTGTAGCGAACGCTGTACCCACAGCAGTGATATCCGCAGCTAGAAGTGCGACAGTAGTGAAACAATTCCGTATACAGGCCCTGGTACCCCGTAACTCGTTGTTGCGATCTTGACAGGATTGAATTGTTTGGTCTATCTGCACTCCGGTCTGGATAATAAGAGCTACAGCTCCAAAGAAAAACCAAGTAGGAGCTAATCGTTTATCGAACTTTGATAAATCTGTAGATGAAGCTTTACCAACGGCATACTTCTCTACTGCATCGGCAGGGTACAAACCTGCTTCGATTCTCTGAGAAAGATTGAAGCTGTCTTCAAACTCAGTCATTGAATCGTAGTCTAATTCCCAAAAATCATCAAATGTAACATTTGTACCGCTGATTAGCAGATTCTCCCTCACAGACATATCGTGCGATGGTGCTCCTTCTACTAGCGACAACGATAATACAACAAATGTCAACAATGACATCATTGAAAAGGTGAATCTTAAACCTCTAGTCATCCCTAAATACGTTTTGCAGTTGCAATTTTCAATCTCAGCCGTGCCAACTGAGTTAATCGATTCTATTTTCATTCAAATCAGGTCAGATAACTCAATATTTCAGGTAAGTGTCTCGAAGTAGTTACACTATCCAACACACACTACCGAAGTGACTATATTCTGACGATTCACTGGTGGTCAAGTAAAAGCTCGTAAAATCTTGTCGCACGAGTTTTTTAGTACCTCGTAAATATGTTAGTCAAAGAGTTCACTGTTTTAACTCTTAGAGAGGATATATATGTTTAAACTCACCCTAAGTGGCTCTCATGGAGCTTATATATATATACGAATTTGACCTATGTTGCATTTATTACGAACTTGTGGTAGAAGTTATGGGAAATGATTTTCGGAGTTGAAGTTGATGCAACCTTTTACGAACCGTCGTTCAAAGATTGTACCTTATCTCCCAATATTTGTCGGTCCTCTTAGCAAGTATTGTACAGATAGGATTTACATGTAATTACCCAATCTGACTGGCTCTTTACGTGCGTTGAGAGACAAAATAGTGGTAGTTAAATACGAAACGGATAATCATCGTGTAGATATTCTGCACACAATCGAAGTGCCAATTGATCCTCTTGATACGAACTATTACATTAAGCCAAATAGAATGAGTTTTTCAGCTCTAAAGACTGATGGGTTTCCGTTATGTACGCATCATTTTAAGATCCACTAGATTCCCAAGGGCTCGACATATGGATTCCTGCTTTGAAATATTTGTATACTAAATTCCTATTCAACATAGAATGACAGGACTATCTTGTGACAGCTAAGCCCGCGAAGCCGCTCTATCGGGGGGTGCAAAGAAGGGTTATATACACCACTTTGAGCCTTCCGAACGGAGTACTCAAACATTAGCCCGTAGACCTTAGTTTCGAACTCAGTTCCAATGACCTTGCGTAGATCGTGATCAACATGATTTGCGATCACACAGTCTGCTAGATTCCATTGTATAGCAAATAGTTGTAGGTTAGAAATCATTTCCTTAGTGAGACAATAGAAAGGTGCAAAGTAACCACAAATGAACCGACATCTGCCCCCCCTCTCGCTCGACATTCTATTGGCAGGATAATATTCCGTTAAGTCTTCAACGCATAAAGAAACGTAGTATTTCTCCGAGTATTGTGACTGCACTATTAATAGTTATTGTTCTTTCGGCTCCTTTCCTTGAAATACAGATGATTTTCAAGCCGGCAATTGTACTACGTCACACGGGCCCTTCGTATACATGGAAACTCCGCAACTATTTAGGACTAGAGTCGAGGCTTCAGCTGAGACCTTTACCCCTATACTTTTATTGACACCTTCTTGTATGTGGTTGCATCAAGCTACTACAGCATTCGGCTCTTATTTAGGTTCTGTTGTATTGATTATCCAATTTCGTTTGTCATTTCTAAGTAGTTTAGTTGGTCTACGATCAAAATCTTGAATATAAAAAAATTATTGCAATTATTTGGAAACCATACCTTCTGAATTATGACCAGATAAATTTTGACATGAGACGGAAACTACCTACCACGAACTTGGAAGCATAGTGTTTGAGAAGGGTTGCTTTTCGTCAGAAATGTATCAAATTATATTCCCATAAAGCGCACACCAGGTTAAGGAATTAGTAGAGCCGACTCAAAAGTATAAGCAAGAACAAGGCAATTGGTGAATACCTTCATTACTTTTCTTCTAGATCAAAAACCAAGTTTCCGTCAACTTTAGGATCATAGGGTTTCAACAAAAACTTAGAAAACTTTTTCAAATTATTGATACCTCTAATTTCACATCCTAATAAGGGCATTTTGACTAAATGGTAGTCCTCATATAACTCATCCATTTGGTCGAGGTATTTCTTCTGCATTTTCCATCTCGACTCGCATCTTTTACATGAATGTTCGTCTCCTTCGGCAAACAAAAGCTGGTTGACGACAATTGAATTGACGTCCATATTGTACGACATTAATTCTTGGATCATTCTTTCCGTCTCGTACAAGGACAAGAACTCCGAAATACATACACATACGAATGTAGTAAGATCTGGGTTAGTGAATTGCTCGTTCACTTCTGCGACGTTCTGCTGAACCTCGTTCAACTTGCCGAAAATATCCACTTGTTGGCCTCTTCCCAACATGTTCAACATAGGACCCAAACTTCCCGACAATTCCTTGAACTTAGCCAATAACTTGTCAAGAGTTGCAGGAAGCTGTAAGAAACGTAAAGTATGACCTGTGGGAGCAGTATCAAATATGATTGTTTTGTATGCGATGGCGTCTGATTCGCCATCGTCGCTAGTCTTCTGGGTTTTGATGTGCTTCAACACTTCCATGAATGATAAAGCTTCGTCTATACCAGGAATAGAACCTGTCATGTCACTCATGATGTTTTTCAATGGATCGTTTGGATCGCTATTGAACTGCGAAGACTGCTGTTGAAGATCCGTCATTGCAGCCTCCGGGTCGATTTCCATACAAGACAAGTTGGACAACCCATCGACCTTTCTAGCATCCTTTCCAAATTTCTGACAGAATGCGTCCGACAAGTTATGCGCTGGGTCTGTAGAGATAAGCAAAAATTCGTCGTCGGGATGTGCCAATGCCAATTGAACAGCGATAGATGAAGATGTAGTGGTCTTTCCAACTCCTCCTTTTCCACCAACAAATATCCACTTAAGAGTATCGTGTTGGACTATTGACTCCAATGTAGGCTCGATTTCTAAATCCATTATCAATGCTGATATTATACAGTGATTGTCGATAATTCTTAAGAACAGCTTTTTAAAAGTCAATGATAACACAAAATGCTTGTCTCTGGCCTTCGAGAATATTCTCACCAACGACTCCATTGAAGATAAACTGTAGAAGCATGACAAAATGTGATCGATCTTATGGGACTCAGGAGGAGACGTAAAGTATCACAAACTCCGACAAGCAAATCACTAGAGCATGGAAATTAAAGGTTGAAGGTTATTTTGAAAAATCTTTTGACATACACCAGAGATAACTGCAAAATCTATTTTGCAAACAGTAGTATGCGATTTGGGGCTTTCCAAACATACCAGGGGTATTATGAGGTCAGTTATATGGTGCGAGGAGTCTGTCCCAAACCGCTATTCTTACTTTTGCTGGAAAACTTCAAAGACCCGTTCCAATGTATGGGGTAGGGGAAGACTCAAGCTTGCTTGAGTGATTCTGCCAAGGCAGATCAAGGTGCCGGGGTGGCCTCTTAATCTAGTATTGTCAAACGCTTCTTTGAGACACTTTGGCCTAGTGGTGGATTTGCATGCTAAAGTCGAGCGTTCGATTCGAGGGTCAGTTTTTCAACACGTGTGTCACATAAAGATATTCTTAAAGTGAGATGGCTTGAATGACTTGCGCTGTGATTGTACGCTGTGGGTGATCTTCAACAGCGTATTAGGAAGCTGATGATGTGCTTGGTGAGGTGAAATCTCTTAGAAATTGTATGTTGAGCTAAAAGAAAGTGAATCAGAATACATAATGAAATTTGCCAAAGTTTTCGAACAAACTCTAGTAGAAGAAGAGGTGCCTGAAGAATGGTTAGAGGCTGCTATACAATACAAGGCACTCAAGAAATGCATAAACAAGGTGGTGATGGAGCTCAAGTTTCTAGGCTTAGAAAAGAACAACTTGAAGGTGCTAATCGAGGACCAATCCAAACACACAGTTGTCGAGATGAACCAAGAAGAGACTGTACCCACGAACAAGACTGTTGCACAGTATACGCTTTTGAAGACGAAAGACCGGGATTCAGATTCAATAATCCCGATGTTAAAGATATCTCTAGACGGTCTAGATGGAAACCGTAGCAATGAGGACATCGAGAGAGCAGGCCATCAGATAAAAACGAAGATCGAATCGCTTATCAACAGCAATGAAACCGATGCTTCTGACCACCATGTGATCGAAATCAAGGAAGAAAACAACGAGTTGGTGCTTTCGCCCCAATCGACGCGTGCGAGCAGCCCGCCGATAGTGGAAGAGGCATCCAATAGTGCAGGTACCAAGCAATCTGTCAAGAAAGAGATTTACATCATGCTCAACTCCGATATAAAGTTTTTTCAAATGCTTGATTTAGAGTTGGAAAGTATCGACAAACTACGCAAAACAGAAGAAGACAAGATGATGGAGCAAGTGCAGGCCATAAGCAACGCGGTGCAAGCATTGACTCCCCCCGGACAGTCGCCTAAAAAGAGCGATTTGTACCACTGGAGAGAGTTGTTCAAGATATACCTAGACTCCGAAATTTATTTCAAATACAACGACACCGACACCCGTCGCGAACGCAATGCCGAAGACATCAAGCGCAACCTAGAGTCCTTCCAGTCCCGTGTCCGCGCATCGGGCGTACTACAAAAATTCAACAAGAAAAAGAGCATGGCTGCATTCGACAAGTTCCTCATGGTCAATTTGCATCTACTCAAAGTACTCCAGTTCCAGTCTATAAACTCCACCGCCATGCGGAAAATCTTGAAAAAGTTCGACAAACAGACCTCCTTGGGCGCTAAGTACCAGTTCCCCCAACTTTTGTCCAACGACCACGTCTTCGTCACTGGCGACTCCATCGCCAAGCTGATTTGCTTCCTCATGCAGAATTCCCTCGTCACCTTGATCCCGCAGCTTGATGACTACACATGTCCTGTCTGCTGCTCTATAGCCTACAAGCCGATACGTCTTCTATGCGGTCATGCATTCTGTGTAAGGTGTCTCGTCAAACTAAAACAACTGTTTAAAGTCGATTGTCCCATGTGCCGATTTTCCGGGGCAGTAGAGAAGGCTGATAGTTTTAATCTCGACGTCAAGACAATGCAACTCATGCGCGACTACTTTCCTATAGAGGTGAGAGAGAAGCTCAGGGAGAGAGAGAAGGAGAAGTATGAAGAGTTAATAGGTAACAAGAAGTGTGTACTTCAGTAATGTTTCAGATTGAATGAACCCAGTTACGAAAAAATCAAATTTGTGCAGACCTTTCGCGAGGATTATATATATTGAATTATCCGTAAGAATCAGATTATTCCTCTCAAACTTCATATAGACTAGTTGGTAATGAGTATGACAGTGGACAATGATGGGAAATATGACCGCCAATTACGTCTCTGGGCGACTTCAGGCCAAGCGAAGCTAGAGAACAGTCATATATGCTTGATCAATGCGAGTTCTACAGGGTCCGAGATTTTGAAAAATTTGGTTCTTCCTGGGATCGGGGAGTTTACGGTGATTGATGACAGCAGGGTGCTGGGAGATGATCTCTCGTCGTGTTTCTTTTTGAAGAGGCAAGATTTGGGCAAGAACCGGGCGTCAGCGGTGACGAAGCACCTTTTGGAGCTTAACAGCGACGTGAAGGGTAACGCGATCGAACAGTCATTTGAGCAGGTTTTCCGGGAGAGAGAGCTCTTACATTGGAGAAAATACAGTGTTGTTGTTGTGTCGGAGTACATTCCGCAACTAGATGACCTAATCGAGGTGTTATGGGAGTTGCTGGTCCCGTTGCTAATTGCCAATACTGCGGGGTTCTATGGGACTCTCAAGCTCATTGCCAACGAGATGACAGTTGTAGAGACCCACGATCCTTCTAAGATCTATGATCTACGCATCGACAAGCCCTGGCCGGAACTCCAGGAATATTCAGACTCCATTGATCTAAAGAAATTAGACGATACAGCACATGCACATGTTCCGTATGTCATTATATTCATTAAAGCACTCAGTAAATGGAAGGAGGGAAACGGGGGCAAGCCACCAACTAATTATAAGGAAAAACAAGCTTTCAAAAAGCAGATTGAAAACATGTCTCGCAACATTCGAACGGAAGAAAACTTTATTGAGGCGTGCACTGCAGTCCACAGGGCTCTCCAGGTGACTCAGATCCCTGATTCGATAAAGCTTCTATTCGAACACGAGAGTATTATGGAAGACAATATTAATTCACAGACTCAGCCGTTCTGGTTGTATGTTAAAGCATTAAAGCAATTTGTTGAGCTTAATAATAATATTATGCCCTTGCCTGGGTCGTTACCAGATATGGCATCGGATACAAAGAGCTTCATCAAATTGCAACAGATATATACTAAAAAGGCCTCCGAGGACCAAAAAAATTTCAAGGAGCAGCTCGTGGAAGTTTTCGAGAAGTACGATCGTTCGACTGGTGATATCACTCACGAGTCGATCCGAACATTTTGCAAGAACTGTCAATTACTACATGTATCTCAAGGATCAAAGTACCTTTGGACACCAGACCTTATTCGCTCTTTGATAGAGAATAACAGTGAATGCGACGACAGCAATGTCAACACATTGGCAATATACTTTGGAATACAAACAATGGATGTTTATACACATAAATTCAATTCTTCGCCTACAATCCAGGACATTGACAAATTTATTGAGGTGTTTTCTCAAACGTTTTCCGTCAACGTTGAAGAAATACCCGACTCTGTCACTACAGTATTTAGAGAAATTTTGAGTCACCCTACAAAGTCCTACCATAACATCAGCAGTTTGATGGGAGGAGTGGCTTCCCAGGAAATCCTTAAAATGGCAACAAAACAGTACATACCATTTGATAACTTATTCATTTTTGACGGAGTTCGCTCTGTTAGTGACAAATGGAAGGTATAATGTATTAATTAAATATTTTAATAGTTACAAATCATCAAAAGCACTCAGGAACTCTGACGTTTTCTTCTTTTTGTTTTCTTTCACGACTTCTTTCCAATCTTTCTCTTCTTCCAGATCATCGGAGCCGTTTTCCATAATCTGTTTTTCTATAATCTCCCTCTTTCTTTTTACCTTCTCTCTCCTATCTTGTTTTGTTTCTTTCTTGTCCTTTTTAGTTGACCATGCTTCGTTTTTTATCTTAAGCTCTTTTCTTCTCTTTGCACTTTGTATTCTATTTTGCTTGTCTTCTTCCAATGTTTCAACCCTCGCCTTCTCTCTTTGCTTGTCTAAAAATGCGTACTTGTCCATGTCTATTGGTTCACCCAACCAACCATCATCTGGCATCAACTCATTTGGAATATATCTGGTCTCCGGCATTTTTGGCAATCTCAATAGTCCAAACATTTTTGCGGTCCCTAAATAGTCGAGTGACAGAAGTCTGAATATGGACGATGCTATATGCTTAGAATAATACTTGACGAATCCCACATAAGACCTCACAGCTAGTTCGTGTCTGGCTCTGTCTTCAAGTATATATGTTCTTAATTTATTCTCCCATTCTTTTTGATTAGTGACTTCGGGCGTATCTATTTTTTGCAAACTGACACCCCTAACTTCCATAAAATCTACGTAGTCCTCTTCTCTACTGTCTTCATTCAACATTAATATGGCATGTCCAACTGCATTTGCTCTTCCCGTTCTGCCACATCTGTGCAAGAAAACGTCAGGGTTTGTCGGTGCAGTTATTTGTAAGACCAAATTTACGTCAGGTATATCTATACCTCTCGCAGCAACATCTGTTGTCATCAAAACGGCCTTGTGATCTGAAGAGTCAGCATCGGTGAAACTTTGAAGCGTCCTCAATCTTGGTTTAGTTGAAAGTTGACCATGCAATGAGAAAAAATTTATCTCTTTGTTTTGATTCAAGCTCTCAAATACCGAGTAGAAGTACTTCACAGATGTACACGTTGGAAAGTAAACGATACATTTCTTGAAATGATAATCGTTAAGTAGTTTTAAAAGTGTAGTGATCTTCTTCTCTGGGCTTACTATCATGTAGCTCAAATCAAGAGATGTAGGAGCAGCATTGTGACCACCTCCAACTTTGGAGTTCTTGACAGAGATTTTAACAGGATTCGACATGCCTGCTTTGAAGATGGCATCTCCAGCTGAAGAGATCGTAGCTGAGAATAAACCAGTTCTTCGTTGCTTAGGAAGTCGCTTCAATATATTGGTGACATCTTGCTCAAATGAATGGTCTAGTAACTTATCAGCCTCATCCAAAATTGCAATTTCGAGCTCATTTGTTTTAACCTTGTTGGATGAAATAAAATCCATCAATCTACCTGGAGTTGCAATCAATATTTGAGGTCTGTTCGCCAAAAAATGGTCAATATCTTCTCTCACACTTGTCAATGATCCCACTAAAAGCTGTGTTTTTATCAGAACTAAGTCCTCGGGTAAAAACTTCAAAACCTTCTCAAAAACCAGTTGTATTTGATTTGCAAGTTCTCTAGTAGGTGCAAGTACAACAGCCAACATGTTACCGCGCTTAAGGGGCTCAATATCTTCAGTATTCCCGCTACCTTTCTTTCCAATCAACCTCTCTGTGACCTTCTGGAGTACTGGAACTACAAATGCTAACGTTTTACCGGAACCAGTCACTGCTTCTACTACCACATCTTTATTTCCACTGAGAATTGGTATAGTGGAAGCTTGCACTGGTGTCATTTTGGTAAATTCCAAAGACTCTAGTGCTTCGACTATCCACAGATGAAGTCTGCCATCTAAAGAAGACCACGATAGCTTCCCTTTTTTTGTCTCCATAACAGCAATTGATAGTTTTGGTCTTCTTTGGTGAAAAATAAAAAAAAAAAATTTCTAATATGAATCTGATGAGATGAGATAGCACTATTCTCGAGCTGATTTTATTGACATACTTGATTATGCTAAAGAGAGCGTTTGGAAGGTTATGGTCTGCTGAGAAAAACAAACCAGTCACACTAATGGAGTACGAAAATTGGCCCAAACATAAGTTGATCGAAAGGATAAAGGAACTAGAAAGTTCAAGTAAAGCTGAAGATAATGAACTCAACACTCATACAGAAGAAGAGGCATCCATGCCACCAAAGAAGAAAGTGAAGAAGAAAACGTTCGACTTCTCTAAACAAGACACTCGTTTTATTGCCTTGAAATTTGCATATTTGGGATGGAATTACAGCGGCTTAAGCTATCAGTTTGAGCCAACACCCTTACCAACAGTCGAAGAGGAGATTTTGAAGGCCATGGAAACGGCGAAACTTATTGAAAAGGCAGATCCTACTTGTTGCAACTTTAGTCGTTGCGGAAGAACAGATAAAGGTGTGAGTGCAATGAATCAGGTCATTGCACTTAATGTGAGATCAAGTCTAAAGCCAGAAGAACAAGAACTTGAAGAAAATGATGGAAAAGAAGTTCCCTATGTGAAAATACTCAATGCCTTACTTCCTCAAGATATAAGAATAACGGCTATGTGTCTTAGACCACCCAAAGGATTTGATGCAAGATTCAGCTGTAAATACAGACACTACAACTACTTTTTCAAGCTGGAGGGACTTGATATAGCTCTCATGGAGGAAGCTGCACGAAAGTATGAAGGAGGTCATGACTTCCGTAACTTCTGCAAGATCGACGGGTCGAAACAAATTACTAATTATAAGAGGGATATTCTCAGCTCAAGAATTATTCATTTACGTGACGACATATACATATTTGACTTGAAAGGCACCGCCTTTCTTTGGCATCAGGTTCGCTGCATGGTTGCAGTGCTTTTAATGATAGGCCAAAAGTTGGAACCAACCAGCCTAGTAGACAGCCTTTTGGACGTGGAGACATATCCTTGCAAGCCTGTTTATGAAATGGCCAACGATATTCCATTAATATTGTATGACTGTGCATATGACGATATTGAATGGACTCACACATCTGATTTGTATGCCGCTGATAAGCCTAAATTGTTTAGGGAATACGCAAGATTCAAAGCATTGCTCTTGGACCATGAAATAAAGACTACCGTAATCAAAACTATGGAGAACTATTTCATCAAAAACCCAGAGAACGTCCAGTTACCTCAAGGATGTGGTGCTATAAACATCGGCGACGGAAAAGGTAGAAACTTCAAAAAATATGTCCCAGTCCTCAAGAGAGAAATGGGAGAAAACTTCGAAGTTGTGAATGCAAAGCACAGAGAAAAGAAAAAGAGGAAGAACGAAGCAGCATCGTAGTCACTTGGATATCCATGAAGGTTCCCAGTACTGTATCTCGCCGTCAGAGCCCTGTTTATCAATCCATAGAAACCCGTTCATAATCATCTCATTTATCACAGACTTACATCGAACAGCATCCCACCCGTAGTTATCCCGCAACAATTTACTAGTAATGTATCCACCCATGAAGCTGCATAGCTCGTAAACCAGCTTCTGGTCCTGTGAGATGTCAGAGCCCAATGCAGACAGAAATTTGAGCCATTTGTTGCCGTTGATGTCAAGCACCTCGTATCCCTTTCCCAACCGGTTGAGCAACGTAAGAGCCTGCTGTATATCCTCCATGCTAACCGGTAGCTCGATATACTCGCTGTTTTTGACCCGAGAATGCAACTCCTTGAGCGAGATCAACCCTCCGTTAAGTGCTCGAGTCTGCTGGCATACCTCCACAATTTTCACCGATAACCCTACATAAACCGTCTCTCGCTCGCTCTTCGATGCTTTGTTGCTCGTGAATATCATCAACTCGAGCGGGTCGATCCCTACCAGCTTGCATATCTGCGAAAACTTGCTATTAAATTCTTTATTCTGTTTGATCTCTTCCCCATGCTCGCTAGCAAAATTTATCAAAGCTGATCGCAATACTGATAGTTGAGTAGATAATTCATTTGATTGCCTTTCAGTTAAATAGTTCCCGAGCTCTTTGAAGGCGTCTTTATCATCACGTATAGCTCTATTCATCTACTATGCTAATACTGTTTCTATCCTGATTTTCTACTGTTTCTTTACTGTTTCCTCTACTATTTCTTTTGTCTAAGAAACCGTTGAGATAATGAGATTGAGATTTTTCACATGATCTATGGTGTAGTTTATATCCAGCACTTGTACTCGACTTGATCGATCTAGCGGCATCGGGATTTGACAGTTTTTGTTGATATATTTCTTCTTGAATGCACCGTAAGATCTGAGTTGCTGACATGAAAGCTCCAAGAGAAGTTGAAGTTACGTTTGGAAAAGATGTCAGAGGGCTTATATCTGTTCCGCACAGCAAAGATTCAAATCAACCATATAAAGAAGGGTATGCCCCATCAACACACAGAGGAGTGATTTTATTACATGGTCAGGGAGGTCACCGAGACTACTGCTACCAGAAGCAGCTTGCACATCGGCTAGCTTCAGATTTGGGAGTTTACTCGCTTCGAATTGACTTCAGAGGATGTGGGTATTCTGGAGAGAATGCAGACCCGGAGAGTGGACGGACTCTCGACCAGGATGTCGAGGACATTCAAGAGGCTGTTGAGTTTATGAGTGACAAGGGAAAGAACCCATTGGAGATTCCATTTGCCATTTCGGCGATTATTGGACATAGCAGGGGTAGTGTTGCAATGTTTTTGTGGGCACTAGAGCAAGACAAATTGTGGAGAGCTGGTGATCCGAGGGCCATTGTAGTTCCCAATCTCATTAACTGCTCTGCTAGATTTACACTGATCACCGTGGCAGATCGATACCCGATTTTTGACGAGAGTTTTGAGTATTTGGAGCAGACTTGCTTTCGCCATGGGAAGTTCCAAAAAACGAAGATACCCAAGACGGAGTTAAAGTCATTGGCATACCCCGATCTCACCAAGTTGAGGCACCTATCTACGGAATGGTCCGTTTTGAGTATTTACGGTTTGAAAGATTCGATCATCCCAATCACAGATTGTGCAAAATATGCAAATACTCTCAATAGAGGAGAGGGAACACATCAGTTAGAGCTCATAGAGAAATCTGACCACAACTTCTATGGTGTTAAACCAGTGACGGACGAGTGGGAAATGGAAGAACTCAATCCAAAAGGACTTCCGCTCACGTCAAAGAAGCTTGTTAATTACAACCATCAGGTTGTTGAGATCATTCTCGATTACTTGCGAAATTATCAAGAGTTGCGCAGATTCACTATGCATAGTAGCCTGGTAGATAAGATACCGAGGTGGAAAGAAATCGAAGGTGTCAGCAATTTCCGAGACATGGGTGGGTGGAGAATCACGCTGCCAACATTTGGATCGAGTTATCCTCATCCTTTAATCGTCAAGCCAGGAATTATTTACCGTTGTGCAAATATGGCAAGACTTACGGACAATGGTGCTAATTCTCTTCGTGATCTCAAGATAAAGACCATTTTTGATTTCCGCTCTGAAGGTGAATGTAAAAGGGAGCCTTGCGTTCTTGAATTTGATAAGTATGGCATTAAAAGAATTCATATCCCAGTATATGCCCACGACGACTACTCTCCACAGGAGATTGCTATGAGATATGCTAATTTGATGACGTGTTGGTCAACGTACGTTCACGTCTATGAAGACATGTTAGCGCATGGAAAGGGTGCCTTCAAGAGAGTATTCGAATATATTAGAGATGATGGGAGACCCTTTGTGTTTCATTGTACCGCTGGAAAAGATCGTACAGGTATCATGGGAATGTTGATTCTCTTGTTAATGGGTGTCGACAAAAACACCATTGCCAAAGAGTACGAATTGACTGCCATAGGTTTGAGACCTGATTTTCCACGTCTACAAGAGAGCTTCATACAAACTGTCAATAAATTGAAAGCAAAGCTTGGAGACACTCTGGATCTAGATTCTCTCATTGCCAAAGGAAGGGAGAACTGGTCTGTCGAAGTTGACGGATTTCAAAATCTCATCAGCTCCAGATACGAGGCAATGTTATCTACAGTTAATTTATTGAACGACAAATATAATGGTATCAAATCATACATGTTAAATGAGTTAGGTTTCAATGAGAATGATTTGATAAAGATATATCATAATCTTGTATACCATAAGAATGACTATGGATTTATTCTTGACTCTGGTAATCCACTGGAGCAAAAATATGATGCCAAAATGTGAAAAACAGGTTACATTATGGGTAAAGGCCTGTCTTTAAATATGAGCTTCTTCTTAATGATATCCACAATGTCAATACTATCCCCATCCGCATTTATTGCCTGTAAGTCTGTATTTTTATTCGGTATTTTCATCACTGCTAGGGGCACGTCTAGATCCTTCACCGCTCCTATTAACTTCTGTGATTTGCCCACATATAAAATTGCTTTCGAGGCATCCTTCTTATCAAGCTCTAGCCTCCCGAACTTAACTGCATCATATATATTGTCCACCTTATAGAAGTTTTCAAGTTGTTCACTTGCCTGTTCATCCACGCCTGGGACTGACAGAGGGTGATTGAGTTCGCCTTGTATCTCTAATAGAACAAGCCCAAAAGGTGTTGATATGATGTTTTTGTTCACTTCCTCATTATGATCATCTAGTGATTGTACCTTATCGTACTTGACCTCGACAGCTGGCATGACAGTTTACCATAGAATATGAAAAATCGAACAACTAAACAGGGACAAATATTTCGCGTATATGTTGATTTTGAATACATCCAATATGTTTTCCTAATTAGGAATTTTACATCAACAGTCTTATCACCTCAATTTCTTCACTATCCTACCTTTGTGCAACAAAGGGGCGAACTCTTGTGTACTGTAATGAATAAGTACCCAAAAAGGGAGTTCTATTACACATATACGACTGTTGGGAAGTTACAGTTCAGGTTCCTGATACGAGGTTTATGTCAATTACCTACGATAGACAAAAGCATGTAGACAAAAGCATGATATCGATTTTGGGAACAACAATTGTCAACAACCGTTTATAGTGTGTCTTTGATCGGAAGATCTCAAAGCCTGGCTGATGTTTAGCAATATACCATCGCTTAAGTTGCAAGCACTTAAAAGGAAGTCAAATTGGTTCATATACATTTGACAAAAGTGGAAATTATATATTGACAATTTAAGTGCAAATTTCCTTTTTAGGAAATTTCTACAGCTCGAGATGCCAAAGTGATCTAATTGATCTTCACATTCACAAGACAAACTCTTTTATAAATACCTAAATGAAGTTCCAATACAATTCCAACTTAAATTGAGTGTAGAAAATATCTAACCACGGATTACTGGGCTTCAATACTGACTTGAGGTAAAGACAGATTTAGTGGCATGTCGGATCAAGATTACACAGCTACCCATGGGCTAATGCAGCTCTTGAGGTACCAAAACAACTACCCAGCGTTGGGAACTGGGGCAAATATACTAGTATCACAAGCCAACCACTTGTTAGGGGGTGTGCCCAAAGCAATGAATGATTACACACAACAGTACCAGATTAATCTCTTTGGAGACTATCCTATATCATCGGACAAAGCACCATCTGCTATCTTTGCAGCAGTGTTTGGGTTGTTAATGATTCTCCATATCTTGTTGTTTTCCATCAACTGGAGTCGTGGACACCATTTTTGGTTGAGCATGGGATGGGCGTTCTATTGCATGTTGAGAATGATAGGATTCATCATGAGAATAATTTGGTCCACAGACCTCACGCAGATTAAACTTGGAATTGCAAACGAGGTCTTCATGATTGTTCCATCCGTTTTCTTGGTATCGTTTAATTTGATTCTTGCACAACGTATCTTCACATGGAGACATCCAGTTGGTGGATCGAGAATGCTTTTCTGGAATACTATGTTTACACTTTATGGAGTCGTGAGTGGACTTGTTGCAATGACCATTGTCTCTGCTGGTTGTCCATATTTGTACTTTTTGTCAGAGACTAATTACCTCCGTTACAAGAAAGTAACCGAAGCCTCGTCCATATGCATTATTCTCTATTCTTTGACAGCGATGAGTTTGTTAGGTTTGGCATATTTCTTCAAGCCGACCGCAAAGGATGAGAATTTGTATACCTACCAACCATGGTGGATTGAATCGTTTTCTCCCTTCTATTTCGTCCGCAAGAACGCTGCTAGAGATGCGGAGGAAACTTTCATGAAAAGAAACCACAACCATCGTCATGCAATCAGAGTTATTGCTGCTACACAACACCACCACAACATGGTGGAGGGTTTATCCAATGATAGAGGTTACCTCAAACACAATACATCTTTGATCATCATCACAATTACCACCGTCTTCATTTTCATAGGTGCTATATTGAGGGCCATCACAGTCTTTCAAAGAAGATACCAAAAGGATCAAGGACCAGTATGCAAGCCTGTCGTCATGTACATATTTTGGGGTCTTTTAGAAGTTATCATTAATGTCTTGTACATCGTTGGAAGAGTCGATTTGAGATTCTATAGACCAGATATCCTTCCCAAAAAGGTCAGAGCGATTATCACCGCAGAGCAGTCTATCAATGTGTCAGACGCCGAGAGATCAGAGAGCGAAGAGGTCTCATACTTCTCCCAAGATAACGAATTCGGTTTCAACCAAACCCAGCATGAAAAGAATGTTGAAAGTGACAACGAGTCGGAATTTCACTTTTGATGAATTGGTGAGAACGAACCACTACATCTCTACATCAAAAGTCTTCTTTGGCTCCCCTTATATCATATTTCCCATACTGTGTTTCCAGTCAAAGTTTTAGGGCCAGATTCAATGGCATCACTAAAATTTCCAAATTTGGTAATAAGCACCCATTTATTACCCCAATATCCAGCTTCTCCATCTACATCTACATCCTCCATTATCCATCCTAAATGACTTGACGTGGTTCTCTACTACGGACTTACCTAATTCGAACATCTACTACCTTTACAACCACAGGAGACGATTACCCATCTGGATTATTTCGCAGCATACCGGCTGCACCTATAGAATATATACGACTATAGAGTATCAATGATTTTGTTAATGTGACATTGCGTTTTATCCCACACTGTAGCAGAACTGTTGTTGACGCCGGTTATCGTGGATGCTCTGTCCGGTGCCTATTCGGTGCTGTATCGACTGGAACGCTTGTCCTCGCCAATTTCTGGACCACGGTGTCAAAATCAAAAGATTTTTTTAAACATTCTCTTATAATCGCAAGAAGCCTAAATATATCGTATATATCTAAAGTATGGTAAAAGTAGAAGAAGACGTCCCGTTTAGCGGACGACTGCAATTAGTGCCGCTTATTGTCCACATTCAAGCCTTTTTGCGTCACATGTATCATTCCACTATGCGATTATTCTGCCTGTTCTCGCCCTTCCGTTCAGATCATGTACTTTCAAACATCAAATATTCCAATACCATGCAGCTTGTGCTCAATTCTTTATCGCAATGACCCGTTGTCCATCCCACACATCTCTAATTATCACCCGATTTCAATTCCTATGAATCAACATGGTTGTCTATCTTCCGACGCTTCCGATTCTTCTACAATTGAGACCATATGACTTTCCATTACCCCATATTTAGCCGCAGGTTGTCATATTTCATGCTCCGAGGACTGGTTTTTGTGTGTTGAGACGATAAAACTCTTGTCGAGACGATTTTCTAAATTGGGAAGTCTGTCTATATATTATCAAAAAAGGAAATTTTGTATAGAGTGGAGTACGTTAAAGTTTTTTCGCAGCAATGAGGAGACTTCGAGCTCAACTAGAGTAGCATATAATAGTTGAGCAATTTGACAAGGTATAGATTGGTTTATTCTGTTTAGTTAGGTACCAGTCAAAATTATCTCGGATAATTGGTATAGTTTGATATAGCTTGGTTTAATACAACTTCGCGCAATAGCCTTTACATTGATAGATATTTATTGTATTTATTGTACTTGATTGTCTTCGGCTAGAATCGTACTGGAAGAAACCATGACCATTGACTATTATGAGTACTCTGCAGTGGGAGGGTTCATGAACCTTGTGCGAGCACTCAACAACAACCCAGCAAATGGAACCGGGATTGTTGGGTTGGTTAACTTGGCACACAATCTCATGGGGCCCAAGATACCTCAGGAAATCGTGGATTACCAACTTGGACTACAAAACGATCTTTTCGGAGGGTATCCTGGAAGTGGGCAGTATATACCAGCATTGGTGTTTACGGCGGTGTTTTTCATTTTGTTTTTGGTCCACATAGCTTTGTTTTCCATCAACTTCAGCCGTGGCCACTATTTTTTTCCTTCATTTGGGTGGATTTTACATGCTTTGGGAAGGACGGTGGGTTTTGCTATGTATGCAGCCTGGAGTCAAGACGCCACGAAGGCCAAGTTGGGTTTGGCGAGTGAATTCTTCTTGATTGTGTCTTCGATTGTGCTTGTCTCATTCAATTTGATTTTGGCTCAGAGATTGTTTACGTGGAGACATCCTGTGGGTGGTTCCAGAAAGCTTTTCTGGAATTTTATGTTTGTGTTGTATGGAGTTGTTGTGGCCGTTGTTGTTTTCACTGTTTTGGCGTCTTTCGTGCCTTATCTTGATTACATTTCACAGGCGTCATATGATAAATGGAAACAGACTGTTCAAGCTTCTTCAATCTTGATTATTCTTTATTCGTTAACATCCATCAGTTTGATTGCGTTGTCTTATTTCTTCAAGCCAACCACAAAGGATGAAAACTTGTATACCTACCAACCATGGTGGATTGAATCGTTTTCTCCCTTCTATTTCGTCCGCAAGAACGCTGCTAGAGATGCAGAGGAAACTTTCATGAAAAGAAACCACAACCATCGTCATGCAATTAGAGTCATTGCCGCTACTCATCACTACTACAATGTGGTGGAAGGTTTAACAAACCAGAGAGGTGATCTTAAACACAACATCTCCCTCGTTATTGTGTTGACCACAACAATTCTTATTTTCGTGCCAGCAATACTTAGATCAGTGGTGTGTTTTGGAGGAAGATATGCTTTTCAGGCGGAAAAGTTCAGCAGTGCAGCCGTGATGTATGTCTGGTGGGGTGGACTTGAGACCGTTGTCTCTCTTATTTACTTGGTCGGAAGAGTTGACTTGAGGTTCTACAGACCTGACATCTTACCTCAAAAAGTGAGAGCAATTATCACTGCAGAACAGAGTGGTTTTGTTTCCCATAATGTTTCAGACGACGAGGAGTCGGATTTGCAGTCAGATATGCAGTCAGCCGTGGGAAGTCCTGAAAACTCTTTCGAGTTCGGTAGTGACGAAAAAGCTACAGATTACGATGGACATGACGTTGATAAGAAATTTGAATACGAAACTAACGACAACGAATCTGATTTCAGGTTTTAATCTTCAAAATACAAATTTTTCGTCATACTATTAACACACTCAAATCACTGCATCAACTCATTTTTAATTCTTTATTTTTTACTTATGTTTGACTATCTCCAAAAGATACCCAGGTCTTATAATAATGAGTGAAGTATTTATATCCAATTCTTTATTGAACTAACTTATGAAATAGCCCTCTGATTTGTCGATAGTTTAAATTACTTCGATAGATCTTGAGCATTAACACAATACACTATTACAATATTATTAAGCTCTTATAATCCACATTTATTATATTGTAAAAATTAAATATATCTAATAGTTAAAACCCACTATATGAATTTGGTCAGATATCTGAAATAAAACTTGTAAAAAATCTATTCCCTCGAGCAATCTCTACCAAACAAAGAGAGTTTCAACCAATCTAAACAAACCAAAATCTGGTTCTTGGCAGACAAACACATGTAGATATAAGCGGATCTCCAGAATAAGAAGGTTAACGTACCACCAGTAGAGAGGTTAGACCAGTCTCCCCAGACTAAGTCAGCAACGGCTCTTTCGGAACCAATGTATGCCAAAGAACCCTGATGGTTGTAAACAAAAGATGGCAATCTGTTCTGCAAGGCATTCAACTTCTTGGATAATCTTTCCACGTTATCGGATGGTTTGGGGTGTTCTAACGCATGAGCAGTTGCTTCAATCTCATGGATTCTCTCAAAGTGCTTGGCAAGGAAACGTCCTTCCTGGAAGGCAACTTGACCAGTTGGGGCAAACTTGGTGAAAGTACAGTCTCCCAATGCAAAGATGTTATCGGTTCCATCTACAAGCAACTTATCGCTAACTAAAAGACCTCTTCTTGCATTTTTCTGTTCGTCAATTTTGGAGGTCAAGTTACGAATGATATCCCTTGGAGCATTTCCGGTTGCCCAAATCAACATACCGTAGGGAATCTCGGACATACTGGTTGATCCATCCTTAGGGTCTTTAACCTGGGCTATAATAGACTTATCGTCAACCTTCTTAACCATTGTGTTGGTCTTCAAATCAATATTTGTGTCCTCAAAAACCTGCTTGGTGTAATCGACAAGCTTCTTGTTGAACATGTTCAAGACATTTGGCAAGGCTTCGACCAAGGTGACCTTCAACTCGGAAGCTACCTCTGGAATCCATTTCTTCAAATCTTGATCAATATAATCCTGAATTTCACCAGCGACCTCGACACCGGTTGGTCCACCACCACATACAACAATGGATAACAATCTCTTTCTCTCCGAGTCTCCCTTTGGAAGAATATTTGCGGCCTCGATGAGATCCATCAATCTTTTCCTGATAGTGATAGAGTCACTTACCTCCTTCAAAAAGGTAGAGTGCTCAGAAACACCTGGAATACCAAAAGTAGATGGCTGAGCGCCAACGCCAACCACCAAATAGTCATAATTGAGCGAAGTAGTGATTTCCTCAACACCCGAGTATTCCTTCACAGTTGACTTGGCAGAGCTTGTATCCTTTCCGGAGTGACCCGAGTGAACAGTCGTCGACTGTTTGATTGTCACAACGTTGTTTACTGGGTCAATGTCTGTAGCTTCGGCTTCCAAATAGATAACCTCACCTGGTAACTTTCTGGTGATGCCTCTGACAGGTTCGATAATGGATCTCAACTCCACCGTTCCCGTGGGACACGATGGCAACAATGGCGTGAACAAAAAGTAGTTTCTTGGAGAAACAACCACAACATTGTACAACGTCGTGTCAAGACTCTTCAAAAGCGATATCGACCCCCAGCCGGATCCAAGCAACACAAGCGTCTTCTTCTTCTGCCCATTCTCAAAAAATGGCACCTGCTTCATCTGCTTGCCAGGATTGGTCTCACTATACACCTTATATCCTAACGCTGCTACTCCCGCTACCAATGACACCGCCGTCACACGCTTCGTGTTCTTCCATATCTTCGAAAGCTTGCTCACCGAAGCCTGTGATCCTCCAGCACCGCTAGCACCGCCATCTAATTTGGGTTTGCTTCCTTCCAAAATTCGACGAGAAGAGGATATGAACCTTCTCTGTACGATTCTTCCAAGCATCCTATGTTAACCTTTAACTTGGATGTTGATGATGTCTTCGATTCCTAGCTTAAATATATTTTCCTAAGAAAACCGAAACGATCTGAGGAATTGTGAAATTTTCGGTGACTTAAACTCCGATAATCGTTTGGCCTATCCAAATTGCTTCAGATCCCCACTCAGTTATCTAATGTTGATATTTACCCAATTGCAGCACTAAGGACGACATCGAAGACCTCAGTAAGTAGTTAAAGTAGCTTACTCGGGTGCTAAAAGGTCGTAGACCAAGAGTTAGTAGTAAATTGGTTCGAACCATGTCTAAAAAAGCGAGAACATCATAAACCGAGTCTGGAGAGACCAAAGCCGAAAGTGAAAACGGGCTCGATAGATGGGAAGTCCCCTGTAGACAATGTAGGAGATAGGAGTATTGTGGTGTCTAGGAGATTAGGTTATATGAAACCGCTGACACGATCCTCGTCCCAGCGATTGAGCTTCTCGCGCTTGAGGTGGTAGGTCTTTCTGGCGTCCTTGAAGTCTCTGAGGAGCTTGGCGAAGTGCAGGTCCGGTGAGTCGTCGGGGAGCAGGCTCAATTGGCGGGCAACATCCATAGATTCAAGATGGGAGGCATCCACCAGCTTTGCGAACTTGTTTTTAAGGTATCCGTTGTTGAAGTTGGCCGAGAGAAGCTGGTATTGGTATGTTTCCAAATTGACAAACTCGCCATAGACATTGCGTAAATGCTGCATTTTTGCCCTTATATCTTCGCTGACGCCGTCGTAGTCCTCATACATGGCAAGAGATTCTTCTAAGCGCTCTTTCTGCTGTTTTAACTGCATGTCTATTGCCTTCGAGAAGTGCTGAGTCTCTTCCAAGCTCAGAGCGAGGCCCTTCAAAAGCTCTTCCAGCTCAAGAATCTGCTTCAATATGGAATCGGGCAACTGCGTAATGCTTTTGGGGAGCCTGTCCACTCGGAGCTGGGGTCTATTCACGTCTGACATGGGTATATATACTTGGAATAAAAGTGATTCGATAACGTGGGGTGGAAAATCCTCCCGGAAGATCATAAAATTCTTTACATGGCGAGATCCATCGCTACCACGTAAATTGAAATGTTCTTATAAATATCTATTGTACATAGTCTATACACTTGTATCGAACTAAAAAGGCCTAAAGGGCCGCCAGCTGCTGTTTCTTGAGCCTTTCCAAATTTTTTTGATCTCTTTTAGCCTGCTGGATCTCGAATCTTCTGTTAGCGTAGGCTCTGAGTCGCTCACCATATAAATAGCAGAAAACCGGAAACGGAATCCCCAAGATAATGGCTATGACAGCACACAAGGTATTTCCCCATCCATAGTGGAGCTTGTCATACATCTTACCTGCAAACAAGGGGAAAGCGAAGCCAAACAACGACCTGAACAACGCTGCCGCAGCCACAGATGAGGTTGCGAAACGAGGATTCATGTCGATAAGATAGTTTTGAACAGACTGGAAAATACAGACCAATCCCGATGCAAAAATGGCAGAGCCAATTCCGGGCATTATCCAATGGGCTTTAGCCTGTGCAGACCAACCGAACCAGAGTAAGCCGATAGGTATTGAAAGAGAAGACGCAATAAGGCAGGGTAGCCTGAACTCGGGTTTCGGCACACCGTTATTCTTTTCCGTGAGTCTGACGTACACGATGTCGATGGCCTTGGTCCAGAAGAGAATACCCAAGACAAAGCCACACCCCATGGGTATGTACATGAGTCCAGTGGTGCTCACACTAAATCCGTATTCCTTTTCGAACACACGAGGGAAGATCACGATCAAGAGGTACATAAAACCGTAAACAAATGCCAAAAATGATCCGAGACCCAATACCATTGGGTGGAATAAGAGAAGCTGAATGGGTCTGGACACAGTAATGTAGATTTTTCCCCAAGCCGTCTCACCATTGGTTATTTCATATATCGTATGTAAGTGATGGTTGCCAGTTTCCTTTCTGAGCTTGATGGCCTTCAACTTCAAAAGTTTCGGTGCATAGGTCTCTTCAAAGAAAATGGTTGCAAACACGGCAACAAAGCCGTTGAAAATACTCAACACGTAGAAACACCATCTCCAACTTTTGTGTTCCAATATGTAGCCGGAGACTATGGGAGCGATGCATGGACCCAAGACAGGTGCCAAAGAGTAGACCGCCAAAGCTGCATTTCGTGATTTGGCGCTGAACATGTCTGATATTACACCTGCGCAAACACTCATTGGTATGCAACCGAATATGCCTCCGATAAATCTGAACACCATAAGCTGGGCAGTGTTTCGTGAGAAGCTACACCCCAAATTGAAAGCAAACGAAAGCCAGATGCATAAGTCTAGTACAGTCTTTCTTCCAAGTCTTTCGTGCTCGCTAAATGGTGCAATAGTGATAGGACCGATGGCCCATGCAAGAACTTGAATAGATACCACCATAGCAGAGATGGTACTGGATGTAATGTTGAAGTCCAGAGAAATTTTTGCCATGGCCGGAGAGGGCATGGATGATGACATGGGAGCCACCAATGCATAGAGAGACACGATCATCAACGAAAAACATTTTCGTTTCGTGCTCCAGTTTCGTGGATCGGCAGGATCATCATCCCCTTCCCACGTAACAAGTTCGGGGTCGATATTCTGGAACTCCTTACCCTCATTCTGGATGGGTATATTATCCTCGTATGCATTGGAATCTTTTCTGCAGCCAACACCTTTCTCGAGATCTAACTCATCGAAGTCTGCATCCAAGCGTACTCGCTCTTCCAACTCGGAAATAATAGTACGGCGGGTCTCTTCACGCTGTATCTTGATCTCATCTTCGTTTAGCTCCCCGTACAAGTCCTTAACTGAAAGACCGGCACTACGCTGGCTGCTGAAACTCTCGCGGCTCTTACGACCGCTATCTTCAACTTTTTTATTTTCTTTCTCATCCTCATCGCTTCTAATGTATTCTATTGGTGTCATCGTCACCTCAGAAGATGTAGCTGAAAGGTCCTCGTGCAAAAAACTGCCTTCATTGGTGCGCCCATCCTGTCTTTTGATAGTACCATCCTTTTGCTCTGTTTTTTTCCCGTCTTCCATGATGTCAATATTTAGTCTGACAACACTATATCAATCCTGAACACCTGGCTCAAAAGTTCAGCGCAAATATACTTCCCAAAACCTCTTTATCACAACTAGGTGGAAACTGATTCAAGAAACTGCTTATTGAATGTGGAAGCTGAGTATGTCTATTTTACTGAAGGTTTTTTTCGCTTGATTCTCTATTGCAACCTTCAAAGTAAATGCAGAGTTTCAAAATGCTTCTATGTAATGCAAGAAAAATTACGATAAACCGCTGGAATTCAATGTCCAAGCTATTTAGAAATAATTAAAGTACTTTTTGACGTCGACCACTCTTTAAATCATCTACAGGGCCTTTCATGTCGTTATTATAGTGTGGTGTCGGTAATGCACGGTAAAGGGCTCAAATGGCTAAAATTTTTTGCAACCTGATACAGTGAAAATCCGTCTCGGTTATTCACGGTCGATCTTTTCACACCGAGTACAAACGGCGAGATGCGGTGAAACACGGTAAAGAGATGAGAATCAGCCATATAAGTGATGCTCATAATTGACACAAATGTGACGTTGATAAGGGATAAGGTGCCGTGTGGTCATACGTGCTTTTCAAAAAGAACTTCGACTTGTTAATGTATATGTAGTCTGTTGAAAAGCTCGGTAACCAATTTTGAAATGTGAGCTCTATAGATACTGTGCAATACAAATGTAACGGGAAAGAGGAATGGGGAAATATGATGAAGTAGACGGAAGTGAGTGTTCGTCTCGGTTTGTGAGTATATCGTTTATATATGGACACTGGTGGAAGTGTAGAAAAGTCTGGTAAAGGTATAGCATCGAAAATTCTATAATAGGCGACTCGAGATCCCGTAACAGATTTACACCCTAGACTCGAATCGAGACACAAAGTCAGAGATCTGATGTTCTAAGGATTCTGTGCAAGCCACTCGTTGGTGTCAAACACCTGCATGCGATACACTGGAACAGAACGGCTGAATCTATGGACAGTAATAGCCATTTCTACGATTAGAAGGTTGAAGATATGATCTAGTTTGTAATGAGCCCTACTCTATAAACAACAAAGTTCGCGGTGCTCATGATGGTGTAGGTACCAAATATGAAATTCACCAATAGTCTTTACGGATGCAGTTGTGTCGAGTGAAGAGAGATGATTATTGTTGATTTCCTTGTTCTCCGTATTTTGTAACACCACCATTGGCCTCGGCAAATCTTACACAGTATTCACCACTGGCACGGATTGCACATTTGTAGTTCATGCCAAATCCATTAGGCTGAAATTGTTCTTGGCTTTGGACAACAGTACTAGAATCAAACATCGAGGGTATTTTCAAAATGTAATTCAAAAGTCCCCGAACTTGCACTATACTAACATCAGCGTCTGCGGAGGAAAGAGTGACTCCCATGAAATCATGGAAATAAATGTCTGTAGAATCTCCATCTCGTTTGGCCTTGGCTTCGTGTTTCATTACCTTTTCTGCTTTTCTGTCGACAATATCATCGTCGGTTGGGATCTTGTTAAATGCTTTACGTGGGTAATAAACATTTTCTCTTTGTATGGCCCCTACTTCCCAATATGCAATAGAATTGGGAATTAGAACGCTTCTTCCGACACACTGTTCGGTGGTTTGGTCCTCTATAAGTTTACCATCTTCACCTATCTTGGGAACTGTCCAAGGATTCACCTTTGCACCGAAATCAAAATACTCTGAAATAACACTCAACTTGTAAAAGAACTTCTTCGTCTCAGGATTATAATCTTCGACTAAAATAACCATGTTTGGTCTGTACATGGACTCGCCACATCCACATTTGTCGAGGTGTGCCCGAGCCCATCCAATGTAAACATTTCTATTCTCAGGAATATTGAATTTATCTAAAACGTGTTTCGGTATACTCTCAGCAAATGGTAATTGGACGAACTGAGTACCTCCACGCAAAGGTCCGATGTAATCGGTATCCTCCTTGTGTTGTTTTTGCAAGAAATGGCACACAGCAGTATCGATGTCACAGGACACAATCTCCAAGGGATCAATAGAGTATATAAAGTTAAGGTGAGAAATACCATGATCCGTTTGACTCTCCTTGTGACCGCCCACGAAAGGAGTCCAATTCTTTTCAATGTAGGCAAAAGGCTCGTCCCGCTTTGTTAACATCTTGAGTCTGTTGGAGAATGGCAAGAATAGATGCATCACTCTTTTGACTATCGCGGTACTCTTCATATTGAATACAACAAGAGGCTCTTCAAATCCTAATGGATTCTTTCTAGTCAAAATACGTGGATCTTCTGGTCCCCAATAGTACTTTCCATTCTCAGAATGCATAAGATAATCAAATGGAATAGGCAATAGAGAAGGATACGTTAAATCCCTGTATTCCACCTTCTTTTCCATTATAAATTCTGTGAAGGTTCCATCGTTGTTGGGTGTATGTCTCAGTATTATCAGCTCATAAGGTACTGTGAGCTTCAAATCTGTCACCTCATCCCAATTACTGTCAAAAATCTGAGCATACAAAAAACTAACAAAAGCCTTATTAGGAATTCCTGAGGGTGAGTACATTATACGACTCACCATAAAATGGACTCCATACTCAGCTAGCCAAGCAGATGACCCGGCAAATCTAAACCATTGTTTCTCGTCTGCTATTTTCGGCTGGAATTTAGCTTTGGCCTCGTCGACCACTTTTTTGAATTCTTCATTGGCATTAAGCGCCTTTTGTATCAGCTCGTAGTCAGCGTTTAAGTATTTCTGCTCAGCCAAAAAGACACTACCCCTGTATTCCAACTTCGGGCATATTTCCTCCGTGCTAAATTCGAAGTTTTCAGGTTTATCTTTCACGCTAGGAAGCGGGTCTGAAAATGTCTTCAAAGCGTGTTCGTTGTACAACTCTTGTGCAAAAAGCTCCTCCTTCAACGGAAACACGTCGATCCGCTTCGGCAAATCCACTCCCGCGTTTGTACTCTCTAACCGAGACATAATAGCTTCTTTGGTTCTTTGTCGAACTACCCGCCCACCTTTAATCACCGTGGCTCTATTCAGGCCCATCAAATTGCTCAAAGGATAGTCCTTCGACATTGTCACCATCATTATGAATAGCAGTAGTAATGTCACTAAGACCAATAGCCTGACATACCTCCTACCATACATATTGTTTGGAGCGTATTAATAGCTATAATAGAACGAAAATTGGAGATAAATATCTTTATGTTCGTTTATAAAGCTTAGATTTAAGCCATGAAAATTTGGGTTGGTTTGTGTTGTGTTTGTGTGCAGGCCTCGATCCCAGGTGTGGCCGATGGACGAAGTAGCTGTTAAAGAGCACCAGGTGGCTACATCTGGGGAGATGGGAGATGGGAGACTAGACTGATTACTTGGCCTGGTGTGGAGGGCTTTTTCTGGGTGTATATTAAAAAGAAGTGCCCGTTTCTGTGAGATGAAGCATTGATATTTTGCTTATTCTGAGAGGCTCTGACCAGAAATGGTCAGAGCCTTTCTGTTCACTAGCCGTAGTGGAAACAATATGAATTGAAGCAGATATCAGAAACTCAGACGCTCTCACAGCTTCGTTTGTAGTGCTATATTCAACATGACATCAAAAAGTTACGTTGTATCAACGTATCTTTGTGTCATAGGCTTCTACATGCATGCCAGCGTCAACTCAGCCGTGTGAAGTCTGTCAGCTGTAACAAGCTCGACATAATAGTTGATCATGCTATTGCTGTGGTGGTCCTTGGAAGTGAAAGCAAGATAGATACGTTTAATTTATTCAAATAATACATATTTCAGAACAATAAGTTTCAGGCCGCTCTAAAACTGGCCAGAATTGCAAAGAAAGAAAGGAAATGGCGATAATGCATGGAGAAGTAAATTGCAACATCAACTATGCCTCAGGAGAGATTGCTCTATGAGATCTATGGAAGACTCTATCTCGTGGAAGTCCATTCCACAGCACAAGGAGATCAACTTACAGTACTTGTGGAGTTTGTCGTCTAAGGGATAGTTCGAGACTATGGATTTAGGACTCAGTTTATTTTCTTTGAACTCGTCTGTGAGAAGAGGGACCTGGGGCAGTTTTTGGAAAAATTCATTAAGGAGATTATTTTTCTTTTGTATGAGCTTCGAGAGAGTGACTGCAAGTTGAAACTTTTCGTCAGGCGCAGTGTTGTTCTCTGCCTCCAGGTCCTGGAGCTGCTTTAAATGCTGATCAGCGAGAGTTTTGAGTTTGGCCAGATGTGCTAGTTTGGTTGCGTTTTCGAATTCAGACATCTTAGTAGCCAACTCGTCTTTGTTTTGAAGAAACTGAAAACTCAAATCATTGGCCAAGCGTTGGATTTCATCCAGTACGAGTTTGTCTTTGGTCTGGTCCATCACAAACTCATCGGGATTTGACAGCCTGAATGCAGCTTCCACATCTTCTACTGCGGATTCAAGTTTAAACAATGAAAGAATTTTCTTTTGAGATTGAAGTTTTTCATAGTTGAATATCTTGAGAACCTTGAGCAATGACAAAATCTTTTCATCGTGCTCGCTGAGTTCCTTGTCAATAGCGTATGCTAATTCTGTGAGTTTCTCTGTTAATGCGTTAGATGCACTGCTTTGTAAATGTACAGCCATTTTCGAAAGATTGAGTTGAGATTCGAAACTTTGGTTAGATTTCAATCTATGATTAAGTTCATAATTATCAGAAGGAGTTTCTTGATCGAGGCGTAAGACATAATTGTGTGAAGCTAGGTAATCTTCAGCCGTGTAAGATACTAGGTTCTTTAAGCCGAAATCAATGTATCGATGATATGAGATGAAGACCTTGATGCATTTTTTGTACAAATGATACGCCACGATATGAAATGCAGTGTTACCATCCGCATCTTGATGGTTAATGAATTTCGCTACGAGCTCTTTCTTCGCTGAGGTTCCTTCCTCGTCCAGGAACTCGATTATTTTCGCAAAAAGTGTCTCTATGTAGTACCTTGCAAATACTTCTTTATTTTTATTATCAATTAGGGCGACATGATGCAAGACTGTCTTTCCTGAATTGTCAACATGAAGAATTGAATCAAATAAGATGTCTAGTAAAGCCAGAAAGTTTTTCAACTGAAAAGAATTACTGAATTTCACCAAAAACATTAGTGGTGTTTCGCCGTGGTGATTTCGAAGGTCGGGATCAATCTTGAATGTAGATAACAAGAATTCAATAACGGCAATATTGGCCATAGAGCATGCCCAGTGAAAAATTGTGTTTCCATCATTGTCTATTGGCTGGTTAATCTTAATTTTGGAAAGAGGTTGCGGTGGATTTAAAATCTTATCCGGAATTGCATTAGACCTTGTCTTGGAATCCTGGAGGAAATACGTAAGTAAGTTGGAGAAATACTCATTGTATATCTGGTCATCTTTCACTTCTGACGATGAAGTGATGTGGTGATATTGCAGTAGACCGTAGGGATCATGATTATGTAATTGCACTATTCTTTCGAAAGAATCTCTAGGTGTGCCAAACAACTCTCTCACCGACATAAGAGCTTGAGACTCTTCCTCCATATCTTCGTCCTCGCTTTCAACAGGTTCCAAATCCTCGTTTTTGACGTCCACATTGTTTGACGCATTTTGAAAACTGTCCTGTTCCGTGTCCTGTCTGGACAAAGAAGGCACCTGTGATAAAGACTGTGATTTTTTGAATGTTCCTATATTAGGACCCAGTGAATCAATTGGCGTAGTATCAGAATGCTCAAGCTTGGGCTGGTCTGCTAGGGCCACTCTCCTCGGTCTACCCCGCCTACGAGGTAACTCATTAGGTATTGAACTTGTACTTCTGGATTTCTTTGCTGTTGCCACACTGGCTTGTCGTTTTGCAATGTTGGATGCAGAGGCATGGTTGTGCTTCGGGGCCGGAGGTGGAGTCTCAGACTTGCCCTCTATGTATTTGAACTCGAAAATTGGCCGCAACATCTCGAAAACCCCAAACATCTTCGCTATATCTACTCCCAATTCTAGAGGTACATATGTACCCTGATATTTTCCGTACCCTCCTTGCACCTTCTCATGAACCCCAGTCTGCACATCCTTCTCCAAGATTCTTGTCCTCTTAGCTTTGGGGAATTTGGCTATCTTCAATATGTGAGTAGCATTTATCCATGAGTCTTGTTTACGCCGCATTATCGGCCCCTCTGGAGTGACAAACTCAAACACCGGGACGTTCGAATACGTCGCAGAGTATATTTGTTTATTTGTCATTGGCTTTATGCTGCTTCAAACTCAATTCGATATTAGTTAATCTTGCGATGTCCTGTCCAGTAAACCTACCTAATCTTCAAATAGATTGTTCAATGTTTTCTTTACACAGTAAACAGCATAAATTTCCACACTCCAGTAAGCTATGAATGGTCTTCTTAATTGATTGCCAAACTATACTGTGGAATAAAACAAATGAACTACTTAGTTTCACTTACATATACACTTCCATTATGAATAAATAAAGATACCATCATTTCTCTGTTTTGTGTAACATCTGGAACAACTTCGTCGATGGAGTTTGGAGGACGACTACAGGCACCATCGACTACGTAGGAGGTTCGGTGGAAGTCTACGTGAGTTTCTTGTGGTTATTAGCAGCTTTTCCGGCGATTTGTGCTCATTAGTTGGAAAGTTCTCTATATTAACACCTTCAACAATCTATACATCATGACAGCCACCACCATCAGCACAGCCAATAGGGCGTAGGAGAAGTACTTTACAATGTAGGTCATCGAAAGCTTCGAGTTCTGGTCTTCTGTGAGGGGGATGCTGACGACATGCTCTCCTGCCTGGTGGCAGATACTTCTTCTCTTCAAGATCTGACAGTCGACGGGGTCTATATCTCGCTTGAGGATGGCCCTGCCTAACAAAATGCTGGTGTACTGCTGAAGAGAGGGGTCGAAGGTCCGGAATGCGACATCCAAGATATGGGACTCCTTTTCTATGCTGGTGGTTACTTTTTCAATTTTCTTTAATTGGTTCACTATGGTGGGGGTGACAGATTTGATCGTATTAAGCTCGTCCGCGATTGTCGTGACGTTGACGATCTCTATGGTGCGCAGCAATGACTTCTGTAGACCCAATGTCTGCTCTAAAAGAAAGGGAATCGAAAGTTTCATCAAATTGTCAAAACTGCTGAAAAATACGTCCACTGAGTTTAACGTCTTCATCACTGTCTCGAAGATTTCGTTTGCCGTCTCAATGCAGAGCAAGGACAACTTCTTCACATTCGTCTCGTACGGCTTGCCCTCCCAACAACCAATGTGCCCTTCGAATGTGGTACCAAATATGCAGTTGAAGTCCTCCTCCACCTGCAACAAGTCGAGCTTTGTATGGTTTGTCATAGCAGTCACATCATCGTAGTTTGTGATCTTCTTCAAGAGAGTTGCATAAATAGTCATTATATCTCCGTAGAGATGAATTATCTTTTTTAGCCTGATGAGGTATTGATACATTACATCATTAAGACAGTACCTAAATACCTCAGGATGGGCAATGATGAGCTTCTCATCCTCAGCAGTAACTTCTCTGCTGAGTCCTATCTTCCTGTCACCTATTATATAAGTCATGCCCGGTCCCAAACCAGAGTTAATGGACTGTGTGTGTTGAAGTGTATCGCTTAAGATATCAGTGAGAAATATTTTGAGAAAAACGCTTTAAACACTATCATTAGGGATGGGGGTCTTCAATATTTTTAAAAAAGGCTTCGATGTCGCCGAGTTTGAGAAGAACTTGACACAGCTATCAGAGAAGATCAATGCCATTGAGCAGCAGATATATAAGTTGAAATTGGCGTCAAAAAGATGGACGTTTAACACTGTTAAATACTTGAGTTTGGGGTATTTGATTGCTAATGTCTATTTCTACGTTAACACACCGCCCAATGTGACATCCATGAACGAGGTGAAGATGTACTTCCGAAGCCTTAACCATTATCAGTTGCTTTTTGTGCTCTTCTTTCCCTTGGTAATAGTGTTTTGGGTGAGAGCATTGAAATACGTGTTGGGTGCGATAGTCAACAAGCAAGAAAGACTGCTCAAGCTTTTGAAAAAGAAACATCAGTCCAAAATAGAGGAATTGAAGAAGGCGACGAACTTCAACTTAACTAGCGAGCTAATAAACCGATACGGGTCGGAAAGTACGTTGCGCCAGAAAGCAAGCGAGTCGCAAAAGGCTACGGTGGACAGCAAGGCTGCGGGCCCGCCAACAAGAAACTTAAACATAAATGTGCCTGACGTCCCACCTATAAAGCCTCCGAGTGCTGGGCAGAGTCCAGTGAGTGGTGTTTCACCGAAACTGGCTGGATCAAGAACGATCCAAGACAGGCTTTTGGATATACTTGTGGGGTCAGACAACAACGAAGCTATAGAATCTCGATTTGCGCTCATATGTCAGAACTGTTACAAACACAATGGATTGGCCTTACCGGGATGTACCGATCCAACGAAGGTAAAATATATATGTCCCTACTGTGGGTTCCCCAATGGCATGGATAGTACTCCAACCCTGGCTGCGAACGACGCCACTGGTTCTGAGCCATCCCCCACGTCAGCAGCCTCGAAGGAAGAGATCCCGAAAGCATCTACGGTGTCGTCAGATTCAGAAGACGCTGTCTTGAAGACTGCTACAGAGGCCCCTGTCGATACCGCGACCATCCCATCCGATCCCATCGAGATCGACTCCGGCAAGAACGAAACTACATAGATCTACCATTTTCTAACCACATGAGCGATTTGTATTTATACACTGGTATATAATCTAAGACAACTCCATAATTGCATTAACCATGTCACCATTGTGCTTCTTCATTGCCTTGATGGCCTTACCCCTGCTAACCTGGGTCTGGTCAACAACAATGTCAATGTCCTTTGGATCTAATCCAGTCTCATCGAGGTCCTCTTCGTCGTTGTCCTCGGCCTTTGGCTCCAAGGATGCCTTCTCCAAGTCGGCGGTGATAGACTCTGGCGATTTGTCTTCCTTACCGATGTCAGCTGCAGACTTCTCTAAGGCCTCTTGTTGGGCTTGCTGAGCCTGTGCCTCGGCAATTCTCTTGTTGAGATCGTCAACCTTGGCTTCACCAAATACAACGTATGTTCCAGCAGCAGATCTGTACACATCTGGTTGATCAATGGAGTAGATAAGGTTGCCTCTTTGCTTGAAAGTGACTCTAGTGATACCAGGCACCTGCTTCAAGTTCAATTTCTTGATCAAATCTCTGGCCTTCTTCTCCTCCTTTGGAATCACGTTGACGTCTGCACCTTGTGGAATCTCTTCAATGGACATTTTGCTTGTTTTACTCTGTATGTTATGTTTATACGGATACTAACTATAAGATACTGGCACGTTAGGGTTAAATTTTTCACCCACTGGACGTCGAGAGGACTATTTTCTGCTGATTATGTAATTTACCCGGACATTCTCCCTAGCAGAGCAAGGATCTCTCGCTAAATCCTCGCTAAATCCAAAACAATTTCGATTTTCTCTGCTAATTTCTCGCAGTCGCACACTAATCCTACATTTTCCTCGCTACACACTGGTTTTCGCACAAACCTTCCTACTCTCATGTTCAGACTCTTCTTCCATTATACTATGCTACAAATGCTTCCAAGCAATAAGAAGCCGACCACCGGAGATGGCATGTGGGCTCACAGCCTTTATTGCCGGCAATCACTGACGCCATACGAGCCCGCTGTCGTCGAGGATTGCATCCTCGACGACATATCCTGCCGTCTAGCTTCTCCACCAAACCCATCTCCGACAAGCAAAACAAGCCGTTGCGCTGTCTTCTCTTCCTATCCTACAAACGGCTCTCTCCTACAGCCCTCCCCATTATGTTACGCCTGTCTTCCTTCCTCATCCTTCTTCCTGTACACTCCATGTCTACCCCTGGTAAAACGTAAACAATCTAAGTCAAGGAATCTTTGGCATCTCGGAATCTTCTGCTTACCGGCTCATACGGAATACACTACTATCCCCAGACATATGACCACTGTTACCATACTACACCTGACTACGCCATATTTACACCCGACTATATATAGCAATATCTCTATCGCTCTGTCTATACCTTCCTTAACCTCTTGCGCTCACCCGTCCTGTATCTCTGGTTGTCTGCTAAAGTCGTCTAAAACAACATAAAGACAAATAGTCACTTGGTAGAATTTAAAAATATAATCTCATCTCAACTTATTAAGCAATTCCTAGGTTTATCAAAATATAGTACTATTTGCTATTCTTTTTATCAATAAAGTATATAGAAGATTGTAATTATCCATATAAGGATTGACAAACGATCTTGAGGGTGGAAGTAAGAAAAGTGGATATTATTATTCAGATATTTCTCAACTTCAAGGACTTGGCGGACTTGGAAGACTTAGGAAGACCGAAGTCTGGAAATAATAATTAAAAAGATAGTAGTTAACGGAGATTCAGGATAGCGCTGGCGGTATACTCAAAGGGCACTCTAGGTGGCAGATACAAGTATATTGGAAAGGAAAGGATTGAAAGGAGCCGACGAAGAACACTTGGGCGGCGATAATAAGTTGTGGATATAGCGACTAACGAAAGGCAAGAATGGAGCAAACTTCGCAATCGTCGGAATACTCGTCGCAGAACGTAGCGACAGATGTAGCAGAGAAGAAGGAGCTGGTGCAATCCCAGGAAGTGGGTTCGAGGGGCACGAGCGCCGAAAACACAGCATACACTACGAAAGACTTTTACCATGCGAAACCGCCGGACTTCAAGAGCAGAGTGCAGACGTTTTTCTACTATAGAGGGCTTGGGCTGATGCCTGAGTACTTGAGGAACATTTATAACAAGATACCTCGTAAGTTTTATGTGAATTATGACTTGCCCGAGGAAATGAGAGATGATTATGGGCGGCCGATCCTCACCTACCCACGAAACAAGATTAGAACCACGAAGTATACGCCGTTGTCATTTTTACCGAAGAACTTGGCTGTACAGTTTACCAACGTTGCTAACTCTTATTTCTTGTTGTTGGTGATTTTGGGTGCCTTCCAGCTTTTCGGTGTGGCAAGTCCGGGTTTGGCAGCTGTGCCGTTAATTGTCATTGTTTGCATAACGGCCATCAAGGATGCTCTCGAAGATAATAGACGTAATTCGAGTGATCTGGATTTGAATAATTCGCCGATTCACTTGCTACAGGGACTTCCCAATCCTAATGCAGCCACTGACAAAGTTGGTCCGTGGAGAAAATTCAAGAAATCATGCACCAGAGGAACAAATGCAACAGGAAGATTTTTCAAAGAGCTTGGAATCAAAATATTTGCTAGTAAAAGGACAAGAGCTGATCATGAAAGGAAAAAAGTAGAGCAAGACGATCTTGCCTTACGAAGGATAAGTACAATCGAGTCTGATTATACTTATCGCTCTCAGGTGCGTAATTCCCAAGCTTACAGTAGACAAAGTCGGGTGCTTAAGAGATTTATTCCCGACAGTTTACTTCACCCTCAATTGCAAAAAGAGGAGCCAATTCCGACAACCTTCAAAAATAGAAGATGGAAAGATATTAGTGTGGGTGATTTTATTAGGGTGAGAGAAGATGAAGAAGTACCCGCCGATATTGTTCTCATCTCAACTTCAGACATAGAGGGAAATTGTTATATTGAGACGAAGAATCTCGATGGTGAATCAAATCTTAAGATAAAAAGTGCACCAAACTGTGGTAATGCTACACATGTTAAACATGCTAGAGACTTCACAAACTTGAAGTTTTGGATAGAATGTGATCCCCCTAATGCTCAGCTTTATTCTTTTAGGGGCACAATCCATTATGAGAATTACAATGAGGACGGTGTTTTGGAGAACCCCGACGAAAAGGAATCCTTGACTAATAAAAATGTTCTTTTGAGAGGTTCAACCTTGAGAAACACTAAATGGATTGTGGGTGTAGTGGCTTATACTGGTCAAGAGTCAAAAATAATGTTGAATTCTGGAATAACACCCACTAAGGTCTCTAGAATATCAAGAGAGTTGAATTTATCGGTCGTCATTAATTTCACTGTTCTTTTCATTATATGTTTCATTTCGGGTTTGATAAATGGGTTGTTTTATGACAAGAAGCATAATTCAAGGTTGTACTTCGAATTCAAACCATACGGATCCTCGGCTGCCTCGAATGGTGTGATCGCATTTTTCGTGGCTTTGATCATTTATCAATCGCTTGTTCCTATTTCTCTTTACATTTCAGTTGAGATCATCAAGTCATTCCAGGCTTTCTTGATCTACTCTGATTTAAAAATGTATTATGAAAAGTTGGACTTTCCTTGCACGCCTAAAACATGGAATATATCAGATGATTTGGGTCAAATAGAGTACATTTTCAGTGACAAGACAGGAACTCTCACCCAAAATGTTATGGAATTCAAAAAGTGTACCATCAATGGTAAATCTTATGGGTTGGCATATACAGAGGCTAAACAAGGAATGGACAAGCGCCAGGGTATCGACATAGTCAAAGAAGCTACCAAATGGGAAAGAATCATCAAAGATGATAGAGAAGAGATGATTCAAAAATTGAAGGTCCATGCGATGAACGACCAGTTAAGAGATGAATATGTGACTTTTGTTTCAAGTGACTACGTTGATGATATATTGAAGGATTCACCACAAAAGTCTGCAAACGAACGTTTCATGTTAGCATTATCTTTATGTCACACCGTGGTAACCGAATCGAATGAGTCTTCTGATTTCAAGACTTTCAAATCCGAATCCCCTGATGAATCGGCCTTAGTTTCGGTTGCTAGAGATTTGGGTTTCGTTTTCAACAATAGAACAAGGGCTTCGCTTCTGTTAGACATATATAATCAAAGGCAACAGTATGAGCTTCTTGAAGTCATACCTTTCAATTCTACTAGAAAGAGGATGTCTACTATTGTGAGAACTCCGGACAATAGAATTTTGTTACACTGTAAAGGTGCTGACAATGTTATCTATCAAAGACTAGACAAAAATTTGAATGACGATGAAGTACTTCACAAAACAGCCCTTCATCTAGAGGAATATGCTAAAGAGGGTTTAAGAACTTTATGTATTGCAGAGAAAGAAATATCACCCAAGGAATTTGAAAGTTGGTTGAAGAGATATAAGGACGCTCAATCTACTCTAGAAGATCAGGAAGATTTAGTTTTGTCTTTGACGGATGAAATTGAAAGGGACTTGATTTTGATCGGTGGAACTGCTATCGAGGATCGCTTACAAGATGGTGTCCCTGATGCAATCAGCTTGTTGGGTGATGCCGGTATCAAGCTTTGGGTTTTGACTGGAGATAGAATAGAGACAGCTATCAACATTGGTTTCTCGTGTAATTTATTAGATGGTGAAGTGAAGTTATTGGTTATAAGACCAGATGAGACCAATAGCGTAGAACATGTTGAAGGGTTGATCACTAAGTATTTGAATGAAGAATTCGAAGTAGACACTGAAAATGGTGACGTTGCAGATATGATAAAGAAAGCGAAAGCGGACCATTCAACCCCATCCAAAAAGTATGCTGTTATCATAGAAGGATTTGCTTTGGGATTGGTTTTCAATGAAGAATACCCAGATTTGCAACGCAAGTTTTTGCTTCTTTGCAAAAACTGTAAATCTGTTATTTGTTGCAGAGTTTCTCCTTCTCAAAAGGCAAGTGTTGTCAAATTGGTGAAGAATAATCTTGACGTGATGACATTGGCCATTGGAGATGGCGCTAATGATGTTGCTATGATTCAAGCAGCAAATGTTGGAATTGGAATTGCTGGTGAAGAAGGCAGGCAGGCCGTTATGTCAGCAGATTATGCTGTCGGACAATTTAGATACTTGACAAGATTGCTTTTGGTTCATGGAAGATGGTCTTATAAAAGATTAGCTAAAATGGTACCCTCTTTCTTCTACAAAAATGTTGTCTTTACATTCACTTGTTTTTGGTTTGGCGTTTTCAATAACTTTGATGGCTCCTACTTATACGAGTACACAATGTTAATGTTCTACAATTTGGCTTTTACTTCTCTTCCTGTTATTGTTTTGGCAATTTTCGATCAAGATGTCAGCGACACCGTTTCGTTACTTGTACCTCAGTTGTACAAATCAGGAATTCTTGGACTAGAGTGGACTCAGTACAAGTTTTTGTGGTACATGGTAGACGGTTTTTACCAATCGGTTATTTCTTTCTTCTTCCCCTACTTGTTGTTTTACAAATCTTTCCAAAACCCTCAGGGACTTACTGTGGATCACAGATTCTGGATGGGAGTTGTCGTATGTTGCGTCGCTGTCACTTCTTGTGATCTTTATGTTTTGATGCAACAATACAGATGGGACTGGCTTTCCTTGTTGATTGATGCAATTTCGATTTTACTTGTTTATTTCTGGGTGGGTGCTTGGAGTGCCAGAATTCTTGCAGCTGGTGAATTTTACAAAGCTGGTGCACAAGTATTCGGAACCCTTTCTTGTTGGTGTTGTATTTTCATTGGTATTTTGATATGTTTGTTACCAAGATTCACAATTGACTTTTTGAGACGTAACTTCCGTCCTAAGGACGTGGATATCATTCGTGAACAGGTCAGAAGAGGTGTTTATGACAAATACCCAGAAGGTTATGACCCAACCAATAAAGAAGACGTCGAGAAGTTTAGGATCTTGTCCGACCTTATGGAAAAGGATCCTCATATTCTCGAGAAGCTCGACCCACAGTCAGATAAAGAGTCTGTTCATAGCGATGTTAATAAGCTTTCGAGAGCCTTCAAAACAATCAAGAGGAAGGCCACTGTGTCGAGATCTAGAAATGCCTCTGTCAGAAGCAGGCGAGACACTCTCAACGACACCTTCAGAAAACCCATAAATCTCGAGGAGTTGAGGTTACAGATGATCAAGGACGGTGAGTTGAACTCGCGAGCATCCTTGGAGAGAATCAATACCACTCATCAGCTTCCCGGTTTGACTCAAGCGGAAACCTTGATATCATACCATGCGAAAAGCATTAATTTGGCTGACTGAGTCCAGCGAAGACCTACTTTTTCAAACACACGACAAACACACCATGCTTAAAGCATCTGCTGGTGTTTTCAAAGCCATTTGGCTCCGTCCAAGTGTATATATTCATGTATTTATACCATAGTCTTATTTTGAGCTTTTAACTATACACGACATCTAATTGTATACTTCAATTTGAAAATTTACGTATTTTTGAACAGTAGTTCATTAACTCATAGGTTAGGTAGAAGATGTTCACCTTCCAATTGTTGACGAAGGACAACGATGACTACTCCTGTAAACTGGCCTTACTATGTTTTGATCTGTCGATTAAGATCTTAGCGGATCCTAGTTGGGATGGAAAAAACCATGAAGATATCATGTATATGGAGCAGTATTTGAAAGAAGTGAATATCATACTTTTGTCGCATCCTACGCCCGAGTTCTTGAGTGGGTATGTGTTAATGTGTGTCAAGTTTCCTCATTTGATGAATAACATACCCATATATTCAACTTTGCCCGTAAACCAGTTGGGTAGAGTTTCGACAGTTGAATTTTATCGGTCGTGTGGTATATTGGGACCGTTGGAATCTGCGATTCTAGAGGTAGGAGAGGTTGACGAGTGGTTTGATCGTATCACTACGTTGAGACACTTTCAGTCGTTGAATTTATTTGATAATAAATTAGTGATTACACCGTATAGCGCAGGCCATTCGTTGGGAGGTACATTTTGGTTAATCACCAAACGTTTGGAAAAAGTGATATATGCGCCTTCCTGGAACCATTCAAAGGACTCGTTCCTCAATTCGGCCAGCTTCCTTTCAAATGGTAATCCCATTTCGCAGCTAATGAGACCAACAGCATTAATAACCAATACTGACTTGGGTTCTACCATGTCTCATAAAAAGCGTACGGAAAAGTTTTTGGCTTTAGTGGATGCAACATTAGCTAACGGGGGTGCAGTTGTATTGCCCACATCTTTATCAGGTAGATTTTTGGAATTGTTACACTTGATTGATCAGCATTTAAAGAGTGCTCCTATACCGGTGTACTTTTTGTCTTATTCAGGTACAAAGATTTTGAATTATGCTTCAAATTTACTAGAGTGGATGTCTTCACAACTAATAAGAGAATGGGAAGAGGCTTCATCTGCTTCTAACAACTCTTCTAATAAGAATAATTTCCCTTTTGACCCTTCGAAGGTCGATCTTTTGCTGGATCCCAATGAGTTGGTTCAATTGAGCGGCCCAAAAATAGTTTTCTCTTCGGGTATTGATTTGAAAAGTGGTGATATATCATCAGAAGTTTTCCAGTACCTTTGTCGGGATGAGAACACTACAATAATTTTGACCGAAAAATCACAATTTGGATTTGAAGGTACTCTCAGTTCTCAATTGTACTACGATTGGTATGATTTAGCAAAAAAGAAAAACGGGACTGTGGAGGATGGAATTGCAGTACCTCTCGAAAAGAAGATACTGATGGACGAATGGGTCAAAGAGATCCCTCTTTCAGGGACTGATCTTATAGATTTCCAAGAAAAAATAAACTCTGAAAGAAAGAAAAAGCTTATAGCAAAAATGAGAGACCAAAAGAATCAGAATCTTTTGAATGATGACACTCTTGGAGATGACAATTCTTCTGATGGTGAATCGGACGAAGATGCTGAAGACAAGTTGAACAATTTGACGGTTAGTGCTGCCAAAAATGCAGATTCACTCTCTTCGGCTGCAGCTGGAGTTGCTGATCTCAATGAGGCATTTATATCTGACAATATGAAACTGATGCTAGACTCCAATAGACCTTTAGACATACGAATAACTCAAAAACTTAAACCTCGTCAAGCAATGTTCCCTTATTTCATTAATTCACATAAGAAAAAATTCGACGACTATGGTGAGGTTATAGATCCTAATGACTTTCAAAAAACGGAGGATAGTGCAAACAGCAAATTGATTGTTGAAAGTAAAAGAAAATTTGATGAGAAAAAAAAGTGGGGCAATGTAGAAAATGGAAAGGGTAAAGGAAAGAATCTGAACAAGAATAATCAGGTCAATAAATTGACTCCCCAAGAGCAATTAAATAATCAGCTACTCCAAAAGAATTTGGACACTCTTTTTAATCCAAAGAAAAGGGTCCCATATAACGCAGCTTCCACGTATTCAGTCCAATCTCAAGACTTATCTGTAAGGTGTGGTTTGTCTTTCGTAGATCTATCTGGATTGGTAGATTTGAGGTCTTTCGGTATTATTGTGAAGTCTTTGAAACCACATAGTTTGCTTCTCTTGCCAGATCTCACATTCAACAAGAATACAGATCCAGAACTAAATGGTTTGAAACAAGTGCAAACATTGTTTGAGGTGGACGAGACCCAAATTAAGGACGAAGAAAACAAAAAACATGCATCCTCCAATTATCTATCACTCGCCTCTATCAGAGGCGGGTTTGGAAACTCTAGAAGCGCACAAACCTCCTCGAAGACATCAGTATACGCAGTCAGTACCAACACCCCAATCAACATTGGTGGTGAGAACGACTCTTCTGGCTTGAGCAATTTCGAAGTCAAACTTGAAGACTCTTTGATAGACAGCTTGAAGTGGCAGAAACTCGACGGTAGCTACCGTGTTGCTCCTATCTACGGTAAGTTAGATCTCCTGAACCCCAATATTCCCAACAAAAGACAAAAGACTATCAACGATTATATCAACTCATCCACGCAATTCACCCTTCGCTACGTCCCCGATGCTGACAGGAAGATAAATCCACAGACGCTCGCAGCTCCAAAGCTTTCTATCGGTAACATCCGTCTTCCTGAGCTCAAAAAGAAGTTACTTAACAGAAATCTAAATGCTGAATTCAAAAGTGAGGGTACCTTGGTTGTAAATGACCTTATTGCGATCAGAAAAGTCAACTACACAAGCCTCGAAGGTGAAGATACTGGTGACATCGTCGTCGAAGGTTCTACAGGCGCATTGTACTATGAAGTGAAGGATTGTATACGTGAAATGCTAGCATTTATATAGACTTAGAAAAATCGGTATACACGACTTTTTCAGTAACCAATGGTTCTTTATGAAAATCAAATCTTAATGAGCATCTCGGATACCAACAGTCAATCTTATCAGACAGAAGTGTGATCGAGCTCAATAGTCAAAATGCAGCCATATTCAAGATCAGGAGGTACTAGGAAATGTTTCTATGAGTTTCAAACACTCGTTTCTTGCGTTACATCTGCAGACACGACGTCTAAAAAAGAATGCACTCCACAATTTGATGACTACTATGAGTGTTTGCATGGATATAAGGAGAGAGAGAGAGCCAGGTTGATGTTACAGCAGTTGAAGGAGAATGAGCAGAGCAAGAACGGAGTGACTGCGCTGGAATTGTACAAGTCTTCAGGAGCAGTGTACGAAAATCTCGATTTGATCGAAAAATAAGCATGGGGACTTGATATGAGTCGATGGATGGCCACAGTGCAAGACATGGGCTTATCTTCTCTGTTGTTGGTGCTGAATGGGCCCAAAGGACGCCGGTGTCTAATAAAATCATGAGTAATTCATTATCCCAAAAGCTTTACGTATGCATCCAATATTTATTGCTTCAGACCCTTCGCAGCATGCACATTAAGCTGGTTTTAGAGTCCAGTGTGTCTTGTTGATGTAGTTATATAGGCATTAGTACAAGAAATAAGAGTTTAATTTTTTTTGACGTCAAGTAGTATTGTAAAGGTAAAGACTTTCAGAATGTGAGGAATCTCTATTCATTTACGTTTTTTGAAGATATTTGAGTAGTGTGTCACAGAGTGTGCAATATGATGAGTACCTGATGTGATTCAAGTGACTGGGAAGTCGTTGGAAGACGTCGTATTAGCTTGCTTCTACGTTACTCCAAAATCAGCGAAAATAGCCATAATCCTACTGTGTGGAACAGAATTTAATGTGAACTATCCGATATAGTGTAACGGCTAGCACGGTTCGCTTTCACCGAGCAGACCCGGGTTCGACTCCCGGTATCGGAGTTTTCTTTTTTTTTTCCTGCTCAGACCTTTAAAAATTTCAGTTCGAGATCCTACTGGCCATAAACTTATTTTCGCAATTAAACCAAACCTCCAAAAGGCACAGGCAGTCCCAGTCAAAGTTCTAACAAGAGTGCTAAACTTCACTTCGTTCTTTCGGACTCGTTATTTAAGTATAGTGTAGTAACAAATTAATAAAAAAATTGAGAAGCAAAAAGGAATTGACACGGACAGGAATTGAACCTGCAACCCTTCGATCTGGAGTCGAAAGCTCTACCATTGAGCCACCGCATCACCCTCGAGATTAAATATATTAAATTAGTAACTTCATTCTGAATCCCACAATGATGGGTTGATATTTTATAATGGAATACAACTCGTTTCCCCATTGCTGTTTGCTGGTCCCCAAACACCGGGTGATATTCCACATTCTACATGAGGTATGAAGCACATTTCACTCAAGCTTTCATCCCTATAGGTTCTTCGCGAAAAGGTCTGAAGACACCTTCACCTTTTTTACACTAAGCTTCGAAGTAGAAAGCTACATGGGCCAATTCGGTAGTTTTACATACACCATTATAGAATACCGTATTGGTAAATGGAGATTTATTCTGAGGATCACATTCACAAGATGAATGACTTGTTTGAGAACACATATATATATATATAATCGAAAGTGTTAGAGGAAGCTTTTCATTGAGATATTGACTACCTAAACTTTATAGCTTTTCCAATTTCGCAACTATTTTAGAAAAATGTCAAATCTTAAAATAAAGTCATCATTAAAATAATTAGTAAAGACTATGTACGTGATCTAATAAGCTAATATATTATCACTGGTTGTGAAAAAACCACATCTTTATTTGCTTTGTTCTTCACCAGTTGAACTTGATTGTGGAGGAGGAGGAGGACGTGCAGCTTTATCAGCTCCCAGTGGAGGAGGAGGAGGAGGGACAGATTTTGGAGCAACGGTCGGCTTGGGTGGAGGGGGAGGAGGACGGATTGATTTTTCAATTCCTGGAGGTGGTGGAGGGGGTACACGGCGTGGTTGTGATGCTTGTGGTTGTAAACCTGGAGGAGGGGGAGGAGTACTCGAAGTAGGTATAGACGTTTCCTGAGTTTGCCAAGGCGGTAAAGGAACATTTGCCTTTTTCCGCTTCCAAGGAGGAAGATCTTCTTCACTTTCTCTATCTCTTTTGCTGTCTCCATATGGTTCATTAGGTGAACCTTGCAGTAAACCACCTGAAGCTTGTGGCGAGACTTCACGTCCGTAATCGTTTCGGTAGTCACTCTTGAACTTACAATCTCTTGCAAAGTGCCCAACTTTGTTACAGATCTTACATACAATCTGAGATACGTCAGGACCGTATCTAGATTGTTGTCTTCTTTGGTATGTCTCTGGGTTATACGGCTTAGTCTCTCTCAAAGTACCATTCAAAATTGCCAACTCTCTCAACTGTCCTCTCTTCAAATCATTCTGACCAACAGGAGAGGATACTGCCTTTTCAATCACTTCGTTCGTCAATTTTATAGCTTTCGCAATTTTCAGCTGAGAGTCTGATGTGATAACAACATGCAAGTCATCTGAGTTTGCATTTGCAAATGGATTGCTCAAAGAAGATGCTGTGAGTGCCGTGCTGGAATCATCACCCTCGTTTGGATTCGTCGATTTACCGTCTTTAACAGATCCTTTTCCTCTAATCGCAAGTTTGGCACCACTCTCATCTTGCAATTGCCTCAATGTATTTCCTCTAGGACCCAATAAAAGCCCTACAAAATTGATATCGGGGTAGTCTTTGACAGGTATGTAGATTTTCTCGAAGGTTTTCAGTGGCTTTCGGTAGTCTATCGGAGGGACATACTCCTTGATGTTACTAGCGGCTGTCTCCACAAGATAATGTCTCTCTTTGTCAAGAGTGGCCTTAGTGACTTCTTCTCTAGTGTTTGTACGATTTCCGCGGTTGTCATATATGGGTGGTGGTGAAGGATCTCTTTTGTAGTTAGGGTTTGCTTGTAAATTACCAGAGGGAAGATAGTGGAGAATTTCCTTCCGCTCTTGCTGCGCTTTACGGAAGATTTCTGAAATCTCCTCGACTCTGAAGTATTGTTGATATGCCTGTATTTGTTCCTGAGTGAGATGTCCTGTTATTATCGTGTCTAGTTGTGTTCTTTCAATATTTTTATACCTCGATGGCTCTCCACTCCATTTGGTCTGTCTTTGAGTACCAACATCTTTATTCACATTTTTTAGGTTATCGACAAGCTCTGGCCTGTTCTCTGATCGTCCTCTTATGCCTCTATCATGACCATCCGCAGTTCTGCGACTGTAAGAAAACATGTTAATGAGCAAAAGAGTGTCTTATAAGAGATTAAATATATCTTTAAGATCAGAAAAAATTCTAACCACCATAAGCTTGAATTCCCTCACTTTGAATATTTATTGGTTCAGGGTATGTCAAATGCTATATATGATGCTATGTATCTGTTACAAGTAATGTGAGAAAGCCAAACTTGAGTTTTCTCCGTTCAGTACTTTGACCTGTAGAATTTTAGGACACTGAGAACCTCCCAGCCTGCTTTTCGAGTGATCACTACGTCCACATTCCAGCCCTTGGCTCGCATGTGGGACGCAACATCATCAGGATGGTTGCGTGCACAAAATAGAATGTACGCAACACCACAGTCCGGGGTGAGCACCTCGTGTAGACCTTCAAGAAGCCTCGAGGTGACGATCATTCCATCTTTTCCTCCCACTAGTGCCAAGTCTAGCCAGGTTGTTGATTCTTCTTCTGATGGTGCTTCAGGAATCTCCTCGTTGGGAACATACGGGGGGTTAAACACCAAGAGATCGATGTTATTTGCTCGAATGCCAGAAGAAAGGCTCATTTGGCAAACATCAAAGATCCGAGATTTCTTGCCCTCTGCCTCGAAATTACGACGATAAGTCTCGCGAGAAGTCACACAAGCATGTGGGTTGATGTCTGTACTTATGTTGAGTGCGTTTGGGAGGATATTGAGCTGTATAAACGTCGAAACTATGCCGCTTCCAATTCCTATCTCTGTTACCAACGGTATTTTACCCTCAAACCTCCGCTCAACGAATCCTTTTTCGAGTTCCATACAATCTAGCATAAGGAAGCTGTCCTCGCTCGGCTCGTAGACTCTCTCATAGTCCACATTTGTGGTTTCAGGAGTCAGAAACATACAAAGTAGTACTGAAAACTCTTGGAGAAGAGGAAAAAAAAGATAAAGCGAGAATTCAATATACTCTTCTTATAGTGATAACTTAAAGAAATGCAAGTGAAAGTGAAGACATTGACCGGCAGGGATATCCTCGTAGATATAGAGCCGACGGACAAAATCATCAGAATCAAAGAAATGATGGAGGAAAAAGAAGGAATACCACCTTCTCAACAGAGATTGATCTTCAATGGATCTCAACTAGATGACGAGAGCAGCGTCCAAGAGTCTGGAATTAGCGCGGGATCCTCTTTACACTTGGTGTTGACATTGAGAGGAGGATTTTGAATATACTCAATAAGGTGATGTGGTGCTAAGACTCGGACGCAACAAAAATTAGGTGGTGGACCCTGGTGAATGGCGCTAAGCACCAGGGGAACATTTAAATAAAGCATGAAATTGTTCGTCACGGAGTCGTATAATTATATTTATATCTATGTATAAAATGTAATGATTTTGCAAGGAGAAGTTAAGAGTTCTGTAGAGCCCATTTTTTGGCATTTTCCAAGAATTTATTGATTTGCACGGGTGGTTTGGAAGACCCGTCGTCAGGAAAGACGTAATCTGAGTATTCTTCTTCAATTCCGTTTTCGATTCTTCTCTTCTGTATGATCTGAGGAAGTTTCTTGTTGATTTCGGCAATAGAATCTTCAGTCCCATGTACTCGCTCAAATTGTTCCCACGCTTGCAAAAGTGTTGCTCTGTCTTTATCGGAGCCATTTTCCTTGTAATGCGTACTTGCCTCCAGAAACAAAGCTCTTGCATTTTGGACCTGCTCTTCAACAATTGTGAATTCAATTTCGTCTTTGTCGCTAGACTCGAATTCAGCAAATTGCTTTTTGGTGGGAACTTTTAGCTCAAACAATGCCCTGCTAATCCATACTTTTGGATCTGGAAAGATTTCCAGAAACTTTCTGTAAGCATCTCTAGCCCCATCAAAGAGATACTCGGCGAAGTATATAGCTGATACATTGTCCATAATCGTTTCGAGGACATCCAAGGAAGCACCCCGTTCGACGATCAAAGAAAATGCTATGATTAGAATTGACGCACTTCTCTCTATTTCGCCCATCTTCCTTTCAAAATTTGCATAACCTTCACAAACATTAACAAACTTAGAAACGTCACCACATGCTAGAGAAAGCTCCATCCACTTCTCGTAAAGCTTCCTAATTCGATCCCATTCACCTAGTGTGGTTTCTATGCGTATGTAATAATTGAATATGTTGCCTTTCGGACCACTAGAACTAGAAGATCCAATAGCTCTTCCAAGTATCTTTCTAGCGTTATTCACACCATTTTCCGTATCATTTCTGATCTCAAACTTAGCATAATTTATCCACACTTTACCAAAAGTAAATTTTTTATGAGGTATTATCTTGATGCACCTGTTCCAAACGTCTCTAGCAAGGGCAACATCCACGAAATCGAATTCGAGCCACAAAGCGTATCTGATCCATATGTAGATGTGTCGTTTCCAATTGATAGACTTATAGTCATCCAGCGGCACATTGGATATCGCATCTTCATATGCCTTGGACAATGCATCATTATCTCTTTTATCATGCAAAATGTTTAAATAAAGCCACCAAAGATCGCTATTAGTTGGATCCTTTGCTAGGTCTTGCTCATACTTTAATCTACGTCTCTCTATTATACTAGACTCGATTGTGTCTGTATTTCCAAAGCGTTTTTCAAACTCTGCGGATGCATTTCTGAGACCTTCCTTTAATGATGGAGACTTAATGTGAATTTTAGTATTGTCGGTGTCTAGAAGCAAGTGGTATATCATTCTTGCCCTTTCGTATTCCTGAACAGAAACCTCCCAGTTTGCCCATCGATCCACAATCGGCACGAGCGAATCGTCTTCACGACCGTGTTTTTGGGCTGCTAGCAAATTGTCGACTGCGGATTCAAATACATACCTGATGGTGCTGAGTTGCGAAGGGCCAACTGGAGCCTCACCCATTTCAAAGTCAATCCATTCAAGCCATGTTCTACCGTTAGGATGTGCAATTACATACCTGGAATAGAGTTTGCGGGCGTTGTCAAACTCGTCGTACCTTTTCTCAAAATTTATGTACGCAACCCAGGCTGACGGATTAGGATTCCAGAGTAACCAACGCTCAAAGACATCCCTAACCACCAGATAGTTCCGGAGCACTTCCTCTGTCTGAACGTAGAGGAACCATAACTTCTCAACAAAAGGAAGCGTCGTGACCCCTCTGTCTAGTAGATTGCGAGCATGATTAATATTCTTGTGCACCAACTCAAGCTGGACGTAGTGGGTCCAAAAAGGAATATACTCTATATTGACCTCCAAAGCCCGTTCATAGATCGATCTGGCCCGTACAATATCGTGGTTTTCCTCCTCTTCCCACCTGGCATACCGAAGCCACTCTCGCAAGTTTAGCCTATTTTTGTTTAGATGCTTCTCAAATTCCAGCCGCTTGTTCTGCTGGTAAAACCGAAGTTCTTCCAAATCCAAAAACTGCCGCCTGCTATGTACCCGTATCTTCTCACTGCGTCCCTCGTATGCCTCGGAGACAATCTGCTCACTCGTTTTCTGCGGGAACGCAGTCTTTCCTCCGTTATCTCGTTCAATGTCTGCGTTACCTGCTTCTACCTCCATCTTCAGAAAAATGTATACAATTTATATCAAATTAGTCACAGACTCAATAGTACGTCAGCGGTATCGATATCAGTCACGAACAACGTCAAAAAACAGCAAATAATCCACCTTTCAGAGAAAAAAATTAGGTACACTATCAAGCGATCTGAATATCTATTTCCCGATGAGATATAAAGCCTTTAGTCTCTAAGGCCTGAAAATTAAAAAAATTGCCTTCAGCCAGACTCGAACTGACGATCTCCTCATTACTAGTGAGGTGCCTTACCAACTTGGCCATGAAGGCATCTTTCCAAAATTTGTGCTCTGAGAACGGTACAGGTGCCCGTACCCGGATCGAAAAGTATCACGCTTTACATCGCACTCTGACTGTTGCAAAAGAAGAGGCTACTGTAAGAATAAGGGTAGGGCGGCAATAATCCCAGCTCCTCCAACAGGAGAAAAGGTATCGCCAACGGTCCCGTTGGCGATACCAGGTAGCTTTCAGTACCCTTCTGTCGTCTGCTCTCTCGTCTGTTCTTCCATTTGACCTCTCTCTCGTCTGGCTTCTCCCATCGGGCTTCTTCTATATACCACGGGCCACTTTCTCTCTTCCGCACAATGTCACTAGACCCACCGCCAGCTGCCTCCCTGAGAAATAAAAATTTCCCACTAGAAAAATGAACTTACTCACTCTCGTCTCCCTACGCTCTCGCCGGCGCCCCCGTGCCACAATTTTGGACGTGCGAAAACCAAAAAACTTCGTCACAAAATCTTCAACAGCTAATTACACAAATTTAATTTCCTCCTCCTAGTTCAAAGCTTCTCTCTAAGAAACTCTTGTTTATTCTAAGGATACAAAACGAAAACATAGCACAAAATTGATTTGGGTTAGATCAAGAGATAATCCAAGTAGTAACAAGAAGGTAGAGTGTAAGTAAGTGTATGACCCTTCTGATATAAAGTTGATCGTTGGATAGATTCAAAATAGTAAACAGCGGGAGATTGCTCGACGGAAAAGTGAGCAGGAGCAATTATAAGAAATCACAGTGGAAACAAACAACGACAGGTTGGAGTGGTTGAAAGAGGACAAGATGATGACAATTCCGAACGAAGAGCCCACGATTTCGGCAGACGACGCGGCGGCCGCTGTCGCGGCAGCCAATTCGGCAGTTGCTAACATCCCGCTGCTCAAGGACGAGGACCATTTGCACCAGCAGTACGTGCAACAACAACAGCACTACCAGCCCCACCACCACCACCATGCACACGAGCACGATCAGTTGAACGCGCAGATCAACCACCAGCTTGCGCAGCAGCACTACCAGCACCAGCAGCAGTTGGCGCAGACGCAACACCACCTTGAGATGTTGGCTCGCAGCAACGGCGAGGACTTGTTGGAGGGTGGTAACCGCAAGGTGGCTCCCAGATCGAGCGACTTGTTCCGCGTCGGTCCGCAGTTTAGTGAGACGAGACACCACCAGGACATCTACTGCAAGAGCAATGACATGGATGTCAATCCTATCCTTATGGCCAGAATCGATCGAGGCTTCGAAGTGGGTGAGAACGGCACCTGGATTGGATACAAAAGAAACTACTTTACATTGGTAGCCGCCTTCTCTCTCGAGAACTTCGATTTCGAGAGGTTTATACTGAATAAGTTCTACACTTTCGAGAAGTCGTCCAAGAATGGTGAGTCGGTAGGCGAAAACAAGGTCGAGATCAGTTATTTTGCCATAAGACTTGTGGCCAAGTGCTCAGACGACGATGTTTCCATAAGCTTAGTACAGCACACCGCCAAGAGAGACAAGGGCCCTCAATTCCCTCCTCCTATATATCCTGCTGTGCCCGGAGACGTCCCTGATCACGAGACTGTTAAGGCTTCATGCAACAAGCGTAACGGCTCCAAGATCGAAAACATGAACAAAATCTTCTACTTTGACAGAGCAGAGTACTATCTCAACAACAACCTCGACACCTTGAAGGACGACTCGGTTTTGAAGAACTACCCAAGTGACTCCATCGCCAGGGTCGCTCGCTTCGAGAGAATACAGTTCACCTCCTCGATTAGAATCAAGTCTACATCCGTCAACTCCAGGTATTTCACGCTACACGTCGAGTTGTTGGGGATCATCGAAGACGAGGATTCGCAGATCCAGCCAATCTTATTGAGTTCCATCGAAACTCCACCCTTGATTATCAGAGGAAGGTCTCCCTCCAACTACCACAAGGATAGGACTTCTGGTTACAGACCTCATTTACATAATTGAGTTCAAAATTTTCTCTCTTAAACTATATTTAATGTATTTCTAGCCTAGTTTGTAATTTATGTATTGAATTTACTATCGGACCACTAATGTTATTTTTCCTCCGAGACTCGGTTGCATGACTTGCCATGCGCTTAGGAATCCAACAACAGCCAGTGGTGGAGGCCCGGAAAGGAATTGCAGTACATGAACTCACACCCTACAGTTGATAGAGGTCAATTCTGTTCCAACTTCTAAAGAGATGAGCCTGGCATTCGGGCCATCGAATTAAAAAAAAAATCACCGAGATTTGTTATATTAGGTTTTTCTCGAACCCCATACTTTAAAAAAAATCTAGTTTCACTTAACAAAGAAAACTCTTGTATAGATATTTATTGGTAGAAGTCAGGCCGAAAGAGGTGGTCTAGCATTGGAAAGACAAACTGATAGAAGTCATTAACAGTATATTTTATCATAACATTTTGAAGTTTGCAAAGGAGACAAGAGCACGAGAGCATTACAGAGGGTGGTGAAGTAATCAACAGGACAAGCCAAATAACATAGATGCCGGGCAAGTCTATGAGTATCGAGACGGGAGCGTCTTTTGAGAGTGGAAGCGGGAGCGAGAAGAGGTTGGGGGTGAACAAGACGCCGTTTACGACATGCAACGACCAGTCCACACCGACCGAGAGTGTGAAGATCATCAACAAGCAGTCGTTAGAGTACGTGATACGATCAGGAATCGCCGGAGGATTTGCAGGGAGTGCAGCGAAGACGCTTATAGCGCCGTTGGACAGGATCAAAATTTTGTTTCAAACATCAAACCCGGACTTTCTTCAGTTTAGGGGCACATTTTCAGGGTTGTTCAAGGCTGCGAAGCAGATATGGCTCAATGATGGAGTGTATGGGCTCTTTCAGGGACATTCGGTTACGGTGCTTAGGATATTTCCGTACGCCGCAATCAAATTCGTGGCATACGAGCAAATTAGAACAATCTTGATTCCTAACGACGAAATGGAGACTGGGATCAGAAGAATGTTAGCGGGGTCTATCAGTGGACTCGCAAGTGTGTTCTTCACATACCCATTAGACCTAATCAGAGTTAGAATGGCGTTTGAGACCAGAAACATGCACCAACATTTACATAATAAGAAATTCATTTCACGACATAGGGGAAGGCTAGTTTTAACTATCAATGATATCATGAGCGAAAATCCGCCGCGGAAACCAACGGATCCTTCGTTTTTGAAGATATTCAGAAACTCCCTTCCTCCTTCACTTTTGTCAGTTTCCAATTTTTACCGGGGGTTTGCTCCTACAATCTTGGGAATGATTCCTTACGCTGGTGTATCTTTTTACACCCATGACTTGATTCACGATATACTAAGATCAACTGCATTAGAGAAATACACAGTTCAGGAGCTGTTACAAGCTAGCAACATCGTTAAGAATAAGGGAAATGTTAATTCGAGGGACTCGAGAAGACCTTTGAAAGCGTACGCCCAATTGATTGCAGGTGGATTGGCAGGAATGTTTTCACAAACAGCTGCTTATCCCTTTGAAGTTATACGGAGAAGAATGCAGGTGGGAGGAGCGATCAACCAAGGCCAGTTTCTCTCATTCAAAGAAACTGCTAAATTGGTTTTTAAAGAAAGTGGGTTCAGAGGTTTTTTCGTTGGTCTCAGCATAGGATACCTCAAAGTTATACCCATGGCCTCATGTTCATTTTATGTTTACGAAAGATGCAAGTTAATGCTTGGAATATGAAGATCATTACGAAGTGTAATGCTCGCAGTCATAGATTTGAGCTCCACAAGAGCTTGATCACTCATTATTTATTCATCATCTTGATGCTATATTTATATATTTATATTTATGTATTTATTTCTACAATAACGTATAACAAGGCTTGTATTTACATATTGCTGGTCAGATACCTAGAAAAACCAGCTGAACCACCGTTTCTTTCCATTTGGCTTGGTTCCAAATTTTGGATTAGAGGCAGTAATGTCTGTGATCGCATCTTTAGCAATCGTTGCCGTTGTGCTCAACTTATCAGATCCGATCTTAAACCCCCATCTTCTCAATGCCTTGACAATACCTGGGGTAATTGCAGCAGTGATGGGTACTCGAATAAAAATCAACGATTTGTGAATACCATAAGCAATGGCAAACTCAGCCCACGAAAACGTGAGGGTAGAGAAGAATGATTTATTCTCAACATTACCATCAGATTCAGCTTCTTCATGGATACTATTAATCTCTTGCTTTCTTTTCAAATCCTCATCGCTGATACCAAATCCAAAAGTTTGCTTCACCTTGTTTTCGTAGTACTCAATTTTGTCCTGCCCCATTAAATGTACCACACAGTAACATATAGGAAGATCTATTGCAGACAATCCAAGGTATACACCCAATGCCGAGTATCCGTATTCCTTCATCAACTCTTTCAATCCTTTTTTTGGTGGCGCCTTGGTAGAAGTACTCTGAAATCTTGCAGAAAACATCTGTTTCCTCAACATTCCTCCACTAAAGAGCCTAATTGGCCTCGGGAATGCTGATGCATGTCTCATTAGCGGTCTGAAGAAGTACATTGTTATATGCCTTTAGAGAAGAGCTAAAAAGCCAATATATTTCATGGATTTCTTCATTATATTTAAATCTCCTGTATATTTACAAGTTTACTTACTAGCGGAACTGAGAGTAAAAGCGCTCCTCTTGGAACCTCTTATCAACAGTAGCCAAAACAGACGGAGAGTATACGTCTTCTAGCCTCTCTCCACCTTTTAATACCCTCTTCTCGTGAATTTTCAGCTCCTCTTTTGTCATAATGACCACATTTTGGAATGTCAAATCTTTGCTGGGGTTCCAACGAGAAAGAACCAATCTCGTGGAAAGATTCGAGATTGGAGACTTTCCATGGAAAATTTCTTCCAAGAGGTAGCTTATATCGGTGATTGTGAAGGGCACTCTCGAGTCATCTTCACCTTTTCTAGCTTGCTGGCCGATTAAACTTTGGAGGATTTCATTGTAGTTCTTGCTTCTGTCTTTGCCTTCTATGGGCTCAACAGGATATCCTGCCACTGAGGTGAGCAAATATGAGACAATTGCAAGACCAAACATACCAGGCATAGTTCCCAAAACTGGCAATATTCTGATTCTGAAATTCTGTAATGCGGCCAACTGGTCAACTTCACCTTTGGCGACTTCCTTGTCATCCAAGGGCAACAACTGAGCCTTTCTGGGGTCAGGTTTCTCTGCAGAAAAAACCACAGGAATATCTGTGACAATGCCTCTTTTCTTCAAACGTACTCTGACAGACCTGGATAATGGGTCTTCCTCAGTCTTCGAGATGTCAGCAACATTGATTCGAGTAGGATCCGACTTGCAAGCTGCGCCACCCGAGGATATGACTGGTATTTTGTTCTCATGACAAAATGTCAAAAGATCGACTTTAGTGTCTATGTTATCGATGCAATCAACCACGTATGTAGGGTTGAAATTATTTCCGTAAATCAACTCTTGTGCCGAATCAATGGTCCACAATTGGTTAACAGCGTCAATCTCCACCCACGGAGCTATCAACTGAAGATGAGACTTCAAACTTTCCACCTTTGCGATCCCAACGTCGGCAAGAGTGGCCACAGCATTTCTATTTAACGAACTAAGCGATACTTGGTCAAAGTCAATCACTCTGATTTTCAGCACTCCGGACCTCACAAGCATTGTAGCCACCCAAGACCCAACACCACCAGCACCTATCACAACTATATGTTGATCACGGACCTTCTCCATCCCTTCCTCAGAGAGAAAAGCATAATTCCTCGCAAGCTGTTCTTTGATCAACTCTTCTGAGTAATCTTCACGCTGCTTTACTTGTTTAGCATTACTTCTAGAGCTCTTTTTTTCGTAGAATTTGTGAAATGCTTCTACAGCACCAACTGTAGCTACTGCTGTTGATAGAAAGACAATAAATAAACTCTTTTCTTTCCAAAACATGGGGAAAAGCTTGCTGAAGTCAAGATTTTGAGATGGTTCATTTTTTTTTTCGTAGTCGAGATAAATCAAGAGATGAGTTGAGCGATGAGACGGACATTATAAAAGAATTGTACATTCATTAACAGATATAACCATGCTATGTAAGACTCATATATATTCAAAGCTGACCCAGATATCCACCGAAGAACGGACTACACAACCTGCAATAATTAGGTTTATCAAGCGATTTAGAGCTTAGATGTAATCTTTCTGGCCACAGTGGACTTGATCAAACCACTTGGGTCGGGAGAGGGGTAGAACAACTCCTTGTTGTCTTTGATACCCTTCCATTCCAAATTGAACAAGATATAGTGCTTGTTGGGTAAAACATAGTCAACAGTGGCCACCTCAGGCACCTTTTCCAAAATCTTGTGGGAAATGTTGTACATAGTTGCTTGCACGGATGCGGAGTTTTCGTGGGCAAATAAGTCCAAAGTCACTTCTCTGGCTGATTTAAAAGCGTAGTCAAACAACCCCTTGTTTGCTTGAGCTTCGACATCAGAAAGAACTCTGATCTGCTTGGGGTCGAATGTCCAGGTTGAATCGACATCAGTCGATAAGACTCTATCAGTTGCAGGCTTCAAAGTAGTGTAGTCACAAACATTGTAACCGTAGAACATGGATCCGGTAGACTTCAAGACAGTCAAATTCTTGATGGATGACGAAAGAGTCAACTTCTTGGTCTTCTTGGAGTAGGTCAATGCAGTGTTTCTGGTCTCAGGACCATCCAATCTGAACGAATGTGCATGTGGCTTCCCATCAATTTGCAATCTGGTCCACGTCGATTGAGCAATGTTGATCTCGACAGATTCCACCTGGCTGTACTTGTCGGTGAAATGCTTAGCCAAGTGTGCCGCAAATCTCTCGATTGGCCAAACATCACTGGTTTTGGCCTCCACCAAAATCGTGTTCTTCACCGTGTCAGTCGGAACGATAGGAGTGTTGTCCGCCTTGGTGTATGCAATGTCAAAGTCACCTTTCAACAAAACCTGAACGCTCGCCTCTAAGACATCCTGTTCTGTGGGGTTAAGTGGGTTTTTTTTCACTTTTAAGAACTTGACTTTGGTTTTACCGTAAGAAGATGCTACTAATTCTGATTCCATTGTGACTATATAGCTTTTTACTGTTCTACGCTAGATTTATTCTTTGCAAACTGGGGCCCATCTCCTTTTATAAACCATTTCTGATCAAGTCTTTATCGTAGATGTGAGCCGCACGGAGTTCTCCGAGTCTTCTTTTCTCGCTTTATCTCTACAAGATTCACACCAAATCACATTGCTATAGCACCACCAAAGCTCATTCCTGCAACTGGCCGCTAGGCTCCGATGAGCTGCAACAGTGGTGCAATTTCTGTTCTTCTGTGTAAAATGTTATGCTAGGGAAAATATGGTGATTGCGATCCAAGACAAAACTATGCTGATAAGATACGATAGCAAGAACGCGCAAGTATTCACCACGAGGTAGATGTATTTGGTGTATAATGATACTATATACGTATGTAGTAGTGCTAGGAGGTCGCCGAAGCTTACAAAATTAGATGCTTATGATTGTACCAAGAATTACTTGTTATTTGCACCCAGTGAAATTTCAACTGATGAAGAATTTGCGCCTTCCCGATTGGAAGCGGACTTTGACGAGATATCCTCAACATTATCTTCGTATAGCAGATCTCCGTTCTTGCCTGAGGACCGGTGGACCGTGTCGTCAGCAGCATGCGTATCTTTTTCAACATCGTTTGCATCTAACTCGGCGAAGCGAAGGCTCTTCTTGACCTTGGGATTAGCATCCGTGGGGGTGTCTTCCACACTATCTTTAGAATCTACTTCATTGTTGAAAACAAGCTCTGCTGTCCGTATCCACCTTCTTCTTCTTGTGTACTTGGAGAACGAATCTTCTGTAGAAGGTTTCTTCCAGGTGTTGTCGTAAAATATGAACCCTTCGTCGACGTCTGGATTTGCAGTTGTTTTTCTTTTGTTGTTCTTGAGGGTGATGGCTCCATCGTTTGTCAAATCAAGTCTCCAGGCCTTGTCGACCCATCTCCATGTGGCCCCTTGTAGCTTTTGCGAGTCGAAAGAGTTCATATCGGTGCTGGGCAACTCGAAACTCTCGATAGAGGTCGACTCATTCAAAAATTCGTCTGTCCATGGCGTTCTCTCATATGACAACAAATTAGCGGTCCAGCCGATTCCTAGCCATCTTCTTTGATTTTCATATAATACATAAGTAAATCTCACTGGCTTATTTTCGTTGTTGGAATTGAGTGGGCTGAATGAGCTCGAAGCATTTTTCTGTACTTTCGCTAACGCAGCCGCAAATATGGAGTTTTTCTTACCTTGCAGGAAATCCAACCCCGTCAAGTAAAAGAATAAAAGTCTTGCGAGTTTGATCCTCCAGATGATCCTCCTTGTGACTCTGGAGTACGACGAGTGGTACGTCAAAAGGTAAGTTCCCGTTATAAGTAACACAATGCGAGGTTTGATTAACAAAAATGTGATGACTAAATAAAGGGGAGTGAGGAAGACAGTAGTGAAGAGCAATCTCTTGATATCGTACGCCGTTAACGACAACGTCGTGATAGGACTCAACAACAAGTCCGCCTTCACACAGGTGGTGGTCAATGCTTGCACAACCTCGTCCAAAGTGGGATGCAAGTTTGTCTCCTCCACAATCTTATTGTTCAACATCGCATACAAGATCACAATTCCCACGATGATCAAGTGTCCGCACCATGTCACTAGCGTCTCGAAATATAGCACCGCAAGTGTGAACAGACTTACTATTATTATGTTTATCCAGTAATCGTTGTTTGTCCATGTGATAATAGATAAAAACTTGTTCATGATCAACAAGTATGGGTACGACCGTATCAACGATTTTGCCACCGTCGGCGGGGTAGAAGATAGCAATGGGGATGTTTGTGGTTTCGACTTGGCTTCTGTATGTGTAGAGAAAATGGTATCTGATGTAAATTGTGCTCTCACTTCCACATTACTCTTTTCCGTAGCCCCGTCTGCCACTGTAAAGCTTGTATTTTCGTTCTCATTGTTGACTTCCTTTCCTTGTAGCGAGTTGTAGTGACTGCTAGCTGTAGAGGAATCAGCATCCACAGTGTTTGAATGCTTTGTGCTCATTTGCTCTTCAAATAAGATCAAACTAGTGGAAGAAAGATGTGGTAGCAAATCTAGAAATTACTATATAGAAAATCTAATTCCTTAAAATGGCCGGGTCAAAATTCACCTTCACCTCAAAATCCACACATCAGAGGACTGCTATAGGACTTATGTAGGAGAGGGAGATGGTTGTATGAGATAGAATATGGACTTCTCAAGTATACTAGGCAGCGAAATCAAAAAGAAGCGGAAACAAAACAATGAACGCAAGAAATTGAAGAGACCCAAGGCCTTCGAGGACGAAGGTCCGAGGCCAGACAAAGCGGGGGCAGAGGTAGAGGCCTCAAAGAAAAGTAATGAGGTAGAAGGAGACAAGAAGATAGCTAACGCGAAGCTGCAAGAAAAAACAGCAGACAAGGATGAAATTGTGGCGGATCCAAAGGTCCATGAGCGCAGAGAAGGGCCTACGAATGGTGAAAACAAGACTAAAGCGACTGAAATAAGCGCGGAAGAGCAGCGGCTCATAGATTCTGTATCTGAAGAGAAGCTTGATGCTCAAATTCGGGAGTTCGGAGTCGAACAGCAGACGGACGGATGGACCAAATCTGAAAAATTACAGTTTGTGAGAAGCATCTTGGAGAAGGAGGACAAAAAACGCAGGTACAAGGAGATTTTGGAGAAGGAGAGCCTGCTAGATAGCAATATAAGCGTGGAAGATATCTTGGATGGCGACAGCGAGGAAATTCTCTTGCGTATTCGTGTTTACATCAAATCACTTGTGCACCAGTGGGAGGCCAATGTGTCGGGCGAGCAGGATGAGCATTTATTGGATGAGACCAAGAGAGACCTCGTGAAACTCATGTACAAGCTTCGAGTGCTGAAGGTCGCTCCAGACATGAAAGTTTCGCTAGCGACGATTATGTACTATCTTCAAATCAAAGACTTCATGAAAGCCAATGAGAGCTACATGAAACTTAGCATAGGAAATGTGGCATGGCCCATTGGCGTTCAACATGTCGGGATACATGCACGAGGAGCAGCACTGAAGATCACAGGACAGCTGTTGAGCTCCAATATCATGACCGACGAGCGAACTCGTCGCTGGATTACGGCTGTCAAAAGGTTGATTTCTTTTGTGGAAAGAACCAATGCCCATCACTGAGAAAGCCCCATGTGTTGTTTCAAATACACCACCTCTGTCAAACCACTCATACCACATGTATCATACAAGAGCTATTCCCGTTGGTGTTACAAAAAAGCTCCGGCCGTAAACTCATGTAACATTCATACATCGCTCCATATAACCAAGTGTATTGGACATAATCCAACTCTCTGCCTTAGTTAGACCCATATGCATGTACCATACAGAATTGATTCCGCAATTTTGAAGCCTGTTAAGCCCACTTGCTCTTTGTACCTGGCAGATGTCCTGCCAAAATTGCCTGGTGGCATCTCAGGAGATGCCACCATGCCATTCCAATAGAAACAGAACCATCCACAATAGCAATGAAACTATGAGAGCTGGGGACAGCCAGAAGAAGGGAAGGACAGTTCGGCCTCTAGAAAAAACAAGACAGATATCCGGCTTCATCACGATTCAATATGCTCCTCCTGATGCTGTTGCAGCTGCTCTACCAGCCTCCATCTCTCCATCTTTCGTCTCTCTTTTGCACCCATCAGAGTGCTCTCTGACATCAGGTGAAAGATCTTAGGGCAAACAAAAGTCGTGTAAATGTCAATAAAAGTTTTCCATCTAGCTCTTATAGAAGAATCTTTCAATCTCATAGTTAATTCTTACTAGATTATCGTTATTAATATTAATTAGACATGGCTGTAAGTAACATATACATATATTGGATCAGGAACCACAGATAGTTATAATGAATAAATTTCCAGAGCTCTAAAAGTGATAATATTGGATTTATAAAGTAAAGAAATTTGAAAATTCAAGGTGAGAATACTCATCGGGTGAAGTGGAAAGTGAAAGCGGCAAGAGATAGAAGAGTGGGTATCATATGATGACTGTAGACTGTGAGAGCTTTGCTCGGTTGATTTTGGGCTTGAGCGCTAAAAGTGGCGTGGAATAGAGCTATTTGTTCGCAACTGAACAGAACAGATCTAGTGCGAGAAGGTCAAATCGCGGGCTGGAGACAGGCCTTACAGTCACTCGAAGAGGCTCATTCTAATTCTGAATAAGGAGTAGTATGAAATTTTTTTGCCTGGTTGGCTAAGGATGGAGCGAGAAGGAAAATTGGATTCGAATGTGGTGGTCCTCTAGCGATCGGAATACTAACAAGTTTAGCGTGAAATCAAAGACATCAAGGAATTCGTCGAGTTGGCCAGAAGAGCTGACATAAAGTCTGCTGTCGTCAAGGTCAACCAAAAGGTCAAGGCCAACGGTAAGAAGTTCAAGCAAACCAAGTTCAAGGTCAGAGGATCCAAGCACCAATACACCTTGGTCGTCAACGATGCTTCCAAGGCCAAGAAGTTGCAACAATCCTTGCCACCAGCTTTGGAGATCAAGAACTTGTAAGTTTTTAAACCCATAATATCATGAATGTATATTTAATATAAGTGGTTAATACTCAATGTGATACTATACGTGTAGAACTATGTAAGAAATCATTCTGGGGATAAGGAAGCAGAAACAGTGAAGGATGATCAGATAACGTCTTCCATTTCGACCTCGTCTTCTTCGTTCTGCTCCTCGTTCTGTGCTTTGGTATCGAGTCCCAATCTAGCTGCTCTTTCAGCATCTCTCAACTTCTTGTATTCAGGTCTTAGGTTGTACTTCGAGGTGTATGGTCCCTTTTTGATCAAATTTGCAATGGAGTCTAACGACTCTTTGAGATAAGACTCGGGCTGTCTTGTCCTTTCTTTCAATCCCTTCATGGACCAATACTCGTACTCCTCAAACAACCTAAACAATAAGTCCAAAAGATCTTTCTTCGGCATACGGATTGCTCTGCCCTCCACCGATTTGTTTTTATTATGACTGGACTTCAAGAAAACCGATGTGTTGTTACCCTTGATGGATGGCCCTGCGTTGGACTGAATGACACCGGGGATATCATCCAATAGAGTCACCTTGGGCCTCTGTTTAACAGGTTGAATATTCTGTCTCTTATGTAGCACTGAACCATATTTTGAATCGTTCTTAGATGGGATTATTTGACAATCATGGCATATCTTTCCAGCCAATGATGTTTTTTTGGGTATCGTCTTTACGAATGGAATGTACTTTTTGATAGGCTTGCCATCAGGCCCTTCCCTGTTCTTCTGTATTCTATAAAATTTGTATGGCTTGGCCGTCAATGCCTTCTTCTTATCAACCGGCTGCAATGCTGGTTGGTCTGGCATGTCCGCAATCTCTGTAAACTCCGTTTTGAACCTCTTCAAGTTCTCTTCGCTAAACACATAGGAGTTCTTCACTTGCGTGTTGAGCATGCTTATATCGTATTCCTGCGGTATTTCCGACGTGAGCTCGTTCTCCTTCAATGCTAATTTAACTTGTAATTTGTTCTTGCCGTTGCTGTTGTCCTGCCGAATCTTCACAGTGCCTACCTGCTGGCCACTTAGCGCATCTGCATTCGACCACTTCTCCGCCAAATAACGCGGCAACTTCACAAGCCATATCTTTTGATCTCCATTTGCAAGATTCATATCCAAAGACTCATTCTCCTCCAAATAGTCTTCCGGGTCTGATAATATAGAGTAATCTGGCTCTTCTGCTCCATTGTCTTCTCCACCTTCGTTCTTCACATTATCACTACCAGCTTCACCGCTTTCACCTGCTGCATTCCCTTTGGAAGAAGGCCTGCTATTCTTCTTGACGGGACTATTACGATTGGAATTACTTTTGATAGCTCCACTCATTATAGCGTTAGTAAAGAGATTAATGAAATTTTAAGACAATATATTTAAGATTTAATATATAGACTACTATTACACAAAAATTTATCAGCTACCATTGATGAACTCAAGTTAAGAAGGCATTGAAGACGAAGTAATGCCAGGAGCTATACTCTCTAGGCCATTCTACATCGTATCCACAGACTGTGGGTATTGCGGTGGAAAAAAAGCAGACTTTTACGCCGTAGAGGAGTTCAAAAATGAGAGACCAGAGCTGATTCCAGACAGTACAAGCAGTATCACTATAGGGTCCCAATTGCACCACGTAAACGGGCAGACATATGAAGAGCTTATCAACAAAGGCTTCAGAAGGTCGGGGACTTTTTTGTATAAGCCAGATATGTTGCGCAACTGTTGCAGATACTACACGATACGAACCAACATGTCGATGTTGAAGCTTAGCAAGCAGCAACGAAAGTATGTCAATCGGTTTTGCAGGGAAATTGCAGATAAAGACGACAAGAAGGTTAGTATGGAGACAGAGAAGCCTAAGAAAGGCCCTTACGACTTGAGAGTTTTGGCTGAGGCGGAAGCGCAATCGTCCAGATTTCATACTAGGTTCGAGCCTTCGGAGTTCAGCCCAGAGAAGTTTGAGCTATACAAGAAGTACCAGATAAAAGTCCATAACGACAAGGCGGAAGATATATCAAAACTGTCCTTTAAACGATTTTTATGCACCAATCCGTTCTTGGAGGATGAGGCATCGGGGGACGAGAGCGAATGGAGGACGGTAAATTCATGGATTAAAAATTATGGAAATAACGAAATAGTCGGTACCAAACGCATAGGTCCTACCCACGAGTGCTACTACCTAGATGGAAAGTTGATCGCAATATCGGTGCTAGACTTTTTGCCTACTGGAGTCTCATCTGTCTACTTCATTTGGGACCCAGACTACGCTAACTTATCGCTAGGGACCATATCAGGCTTGAGGGAAATCTTATTATGCAAGGAACTAGGATACACATGGTATTACCTTGGTTACTACATTGACGATTGTCCCAAGATGAAATACAAACTGCAGTTTGGTGGACAGTTATTGGATCTTTGTAATGCAACCTATTTTCCTATTGACATGGTCAAAGAATACATAAAAAATGGAAGACTCTTTGTGCTTGCGCAAGACGGTGAGGATATTGATGGTGAAAGACAACTAATCTATGACGGTAATAACAAAGATTATAGAGACAGCTCTCCACATGGCTCTACTATGAAGAACGTTGTCTCTTCGATATATTCTTCTGAAAGAACATATAAACTAGCAGATGAAGCATCAATGTCTATAATGCAGCATTACGACTCGACAAAAGAGAGAATAAGCGACCCATTTCAATTCCCAACTGTCATTCCAGGTGTTATTCCTTTACCTCAATTATCGAAATGGGTAGAGGAAGATGCCTTGAATAATATTGCTATCAACTCTCTCGATGCGCATACCTACAAGATGCACCGATCGCATTTTCGTGACTTCGATAATGATGATAAACTTGTTATTCTTGACTGTATAAGGATATTTGGACTCCAATTAGTCGAAGGGTCGATAATTGTCATGTAGAGAGAAATAATCGCTGATCACTACAATAGCTAGTGGCATTCATTTGCTTTAACTCGTGGCATTCAAAAACACATACATACCAACTGTTATAGTTATAAATCAGTAAATGATTTTTTGAGAGGAAAGAAAAAGGAAAGAGGAGACATAGAGAGAATTAAACGTTATTTAGGAAGAAAGGCAATGATTGTAGTCTTTATAATAAGAGTATTGGTGAAATCAATATTAATATTAAATCAACATACCCAACAATCCAGCAATTCCTGCTCCAAAACCCAATGACTTCATAGCCGAACCGTTCTCGTAATCGGATGTGTAATAACTGGTAGTGACGTTTGTGTGATTACTGTGGTAATCAATATCAGTTCCATTATAGGAGCTGGTGTAGTTCAATTGGTTGGTCTTGTTAAACTTTTCTGGGAGCTTGGAAAATTGGACGCCCGATTTAGACTTGTCATTTGCCTCTTCAAACACTTCTTCCTTCACAGCCTCATCCTCGTCGAATTCGTAACTTTGGACCAAGTCAGCCTTCAATTGGACCAAATCGTTGTTGTTACTTGCTTCGTATTCCTGTTGCAAGCTGTCTAATCTCAATTCGGAGGCAAATTGAATATCGGCACAAGCGAATCTAGTCATGTTGGCAAAGTGGAAGGCAATGGATCTTCCAACAATATAAGACTTGGATTTCTTGTTCAAAGAGAGGTATGGATCATCATACTTGGTTTCGAAACAAGTGGTGTCAATCCATCCGTGTTTACCAGAAAGATCTCCGACTTGACAGTAGGAGTCGTCCTTCTGGTTGTCACAGTCCATTGAACCCTTGTAGGGGTTGAAGTGTCCTCCGACTTTGCTACAATCACCATTCTCAGGAACCTCGTTCTCGTGAATGTGGTAGTAAAAAGGACCGCCAGAAGGTGGAAGCCCGGTCATGTCAACATGCACATTGACCTGTCCTCCCTTGTTTGCAGTGAAGACAATGTTACCTTTCACGTTTTTGTCGTAACCAAAAGGAAAGTCAGCGATTGCAACAACATTCTGAGGGTTCTTCTTGATTTTTGGGGCCTGCTTGGCATCAACCAACAATGAGCCACTGGCGGAAAGTAAGGATAAAACAAATAAAGAGTTGACGTGCATTTTGCTCCTGCTTTAGTTGCCCTTGAAGATAAGCGGTAATTGTATCTCAGTAGTAAGTATTCGTCTAGAAAACACACTAATACTTGTATTTGTTTTACAAAGTTCTTGTGTGGGTTTATATATTTTGCATTGGTCCCAGGTCCACAAAACAAAAACATTATTTTGCAGCTATTAACTATACAAAACCTTACTATTTGTGTCACTGCCCTTCAAATCCGTTTTGCCTGCTACACAATCACAGATTCTACGACATGTGCCCTGTGTATGATATCTTAGGTGTAGGAAATATACAACCCGTCATGTATGACTTAACTGATTAATGTTGGGAGCATGTTTGGCTGCTTGGGTGCATTTTTCTCACTGTATAGACAAACAGATACGGTAGCGAAATATTCAATTTACGAATTTCTTACCCTATATTGCAACAATTACCCGAATATCAAAAATGGGACCACAGATCGAGCCTATACGAGGCCCCTGATTATATCGGCAGATCTTTCAGTATAACTCACGCAACTTTTCTGTATTTTGTGTTCGGTTATCATTTTGTTAGTAAATAAACGAGAGAATCATCGAATTCCATGAAGTTTCTCAAACAGGCAATCCTTCGCAAGTGACTCAGGACCCCACAAAAACCGTCATTCTAGAATAGTCTTGCGGTATTAGATCGAAAAAAGTATAAAAGGACACGATCAGCAGATGACTGAAAGTGATTTCCCACATCTAAAGTAAGATACCGTGAACGACTAAATACAGTTTTCATATACTTCAATTAACGTTAGAAAAAGCAAGTGCAACCACAAACAAGACGAGAACATGGCAAGAACCAACAAATGGACAGTACATGAGGGAAGGTCCGAATCCAAATGGTTCACCCACAACGGGAACTTCAAGCAGGATCCCACCAAGGTCAAGAAGCAGGGATTTGGAAGGAACAACTGGGGACGTCCTGGCGATGAGCTTGAAGAAGAGTACAACTTTTTTGGCAAGACAGGAAGAAGGAACTCCAACCACTCTGAGAACGAGCAGGTGATGGAGGACTTGAACGATCTTATTGAAAGCAGACTCTACGAGTGATACACGGCTTCGGGCGTGCACGGCAGAGCCAATGTGCCAGATGAATCCAGCTTCTACAGCTACGAATATCACGATGCTACGGTAACTACGAATAGCCACTGATTAAATACTTCATGCAGATAGGAAATGAATAAACGCTATCTATTACTCTATTACTATTGGGTCGACAGCTGCTCCTTCTCTCTGAGTTGTAGCTCGACCTCACTTTTCCATCCCTTTCTCCTCTGCCTTTCTTCGTATGCCTTCTTATTGTCCAACACCCTTTTGACGATAGTTTCTGTATTCATATCATCAAACTTGTGAGCGCCGATGTCTCTGTATAAACCGTTTTTCTTCAATTCATCGTAAACTGTCGACGCAACTGGAGTGGGGCCATGGAAAACAGCGGCCACATCACCAGGGAGAGTCTTCAAGTACTCAACAGTGGGGGTATATGGTGCACCCAACACAACAGAGTCTACATAGCGACACTGTAATACACATAGGGTTCTCTCAAAGAGATTCATAATCGGATAGTTTAAGCCTTTATACTTGTTGATGACGGAATCATCATGGATACCAACCACCACGCTAGCTCCTTTTTTCTCTGCCTCCTCCGATATTGCCTTTAATGCCGTGATGTGGCCCGGATGGAAAAGATCAAAGCCTCCATCGACGTAGTAAATGGTATTCAATTTCTGAGCCATATCGGCCGAAGGTTTAACGTAGTTCTTCAACTCAGACTTCTCTGTGTACAAATAAACACCCGAACCAGGGTTTAAACCAGTTACGTCAGACGCATACAGGCTAATCTTGTCCAAGTTCTCTTCCGAGAAGAACAGGCTTGCGCTTTCTTGAATGGGCTTGTAATGGTGTGTCTTGCTCATCAACAACATTCTTCCAACCAAATCAGTAGTCGAAATGTTGGGCGTTCTTTTGACAACTACAAACTTACCCATGTCCTTCACAACCTGATAGCAGTCTTTTCCATCGGCATCTGTGGTGATATCATCACCGTGAACAACATACTTGCATCCATATTCCTCCATCACGGCTGGATCAGTCACGTATGGCGCTCCAGGAATCAGTTTGGTCGACCATTTGCATGCGTCAACAGAAGTAACTCTCTCCTCGAGGTGCATAACGACAGGTCCCTTGTTATGCAAAATATCTTCGTCAGTGTGAATTCCGACGTACAACTCCCTTCCTAGTTGTCTGGCCTGAAGCATAGCACCTGAGTGGCCTTAAATGTTAGTTTTAATCCTTTTTGAACCCGAAAAACCCGCTTGAAAATTACATACCATGATGAGCAAAGTCAAAGCAACCATCTACCCAGATCCTACACTTCTCGATGTCTTTAGGTCTTTCAAACATTTACAATTAGTCTAAACTGTTGAAGATATACAATTTATGAAATTTTTATGTGAAGTGCGATCAACATACTGAAAAAGGTTCCCACGATAACAGAATCTCAGATTGGACTTTAAACACCAGAAATTGCTTCAAATGAACCCAGTCTGCTGCTCTTGCTTCACCTCAACCTTACTGGGTTTGTTAGGCTGGAAAACCGTTTTCAATTTAGTTTGTTTGGGACCGTTAGAGGGCCGATAAGAAGGTTGCGGCTGGGGTTCCATGTCGGTGCCTATGTAGGTCGTAGAGCCCATCTTACTCCTCTGCTTGCCCACAAAATCGAGGTATTTGTATATATGGGCGGCATTCCTCGTAGAACATCCATGGAGCCACCCAAAGAAGCTCCCGATTAATGGGGGAAAGGTGATGATCAAGTCAAACACTATCTGGGCATTCATCTTTGCCATGAGCTTCGCCGGGATGGGTATCTCCTTGTGTACGATATTGATGAGATGGAGATGAACGACATACATCAAGAGTGGCCCCAAGCCGGGGAAAATGAGCACAACCAATGGTGCCAAACCTAAACCACAATCAAGACCCACCCCGCAAGATCCCAAGAAACACCTGTCGTGCACCCAAGCCTTCGACTGGACAGTCTTCCATATCCTCTCCTCCTGGGGTGTAGCGTACTGCCTTGAAAGTTTCAACCGGGATCCGTTTCCATCATCAAAAGGGTCTAACGTGTTGAAATGTTCTTCTGCATAATCTTCGTAGTACCCCATGACAATGTCGTAGCCTGGAAGGCCCTCGAGTTGATCCTGTAACTGAGACATGACGGTTTGGTATTAGATACTACAAGCACAAGTGCTGAAACAGCTGCCGAATCGTCTGACGGAAGACTTAAGATATAAAGAGACTAAAAGGGTAATTTGCTACTAAAGAACTCGCGAGCTTGATATTAGAAATCATACTGTACGAAGTAATGCTGATTTGATTTATATAGTACAATTAATTCAGTCCTGCGCAAGTAGCTCCTCTAGCCGCTTGGACAGGACAGGGAAGAATACACCGTCAGTTTCTTTCCCACAAATGAAGCAGGTGGATTTTTTTTTCTGCTTGAAACGGTAGAGAAAGCAGGCCTTGCAAAATATGTGTCCACAATCAGTCTTGACTGGAGACTCGTAGTCCTTCTTGCAAAGCGGACACTTGAAAGGTATCGTTTCGCTGTCTTTCTTGTCTTCCAGCGACTTGGTGACATTCTCCCACTCTTTGTTAATAGGCTTCTTCTGCTTCGACTCATCTCGTATGTGCAAGAACTTGCATGTATCTCCATATCCACAGTATCCTGTTTGCAAGAAGTCCTTGCACACATCGGGCTGAAAGTCTGTGATTGTGACAGTACGGATATTCTGTGGTGCAGCCTTCATAGTGCCCATGCGAGCTGGAGCTTTGACCTCCATCACCGCCAGATCTCCCGCGCGGAGATCTGTGTCTACACTCGTCTTGGACTTCTCTCCTTCTGCTTCCTTTTTCTCTTTTGTAGTATCTGGGATCACTTTTGCCATCCCGAAGTTCTTGTCGATAGCTGATGTTCTACCTTTTTTCAATGCAACTGAGGAGTCGTTTTCTGCGCTCGCATCGAGGCTTTCGACAGAAGAGTCGAGGCTTCGCTTAGTCAGTGTACTCTGAGCTTTGATCTTCCTCTTTTTGAACATAGTAAGTGCTATAGAAAGATTGGTTTAGAGAAGATCTTCTGTGATGCTTCTGATATAGAAATTGCCATATACAGTATATTGAATTATATCTTGTTTGCTTCCGATGAACAAAATTGAAGCATTTATTGATAACACTAGAGAAATATGAGGGTATTGATAGGTCATAATGGAATCAATCGGGTTTCCAGGATCTTCTTGAGGTACTATTCCCCTGTAAAAACCGTTAATTCCTTTTTTGAGCTTTTTCCCCAGACTTTTCCGAAGGGTGGACCCCCCAAAGATTCCATAATCATCAACCAGAGAAACCTAAGAAAGGAGTATCGGGCACTTCAAAGTGAACACCATCCAGATATAATATTGGGATCTAAGCAATTAAGTGGCAAAGAAAGCGAAGGAGACTTTTCATCCACAGTCAACCGTGCTTACACAACATTGAACAATCCATATACCAGGGTCGCTCATTTTCTTCACTTGGAACACCCAGAGAAACTCGATATCACACAGGATGAGACTGCAAAGGAACTCATAGCACATTTCCAGAACTCGTCCACAGAAAATGCCGTGGAGTACAAGGACATGTTGATGACGGTTCTCGAAGCGCACGAGGCGCTCGAGTTGGCCACGCTGGAGAGTGATTTGGATGATATTTCTGTAGAAAACGACCAAAGAATCGAAGAAGAGGAAGCGACGATCGACAAGTTGCTACAGCAGGAGCAGACCGATTGGTCCAAAGTTACTATCAGTGCTATCAAATTAAAATACTGGGTCAACATACAAAATGCATTGAAAGAGTGGGAACCTGGTAAACCGGTGCACTTGACACATTGAATAGGTTTATAAAACATGTACAAAGATCTGGAAGCGAGTTCATATTGTGAAATACGAGTCTCGTTTATGAATTAAGTTAGTCTATAGGCTTAATTTAATAATTATTCATCACCACTAGCCATAGTTTTGTCGTCATCATCCATAGCGTCAGCATCCATCACTTCGCTATCGCTATTGAGAGAACCCTCAGATTCATTGTAGGCATCGGGTATCCCTAGTTCGCAGCTGTCATATTCTTTTTTCTCCTCTTCAGTCTGTGGATTGGATCTTAACCACTTCATTCGTGGTCCACTTGCACTTAGTTCGTTTATCCTGAACCCGAAAAGCTTTAATCCAAAGTCGTTCTGGTTTATCTTATTTATCCGTATTCTGCACTGGTTCTCGATCTCAGGAAACATCTTTATGAGCAAGCCCGGAAACGTGGTGCCAAAAAATGCACCATCTATGTTCAAGTATCTGGAGCTGGACGGCAAATAAATGTCATTGCAGCACGGGCAGTACAATCGTACGGTCTCCTGACCGGGTATATCTGTCGACCCCACAGGTATCAAATGCATGCCATCACAGTAATAACGAGGACATGACCCAAACTCATTGCGCTCGAACTTGCTTGCCATCATCGTCAATCCTGGCTTGGATATGATGAATCTCGCATGAATTAACCCGTACAAAAGCTCTGCAGAATGCGCCAAAAGTGCTTTGTTGGGTAGTTCGTTCTTACCTCCTTTAGTATTACCATTGCCGTTGTTATCTTCGGCCGTTTCAACCTGGTAATCTAATATTGTGTATAATGCTTCTCTATAATAAGGCACTTGCAGTGATAATCCAGTCAAATTAAAATCATCTTCTATGAACTCTTGAGAGACAGGGACAAAGTAATCATGTCCGAACAACTCGCAAAACTGCTGGATCCATGGAATGTAGTCCTCTTCAGGATCGCTTGACATCCTATTTGTTGTTTATTGTCTTTTTGATGATAATTCAATACTCATCCTTAAAATCTCGTTCAAATCCTTTGTGTAATATGGAAAATTTGAAAATTCATTTGAATTTCATACCAACGACCACTTTATCGCCAATTACAAGAGTATTGTGAAGACATAATGTTGGACTTGCACCCTTATAGTCTCTTGGTGTCCATATTAGTGATAATATTTTTTCAGCAGGCGATTTCGCTCATTGGAAAGGGAAATATTCAAAGCTTTTTCTGGGAGATTTATTCTAGAGTGGCTCCAAAGATAGGAAAGAAGGAGTTCGTAGCGTTACAGGAGAAGAGAAACGAGCTTCGAGAGGTGAACAAGGAAAAAAGATCAATAAGCGCACAAGATCAGTACGCGAAATGGACTAAATTGAACAGAAAAGCGGATAAGCTTTCGGCGGAGGTGAAGGAGCTCTCCGAGATAGTGTTGAAAAACAAGGCCAGTGTAGACAAGGCAGTGAATTTTGGGTTGACGCTCGCTACTACAGTGCCTATATGGTTCAGTCGTATATGGTACCGTAAATCGGTGTTGTTCTATGTACCAAAAGGGTTGTTTCCCTACTACGTGGAATGGGTTTTGGCACTCCCGTTCATTCAGATCGGGGGAGTTGGGTTGACTGTGTGGAAGTTTGCTGCCGGGGTAGTTGTAACTTCCATTGTTGGTGTTTTTCAATTTGGGTTCGAACAGGCACCTTCGAAGCCAGAGAGGCCTGAAGCCGCCTCTGTTTCGCTGGAGCCTACTCCAGCCCAATCAGCTGAATAGTTTCTTTTGAGGACTCAATATTTCACCCGAGACAACTCATTCAGCCTATGCATCATAACCTCCTTGAGGGTTTGGTTAGAATCATCATATGTATAATTGTTAACTAATTTTTTCTTTATGTCGTTTTGCATGTTTTCGAACGTCTTTCTGTAGAACGCAGCCAAAGATTGATTTTCAGACTCTGGAGGCTCATCTAATGCGAGATAATACCACGATTCCATCAAAGTGACCCAAGTGAGTAGTTGAAGCGAGTAACCATAAACGTCGTTGGAATTATCAAGAATGACTAGCGGTGACCCATCAGCAGGATTCACATCAACACTTCTTACTCCTTGCGTTTTGACTTGAGCTGGCTTTTTAACTTGACTGGCAGGTGTTGTTTCAATCGGAATAGTATTGATTATAGGTGCCATGCTAACACCCTGCACAACAGATTTGATCCTCATTTGCGACTTGGCTAATTTCCAAGTATATATCAAACCAACGCTAGTAATGGCCATTAAGTAGGATTCTCTATGCTTCACAGAGACGACATTGTAGCCCAACTCAAAGCTGGGACAAAGCAAATTTCCTGAATCTGCCAACAATATTTGGACGATTCCATTGAATGATATCAACACGTAGTAAATTAGCTCTTGATCTATAACAATAGGAACAGCATGCTGAATTCTATAAGGAAAGTACAAAATGTTTTTCCTTTTTACCCTATCCAATGTGCTAGATATGACGACAGCAGTGGGGTCTTGAAAGTCCGTTCTATTATCATAAGTGAAGTCATCAGCATCGTTTTCCCACTGTCTACCATTCCTGACTTCCAAAGTTGACACCACATCGTATTGTTTGTTATCTACTTCATCATTTACCCTATGCTTGACACCATTCATTATGACAGAGAATACTAGATCTTCGTCAACATCTAGAGATGTACTACTGGAAATTTCCTGAGGCCCTTCCTTTGAGTTCCGCAAGAGCTCGTTCAATTCATAGTTAATTAGGGACTGATTATTGAATAAGGCAACAGGAAGATTGGAAATCAATTTGAAACTGCTGGGATACCTCAATTCCATGATAGACCGTTTGACTCTATTTCTCTGTCTTTTTAAGGTTGCCTCTGAAAGACTTTGCTGATACATATTATTAGTAGCCTCATCTATACCCATATCATCATTATCATTATCTTGTAAATCATTATTCTCCTCATTCTGGAGTACACTGCCAGTCTGTTTTATTTTAGTTCCCATTACAGCAGTCTGAACACCAAGCCTAGGCAAGTAATAAGACAGTTGCGATAACTTTGAGTTGTGGTCATTTCGTGGTTTAGATATCCTTGTATTTATTGCAGCAGACTTAGATGCATTGGATGAACTTGATATTAAAACGGGAGCAATTCTTTTTTTACCATTTTTTGAAATTGTAATGTTCTGATTCAATTTGGTACTTCCGTTAGATGGAGGCTCGCTGAGAACTGATTCCTTGATCTCTGCTTTTTTGGGTTCGGGTGTTTCTTCCTTAGTTCTAGGCCTTAGGTCGTCAAATCTTGATTCATCAAACAACGAACTTTTAGCTTTCTCTTCGAGCCTTAATTGGTCAACACTTTCGGGGAAAATGGTAGACTCTCTATCAGTACCGTATCTATGCAATTGAATGTCGTTCAAATCCTCAGAGACTATCTCCCCTAGTTCATTTTTATCAAACAAGACACATGTAATACTACCATCCAAACTGCTGAGAAATAATTTCTCACCATCTGGAGACCAGCAAATATCTGTGATAGAGTTCTTCACTATATCACTAGCAACGACTAAAGGACGACTGTTCGCAGTACTCCATATTGCAAGAGTGCGATCTTGTCCGGCTGTTGCTAATATGGTCGTGAAGCTATTTCTATCTTTCTCTTGTTGACCTTGTAGGCGAAAGAGTCTGGGTGAAAATGAGCAAACTTCGCATGGTGCTTCATGACCAATTAAAGAAATATCAGTAGCCCAATTACCCCTAGTAATGATAGCTATGGAAGAAACCGGACCGTTAGTGGCATTTGGTACCGCTATGTGCTGACCGTCTGGGGACCAGGACATTCTTCTGAAGTATGATGTTAGCGGTGACTTTTTGAATGGCTCAAAGACTATATGTTCAGTTTGGAATTCGTAACTGTTGTATTCATTGATTTTCTTATGATATCTGAATATTCTTACTGTCCTATCATCCGAAGCCGTCGCAAAGAACTTGTTAGCAGGATCAAAGACAATACCTTTGACCATCGACTGATGCAAATCATACCTTTTTATCCTTTCGAACGTAGTTCCATTCCAGATGATAATCAGCCGATCAAGACCCACTGTCACAAGCAATGATCCATCCGGCGACCAGCATATATCTTGAATATCGTTTTCGTGAGCCACCAATCTTTTTCGAACCGTCCAATGTTCCAAGTCTGCTTCAGCCTCCCCAAACTGTTTGGGACGGTTAGCCATTTCTTCATCTTTCTCCCATATCAACACAATCTTATCATCAGACCCAGAAGCCAAGAACCTTCCGTCGGGGGAAAATTTGACACTCGTAACTACTCCATTGTGTCTGCTCATTGAACATAATGCTCGTCTTAGAGAGTTATCGGGTAGCCCTTCTACCTCCTTTGATTTATCAGACTCACTCAACTCCTTAAATGCAGTGATAGTGTTGGTGTCCCATATCTTGACATTCCCATCTAGTCCTCCAGACGCAATTCTGGAACCATCTGCACTTATTGAAATCGAATAGCACTCGACTTGTTTATGTTCACCTAAAAAAACGTTAGTCAATTTTGATCATCACATTACCAAACTCTCGCTGGTTATATATTAAGGTACTAACCTTGATGACCAAGCCAAGATAGCTTCAATATATGCATTTGAAACTTTTAATTTAAACCTTGTATCGTTAGTCTGGTGGTTTTATTTAAAAAACTATCAGATGAAATGATCGCGCTAGATATTCTCAACCATTTTAGTTAGGCTCAGTGACGACTACGTATTTAATATTTTATAAAGAGTCTAATTATGTCAATGTGTATTATGACCTGTTACTTTAACTACAAGAGACCGAACTCAATTTTGATAGCTTTACCAAACTTCTCAAGACCAATTCTAAGTTCATCAAGAGGTGAGGCAGCGTAAGTCCCCCTAAAGAAGATTGAATTTTCATCACCAGATGAGACTGGAATGGGTGACTTCAAAGAGCTTTTGACCTTGAACCAAGAGCCTGGAACCATCAAGGAACCTTGTGCAATAGCTTGCTCATAAATAGCGGTTTCAACCTTTAATGGGTCTTCACCAAATTCGGTTTTAAATTTAGGATGCTTGGATGCATCGATCGATGTTGTGAAGAACATACCAGCAACAGGGGGAACGTGGGTAACTACCTCCTTAGGGAAATACTCATTGATGGAATCGATAGCCACATCTCTCCTGTGAGTGTATTCTGCTCTCAAGGATATCAACCAATCCAAGTAACCTTCTTGACCCCATTTTTGGAATAATGCATTCAAAATAGATGTTGAAAACCCGCAAGGAGATTGAATAGTAGACTCATGCAATCTTAAGAATCTCTCCACTAGAGTATTCTGAGCTACGATCCAACCGAATCTGACACCAGGTGCGATAACCTTGGACAATGAGTCCAATCTTATCACTCTTCCCTCAACGTCCATGGAGAGGTAGGAAGGAACCATAGCCTTCAATAATTGATCCTTACTGTGAATAGCTTTACCTGATCTTGCAGACACGTCGGTGGTATATGTCTCCATCTGTAAGAAATAGTAAGGCTCATCTTCCACGATGATGAAATCGTGTTTAACTGCCAAGTCGTAAATCTGCTTTCTTCTCTGAGGACTTATAGATGAACCTGTGGGGTTTTGACCAGTCGGAATCGTGTACAACAATTTGGGTTTTGGACCCACCCAGTTGTCCAAAATCTCGCTTGCTTTTTCTGGGATCAAACCCTCTGCATCCATTGGAAGCGGAAATGCATGTACTCCAACAGAAGCTAATGGGTCAATTGCAGACGAAAAAGAGTGATCCTCGACCAATATGATATCGCCTTTGTTACAGAAGGTTCTGACAGTCGCATCCCAAGACTGGGTGTTTCCCACCGATGCAATCAACCCCCAGTCCTCGTAGGGAACTCTGTGCACAATATCAGTGTGTTCTTTCAAAAAGTCAATGATTTCAGGCTGGCCTCCAGAAAGTCCATACTGAAGAGATCTGGCTAACTCAACTTGTTTGGGCACATTATCTTCCTTATTCTTGTTCACCTCGACCGAAACTATAGTCTTTTCCTTCGATCCCTTCCCAGTTCCATCGGCGAACGGAGATATTGGGATGTCTGCCAGTATCTTATCAAATGGAAAGTAATCGGGGTGAGGCAATCCTCCTCCTAAATATGTCATTCCCGGCTGGGAGAAGTACTTGAATGCCGACTTCAACTTACTGTTGGTTCTTGCCTTGGCTTCAGCAGACAACAAGTGTCTCAAATCCTTTACTGTGTCGTTTGTCATATCGATCCAGTTGTCTTAATTTTACTAGTGAACTAAAAACTGTGTGATAAATTTACTGTGGAAACTGAACTTGCTATCTTAGAGCCTTCTCTCCACTGAAATATATAATGCTTAAGGGGCCTTTCACGGCATGTTTCCGTTTTTTATAGAGGAATAATTTCATAAAGGTTGTAATAATTTATGACTAATAGATAACGGTTTCGTGAATTACTCGATTCGTCCTATAGCTGCTAAGCGTAATATTCTCGATTACCGTTCATTTTGTTAGTGTTGGAACATATAGATGTATATACACATAGACTCCACAGTAAAAATGCCGTGTGGGGATCTAGCGGAGTTGCAGAAAGGCATCGAGTAGAACAGATGAGGGAGGCTCGTCGTTTTTGTTTTTTTCGAACACATTCCAGAAGCGAAGGGTCTCATCGCCCGCACCGGTAACGATGGTTTCGCCATCGGGGGAAAGAGAGAGATAGAGGACCCTATATGTATGTCCTGTCAACTGGGCTATCTGCTGCATGGAAGGGTATTTCCAGACGATTATCTGATTTCGGGAGTAGCCATGCGTAGATACGAGCTCGTTTGAGTTTTTGGACCAGGTCAAGTTGCAGACCTGGGAGCCGGTGTTGACGTCGTTCATCAATGATCCAGTCAAGGTGTTCCATGTTTTTATTGTTTTGTCTGCGGTTCCACCTCCGGATGCTAGGATACCACGCTGGTGCGGCGACCAAGCTATGGCCTTGATTGCAGCCGTGTGATCGTTGAACTGATGGAGCGGGGTTGTGTTTAAACCGTCCCAAACGAACAACTTGTTGTCGTTTCCTCCACTGGCCAACTTGTTCTCTTCCATGTTCCACTTGAGCCCACACACTTCTTGTTTGTGACTTTCGAACTTGTTGATATAATGGCTTTCGACTCTAACGTCTCTATTCAAAATCGTCCTATCTCTAGAACCACTCGATAGTATATGCTCATTCCAGGCTAACGAACTCACCCGAAGACTATGTCCTGACATAGTCCTGACGCATTTCATTTTTGTTGCGTCCCATATTTCCACTAGACCCTTGGAGGTACCCACAGCTAAATGGGTTCCCGAGCCTATCCAGTTCAAACTTGTGACTTTATCCTTATCTGGTAAGTTGAGTAGTCGATCAACGGATTGCGTAGTACCATCCCAGAGATACACACTATCGCCCAATCCGACAGCCAAGATATCTTGCAACCCCCAATCCACTAGGTTAAGATAGAAGTCGTCAGAAAGTTCTGGTGCATCCAATACTCTATAAGGGACTTTTGATATATTTCTAGGTTTCTTTTGCGGTGAGAGAAGAAGTTTCTGTGACTCCTGCCTGACAGGTGACAATGAATACAACTCGTTCTGCAAGTCTCGAGAAATGGGTCTCGACTTTTGCGGCGATTGATACGTGAATAAGTTAGTCTTCCGTCTAGGAGTGCTTGTAATGTTATCATCAGGATCATGACTATTTGCGAGATGGTTGTTGGCAGAACTCGTGCGCGGGGGAGATGCACTGCTGTTGTTGTTCTCTGTGGAGTCTGGGAGGCCCCCTGATCTCGAGTTCTGCACCGATGAACTTATATTCATGTTACCTGTGCTGTTGGGCCGTGAAAGCTTATTATTGTTGCTCGACAAGTTCGCAGTCGCCATTGGCACATTATCGCCAAAAAGTTCAGCCTTGAGCACCGTGGAAAACGTTCTGTTCGCCTCTTCTTCCTTTCGTATGTCCATCTCGTTGTCTGCATTCTTGTTGTTCACCTCAGGCATGATCTCCTGGTTCGTGAGACTGAATGCAGCCTGCAAATCCACTCCCATCCGATTCGGAATGTACCTATCGCTGAATATTGACTTCTGGTTTCTCCTCCTGGGGGACGACGACGGTAATGCAGGCGCTTCGTTCAACCGTGGCGGATCCAACGTGCTAGTCGACTTCGATGGAGACCGCGGTGTCTGTAGTATATTCCTGAATCGTTTACCATTGTTGGAATTATGGCTATTCATCCTAATTGTGCTTGACGTTCACCCAGCTGCTTTCACTATCGTCAGGGATTTTTTCTTACTCTTTTCTAAACTGTTCTTGTTTACAACCTGTAACAACTATCGTGTTGAATATTGACTGTCCTTATCTTCCTGTCAAGTAAAACGGATGAATTGGATCGCAGACGTCCTAATTTCAAATGCTTTAACTTCAGGAAGGATATTGACGGTTCCCATTAAAGCGGTCAATTAAGTTAATAAATTATCTACATTTGGATCACGTGATCCATTTTTTTGACTATGCTGGAACCGACGACGACGGAGGGTCTAGAGGACACCGAGAGAGCCAACATAGGGCTCTGGAAGGGTGCATGGCAGTACAGAAGGTGAATGCATTGACCAGGAATTCTTTTGACCCAATTAGGGTAGAGGACGGTTGCGACAAGACCTGTGCTTAGAGGTTTTGGGTAGCCCGAAACAACAATTGCAATTACTGGCGAGAGTGTCTTGCATTTGGCTACTACATGGTAGTGTTTCGTGTTGACAGATATGAAGAGATCAATGCACGTTGAATGGCTTGATTTGTGTAAAAGGTGGATGAGTGAAAGAATCGCAACACTTTTTCTTTGTTGAGGCCATTGCAAGAACCGTAATAGGAAAGGTAATGAAACCAGGACATGGGAGTTGATGGACAAAGCTAACAGCGTGGGCTTATAAATAAGAGAGTGAAGGACTACGGACGGTCATAGAGGGGAGGTTCAAGTAGAGAGAGATGAAGTTCAAGGCCATAGACTTAATTGCATTCATGGCGGTGACATTGGGGTTGGGCCGCACGGCACCTGCAACACTCGAGGCGAGAGCGCCTACGGGTGTAGTTGACGTAAAATTGAAGTTGGACCAATCCATGTACTTTGTCAAGGGCCTACTGCTAGGCAAGCCGGAACAGGAGCTTGAAAACACGATTCTAGACACAGGGTCTTCCGATCTAGTGGTTGCAGAACAGATTTTTTCACCCGATAAGTCGTCTACGTTCAATGACAGCGACCAGGAATTTCCTACTCAATACGGATCGACCGCGGAAATGAACATCACAGAGGGCACGGATACGGTGACAGGCAGTGGCTGGCAGATCTCAGACTACATTTTTGGATACACCTCGGGGGACCTTGACTCGTTCTCGGGCATACTTGGAGTAGGATATCAGACAAACGAGGCTCTTCCTGAATACAAGAACTTCCCAGCTCGACTTAAGAGCGATGGGTTGGTCAATGTAGAGATTTTCAGCTTGGACGGCAGTGAGTCTGCGCCGTCCGTGGTTTTTGGCGGAGTGGATAAAAATGCCTTCCAGGCCCCGTTGGTGAAGACTCCCATCCCATACGAGATAGGCTTCCGAGCCACGAGATCGTACCGCAACGTGCTTGCAGTGACAGTCAATTCTGCCCGACTTGGGAAAACGTTGATTTCGGACCAAACACTAATGTACACCATTGATTCGGGTGCAAATGTTTTTGCAGTCTCCGAGCCCGTATACGAAAATATCGTCACCAGCTTGGGAGAAAGCTTCACGAAAGATAACACAACCTACTTTCCCCAGTCGGCTCTTGCGAGTGAATTCGTCACACTCAATGTGACAGGCTTCGAGGTCAAATTCCCTCTCTCAGACATCATCGACGAAACCATCCTCCACGAAGGCGAAACCTATTCGAGTCTTCGCATCACCAGCGTGGTGATAGGCGATGATTCATACGAGGGGACTATACCCAACTCTATCTTGAAGTACACGTACGTGGTCTACGATCTCGAGACAAACAACATCTTTCTTGCACCCTTGAAAAAGTCCACTAGTTCTCGTTCTCTAGTGGCCATATCTGGAACCGATTCGTTCCCTGTGGAAACAACAGAAGCTCCATATTACTCACACAGCTACACCTCTATATACAACGTCGACAGCGAGATAACTGTATCAGCTTCTGGCTCTGTTTCCAGCGACTCGAGCGTCTCCAGTTACTCGAGCTCGACTTCAGACTTCGCGCAAGCATCGAATTCTTTACTGTCCACTAAAGCACTGGCCAAAGACGAATATTCGACAACATTAAAATATAGTCTGCGGAAGCCCAGCACTGGCACAGCATCAGCTCTGTCATCCTCCTCGACACCCTCCATAGGCATATGTTACCGTAGACACTAATCTCTGGGCTGAAAGTCCCCAGAAACTCTCTCAACCAATCAGAGCCTACGAAATCGGGTTTACGCACTAGACATAATCATAAAAAAATATCACCAATGACAAAGATTTAATTTTTTTTGCTAAATAAACAGTGTATTCAAGTATAGATCGCTAGTAGTCAGACACTCTTGTTATATAAAACATCTACTGTCGATAAAAGATTATTAAGGATTGAAAACAACACATTTGGAAATATATTTTAAAGTGGAATTTCGATAATGTTGAGGTCAATCCCAAGAGCTGTTAGAGCGCAGACACAAGGATCGATGGGCAAGAGGTTCTCATCTATCATAGCTGTGCACAGAGACACCAAGCACGACAACCAGAACATGCCTTTTGAGTTTACAGCGGAAAACTTGAAAAGAGCTGAATCGATAATCCAAAAGTACCCACCACAATACAAGAAAGGTGCATGCATGCCACTTTTAGATTTGGGCCAGCGTCAATTGGGGTTCACCTCGATCTCCGTGATGAACTATGTTGCCAAGTTGTTGGACATGCCTCCAATGAGAGTGTACGAGGTTGCCACTTTTTACACGATGTACAACCGAGCACCCATTGGGAAATACAACATCCAGGTGTGTACTACGACACCATGCCAGTTGTGCGGGTCTGATGGTATAATGGATGCCGTACAGAAGCACTTGAAGATAAAACCCGGCCAAACTACCCCAGACAAGTTGTTCACCTTGCAAGAAGTCGAGTGTCTTGGTGCATGTGTCAACGCCCCCATGTTGGCGATTAACGACGACTACCACGAGGACTTGACTCCCGAGGCCACTGTGGATATTTTGAAACAAATACAAGCTGGCAAAGAGTTGTCCAAGGTGGGTCCTATAGATGGAAGGGAGTCCTGCGAGCCCTTCAGCGGCCGTAAGGTCTTGTTGTCCAACGAGCCAACAGACATAAGAAAATTTACCAGATCAGACTTGTAAGCCTCCTGTTGGCGGCTATAGCAACAGCACCGACCTGTAAGGTTGGTGCTGCTCGAAAATCGATCATTTTTGCATTCATATGGACGTCTCATCTGCCCAGCATTTAGAGCTATTTATATTTGTTAATCAACGTTATTAGTGATACCGTTTTTCATGTAGAGTACCAGTCCCTACTCTGTACTGTCTGGTGCTTATTTTTCACACTCCCGCTACACAGACGACTGCTGTAGCCATCGCTATCTGCCTTCATTCCTTCGCTGAGCATCGGGCCGGTGAAGGAAGTGCGAAAATACTTATTGCCCCAGTTCTACTTGGTTTCTTGCTCTAACTTGTGCATTTGCAGCCCGTTCGAAGCCGATTTTTCACGAAAGGGAGCGTACGGTTGATCAGGATCTATGTACAACTCTAAAGTCATCAATTGTCTTATGGAGAGTTGCTAATAGTGTAGAAAAGGTGTTGGAATTTTTGATTGAAAAAAAAAAAAAAAAAAAAAAAGGTGGCACATAACCAGTAATTGCACAATCTCTAGTGAAAAGAATTGAGTCAGTATTGAAGAGATTCTTTTGAAATATCAATATTTCGTCAATAGTATTATCTATTTGAGTATTGAGTACAGTATGAGTTCCAAAAAGTCCTATAGTTTGGAAACTGAGTTGGTTTTGTCAAAATCGACAGACCAATATAATGCCTCAGTAGCTCCGTTGTACCAATCTGCTACATTCAAGCAGCCTTCGTTATCGAATATGGGAGAATACGACTATACGAGGTCGGGAAATCCTACAAGAACACATCTCCAGAACCATCTAGCAAGAATCATGAAGGCCAACTACACGTTCGCAGTTACAAGTGGGATGGGTTGCTTGGATGTCATCACCCGGATGTTGAAGCCTGGTGACGAGGTGATAGCAGGAGACGATTTGTACGGAGGAACACACCGTTTGTTGACTTATTTGCACAAGAAGGGAGATTTGAAGGTTTCTCACCACGATACGACCAACACAGAACTTATCAAGTCAAAAATAACAAAGAAGACCAAGATGATATTTTTGGAGTCTCCTACGAACCCTTTGATCAAGGTGGTGGACGTCCGCAGTATTGCCAAGTACGCTCACGAGGTAAGTCCAGATATTGTGGTGGTGTTCGACAATACCATGATGTCTCCTGTGTTGATGACCCCATTAGATCTTGGGGTTGATATTCAGTATGAGTCAGCAACCAAATATCTCAACGGACATCATGATATCATGGCTGGTGTCATTGCCACTAGAAGCCCACAATTGGCAGAAAAGGTATACTTTGTGATCAACTCCACTGGGTGTGGGTTGTCTCCCTTTGACTCTTGGCTCTTGAGTCGTGGTTTGCGCACCTTGGCGATTAGAATGGAAAGACAACAGCAGAATTGTAACAAAATAGCAGAATTCTTGAAGAATACAGGGTTTAAGGTTAGGTATCCTGGTTTGAAGGAGCACCCGCAGTATGAGCTCCACAGCTCCATGTGCAAGGGTGCCGGTGGTGTTCTCTCCTTCGAAACGGGCAGCATAAAAATGTCGGAGAAAATCGTGGAAAGCACTGAGATCTTCGGCATTGCCGTCTCTTTTGGCTGTGTCAACTCCCTCATATCCATGCCCTGCAAAATGTCCCATGCATCCATTGACTCTAAGACTCGTGAGGAGCGTGAATTTCCCGAAGACCTCATCAGGCTCTGCATCGGTATAGAAAACGCAGACGACTTAATCGACGACCTCACCAAGGCCCTTTTGAAAAGCGGTGCTGTCAAAATCAACGAAAAGGACGAGCTATTCAATGCAGTGTCCCTCCAACCTAAATTATAGTATTTTCATTGAACTTTTCACTACAAGTTAACCAGTTCATTTCGGTTTTTGATCGCCAAAATTTTTGTTATATAGATTTGTTTGCCTTGGTTTCAATACAGGCGTCTACACATGCTATATATGTACATTACATGTCTTATTAGCTTCAAAAAGTCTGTGAATTGTGGTTTTTGTAGTTGTTGATGATTTTGTTAGTAATGCGCGTATTATTTATGTTTGTCATCAGCGCGTGGCGTTTTCATGATTTTTACTTCTTCTTCTCTAAAGCAGGCATCTTGGTAGATATATTGTGGTAGAATTTAAGTGATATAAGTATCTCAGATGAGCAGCAGTATACAGCTTTCTAAAGGAGCCTTGAAAGGTATTCTCTCGAAGAGTGAAAAACACTTATTCCAAGGCAAACCCCTTATTGTACAAGCAACTAATGTTAAGGTAATCGAGAACCCTGATAGCAATGGTGGAGCACCGACCACAAGATACAGAGTGTTGTTGAACGATGGCCAGTACTCATTGCATGGATTGATTGCAGCCGAGTGCGTTCCGTACTTAGAGAGTCAAAACTTCCGCAAGTTGTCCATTATCCAGATCAAAGAATACACGCTTGCAACGACGCAAAAACACATTATACTTATCAGCGACGTGGAGTTGTTGACTACCAATGGTGAGAAGCCTGTTAATAGTTTGATTATGTGCGATACTTACTTTGCAGAACACCCTGAGGACGACGACTTGCAGTTGAACTTGAAGGTGCAGGCCGGCAAGTCCGAGTCGCCAGCACCTTCTTCCATAGTAAACGGAAAGAAGGAGGCAACTAACAAGCCGGCAAAGCTGAATGACCGGCCTACCAACCCAATTGAGCTGTTGTCTCCATACCAGAATAGTTGGACTATCAAAGCAAGAGTATCATTCAAAGGTGACATTAAAACTTGGTCAAATGCTAGAGGTGAAGGTAAGCTTTTCAATGTGAATTTGTTGGATGAATCTGATGAGATCAGGGCAACTGCCTTCAACGATGTTGCGGAGAAGTGTTATAAGCTTTTGGAAGAGGGCAAGGTTTACTATATAAGTAAAGCAAGAATTCAACAGTCTAAACCTCAATTCTCGCACCTTACACACCCATATGAATTGTCTCTTGACAAGGACACTGAAATAACAGAGTGTTTTGATACATCCGATGTTCCCAAACTTCACTTCAACTTCGTGAAGTTGAACAAAGTTCAAGACCTTGAACCCAACTCTATAATTGATACAATTGGTGTCGTGAAGGAGGTGAACCCAGTGTTCCAAATTACAGCTAAATCTACTGGTAAAGCGTTTGACCGTAGAAACATTACTGTTGTTGATGAGTCTGGCTTTGCAATAGTAGTCGGATTATGGGGAAACACTGCAATTGATTTCAGTGTCCCAGAAGGATCTGTAATTGCTTTCAAGGGCTGCAAGGTACAAGACTTTGGAGGAAGGTCTTTGACATTAACACAGGCAGGTCTGTTGGTCCCTAACCCAGATGCCTCGGAAGCCTACACTTTGAAAGGATGGTATGATAACCAAGGAGTTAACGAAAACTTTAAGACTTTGAAGACTGAATCTTCTACTACAAATAAGATAGCCAACAGGAAATTGATAGGACAAGCTCAAGATGAAAACTTGGGAATTTCGGACAAGCCAGAGTTCTTCAACATTAAAGCAACTATAAATTTCCTCAAGACTGAAAACTTTTGTTATCCAGCTTGCAATAACTCATTACTGACAGGATCTCAACAACCACAAGGTAATACTTGTAACAGAAAGGTGATCGAGCTTGGAGATGGTAGCTGGAGATGCGAGAAATGTGATTTAACTTTGAGTGAACCCTGCTACAGATATATTTTGAATGGCTCGGTTATGGATGAATCTGGGCAAATATGGATCACCTTATTTGATCAAGATGCTTCTAAATTGCTTGGAGTATCTGCTGGTGAATTGTTGCAATTAAAAGAGAAGCAAACCAACCAGGAAAGTAACGAGTTTCAAGATATAATTAACAAAGTCACAATGAAAGAGTTCAACATCAGAATAAAAGCCAGACAGGATACTTACAACGGTTCCATAAGAGTGAGGTATCAAGCAATAGGAATAAGTGAGATTGATTACAACCAGGAAGTTGAACATATGTGTTCAGAATTGTCTTCTTTACTTGGATAAATAATGTTCTATGTTCATAAATAAATGCTTTATTAATCATTTGTAATTTTTCGTTTTAGAATCGATAGATCCATTGCAAGTAGACCATAATTTCATCAATATACTATTTGCCTCTCTATGGCCTCTTGTCAATAATAGTTGGCTGACAATTTTGTTGATCGTTTTCTCGTCAAGATGTTTGTCATTAAGTTCGTTTAAAACCGTTTTAAACCAGTTTTTGAAGTGAAGAGTAAACTTCAGTATTATTGTTCTGAAAATCGGGTAGTACCAATCGAGCATCTGCCTGAACGCTTTTAAAAAAGCTTTTGTTAAGTTCGCAGTCAAAAGAGATCCTAAATTTTGATCGATGATAAGAGCTTGCAACATTTGATGGTCTTCTCGGCTTCCACGCTTCAAACTCAATAAGGAAGTCCAAAACTTAGAAACAGTTTTGATGTTGGAACCCTGCAGGGAACTTAAACCTAGAAGAGTGAAGTTTACTATTGCTTGTGGGAAAAATTTTGATGATAAAATCAATGAAGGACTTTTGTCCAAAATCACCGAGAAGAACTCATTAGAGCTCAGAATCAATTCAAAGTCCGATTGAATGAGATGTAACTTACTCACAAATATCTTTTCGATTATTTCGTCGATTGACTGTTTGGCCAACTTTTTATGGTTAGCCACGATTGCTTTCGCCACAGATTTGTGAATGCATGCAATGGACAACAAATCACATCTTTCAATTTTCAATGCCAGATAATTGAAAATGACTTCCTTCTCAAAATTATAAGGGCCATCTATAGGTTCATGGAGCCCGACATTCAAAATCATGTAACACTTATTAGTGACAGAATTGTTCTCTATTAATGGCAGGTATTTCAACGAATATAGTTCGATTAGGCTCAATATTGATGGTTTGATATTGTCTGGGTCGTTACTCCAAAATTGACTAACCGCTTGTTGCTGTGAATCGTCAAAAAAGTCTTCCATATCATCCGGTAGTTGGCATGCATACCCTATTTGATAGACACATTCTAGTAGACTAATCAAATATTTCTCAGTGTGTTCGTTAAACTCAAATGCCATGGCTGTCTCTGTCATTGTGAAAATTTCTGCAAAAATTGCCGAAATAGCTCTGCTTAGTTTTTCTGAATCTTTGGTATTATGCACAATGGAGATCAACGAGTTGCATAATCGCTCTCTTATCAAACCGTCAACATTAGTATCCCGTATCATTTGAACAACCAAAGTTGAAAGATTCGGGATAAAAGATATGAGATTGCTGCTCGATTCGTTGCACATTTTCAGTATAGCTTTTGACGCCAAAAGAATCAAATCACTGGGTCGTTCTGAGGACTGTGATATCGATCCTTGTGCAACATTTCTTATTCTCTCATCGAATATAGTACTGAACAATAATTCCAATACCAGCCCTATATACCCTGGTTGTTTCCTGTAGAAAAATTGGATCGAGAATAGAAATTTTATCACAGTTGAAAATAACACACTGTAAAAGGGTGATTTGGGTATTCTACTCATAACAGCTATGAAATCATGATTGAACATCTCAGTTATTAACGACTCTTGCAACTGCATAGACACAGAGTCATAAAAGGTTAGAACATCTGTTATTTTGTATAAAAGAAATAAGGAACTTTCCAAACGTATCACAGACCCTTCATCTAAGGATTGCTCTTTCAAAATACTCACCACTGACCCTATTAACTCACCATACAATAGCTCCTCCATCAATGGATATATCTCAATGAACATGTCGGCAACCTCATTTCTATAGTGAGACAAGTCAGAAAGGTTTGCAAGGTACTCATCAGCCGAAGGTAGTTGACATTTTCTCCAGTAAATTTTGCAGACACTTTGAAACATTTCATTTCTTGTTTTGATAAACTCGGTTTGAGACGATTCTTCGTCTTTGTTATATTCGTCATTATTATTTGCGAAAAGAGAAGCAAAGTCTTCCCAAAAGATAATCAATTGTGAACTAATCTGTTCATCTATGACAGCATGACCTGGATAATCAGTGAGTCCTATAAGAATTTTCAATACATTTTGAGTCTCGGGTTGCAAAAACTTACGAACCAAAACCTCCATGTCCAAATTCAAAAATGTAATCAACAAGTTAACAAAGCTTTCGACAATCTCCAGATACTCGTCCTGTGAATTTGTCTCAAAAACAAAGTTCATTAATAAAGGTCCGAACTCGTTTACTAAAATTCCAAAAAGCATAGCTTTCCTTCCTTTCGTGAGTAACCGGGAAGATAACTCATTCGCATCACTTAGTATATACATTGCTCGTTTTATGTTCTCCCACTCATCTTCTGAAACATCCCCAGGTTTTTGAATGAGTAGTTTCTTTGAAAGATATTCAAAAATAAAATCTATTTCCTCGTTGTAACGTACATCTGATTTGCTTTCAGCATATGAAATATAAGAAATCCAAGAGCTTATGGTATCCAAAATCAATTCTTCGTAATCCTTATTGTGTTGGACGTTCTGGTCTGAAAATTGAATCAAGGTAGTGAAGTCAGGAAACAACTGATTTTTTATCACAGCATGTATACCTGGGACCAATTCCCTTTTCACCGCCTCTTCTGCCATCAGACTATAAAATGTGGCTATCAATGTCAATTTCTCTATACTCAAACTGCCTATGAGGGGTCCTAATGACTTCGAACCACCAATTTTTCCCAATATACTCCACATGGGATTCTGTATCTCTTTATAGTACTTGAAAAAGAGGACCAAAATGTTGCTCAACATCTTCCGTATTACTATCATGTTCTCCGGCTGACTGACCATCAAGTATGCTATAATATCGGTCCATTTGTTCTCCAACTCGGCCACTTCGTCGCCCGTGAGCCCTTCGTTCTGATTTATGAAAACACTAAACGTTAATGCTCCAAAAAACTTGCAATTCTTTGAAGGCATCTGTATAAGTGCCATCGCCAACTCGCATGCATCCTTTGACCGCTGCACCTGCTGAAGCTCTCTTTGGATCTCCACCACTTGTGACGGATCAGAAGAGTATAAATGCTCTATTTTCTTCTTCCAGTTAGTCAAAAGGCCAACAAAGATTCCCAATTTATCCCATCAAACTACTACTTACGCTGACAATCTCTTCCATATCCCATTTGATCCCATATATAGATAGTTGAGCTACGATTCTACCTCTTAATCTGCGTTTACTTATGCTATTTACCTTATCCCATCATCTGTAAGCGCTATAGAAGAGGTAGTAGCAGTACTATTCATGGACCGGAATGACCGTATATCGGCCACACGTGTTTATTGCGTGAGCTAATGGTCATTTCCGGTGGACGTCGGTATTTCGAGAAAGCTCAACTATTTTTTTTGTAGCTCGAAGCGCAACCAGCGTTCGAAAAGGACCCTTAGTTGTGTTTATTTGCCCAAATTTGACCGCTGAAAAACGGGGACTTTTGTGACTTATACATCTGTAGCACAAGTGTTTACGTTAACCTCTGCGAATGTCTTTCCGCCGCTGTTCCAGTGCTGACATTTGTCATGTTTTCTATCGGATGACAGAATTTTGGACAGGGCTGCATAACGTTATCAGCTTACAAAACTCAAATACGAATTATTAGTTGTTTTCTTCTTCTCTTGAGTAAGACAAACCTTTAATCTAAGACTTTTGAGATGTCCGCAGTGAGGAGAGTATCTAGGGCACAGTGCGCCAACTGTACGTGTTCTCCTGGACTTCTATCTAGAACGAATAAAAGATCGTCATGGGTTGCTAAGCAGATTAACCTTCGAAATAGTAGTGGGTCGACCACTCCAAGAGGTTCCCGCAAAGGGTCTGTTTTCACTGTTGACGCCGCTAGTTTGTGTGTTCCAGACACCAAGGAGGTGAATACGTCCAAGAGGTTGGAGAGTTTGCGCAGAAAAATGGCTGAAAACGACTTGGGGGTATATATTATTCCATCCTCAGATGAGCATCAGTCTGAGTATGTGGCAGCTAAGGACCAACGCAGAAGCTTTATCAGTGGATTTCTGGGAAGTGCTGGGGTTGCAATCATCACGAGGGATGTGATGTGTATGAATGACACACCGGAGGGTTTAGCTGCGTTGTCGACGGATGGGAGATATTTTATACAAGCGGCCAATGAGTTGGACTTCAACTGGGTTTTATTGCGGAGCGGAGTGAAGGACCAGCCTACTTGGCAGGAGTGGGCTGTAGATCAGGCACTCAGATTGAATAAAGATAGCGGCAAGACCATCAAGATTGGAGTTGATCCTAAATTGATAAGTGTTCTGTATTATGAGAAAATCAATAGTGTTATCAAGACGAAATCCGATGCTGGTTCTGAACAGGTCGAGTTGGTGGGTGTTGAAGAGAACCTTATCGACAGTATTTGGTCTGATTTTGAAGAGGTGCCCGCAGTACCCAAGAGTAAGATTAAAGTCCTCGACATAAAGTACGCCGGTAAGCCTATTTTTGAAAAAATCAACTCAGTGAGTGCAAAAATGAAAAGCAACAAAGCTCAAGGTTTAGTTATTTCGGCATTGGATGAAATTGCATGGTTACTCAACTTGAGAGGAAGTGACATAGAATTCAACCCTGTCTTCTACAGTTACTTTATTTTGACAGAGACTGATATTATATTGTTTGCGGACAAGGACAGATTTGAGGATAAAGTAGAAGAGACGTTAAGTTGCAGCAGAGTCAAGATCGAGCCATACGAGAAGTTCTGGGATAAATTGAAGGAGATTTCCGCGAATTTCAAGGAGAAAAATAAGAAGTTGCTCTTGCCTTCCAGTATTTCGTGGGAGATATTGCGTAGCATTAACTGCTCGTACGAACTGATTGAAGTGTCACCTGTTGAAGATCTCAAAGCAATCAAAAATGAAACTGAATTGGAAGGAGCTAAACTGGCACATCTCAAGGATGGAAAGGCATTGATTAAATTTTTCGCATGGTTGGAAAATGAACTATTGAACAAGGGTAACTTAATTGATGAGGTAGAAGCAGACGAACGTTTGACTGCCTTCAGGAAAGAAGAAGAGAACTTTGTTGGGCTTTCATTCGACACCATCAGCGCAACTGGCGCAAATGGTGCAATAATTCATTACAAGCCAGTGAAGGGATCGTGTTCAGTTATCAATCCTCATAAAATATATCTAAACGACAGCGGTTCCCAGTTTTTGGAGGGAACGACGGATACAACAAGAACTGTCCACTTTGGTGAGCCCACCAAGGTGGAAAAGAGAAATTACACCTTGGTGTTGAAGGGAAATCTTGCATTGGAAGCTCTGAAGTTTCCTGAAAATACACCTGGTTCTGCCGTTGACTCTATCGCCAGACAGTTTTTATGGAAATACTGTTTGGACTATGGTCATGGAACATCGCACGGTGTAGGCTCTTATTTGAACGTGCACGAGGGCCCTATCGGCGTCAATCCAAGGTGCACTTCCGTGTTGAAATCAGGCCATTTGATTTCAAATGAGCCTGGTTACTACGAGGATGGAGAATACGGAATAAGGATCGAAAACGTCATGTTTGTCAAGGACACTGGTATGAAATACGCAGGTAAGAATTTCTACGAGTTTGAAACCGTTACCAAGGTACCCTACTGCAGAAAACTCATCGACAAGTCTCTTCTCTCGTCAGAGGAGGTTGCAGCCATAAACAGATACCACCAAATAATTTGGAAATCTGTATCCCCGTTGCTCGCCAAAGACTCTCTTGAGTACAGCTGGTTGAAACGCGAGACAGCTTATCTCTAAGTCGTTAGTATAAATATATATCTCGGACTATTATTTTGCAATGTAATCTCATGCAGCGCTTTAGATACGATATATAGAGGTAGAATCGCAGTCTGGAGATCGGTTTTGTGTCATATTCAATTTATGTGCTGTTCTTTGGCAATATTATGTAATGAATTCATCACCATGGCTGCGATTGCAAACAGAAACTCATCGGCGAGCAAGTCACTACGCAAGCTCAATTAGCGCATCGAAGAAACATATTTCCAGGCGACATATAAAAGCTCGGCTACAGTGTTACTCTAAACACCTCTTCTTACCACACCTCTTCTCGCCTGCCACTCCCAAACGACTCCCCAACCTCCCGGCTCTGTCGTTTTCGTTTTGCACCCTGCCCAGCAATGTCGATCATCGCTCTAACGTTGTCACTCGCCCACGGCAACCCACATTTCAAGTCCTCGTTCAACTCTCCGGTGTACACTCTCTCAATAGTCCGTACCCCGGCTCCGCGACCCCAGATCCACCTTGGTCTTGCTTAGTGTTCATAAGCGACTACAAAAGCTCTATAATCGATTCGTCCGAAACTCGGAATCGGCTCCGGATCCCCAGACAGCCAATCAAATCGCACAAGTTTATGATTACTTTCGTTACTAACAAAAGTACGTGCGCGTGACAAATTGGTCATATAGAGAAAAAGAATGACAAAGAACCTTAGTATTTATATATACTATATTATATAGTCCTTTTAAAAAGCTGTATTTGTCATTCAATAGTTTCATTAATCAAAAAGACAGTCCTATTGATATTCAACGGAGTGTAATTCAAAGATTTAGATTGCAAGTTGAAAGAAAAAAAGATTAGTACCGCAAGATCACTTGAAATAAGAGAACAGTGAGTAATTAGAACAACCGCTGAAGGACAATTGATCCGGTAGAAGAAGAATTGTTAGAGCATCAGCGATATCACAGGATTCGGGGAAGCTGAAGAAGGAAAGAGCGTATTTATTATATCAATAAAAGCATGTTGAGCAGGCGAATTGTGGGTGCGAACACCTTGAGCTTGACCAAGCGGTTCATATCCAGTGAGTCCAAGAAGGACGGGAAACGATTCATGCAGACGATACGTCAGTCTGTGCCCAAGAATAATTTTTACTCAGAGTTGAACTATTCCATTAACAAGAGGAGGGACAGCGGGTCTGCAAATTCGGACGGCAAGTGGGCCAAGCACTCACTTAGCTCTGGGCCAACTGAAGAGAGCACTAGCATGGACAACAAAGAGACAACAAGGTATCCCATAAGGCGATCGAGGACTTCTAAGTTCTCCAACAACTCACTAAAGCAGTTGCAGGATGATGTTGCAAAAAAACCTTTGCAGGAGGAAAAGAACGCAGCATCGGTGACTGTTGCCCGAGAGCCCGAAATAAAGCAAGTAGATGAGTCCAAGACAACAACACCCGCTGTCAACACCAAGCCAAAGAAGAGAAGAACGTTGAAGCCACGTAAAGCATTGATTACGTTGACCCCCAATGCTATTGATCATTTGAGGGGATTGATGAACCAGCCCACACCTCAGTTAATCAGGATTGGTGTTCAAAACAGAGGATGTTCAGGTCTTACATACAACCTTGAATATGTTTCTGAGCCAGGAAAGTTCGATGAGTTGATCGAGCAGGATGGTGTCCGTATCTTGATAGATTCCAAAGCATTATTTTCAATCGTTGGTTCTGAGATGGATTGGTTAGACGATAAATTGTCATCGAGGTTTGTGTTCAAGAACCCAAACTCCAAGGGTACATGCGGTTGTGGTGAGTCTTTCATGGTGTAAGGCACGCCATCCAGACTAGTGATTAGCATTTCGGACAAACATTCATTTATTTTTGCATAAGTTGTAGAGATTAGAAATCTATTTACAATACATAATAACTTATAAAAAAGTTTTCTCATACTTTAAATAAGCATTAGTAGCTCGAAACTTACTATATACCATCATTGTAGCCGTCATTCCTCTTACTGTGTTTCGTTTATCAAACTGTAGTCACGAAGAAACGCAAGGCCGTCTTGAAAAAGACACCACTTGACATCCCACAAGTCAAGTTATCTTACGACACTCAAAGTACGTGGCATCAATATCATCCGGCAACGAGCAAAAGTACTCGAGCTTTTGCATGTATTTGAAAAGTTGAATCGAACTGATTCCAAGCTTAAGGCAAGTCTTGCCTCCATTTGCGTTGCTAGTGCAAATGATACTCTCTCTGGCATCCTTCTCACCATCAATAATAAACATGTTCTTTTGTCTGCCTTGGATGAACTCATCAACAGATGCTTCAGGATCATTCGTCAGTGCATTTATCAAGCGAGGGGCGGTATCTGAAATCTGGTGCAAGGTCTGCGAGATGTCTGATTGCTGGGTAGCGGATTGGTGAGACCTTTGCTCAATCTGGGGTCCAGTTGGTAAGGATGCTTGGGGCTTCTCTGATCTGGAAAACCAACCCATTGTATTTGTCTTTTATCGAATGTAGATATAGATTCGTTGGCAAATAAGACTCCAACGCAGTTTTATTTCAAATTTCTAATTTTTCATTTCTATAAAAGCAATAATTTCCTATCTACACAACGCATCTAAATATTTAATGATCGTTTCTACCTCTAAAATTCTCTTAGTCTGGTAGTAAAAGTGCTTCACAAGCACAATTGATGGGTTTCGTTCAAACGCATCAAGTTTTCCTCGTACTTTTGGAAGCCGATCCAATGTAAAGAGCCAGGAGTAAACGATTTATACTTTTTGGGGCTGGAATCTGACGGCAAATTTTCGAGAGAATGCCTCAAGCGAGGAACCCACTCGTACTTGAAGTCATATTTTATTTCGTCCGGCTTTTCATGGTCCATTCGCAATATTGTAAGCACTATCGATTTTTCTATTCTCTCTCGTACATGCGTTTCTTGAAAGTAAAGTGCATCTTGGTGTTCTTCGTCCAGCACGGCCACCGTTGAGTTGAACACAAAAACCTGCGTCCTCACCATCCGATCAAAGATTTCGTCCCTGCTCAATGGCTCAAGCTCAGGAAACAAGTTCTTGCGTCGCTGGTTGAAATCATGGTGCCCGAAGTATCTCCTAACAAGAGCCACATAATTGTCCTGGTTGATCTTCTTCTTGTCTATTATGAATCTGAGCTTGTAAAACTGTTTGTACATGCTCAAGAAGCGACTTCTATCGCTGGCCATCTTGGCGAGATCATCGACACTAAGTATGGAGATAACAGGGTTCTTTGCGATTATCTCATGCTTCCTGAAGACATATTTCAAGCCATTCATCGCCTATATGCTCTGGTAGTCTATCTGTTGCAATCGTACGGAGGCTGACTTCTTTCATATAACTTGTGTAACTTTTATAGATTGTATAATTCTCATAAATTGTATAAATTTGTATTTGTTGTAGAGATATAAAAAGCTATGAAGACCTTAAGCTAATTTTTCATGATTTTTACAACCATGCTAAAAAGCTAATTAAGTCCCATCTCTTCTCACCAAAAGCCAACGATGAACCAAATTTGCGTTCGAAAAAACGAAGATTACTTCATCCTACGGTACTATATAGACCCATCTATAGTACAAGGAGACACAATTGTGGTTCCCGATAGTACCATCGATGTAAGTGTGCAAAAAAGGCCCTTACACAGCATTTACTAACGTCTAGATAAATTTCAAATTGCAAATTAATAGGGTGTCTCTTTTGCAAAAGGAAGGAGGCAGCTTGCTCGAGGAGTTTAGCTTACGAATCTTGCAACTGCCCGTGTGGGAGCAGCTAGACTATCATCTGGATCTTTTTCTTACAGAAGAGTGCAGCCTCACCTTGAGACTAAGTTGCAACATATTTAACTCTCTACGAGGGTCCATGGCACAGGTCCCCACGAAGGTACTCAGCCGGATAGAGATCGGATTCGAGTTCTTGACACCCAGAAACAAAGCTCCCTTGTCTGATATTGTGGACGGGCTTAACTATCTCCTAGCGTCGTTGCTTCTCAACCTAGAGTATAAGTTGCCCTTTGTGTTCTCTTTCTACGGAAGACGCTTTTTCAAGCAGACGTATAACTGGGCCGCCCGCAACCTAGAGGAGTTTCTGGACACAAGGGAGATATACAGAGAATGCAGCCAGAAGCTGCTGGCAGCTTGTGGCGCTGTGTCTGTGCCGCATAGCCATGACAATGCCCTTCTTCTCATGTTTCAGAGGTTGCAATCAAAAATTTTGCGAGAATTCAATACTCTAAATGTTTGGAAAGAAGCTGAACTACAGAGAATCAAGATCAACAGAGCTCCCAGAGAGCTTCAGGACAATTCACAGCTGGAGCTGGTCTCCGTAAAAGCCAACATATACTCGATCTTGGTCCTTTGTCTGGGAAATCAAAGGGACTCATCTCAGTGAATCACGTGTTTCCACATTAGGCTAAACATAAACAGAGATATGTGGAAGAACACAATCATAGGATTTAAAAAGTATCTGATATTCTTGAAGGATAAATTGCATGGAATATAGAGATCAGGACTCAGATACCATGTCATTCTTCCAGAATTTCAATACGCATTCATTCAGATCTACAAGAGGCTTCAAACTTAAGCAATCGCCCACAATATCAACCCCAAAAGCAGTCTCTAATACCGCATTTCCTAACACTCCATACCAACAGGACCCCAACTTACATACATACAAGACAATCAACCTAACGGATCGTGGAGACGGCAAGCCGGTGGCCACTCATAGAGACATTAGAAACTATGCCGAACAGACACTTGGGTCGGATAATGCTTTGATACAGGCGGTGAAGCTTCCGCAGGACGAAGACATCAATGAGTGGCTTGCTATCCACGTCGTTGACTTCTACAATCAAATTAACATGTTGTACGGAGCGATCACTGAGTTCTGCTCGCCGGCTACATGTCCCCGTATGATAGCCACCGAAGAGTATGAGTACTTATGGCAAGATAGCAACACCAGTGGCAGCAATGGAGTAGTACAGCCAAGGAAGCCTAGGTCGCTTCCTGCTTGCGAGTACATTGAAAACTTGATGAGTTGGATCCAAAACTTCTTTGACGATGATAACGTTTTCCCTTCTAAAATTGGAGCTCCTTTCCCGCAACAATTTCCAAACTTGGTCAAGACTATCTTCAAGAGACTTTTCAGGATATATGCACACATATACTGTCACCATTTCCACGAAATCAGTGAGTTGGGACTTCAAAGTCATTTAAACACAAGTTTGAAACACTATGTATTATTTGCTGATGAATTCCAACTAATCACTAAGAAAGATTACGGACCACTAGAAGACTTGGTTAACACCATGATGCAAAAATAGATGCTAATGAGTTGGGCTATTTTGGGCTATGTACACTAAACAGATGAATATACAAAGTATTAACTTAGATAAGTTCAACTTCCGCCACGAGACAAAGGTGGTCGGAGGGATATTGGCCTAATCTTGGCTGTCCTGAAGGCTCTGGACCCATCTCCTCTGGGAGAGGTAATTTCAATAGTTTGTTCAATCGAATAGATTGTTCCTTCTCCAAATCTTTAGGCGAATCAACCTCTTTCGAATGGTCTGAAATTCCGTCCCATTCAGAGATCACAAATATGTAGTCAAGAAGTCCACGCCAAGCATGAGCCCAATTAGAAAACAAAGGCTCGCCTCTATCATTATCCTTACCGGCGTTTGCTGGGTCAACATATTTATAACCGACAGAATATAGAGATATAGCTCTCATATCTAAGTTATTATGGAGTTCTTGCATTTTCTTCGCAAGCGCAAGTTGGTCATCTGTGGGAGAAAACGAGTCTGGAACTGGATCCCTAGGTTGATTTTGCGTTCGCTCTTCTTCTCGTTTATACTCAGAGTTTTTGTTAGTATTACTCTGGGAATTTTCTCGAGAATCTTCCCCAGTTGAAGATGTGTTTGGCTTGCCTCTATTCTCCGAGAAACGATAAGAAAGAGAACAACATAAGACCGTTTCTGCTCGCCCTTCGTAGCTCACGGGTTTAGCCGTAATCGATAAATATGGTGCATCAAAAGGTTGGGAATTGCAGTCAGCCGCAAAAAATGTATAGAAATCAGTATCTGACTTACTGATTGATTTTAAAGTGTGCTTGAACTCTTTGACTTTTTGCAAGATTACGTATGTTTGCCTTGACCTTTCGAATGTACCAAATGGATGCCAAAAAAGATGAGACGTACCTATCACCACACCGTCCCGGCTTAAATTAGGAAATCTTTGTTTCACAAAGGGCATGAACTCCAAGTACACCAAAAACCCGACATTTTGAGTAATGGTTCGAGAAGTCAAGTCGCCTGAATTCTCAGTATCAAAGTTGATAAATGATTGATGCTTCACAACAAATAGTTTCTTTTTGAATATGACGGCTACACCGTGGTTTTTGGATGGATCTCTGTGGAATTTCGACTCGTACCCCAAGGTATCGAATTTAGGCTTCCAAAACGAATTGAACTGGATATAGTCCACCTCTTGCAAACACGCTATATCCGGATCGTAGTCAGAGATCTCCTTCAATAGAACCTCAGACCTCCCTGCCCATTTGAGCGCATCTCCGCTAGTGGGAAACAATTTTCTTCTGATTAAAGCCTGGGCCAACATATTGTATGTCATTATCTTGAGTGGAAAACCAGTTGGAGTTCCATTATTGACCGACTCAGGTAGAGGGAGAAACTCTCTAGAGATATAACTCGGCTTTGGAGACATGGGATGCTGTTGACTAACATCTCCGCCCTGCTCTAACTCCTTCTTTTTGGCTTCCTTTCTCAACTCTCTAAGACGTCTTTGCTCTTCAATGTATTCTGGGGTGATAGTGGAGGGGTCGACAGCCTTCTTGTTTGAATCCTTTTTCTTGCCCCTCTTACTCTGCTTGTCTAAGTCCTCACTCACCACATTTTCAGGGTCAATTTTGGTGTCTTCGCTCATCTACTATAAGATCTTCAAAGATATAAAATCGATGCTCGATCTAAATTTTTCACAATATCAAATAACTTCAAATATCTTTGTCTACCAAATATCAACCGTGTTGCGCTTGATACACGATGGAAAAAATTACACAGTCATTAGATCGTATACAATATGAAGTATTTGAAAAGCTTGATGAACTAGCTCATATACATCAAACAGAATTGGAAGATTCGCTAGAGGCTGAAAATGAGAAGCTAGTCAAGCAGATAGGAAGGTTACTATCCCTCTACAGAGACAACCTAAGAGCACTTGAAGTGTATGTGTCTCTGGATAATGATAAAGTAATGCATGAGATCTACTGTTCAAAATATTTGAAGTTGAAATCAAAGTACAGAGAGATACAATTATTGGTGAATGAGAATGAAAATCAGTTTATTCATCAACAAAGAGTGGCCAAATACGGAACGAAGGAACGCGAAGAAGAGGTCGATGCACGAGAATTGCTATTCAAAGGAAGGAGAACAGGCAAGACTAAGGATATGAGCAAAGAAACCATCGGTGGTCAGATTTTGCAGACTAATGTCAAGATCACCAACACCTTACAAACAACCAAGCAACTAATTGAAAGCACAATTTTGCAGACTGAGTTGAATATCGATTCTTTGGACCTGCAGCTGAAGGATATTAATGAATTGAACGAGCTGTTGTTCAAGTTATCGGACGTCCTCGCCAAGTCCGCTAACATAGTGAGATTTATTGAAAAGCAAGATAAAGAGGACAAAAGAAAAATCTATCTCAGCATATGCTTCTTTCTATGCTGCTGTGCATGGGTTACGTGGAGACGTATTTTGAAAACTCCTGTATTGTTTTTCATATGGTCTTTACTCAAAACGTTCAAAATCATAAATTGGTCCGTGGGAACAACTAGAAATGCTCTCAAATCCCATGGAAACCCTGCGCAGCATTATAATCATATTGAGAGTTATTCAAGCAATCAGGAAAGTTCGACTACCGCCAAAGCATCAAATATTAAGCAAAAAAGTTCTTTTATTGATTCAATGTCTGATTTTATAATACCTATTGGCGAAACAGAGACCGCAAGCTCAACTGATATACCGCACAGGTCTGTAGAGTACATCAAAGACGGGCTTTGAATTGATCTATACAACTATTTAAGGGGAAGCAACCTTGACAGCTCCTCCTTTTTGTTTGGAACTCTCAAGTCCAGCGACAACAATTGCCAAATGATGGAAAGCTGCCTCAGGCGAACAACCAATGATGTTTTTATCGTTTTGTGCCACTGCTTCCTTGAAGTTGGCAAACTCAGCAGCTAAAGTATCAGCAACGTCGACTTCGATCACAACCTTTTCAGAAGCGCTATTTGCATCTTCACCAGTCTGGTATGTGATAGTAGGCTTCTTCAAAGTGGGGCTGAAGTCATACACAACGGATCCATTGCGTGCGTATATAATGAAACTAGTACTTTTGTCTGTAGCACCAAAGGCAGATCCGTATGTATATGTTCCAATAACACCACTTTTCATCAAGAACGTAGAAAACATAGTGTCTTCATCTCCACTTGCTTCTCGAAGCTGGGTGGTGAAGGCAGATACACTCTCCACTGAGCCCAAAACCTCCGTCAACAAAGCCAATTGATGCACACCACCATCACTAAGGTATCCTCCTACGTGCTGTGGCTTCTGTCTCCATCCCGTTTGATGGTACTTCGATTCACGCCAGGCACCAGTGGCTCTGTACGTGAAAGAAGTAACTTCTCCAATCTTTGGGAGGACTTCCTCCTTCAAGATCTTGATCGCAGAGCTAAACACCCAATTCTCCAACACTGCAATTGGGACATCAGACTCCTTGCTTAACTTCACAATCTCCTTTGCGAGTTCCAAGTTAGCAGCAATAGGCTTCTCAAAAGCAAGTGGCTTTTTGTGCTCCACAGCCAACTTCACCACGTCCAAGTTGTATTGCACAGGCAACAACGCATCTACAAAGTCCACTTCCTCATCTTTGAACACATCCTCCAATAAATCGTAGACCTTTCCGTCTGGAACGCCGGCTTTCTCTGCAAAAGTAACTGCTTTGGCCTTGGTTCTATTGTAGCATCCGACTACCTGTAATCCTCCAACCTTTTGGATAGCAGGCAAGTGTGAGTCTGTGGCAAAAATACCTGTTCCCACAACTCCAAGTTTCAATTCTTTTGATCCACTCATAATGTTGTACTTTCTTGAAAATAAATTCTTTGTAAATGACAAAACCGTTTGTTCTTATATCAAATGGCGGAGCACTCTTGACCTTTGAAAATTACTAATCGTGTAATTGCTCAAACCAGTCTTTACAACTATAAAAATCTACATGATACTAACTTTCCAGCGGCCGACCAATGACTCAACAGATCATTTTGAGTGTTTCTGGTAAAGAATACTTGAATTTCAGTATTCGATTCTTAGATCTTCGATTTTGTTAGCGTTGATTCTTTCTCTTATATAAATGTTCCGGGTTGCTAAAATATTTAAACCGGGGTTACCCGGATTACGGCAGCCAGATAGATTCTTTTGAAAGCTCTCTCTATTATATCTATAGAAGTAACTCGGTTAATGAAGGCATGAGTGATACGTCTACTACAGGGTATGATGATACTGGAGCGGTATTTGAGGTTATAGAAAGAGGAGGAGAACGAGAAGAGGTCGAAACGAGCGAAAAAAAGGAGGATTTCGAAGCAGAAAAGGACAGTGAAAGCGAGGCTGAAGAAGAAATAGAAGACAGACAAGAGGATACAGCGGCAATCTCAGCAGACGAACAGGGGGACTCTGACGGAAGCGGAGGTGAGGGAAGCGGATCTGAAGAAGCCAGTAGCGGGGACAGCGATGGTGACAGAACGAGAGTGGAGGATGAGGGCGATGACGAGCCAGTGGCCAACTCAGAAGGCGCGAGCGGCAAGGACAGTGCGAGCGATGACGACAGCACCAAGGGGAGTATTAGTGGGGATTTGCGGGAGGATGTGGAGGCAGAAGAGGAAGATGATGACTATGATCCGGAAAAGGTTTATGCTGAGATAAGTGGGTCTGTCAGAAGTTCCGATCTGAGTATTACTGAAAAGGTGCAAGAAGGATCTAACGGCGACGATGAAGGCGAAAAAGAGGGTGGATCTGACGAGGATGACTACGATCCAGAAATGGCATTTGCTGAGAGAAGCGACCTGAACTACGACAAGAATGGTTCTGTTGAAGCTGCGGGTTCTGCAGGTGAAGGTGCGGCCAGTAAGTCATCAGACACGATTCTCAAGAGAAAAGCTCCGGTAGGTTTACCCCCTAAGCCACCAGTGGTAGCCAGTCTCAGACCGAACCCCTCTATGAACGATGCTTCTCCGTACACAGCAAACACGCTGCTGCAACTCACACAGGCATACGAGGCAGTTATGCAAAGTGAAATTGTTAAGGACAACAACTTTGTGAACTTGCCTCAGGAAGAACAAATAAGACTCATACTGGACCAACTAGAGAAAAGGCAGGTGAGATTAGGGTCAACTTCGCCCGCAAACATCAATTATGACCAAGTATATTCTTACAACAAGCCATTCAAGACATTGAAAAACCCGATACCTCTAGTCCCGGTGAATGAGCATTGCCGGAGACCTAACTTGACTGCTCCTATGTCACCCGAGGAGGAAATGGAATACGAGGAGTTCATCAAACGCGAGGCCCACTATATGAAATCGCAGACATGGGACGAGTTTCCTGACAAGCTGAGGCTTTTCATTGGAAATTTGCCTGCAAACACAGTATCCAAACAAGACTTGTTTAGGATTTTCAACAAGTACGGTGAAGTCATACAAATATCGATTAAGGCAGGTTATGGGTTTGCCCAATTTCGAACAACAGAGGCATGCATGGAATGTATCAGAGGCGAGACAAACGTTCCATTGCACAATAAAATCATGAGATTAGATGCATCGAGGCCTCAGAAATCCAAAAAGAGTAATAGACAAGAATATTCTTCTAGGGGGAAGGAAAGAACATCTTCTGGTTCCCAATACAATGAATATGAAAATTCTAACAAGAGACGCAAAACGGCTGTTGATTGTAAGGTTTACGTCACAGGTAAATCTTCTGTTTTTTTCATTAGAAAAGTGAAGAAGGCGTTTTCATCGTTGCAGTTATCCATAGAAACCGAGGATATAACACACAGAGATGTCACCGAAGTTGTCAGCGAGGCGGCTTATTCCGGTGTGATATCGGCCTGTATCATTCAAGAGATGAAAGTTGACATTCAGATATTCGAAAACATGCCAGATGGAGGCATTAAGTTCGATGAATACGCAGACGTGGAACCTGAAGTTGCAGCTGACATTTTAAGTAAAGCTAAAATAAAAAAATTTGGCAATAGTGCATCCCACCCCAACCCTGCCCCTCTAGACTATGGTTACGGCAACAACAGACGCAGGAATGAACATCAGGACAGCCGGAGAGCAGCGCAGGCCGCGAGATACAGTGATAGGCTGACAGATACATCTGGACCTAGGGGAAGAAGCTATACCCAGGGTTGGTCTTCGAATGATACTTCCAACAGGGTCTCACAATATGGGGCATCAAGGGAGACGAAGTATAATCCTAACAGTTATGGTAATATGTATGGTTCCTCAGAGGTGGCCCAACTGTTGCCTATGCCAGCAACAAATAATTTGCAAGGTGTTCAGGTTCCTCAGCAGAATAATTTAATTGATACTATCAAGAATTTAGATCCTGCTTCCATGCAAAGCATGATCACAATACTTCAAAACCACCAACAGCAACAACAGCAACAACAGCAACAACAGCAACAACAGCAGCAACAGCAATTCATACAGAGCATAGGAGCGCCAAACGCATATGGCAATATGAACCAGCATCCCAATATTATGCCGTTGCAACCCAACAACTTGAATAATCAGGTGGACGCTTTATTATCGCAGTTGCAGAACTCTCAACCTGGTTATGTCCCGCTTTCCAATGCTAATTCTGTTCAAAATCCTCTCCCTAAACTGAACAATGATACTTCAACCCAAGAGTTAATGGACACATTAGCTCGCCTAAGCAGGAGGTAAAATTGAATTTTCTATTGTATTATAATTTGAGCCAAAAACGTCACTTGTGAATAATTCATTTATTGAATCTTGAATACTATCTATAAGCTATAAGTGCCTAATCAACTATATCTGTGGTATCTAACTCTTGTAATTTTGATGACAATCTCTGATCGGACTCATCCTCTTCATAGTTCCCTGCCTCTTCATTGTATTGCTTTTGTAGATCTTCAAATTCCTTCTCATCTTCGATGTAACCACTGATACTTATAACACCACACCTGCTGAATACATCAAGTATTCTCTCTGCTTCTTCCACTTTGTAAGTAGCCAACACTCTATTAACTTCCTCTAGAGACTTGGTTTTGACGGCATCTTGCATCTCTTTAGGCAACTCCGTAGAGAAGACGGTCCATTCATCTGTATTGGATTCTGGAAGATTAACTACCAACTCCGTAGTATCGTCGAGTGACTTCAATTGAATTTGTGCTTCTTCATCATTTCCTGTTTTTTCGTTATGCTCTTGCTCGATTATTTTGCATCTGGTTTTAATGTGATTGAAAGTATTTTCAACATCCTGTAAGAATGCATCTCTTGCAGGAGAAGAATTGCTTTTCACTTTGGTGCAGAATAGTCCAATCGCTTTGATTATCTGTTCTTTCGGTGGATGTGGACCAGCTAATTGTGCAATATATTGTAAAAGTAAAGATTGATGAATCACCTGTTTAGCTTTTTCTGAGTTACCCTCTAACTGATGGTCAAATGCAGTCATGATCAAGGCATCTTTTTGACCTTCATTACAGATTTTTGTATTCTGCAACAAGTACCTTGCACTTGCCTCTAGATCATTGCTATCTATGTGAGAGAACCTTTCTGTTTCTGGTAGAATTACAAGATCTTCTAAAGCGTCCTTTTCAGAGACCGAATCGGTTGACTGAGAAAGAGTTACGGAATCAGTATTGACTGACTTAGGTGTGTTTATAACCTCTGTGGTTGTCACTTTTTGAGTTTCGGTGGATGCTTTTCCAGTCTCTTGCTCTCCTTCACTTGGATCCTTGTTCATAAATGATCTGTCGAAACCAGTATGGATATCCTCGCTGCTGATAAGCTGGGCTTTCTGGTTCAACAAATCGTCCATCTTGACAGCCAGCTTTGATAATATGTCATCAATCTTACGACGATGCTCCTTGACCAATTCGAGAATTTTCGCCGCATCCTCTTTCGCCTCAGGGTGATCTTCTTTGATCTGTATGAACAAGTCTTCAATCATCTCGTTATATGGCGGCGTGTTTTCATACTCCTCAGGATCGAACTTCAAGTCTTTCAAGCCCTTTCTGAGAGTGTCCCCTTTGGTTTGCTTCAAATCCTCGTAGTCAAATTTCTGCGCTTTGTCGAACTTATCGTTGACAACTTCCATAACGGCTTCCGTATCCACCAACTTGGATTCCTCCAAATTCTCCAAAAGGTGGTCTACTCTCTTGTTGAGTTCAGCATACATAGTCAATTGAACAAGAATTGACTTGATCTCAATGTTTCTCTGTTGCCGCTTTTCATGTATGTCTCTTTGCTTCCATTTGATAAATGATCTCTTATCCACATTTGGGTGTACTTCGATATCAGAATCATCAGAGATCTCAAGTTTATCCCACTTTGAGTAGTCAATAGCCATTTTGCTTTGATTGTTGCTTATTTTCGATTTTGACGCTGATGTATGAAGATATTTAGATCAGTGAAGCTAGTTTTTGGACCATTTCTAGAAGATTCGCATTTAAATACAGGACGAATATTTCGAAGCTCCATAGGAAGTGCAACACGGGCCCTTCAACGAACTGTAGAGGAGGCAGGTCTCATCTTGAAAAAACTATGTCCTACTTATGACTACAGTTCAGAAATTGGATGAGAAATTGCCTTTTTTTTTGGCCAGTTTATTTATACGATGTATCGCTGATATAGACTAACTAATAAATATTCATTTATCGCGGGCAGCTTACTCCAATGGTGGTCTCAAACCAGTGAAGAATGCCAAACCGTAACCGGTAGTCTCGAAAGTGATAGTGGCACCGTTGTTGAAGTAGAAAACGTCACCTGGTGCAGCATTGACCTTGTAGCCGGTCTCATCTGTAACTGTGTACTCACCCTCGACTTCTAAGAAAACCTTCATCTCATCGTAGTCGTAAGTGTAAACCAAAGGCTCACCCTTCTCTTGCTTGTAGAATCCACAGGAAAGTTGCTTGTCCTTTGGAGCATCAGAGCTGAAAATGTCACCCAAGAAGGAGTTGTTACCTGGGGAAGGGATTTGAGGTGGCTTCACGGCCTTACCCTCTGCAGATGGCTTGTATAACATAGGCATTTTATGAGATTTTCTTTTTGCTGTAAAAGTTGTGGTTTGACTGTCTGAAAAAGATCCTTGAACCAACTTAATGATTACCAGTTGACCAGAGGGATTGTCTCTCTTATATAGTTCCTAGCATTATCTGGAGTGAGTATTCAATTCAAGGTTGCAAGATCCTCTCATAAATATACCTAATTAGGAAAATATATCCTGAAAAATACAATGCTGTTAGCTCTATCTGCTCACCTAATCAACACTACCGGTATCCGGTAAAGATAAGAGAGGCTATTTTCAGCTGTCTGGCAGCTTCTATTTGTGCATTCATACCGTGTAGAGTCTAGTAGGGGTCGGTCCAAAAAGCAGGCTCGCAAATTTTGACCTCTCCGGTTATCCTGAATCAAATCAAATTTCCCCAATAACCGTTGATGAGCAGGCAGGTTGCAATAACCCAAACGGGACAGAGGCTAGATGAGCGCAATTGACGTTTCGTTGATTAATGAACACTATACTATGTACTACATTTAGACGACGTTGACCAACTGCAAGCATGCATCGACACATTGGTCCATGTCACCGTTTGACATCACTATGATATCCTTTATCACTGCAGAGTCAATTGTAGGGAAAACTTCCTTCAAGTTTTCGTAAGTTTGCTTCATGTCATTAGTACTTGGAGCATTGGATTGTCTGGGAGCCTCCTGGTCGTTTTGTATAATGGGGTCTGGGGCAGAACTACTGTTCTGGTTGTCTTGATTTGGAGACGAAAGAAAGCTTGATAATGATTTTGTGAACATTTCCGCACTTGTCATGAGAACACTAGAAGGTGACAAACTCTGCGAGTGAGACTGTGCATTGTCTTGTCCTTTTGTGTATGCATGTCGGGGTAGAGGTTGCTGCAATGCGTCTGTACTTTTGAGGGACTGCTGCTTTTGCTTTAAAGTAGCATTCCAAGCTTCTATGTGAGCATTATATTCCTCTTCATCGATCGACAATTCATCAAAACCCAAATTTTCAATGAATGCGATTGCACCCTCTAAAGACAAAAGATAGTAGCTTATCTCTCCATGATTCAACCACTCTTCGCTTCTAAAGCGTTTGATATACTGTATGTTGCTTATTAAATGGGAGGTTTTGGCCTTGATGATTACTAAAATCAAAACAGGTACAAAAGAATCTGCGTTAGTCTCTTTGCTGAGACTTCTAAGGTAACTGAAAATGATTTTGCAACAATTCAAAAAGCATATTATTTTGTCTCTCGGGGCTCTGTAGTTATTGATTTTGTTGATTTCCGTAATAGCTGTGCCAATGAAGGAATGTGACTTGTCATTAGTTTCCGAGGTTAAGTCTAAATCTAAATGTGAAGCATTAACCCAGCTAAACTTTTCCAATTGATCAGTGAATTTTTCGTCATCCAGTATATCTTTAGCAAATGTTTCAGGAATATGATCTCCAGCTAGTTTGGAGAACTCTGGAGCAAAACAGTGCTCATATAATCTATTCATTATCAATTTTTCTAGGCCCTCTCTTGAGTTTTCCAAATCAGTTTCGTCCATAGATGCAAAAGGCTCGTATAATAAAAACTTTTCATTCATGAAAGATTTGAAGTCGACTATTATTTTCTGTTTCTGCTCAGTGGTGAAAGAATTGCCCTGTTTCAGGAACGAAACTAAAAAAGATCTAACGTACCTCACAATTGGATCGGCACTCTTTCTTTTCAAGTTGACCAAAAACGTTTGGAAGTCAAAAGGTCTATGTGACTGCTTATGTTGCTCTTCCGAATTAGCTGGTTTGATTAGTTCACTCATTACTGCTCTGGAGTTCTTCCTCACTGGTATGATTCTCTCGTGATTACCGTCACCATCTTGTCGTATGTTATCGGTTGGTGAATTTGCTATGCTATGTTCAACTTCTACGGGGTCTTTTTGTATATCGGATTCTTGATGATCTCTATGATCCTCGGGAACATCATCTGAACCCTTTGGCGACTGCTCACTCAAAGCATTTAACTCACTGTAGTCTTCGGTATTAGTAGCACTATCTTTTGAAACAGATTCATCCCGCTCAATTGTCTCATCGGATCCTTCATTATCTTCGGGAGGAATATACGGCTGCATCATCATAAGTGCAGCACTGTTCTTCTCTACTACGTGTCGTTCGAGTTTTGAATTTGGAAGTATATCAATTCCTTCATTGTCGACTTTTTCGTTTACAATTTCTTCGCCTTCATCCTCTTCATCCACTTCTTGAGATTCCGCTTCGGCCTTATCACTAGCTAAGGATCTCTTCCCATCGTCAACACTCTCCTTATTCGCTTCACCACTCTTCTCTGTATCCATATCCAAGCTCTTACGCTCGGCTATGTCGAATTTATCAAAGAGTCCAATCAAGTCTGATCTTCCTCTTCCTATCTTCGTATTGGAATCATTTGCAGGTTCTTCTACCGTTAAAACCGTCGGAGCAACCCCTGACGCTAATATTGGACCCCCAGAAGAAAAACTGGTCATACTGCGGTCATTCAATGGTATATTGGCAAGCATATTTTGTAAATATGGCGACTTAGAACCACTGTTTTCGTAATCGTTGTTATTGCATGTATCGTTCAGAGTGTTTGTAGACGCTGTGGAGATTGTATTTGTGTTTGTTGTAGATGTCGTTGGTCCTGATTTTGACACATTGAAATCAAACCTATTGTTTTGACTCATCGTGAGCTATTGTGTCCCCATATATTGGCCTTGCTGAAAGGAAACCCTGAATATCTAGGCCAGAGGAATATAGAATTGATAATGATATCACATGATCACACAAAATTGTTGTAGATCTACGACGACAGCAAAGTTGGTATGTTAATATATATATTACAGAAATATACACTGGTAGTAGTGTTACCTACTGAATGTTCGCTGGACATGATTTTTGTTGATATAGCTTCTAGCAACATGCTGGAATCGATTTTTTTTTTGAATCATTGTAACCGATATTTAGTCAGTGATTAAGAAAATAGGATTGCTTGGGCCGGACAATTCATTTCTTCAAGTTCAATTTCAACTTTAGGCCTCTCTTTGCCTTTGGGGGCTTTGGTTCGGGAGGCAGTTGCTCTATTTCTGCAGGTTTCGAAAGAGACTCTTCAGCCGCTTCTTCTTTAGGAGTGGAATTGTCCTTAGCTTCCGAGGGCTTCGGGGATTCTGCCTGAGAGGTTACTCGTTTCTGCTCACTCCGCTCAGTGCTATTTTCCAATGAACCCTGATTATCCATTTCAATATCCGCCGTAGCCTTAATTTTTTCGGAATGATCAATGTCGACCTCCATTTCTTCCGACTTATTTTCGACTTCTGGGGAGGGAATACTGTCAAAAACTTCTGCGTGATTTTCTTCAAAGGGCTCAGATGATGAATAGGAGAGTTTGGGATTATTAACATTCTCAGAAACCAGTGGCACTTTGACTAACTTTTGGTTGGTTTCTCCGAAAGGCTGACGAGAAACGTTGACACCTTTTCCTCTGAGAGATATCTTCACAAAAAGCGATGAAATTGGTACGGCACTAGTCAATTTACTGGACCTGATTGTAATTAATGTTCCTCTCACAACGACCACTTTATTTTGGCTCAAGACAGAATCAACAGCAAATTTTGAAAGCTTTCTGGAATTCAATTTAAAGGTGACCTGCGTCCTTTTTGAAGGGTTGATGATCACGTTTTCATTCTTATCTTTCGTCGTTGATTTAGTCGGTTTTTTCGCAGGTTCTGACGAGGTCTTGTTCAAGGGAGGCACTTTTAGTTTTATTTTAGTATCTGATTTAGTCTTGACATTAGTTTCTGGAATGAGATCATCATTTGAGTGCTTTGCTGTATTGGATTTCGCTTTTGCTGGGTCACCGCCTGATTTTCTCGAAGCCAACTGGATCTTGAATCTTCCCTCTCTCCTTATCACGACTTTGCCCTCACCCAAATTCTTCAAGACAAACTTTTTCTTGAGATCTTCCGAAGGAAGATTTGGAATGGGAAGGGTTAATTTGAAAGAATCTTCTTCTTTGAACAAAACTTGACAGATATTAAATATATTCCGCCTTTCATAAATGCCAAGTAGAGAAGTGTGTAACAATTCCCAAAAAGTGTTTATTAATCCTTTACCTTCGGAGTAGTCACGACGAAGTAAGTCAATCGAGCCTCCAAGAGTTGCCCTCGCAAATGCATCCCTCCTTGAATTTATTTCGTTTTTAGACGATTCCTCAACTATTACCATATTTCGCAGGCTGTCGCCTCCAGCAGGAGAATCTGAAAGTATTTTTTCAACACTATTAAATTCAGGATCATCTGTGATGCACGGCAAGCCAGATACAGCTGCAAACTCCAAGCTTTCAATTAAAACCTGTATTAGTCTTGTCCGGAAGTAAGCATTTTTATTGTTGAATAGACAAACTTTCAAGTAGTAATCCATAATTGCCTTGCTTTTCAAACCACCCATGGCAAACAAACCTTTAAAACCCATAATCCGAACATCATCTCGAAATTTATCTAACGTGTAGAAGAGAAAGTCTTCATAAGTCATTTTAAGGAGGCCATGTGAAGCAAGTCTAATCTTTTGCTCGATACAAGCAATTGAGATGATGTTGTGAAAGGAAGGGACTAGATCATCAATCTTTTGAAGACTATTCAATTCTTTAACAACCCCATCCAAGAAAGCTTTTTTTCGCAGGTTCCCAACATTGACCTCACCCATGAATATACTTTTAGCTTGAGACAACGGCGTGAGGTTGGTGTTTATAGTACAATTTGTCAAAGATTCAAGTAGGGATGATAAATAAAAGGAATCTTGGAAACTATTGTTCGTATTTTCGTTGTATCGGATAAGGTTGAGAATCAATTCCTTGCAAACTGGAAGAACATCACCATCATTGTTTCTAATGTTGCTTAAAATACGTGAAATATCCTTCTGTACGAAATAGTCTCCAAAATTATTGAAATTATTACTGAGGGGTATCGAGCTGTTAGGAAAACAATATAAATGTTTGAACGCTCTCACCAAATATTCTGCACCCATGTACTTATTATCTTCCTTTGAAATATTAGCCAATGCTTGCGCCGCAGCAATTCTGACACCATAATAATATCTTTTATCCATGAGAGTTCTTGTTAAAGTTGTATAGTGTGTTCCACTGGGCCGCTCTTGATTACCAAAATATTTCACTGCCTCATATTGAGCTTCGACATCTCTATCATATTGTATTTGTGATCCAAACATATAATCTGGCTGTCTTACATTTATCTTTGCAATCCATTCAAAGTCAGAATCCACTCTTATCCACTCAAATGCTTCATTATAAAGCACATCATTTTCGTCCTTGACCCAATTTGTAAAGTTCCATTCCTCTACCTCCTTCGGGTCGCTCAAAACATCCCCCAATTTGCTAAATGAAGCTAGGACTTCTGCCTGCTCTTCTCTCAATCGTTTCATTCTCCTGGTCTTGGTATTATATTGAATATCAATTCTCGTGTTACCTTCCTTTAGATCGATAATATGCTCGTATGGGGTACCATCCGATTCATGAACTCGAATGGTCATTGGACCGGTAAAAACGGGCTGAATATGGTAAGAAGGCTCATCATCAAGTAATGCTATTGCATCATCTACAAAACGAGATGCCCTCGGATGACGCTTTCGTGTCTCACGGTGTTGTACCTGGCGAACTACCATTTCGATCATAGAACGCTTTTTGTTGAATTTTTGAGACACATTGAAAATCGGATAACCACTTCCCAAAACCCACTGTTTGAAAAAAGTTTCCAATTTGTTCCTATTTACTTTCTCACAAACATATTGAAAATGTTGGGTCGACAAGGTAGAGTTTTGAAGATCACCAGACATTGCCTGTAAAAATAGCTTTGGAATCACTCTAGATAACCCAAACGATTTATCGGTTTTAGTCATTCTTCTATCGAGTATGTATAGAACAACTGGAGCTTTGATTTTAATGAAGTCCAAATCAAATTGTGAAATAGGAAATCTATGAAATGTCATCGCCAACGGCTTTCTCCCGATATCTTCTTCAACAACTTTCTCCATACCTTTTTTCATCCTGGAGCGATATTCATTGGAGCCGATCAACTGTTTTATGTATTGCGAGGCCATATACTTTGCAATGCCTATCACCAACCAAATGTCATTGAATGTTTGAGGGACAATATTGACACCTGACCACTGCGAAGCCAATGATTCTAATATTTTATCAGTGTTATCGAACATAGGTTCTATTACATCGGCAGGATATAGCAATCTGGTGCTCAAAATCAGAAGTCCGGCAAAATTATCACAGTCAGAAGCAGAATCATCAACAAAAGCGATCGCAAAAGAACTGAATGGAAAAGAGCCGAATTCTTTCAGAAAAAATTCAATTGCCCTGCTGGCAAATACGCAAGTATTATTTGCCAATTCAAGGTGTTGTCTGAGACAGTATATTATTACCGGTGAGTTTGTATTACTTTTTTCGACATTGTCCGAAGTTATTTGATCTTTCACACCATCTTCTTCATTTTCGATATAACCACTGGACATAACTATGCTTTCAAAGCATCCTACTGCCCAGCCGACATGATGTGCACACACCGCATTGAAAATCGACCAAGATACAACCTTCTTCGACAAGTCAATTGGATGCGGCGTCTCTTTAACGTTATTGAAGTCACCCAGACATACGACAAGATCATAGTTGTCAGCATCTTCCTCATCATCGCTTTCAGCATTATCCTCTTCGTGACTATAAGCTTTTCTATCTCGATCAGATATACCGCTGCGTCTATATGAAATGTTTGCCTCATTTGACCCTATTATTCTGGGATTTCCCAAATCCTTCAATGTCCTTGGTATGTTGATCTCTATTGTCCAAGTGTTTCTATCCCATAAGTTATCAACGCAAGGAACCCACGAAGATGTGGAAACATTAAACATTGAATTAGTAGTATATGCATGCCAGTTTTTTGGATCCTCCCTCTCTGATCTTACAAAATTAACACCGTTTTTTGGATTTATTAATTCATATTCTATCTTCAAGGTGAATGGTGTGTATGTCTCACTAACAGTACTTTTTGATTTTGTATGTGATGGTGTCAAGACACCAATTTGACTACCAGGTGTGTAGGAGTGTCCGACATCAGTTAGCTCTATACGTAAATTGTCAGGCAATATTATTGTTAATTCCTCTGTGCTACCATTGTCAAATTCCCTAGGAGGATCTCTCGGGTCATAATTTGCTTCTCCTAAAATATAATTCAATTTTTGACGTATTATATGATGTTGGTGGATAGAAAACTCATCTGAGTACAAGTCAAACACATTTATCTTTCCATTGGAAATAGAATCCTCGAACAAGGATTCGTCATTGATATATAGCATGTTATGGTATATGTAGTTTACCGTCCGCATGTTATTGACAAACACATTTTTGATTTGCAAATCTCTACAATCCAACTTCACAACCTTCAAAGTGCTCGCCAGGGGAACTATTATGACCTCCGTTGTACCTTCCAATTTATCATTCATCATATCCACATCTAGGTTCACTGTTTGATGTCCTACCTTGAAAGCTTGTTTCAGTAGGTTGGTGAATTTAGATGACTTTGTCCCTCTATGTGTTCTAGGTGTTGCATTCGGACCACCTACGAACTTGGGTGTCCCACCTAGATGACTCATATCCAAGTTTGAGGAGGAAGGCATGGTTTATTTGACGATTACGACTAGATTACAGGCAAAGATGAAGAATATGGAATAAGATTGATGAATTAATGATATATTGTACTGCATACAGTACGTCTTTCGTACAAGTTGTCTTTCAAGCACCATTCGGTCTTGATGGTGTTATCGGAGTCTATAGAAAGCGTCGGAAGAGAAGTGAGTCCATGTGACAGAGTTACAAGAGGTACTCCATTTAAAGTCTTGTAATTCAACCTACGGTCTGGGTCCTCAGCGTCCAAATTTTGGTTTGAGTATGGGGCCACATTGATTTTCTGGGGTCCAGATGTCAGACGAAATCTCATCCAAAACCTCCGATCATAAAGATACCAAGGTGAGAAGTTGGTGTCTATAGTAGCATCAAATCCTATGCTTGAAGGTTCGTGTCGCATCAATGGTTGGCGAGAGAAACTGAAGTTTAGCAATTTTGCATCTTGATCGTAGCTTGCAGCAATCGATAGATTGAGGCAAGTGGCTTTATGTTCAGTGACTGGATTACTGAGAGATGACAGGAGCAATCGGGGCACCACAGATCGCTCAAGTTTAGCGTATGACCAGTGATAATGCTTGACTGACGACAAGGGGTAGAGTACGTAGTACAAAAGTCTGCTCAAAAACATTTCTCGATGAAGCCCAAGCTTTTCAATAGGAACGCAAAGATGTAGCGTTCCGTACCTCTCATCTAGATTATATAGTTGCGCCGCTTTCAAGTTGTCAATTAGCCCTCTGATCCGTTTCTCCATTTCATCCACGAAGAGACACACATCGTTTCTCAACTCACTCACCGGGATCCGTATGCAAGCACCCAGCATCAAATACGAGACCTTTCTCTTCAGAAGGCTCGACGCATCTGAACTGAGCAAGTAGCGGTAGAGGTTCCTCTTGGTGAGCCCGATGTCTTGGTTCGTATAGTCTTCAAACCATCGCACATTATGCCTCTTACAAGTAGCTATTATTTCTTCCTTCGTGAACAGCAATAGAGGTCGTATAGTTCGAACCACAGGAAAGTGTTGCGAAGGTCCTAAGGGCTTCACCGGTAAAACACCACTCTCTTGCAGCCCCACCAACCCAAACATCGACAGATTCCCCATAAGCCGCATAATAAACGTCTCGAGCTGATCATCTAGAGAATGCGCCAAAAACAAGTTGTCATATCCCTCCCTGTAGCACGTATCTCGCATCACCTCATACCTCTTGGTCCTCGCAACCTCTTCGAAGTTGTTGATGCTTCGCACTTCCTTCTCATATCTCAACCGCCGCACGATGTGCTTCACTCCCCACTCGCCAACTATTTGCCCGATCTGCTCTATCTCCTTTCCCGTTTCCTCTCTATAGCCATGGTCTATCGTGATTGCGGATACCTCAACTTCTCTATCGTATATTCTTCGGTAACGACTTAGCAAATACGTAAGGCCTAGCGAATCGACTCCACCCGACAAAGCGACCAAAATCCGTTTCGGAACACTACCGTTACCAAAACACTGTGTCAATGCCTGTCTGAACACCGCATCGCTAATCATAAGACTACTTGTCGGTACCCATCCATCGTTGTTGCAATAGTCAAGATGGTGATTTTGATATTCCGATGACCAAGCTATTACATAAGCAGTAAAAAAAATCAGTTTTTCCACATTACTCATATTTCTCTCCAGAAGAGTCGTAGATTGTGTAAAAAGATTTGAAAGCGTTGTTTGTAGGTTGGACATACAGTCTAATAGAATGACAGACAAGGAAACTGGAAACCAGTTCTTTAGCTTCCCCAAAGAGGAAGAAAAAGTGTTCAATGAGTGGCAAAAAGTGGATGCTTTTCAGCGGTCGCTAGAATTGACCAAAGACCTCAAACGGTTTGCATTCTTTGATGGACCTCCATTTGCTACCGGTACGCCTCATTATGGACACCTCTTGGCATCTACTGTGAAAGATATTATTCCACGGTATGCCACTATGAACGGACACTATGTGGAGAGGAGATTTGGATGGGATACCCATGGGTTGCCAGTTGAGCATGAGATCGACAAGAAGCTAGGCATCACTGGAAAAGAGGATGTGATGAAGATGGGTATAGAAGCTTACAACAAGGAGTGCCGTTCTATTGTGATGCGTTACGCGGATGAGTGGCATACAGTTGTCAACAGGATGGGTAGATGGATTGACATGGAAAACGACTACAAAACGTTGTATCCTGAGTTTATGGAGTCTGTTTGGTGGGTTTTTAAGGAGCTCTTCAAGAAAGACTCTGTTTACAGAGGATTGAGGGTGATGCCATACTCTACTGGTTGCACAACCCCGTTGTCGAATTTTGAAGCCCAACAGAATTACAAGGATGTCAATGATCCAGCAGTCACTATTGGTTTCCCTCTTAAAGACGACCCTAACACATGGCTAGTTGCATGGACCACCACTCCATGGACTTTGCCATCCAATATTGCATTGGCAGTGAACCCAGACTTCGAATATATCAAGATTTATGATGAGGAGAAACAGAGACACTATATTTTGTTAGAACCTTTGTTGAAGACTCTATACAAGAAGCCTGCTTCTGCAAAATTTAAGATTGTAGATAGAATCAAAGGAAAGGATCTTGAGGGTTTGAAATATGAGCCTCTCTATAACTACTTCTATGACCGCTTCAAGGACGATGGGTTTAGAGTCATTGTTGCTGACTATGTTACAGCAGACTCTGGTACAGGTGTAGTGCACCAGTCTCCAGCTTTTGGTGAAGTCGATTTTGCCGCTGCTACTGAGGCAGGTGTTATTAACGAGAGAAGAACACCTCCAAACCCCGTGGACGATAATGGTCGTTTCACGGAGGCTGTTTCAGATTATGCTGGTCTTTATGTTAAGGATGCAGATAAGAAAATCATCAAGGATCTCACAGAGAACGGTAGACTTTTGGTCAGTACTCAAATTAAGCACTCGTATCCTTTCTGCTGGAGATCTGACACCCCATTGTTATACAGAGCTGTGCCTGCTTGGTTCGTCCGTATCACAGAGATTGTGCCCGACATGTTGAAAAACGTGGAGAAAACCCAATGGGTTCCAAATACCATTAAGGAAAAGAGATTTTCGAACTGGATCGCTAATGCTAGGGATTGGAATATTTCCAGAAATAGATATTGGGGTACACCTATTCCATTATGGGTTTCAGATGATTTTGAAGAAATTGTCTGCGTTGGTTCTATTGATGAGTTGAAAGAGTTATCAGGTAACAAAGATATTACCGATATTCATCGTGATAGCATTGACCATATTACTATTCCGTCCAAAAAGGGTAAAGGTAACTTAAGAAGAATCGAGGAAGTTTTTGACTGTTGGTTTGAATCTGGATCTATGCCTTATGCTTCTCAGCATTATCCATTTGAAAACAAGGATGCTTTCGCCAAAGGATTTCCAGCAAACTTCATTTCCGAAGGTTTGGATCAAACCAGAGGATGGTTTTACACCTTGACAGTTTTAGGAACACACCTTTTTAATACAGCTCCTTACCAGAATGTCATTGTCTCCGGTATTGTTTTAGCGGCTGATGGTAAGAAGATGTCGAAGAGACTCAAGAATTATCCTAATCCTTTGGAAGTTTTAGACAAGTATGGGGCTGATTCATTGAGATTATATCTTATCAACTCCCCAGTGTTGAGGGCTGAAACATTGAAGTTCAAAGAGTCTGGGGTTCGTGAAGTTGTTTCAAGTGTATTGTTGCCATGGTATAACTCCTTCAAATTTTTGAAAGACGCTGCCGATATCTACAAAAAGGAAAACGGCAAGGCTTTCTTATACGACAGCTCGCGTAGGTCCACTAATGTCATGGACAGATGGTTATTGGCTTCTATTCAATCTTTGGTCCAATTCATCCATGAAGAAATGCAGAGCTATAGATTGTACACAGTCGTTACGAAACTTTTGAAGTTCATTGATGATTTGACAAACTGGTATATCAGATTCAATCGTCGCCGTATCAAAGGGTATTCGAGTGAAGGTTTGGAGGATACATTATTGGGTCTTAACACTTTATCTGAAGCATTATTAATCATTTCAAGAGCAATGGCACCTTTCACTCCCTTCTTGGCTGACGGAATCTACCAGAGATTGAGAGAATTCATTCCTGAAACAGAGTTGAACAAGTTATGTGTCAATCCAAATATCGATGATATCAGAAGTGTGCATTTCTTATCTTATCCTGAAGTTAAGGAAGATCTCTTTGATAAAGAAATTGAGGTTGCAGTCGCTAGGATGCAAAAGGTTATTGATCTTGGTAGAAACATCAGAGAAAAAAAGTCAATTTCTTTGAAAACACCATTGAGAGAATTAGTAATTTTGAATTCTGATGAAGGATACCTTAAAGATGTGGAGTCTTTGAAGGGCTACATCATGGATGAATTGAATGTCAGAGATGTCGTTATAACATCTGACGAAGAGAAGTATGGTGTTCAGTATACGGCCGTTGCTGACTGGCCGGTTCTCGGTAAGAAACTTAAGAGTGCAGCTAAAAAGGTCAAAGCTGCGTTGCCATCGGTTTCTTCAGATGATATCAAGGAATTTGCAGCCACTGGAAAAATCACAGTCGATGGTATTGATTTAGTAACTGAGGACTTACAAGTCCAACGTGGGTTGCCAGAAGAAAAGAGCTCAGCCGGCAGAGAATCCAGATCTCAACAGGATGTCTTGATTATATTAGATGTCAATTTATATGCTGACTTGCAAAGTGAAGGTATTGCTAGAGAGTTGATCAACCGTATCCAAAGATTACGTAAAAAAGCCGGATTGAACGCCACTGATGATGTCAAGGTGGAGTATGAATTGAAGAAAGATACAATTGATTTCGAAAAGATGCTCAAGACACAGAACGAAATTATTTTGAAATCCACTAAATATCCGGTTGATAAGGTAGCAGGTTCCTCATCGTCCAACCTCATAATCGACGAAGAACAGGTTATTAATGACACCATTTTCAACTTAAGGCTTTTGAAATTATAGGCTTGAATATATTATTCAATCTTTATAAAGTGTATAAATTAATTTATATTTACATTTTGATTCTATTGAATTATCCAGGAGCTCAACCCTGCACCACCTATAACTGAAAACTGCCTACTGTTGATTCTTGTTGACATGCTGCATCCCGTATCGGCAACAGTAGTATAACAAGCTGCAATACAAGATAACTTATCATCATATGACCATACTCGAATGATTTGATCAACAGATGTTACAAATATTCGGTTACCAGGTAAGACAGAAATAGAAGTGATCGTTGATGACGCTGCACTTTCAATATAACTAATGACTTCAAATTGGATTGAACCATTTTGAAGTTCGATAGACAGTAAAGCAAGGGCATTGTCATCTCCTCCGGTAAGCAAATGAAATTTTTCTTTCTCCTTCACTAGTGCCATGGCCCTTATTCCATTTTGATGTATTTGCTGGTTAATCAACATCAAGGACATGCTTTCAGACAATCCATTAATACCAGAATTAGAAAGGCTCCAAATAGTGACAAAACCATCTGTCGAGCTAATTACGAGATATATACTTTCTGCTTCTTGCAAAAATTCAACATTCAAAATGCAACATGTCTTATAACGACTCTGCAGCTTTATAGTGAAAGTTTGAGTTTCTGTATCAAAGAACCATATCCGTATGTTTGAGTCTGAATAAACCGTAGCAATCAAGAAACCATTTTGTAGTTCTAATGAAGCAAAATCCATTATTCGTAAATCTGGAGATGCACTTTGGGGAGGAAGTCTACTAAATTCTTGTATCAAAGGGGTGATAGAATTCTGAGATGAGTTGATTCTCCAAATGAAGAATTCTTCATTAGCAGCTGAGCTAGCAGCATATTCACCATTCAAAAAAGACACATTTTGCAAACCAGAGACATGGTTGTTCATGGTCCAGATATTGCAGACAACACCATTCTCATCCAACGTGCTTAATTTTATCGTTGAATCTTCTGACGCAGTCATGATTAGGCGGGAATTATTTGATAACAAATCAGGACTAGCAGCAACACTTCTTATCTCTCTCCCATGAGTACCCTCAAATAAAATACCGTAGTTGCTTTGTTCAAATCGCAGTTTGAAATGCTTAATATGCAATATGGATTTATTGATGTAGACAAAACAGAGATTTCTTTTGTCTTCTTCATCATGAAACAATTTCCACTGTCTATGAGATCCACCACAGACTTCATTATGAATTTCGATTTGTTTGGTTTCATTCCAAATATAAAAGGTAGAAGATTTGAACCCATGAAGAATTAAATCACCATTATCATACCATCCGCCTTCCAAAAATCCTTTAGATAGCTTGTTGATATGCATGGTATGTAATACTATATCGTTGTTTTTCCATTCAATACTAGCGTTGACATAGTACTCATCTCTTACTGTGAGGAGAAGCTGCATTGACGCCACTTTGGAGCTTAAAATTGACAATGAAGTGATCGTGTCACCAGGTGTTATTTTCTTAAAAATCTTTGAGGCTTTAATAGAAAGATCGTTCAGGGAAAGATCGAAAATGGCCAAGGATGAAAATCTAGATCCCAATATTAGACAATTGTTTTCAGTGTCTACCACCATGCTTGTGGCCGAGAAAGTCGACTGGTTTGGATTTTCAAGAAGTAGTGAATCTCTGAGAACGAGCTCATTATTTCTTGTATAGAAAATCAAAAGCTTTTTAGGTATAGTTGGATTAGGACAGTCCAATAATAGATAAAAATTACAATCATCATCATGACATGAGAGAAGATTGGTCAATTTAAATGCCGTGAGTGATTCATTGCGAATAAATTCTTTTCTTGGTTGATCTTTGTTTGATTTGAACAGTAAAAGTAACAAGTCACCATGATGTGTAGCCACCACTAAGCTGTTTGTCTTATTACATCCTTTCATCAATCCAAAATTGTCAAAATGCTTTCTTTCTTCTGCAGTTGAGTCTATAATTGAAAGCTCTGATGTATTATGATTGATTGAAAACATGTTCCCTTTGGACGTTAAGCATACCAACAAATCTAGGTTCTGAAACTTGAAGAATTGCTTGATGATCTCATTCTTAGCACATTTGAAGTTCAACTTTCCAGCGATATTTTCAAGTGGATATAAGGCAGCCAGCTCTCTATGCTGCAAATCTAACAACCTTATCTTCCCGTCAGCACCGCCAGTAACAATAACATTCAAGTTTTTATCATCCACATCACTTGCCCATATATGTTTTCCCAAATGAACACCTTCCCAAGAATCGGTTTGCAACAATTCATCAGTTTCGTTGTATTTCCATACTCGAACACTGCAATCTTCCCCAACACTAAGTATTTTAACGCCGTTCGCAGTATCCTTGAAGAAGCCCAAATTCCAAATTCTCGATCCATGTCCCCACCCAGTGGCAAGTAAACGGCCTGAAGAGGCATCAGAAAGCTGCACCGACCTGTCATCTGAACAAGAAATTATGTATTTTCCAGTAAGATCAACTTTGACACCAAAAATTGAACCTTCGTGGGTCTTCAAGTTGTGAATAATCAGACGGCTATTCAATTCCCACAATATCACACCGTTCATGACCGTTCCTGCCGCAACCAAGACTTTGTCATCGGAAACTTTTTGGATGGACCCACTGTATAAGATCGATTTCTCATTACAGTGAATTTTCTCTATCAATTTAAAATCCATCTTATGAGTAATATCTATCGATAATACAGTGTTATGTGAGTTTAGAACATATAAGACATCTTCATTAAAGAAAAGGGCACTTATGATCCATTCATTCATTCTCTTCTCTACAATAGATGTTTTGTTTTTGATAATTTCTGAAAAATCGAAGACCAGGAAAGACCTCGACCCTCCAATGAAGACCTTCGTGCCATCAGGACTCATACAGATCACATGTATCTTGTTTCTACTGAATACCTGTTTGTCGAAAATCAAACTGGAACCGTCTTTCTCAATCTTGAAGACTTTCAATCTGGGTCCATATCCCGCTAACACATAATTGGAGAATATTTTCAAGCTATTGACTGGCCCATAGTGCTCTAACAGGTGAAGGTAGCTTTCATTCACCGATGATAAGGGATTCAAACTCTTAAGTTCCATTGGCCCTATTGAATCTACAATCTCATCTCCAGCTCGAAATTTTTTGACTTTGAAAAATTCATATACCGGAACATCTATAATCTATAAAACATTGATTTTTAGCGACTAACTAAAATGATTCAAGTATCATTTAATGTACTTAAGAAATCTTCTCCATACTTTTTACAATATTCTTTGGATGACACTATTGCACATTCCGCAACCATATCATTGTAGCCAGTGTCTTTTGACATGGAGTGTGCCATCTTTGTTATTATCGACACTAGATTCTCGAAATGAATTACATGTACACTTGCATCAGCAACAGACAAGGTTAAAGTAGCATAGTCATTCTTTGAGTCCTTAGAGACCAAAGAAATTCCATTGGGAATCAATGCACTTGGGTTTCTCTCCGCACATCTCATTTCCGGGACAGACCAGCCGTCGACAGGTATGTTGAATGACATATATGATGAGATGTGGCCTATTTTGTAGCGATCTCCCGATTTGATGATGGTGACTAGGTTGGGGCGATACATACCGCTTCCACACCCACAGTATGATAGATGGGCTCTGGCAAAGCCAAACCAGACCTCCTCATCGAGATCAATAAAGTTGTTCAAACTGACCATTTGCGTCCCTCCACGCAAGGGCCCAACTGCGGTTTCTTCCATGTCCTTACTACCCACGTAATCGTATTTGCAACTAGAGACTCCATTTGTTAAGTCTTCAAGACTGCATTTCAAGATCTCCATTTTGGTCCATCTGTATACGAAATATAAGTTACGGTCGTAAGGGTTTCTTTCCTTGATGCTAATGAATGGGGTCCAGTTTTTCTGGACTTTTTCTCTGTGCTTTCCTAACATAAGCTCTACAGCCCGGTTGTAAATTACCCCATCTGTACTAGGGTTGCTCATGCCATCCATATTGCGCTTTCCCATTTGAAACCTGAAGGGCCATGCCATGAACATCAGCCTGTAGTATGAGAATGACAAAGAAAATTCTTTCTCTTCCTTGGAAACCTCCTTGTCGACCTTGCGGTGGTACGAGTTATAGATTATGACCGGCTCCATGGATCCGTGACTGTTCTTTACGAGAATCATTCTTGGATCTTCTGGTCCATAGAACCGTTTTGTCAAGTACTTCGAGCTGACATAAAATGGTATAGGCAAAAAACGAGGAAGTGTAACTGTTTGCTTCTTGGGCAACCCTGTGGCGGGGTCATTAGAAGGGACAATGATATCCACATTGTCGATTTCCTTCCAGTTCTCGTCAAATGCCTGCGCATACACTAAACTCAAATTAGGCGCCTTCTTGTATCGCTTCATACTGAATAGCACTCTCGAAACCATGAAATGAATCCCGTATTCCTCGAGCCACACAGAGGTCCCCGAGAACTTGAACAACGACGTGTCTACGACACCATCCAGAATGAACTTCTCCAAGTCCTTGAAAAAAGGCTTCAAGTCTTGCATTGCAAGCTCGGTCCTCAATTGCTCAAGGAGAATCCGTGCCATCTTCTCATATTGATCTTCAAGCCTGTCGTACCCACTCACGCTCAACTTCACATTACGCTCCACATCCTTGCACATCTGTTTGTTGGTCTCCGACCCAAACACCTTCACGTCGTAGTCCTGGTAGCTGTTCAGCGTGTGCACCTCACTCAAGCCGCTCAACTTACCCAGGACACCAACCAAAGTATGGTTGGCGTAAATGTCGCTGTTCTCCTTGAGTAACCGCTCTAGCTCAGCATCATCGAACTTCTTGTTGTATACCACCAAGTTTTGCAGTCCGTATGTCGATAACCTGCGCCCACTTGACCCAAGCTTCTCAATGTACAGATATTTAGCATCATTTAATGATTTATAAGTTGATGCATGGAGTATAACTACGGTAGTGATTGCTAATGCAAGAAAAAGCAATGATCTAGTGATCTTGTTTCTAGGTAGCATCTTATATCATATACACAAGATACTTGAGTTTTCAAGACTAATTACTACGGAAGACATTGTAAAGCATATATAGTTTAAAGAAAATAATTCACAGCCACTTAAAAAGTAGTGTTTGTAGCATTGGCCGCTGGCAACTATCAAAAAATTCAAGTCCTGTATTGGACTTCAACGAGATTATTTCGACAGGCTCCCATTTGCATGGGTAGAGCGTAGCGAGGCCGAAGGTCTGATGCAAGGGATCTAGGGGTGTCAATTGGTGTCTTTGAGGACATATCTGATGTGAGTGTGTGAAGACAGAGAGGAAAATAAAGTGATGGAGCTTTCAGTGTGTTTGATGGCACGATGATGTCTTGAGCAATATACAAAACGGTCGCAAATTGACGATGTGCGAAATTATCTGCGGAACACTCTGATGCACACTTTTGGGAAGGCACAACAGTGTGGAACCACACGTGTACCATCTTGAGATTTGATGGTTCCATTTTGCGTTAGGAGACCCGCATTTTTCATGGTTGTGTTTCCAGATGCGCGAAATACCTGCGGAAGAGAACGGAGAGATGGTTGAGCATAGTGTAAAGTGTTATATAGAGAATTGTGCTCAAAGCCACTTAGTAAGGTCGGAGGATTTTGGTTTTCTCCTAAAATGTAGACCGTGCACATAAAGAGTTACGGATAAACAGAACAATAGGTGTTCCTGAAAAGCGGTTGTGCGAACTTGCATAGCGGAACTGGTTAAAGACATATATCAACTTCGTACACGAGAGAAATGGGGGATGGAGAGCATACAGACCCATTTCGAAGGAATACCTGCTTGGGAAACTTTTAGTCAGCTTTGATGGAGGTTATGCAAGAACGTGTTAAGATCTTACGGCGGATAAATCGTTTAGTGAGCTGCAGGGAAGCTGCAATATGCGATCTGTAGTCGGAAACCTTGACTTCGTAGTTGTGGGTCTTCGCAATTGAATGGGTGTCACGAGTAGAAGCCGAAGTAATGTGAGGTAGACTTACCTGGTATTCTGGCCACGAAATGAGAGCGTTTCGTGCCGAAATCGAACATAGAGCAACCGATATGACACTGTTAGCGCTTCTGCAAGTTTGATAGATTTCGCGCTAAATATTTTTCGCCTACATTAGACAGGAAGCAAATATAGTGACTGCGAGAGCAAACGTGGGATGAACTCATATATAGTTGCTTTGAAAAGCAATACCTACTAGAGCCGTGAAAGTATGCTCTTTTGGGACTACTGAACGTTGCGAGAAAGATAGGAAGGGTTTGGATCATGATAGTAGGTTTTTTTCGCATTTTCTTGACTATACAAGTATACTTGAGTGTTTGAAGATCCCATATATGGCGAGAGAAGAGAGGGAAGTTGAAAAGGTAAAAGGGGTACTCAAATGTTGCCCTTCTCGACGACAAGTGCTTCGATAACCGCCATTGCGGCGTATAGTCTATTTTCAGCCTCTTGGAAAACCAATGAGTTTTCGCTGTAGAAGACGTCATCGGAGACTTCTTCTTGGTGTCTTGGAAGACAATGCATGAACTTCCACGAAGGGTTTGCTGCAGAGTTCTTGATAAGATCTCCTGTTATCTGATAGCCCTTGAACTTTTCTAGTTTGGAAGCTTTTTGGGATTCTTCACCCATAGAAATCCAGGTATCAGTGACAATTACATCGGCACCGTTCAATGCTTCAGTAGGATCGTTGGTGACGGTGAAACTAGACCCATTTGTCTGTGCCGTTTCTCTGATGTGAGCCTCTATGTCGTGGTCAAACTCAATGCCTTTGGGTACCGAGACCGATACTGAAATTCCTGATTTCACTGCCGCAGTTGCGAGATCGTTCAAGACATTATTGACATCACCAATCCATGTCAATTTGAGTCCTGCAGTCTTTTTGAATGTTTCTTTGATTGTTAATATGTCCGCAATTGCTTGTAAAGGGTGGTGCTTATCGCATAAAGAGTTGATAATAGGCACATCTGATGCCGCACACAAGTCAAGTATTTGTTGGTGTTTATCAACTCTCGCAAAAACGCAAGAAACCATAGAGCTTATGACCCTGGTAGTGTCATAAATAGTCTCATTGACTCCTAGTTGAATATCGTCTTTGCCCAAGAACATAGGTTGGGCACCGAAAAATGATGCAGCACCTTCGCTGCTAATTCTGGTTCTTGTAGACCTCTTTGTGAAGAGTAAAGCAACCAATTGACCGAGCAATTTTTGGTGATACTCGGTCAGCAAGTTTTGTTTCCTGGCGATTTTGAGTTTTTCAGCTCTTGAGATCAATGAACTAAACTCCTTATCGGTGAATTGAGCAATGTTCACCAAATGACGGTGCTTTGAGGCTACTCTCGAGCTATAAGATAAGAGTCTCTGGCTCAACATATCGTATTGTAGACTTGTAGTATTCAATCAAGGAACCTGGTTGATGATATATATAATGACTCACTGAAAAAGGAATCTTGAAAATTTTAAGCGCGGTTTCGAATCTTGGAGTGGACACAAAACCAATATTCCTACTACTCAAGAGGCCCCATGCCATATAGTTATATGGTATGTCAATCGTTGATATCTGAGAAATGCGATTATATAGTCTAGAACATGAGACAGTACTACAGCGTGGTGTTGGTAATGTATACGGTACTCAATTGTCAGATAAGTTGGCAATGAGACTTTGCTTCGCACTGTATACTACTATCAACTCTTCATTTAGATTATGCAATTTTGCTTCGTTTTTTTCCTTTTCATCCAGCAAGTCTTTTATGTGTGCCTCGAGGGCTGCTATGCGGTCAGGTAGAGCTAAGGGATTGGCCGACAGATGTTTTTTCTGAGAAGTCCTGGATCCAGTTGCATCTATGTCGTTACTTTCGTCACTCATTATTTCGTAGTCGTATCTGTCTTCGTCTAGTTCTCGCTTCTTTTCAGCCTCAAGAATGAGAGGTTCATCGTCAGCATAATCATTGTAGTCTTCCATCTCAAGGTCTTCATCTGCTTGCTTCGCAGCTTTGTTTTCTCCTTCGTTATACTCATCTTCGAGTAGCTTTTTATCGATGAGCTCGAGGCTTGCAGTTCTAAACTCGCCTAACGAGTAAACAGGTGCTGTCCTTACTGAAGTGTTCTCGGATGCCATGATTTTATCGATTTCCTCTGGATTCTCAATGACAGGTGCATTTTCAGAATCTTCATCCAGTTCCTCATTGAACTTTATAGCGTTCATTTCAGTTTGCGCTTCGTCTTCATGTTGTTTACTTCCAAAACTACTGGAAATCTCATCTTCTTCTAGACTATCCCCATCTCTGAATATCCGAGTACTCAGAACCTTACTGTATGCTGGGATCCCGGTCTTGTTTATCTTTTTAAGCTTCAACTTCGGTGCCTTGATCGCTTCGTCATGTTCATCATCCAAGCTCAATTTACTTCTTTGAGACGCCTTTTTGCCCTTCACGATTTTCTTCTTGAATGTAGGCTTACTCACTTTCCTGCCAGGGTGAAGTTCATCATCGATTAAATATTCCATAGTATTCCACTATACTTGAGTATTTGATGCTTTACTTGATACTGTATACTTCAATATTTTTTTTCTTCCATAAAAACCTCTCATCGAGATCTCACCAAAAATTTTGGCTCAAAGTTGAGGAAGGGGAACAGGAGGATTACAAGTGTAAAGATGTCAGAATTGTCTCAGAAGGCCCAAATCTTGCATTCAAAAATGCTTGAGGCCAGTTCCTCGACGTTGTTTAGTCAGGAAGAATTACAAGATTCAATGCATATAAAGAACCCTGTTGATTTATTGACTGTAGCACAAGAGTTAATAGATAGGAACTTGATAAAATTGGTTAAACATGGTGACGACTTACGATTTCAGGCCGTTTCTCAAGACGATGCCAAAAGGATCACACTGATGAGCGAAGAAGAGGCGATGATTTATTCATACATTGAAGCTTCAGGAAGAGAAGGAATTTGGACCAAAACCATCAAGGTCAAGACCAATCTTCATCAGCACATAGTAGTGCGTTGTTTGAAGTCTCTAGAGGGTCAAAGATACATCAAATCGATCAAATCAGTGAAGCATCCCACAAGAAAAATTTACATGCTTTATAACCTTCAGCCGTCTATAGATGTTACAGGAGGGCCATGGTTCACCGATTCTGAGTTGGACACGGAATTCATCGATTCCCTTCTGTCTGTCATCTGGCGTTTCGTGGCATCAAAATCATATCCATCATCATTTCAGCAGGTTTCTTCTAATACAAATTTGGTGCAAGCATCATACCCGTACAACTACGGGGGCTTCGTTGGCATAGACGCTATTATGGAGTTCATAACATCAAATAATGTAACGAACATTGATTTAGCCATTAATGACATACGATCTCTATGTGATGTGCTAGTTTACGACGATAAATTGGAACTAGTGAAAAATTCCACGGATACGTACAAGGCAACATGGCAGAGTGTGGTTGAGGCAGGATACGGAAAAGCATACGAAGAAGAGAACCAAAATTTAATATCTGAATCATTCAAAGCCCTTATCACTAGCAAAAAATTTTCAATATTCGATTTCCACTCTGGAATTGATAATGAGTCTGAGGACACTGTGTACCTAGACTCGTGGATTTTGAATTAATGAAAGGCATGCAAACGCTTACTACTAACGGAAAATATCATATATAGAGCATGAATTGTTAATCGCAATTGTAAACCATTGATCTGTAGACCCATAATTATTGATTCAAAGTCATTGTAAAGATTACGACTTTGGTGTGCAGTATATTTGTTTTCTATATTTGGGGACAGGTTTTCCGTCTTCGCTCAAAAGTTATCGGCGCAAATATAAGCTCTATTCAACACAATGCCTGAGAGCAGCCTCAATATAGACCAAGTTCGTAATAAAGGCGGTAGCTCTGAGACGGGAACGAGAAAAGTTCTGTCAAGAAGAAAAGCCCTTCAAGATTTTTATCGTATAAATAATGAGCTGAAGAGCCAAACAGAAACCGATGAAGCAGAAAACTCGCCACAGAGTGGCAGCGAAGGGCCGGATAACTATGAAGAGTTTATCAAAGACCCATCAAAGCTAGATGAATACGTCAAAAACAGCTCCATTGAAAATATCATAAAGGTTAGAAACCAAATCACTGGGAAATTGAACTCCCAAAACCAGACCAAGAAATCGATAATATATGACAACTACTATGAATTGATCAAGCTTTCCCAGATTTTGAATGGCATTCTCTCTGGAAGTACAATGCTGAAAAACCAATCGGATGGGTTCAAAGTATTAGCTGGGGATGAGCTCAAAGTGAAGAAAGATGCAGATTATGTGGATGAGGTTTTGAGAGACTTATCGAATTTCGTTTCCAGCGAAGTAGATTCGTACAATGGTGACTTTGAGACGGTCATAACGAGGATGAAAGCTGATGCATCAAGAGAATCAGAACTGACTACGTCTCGCGAAGTCCCTAAAGTAGATAAATTGAGCCAAATCGATCTGAACGATGCATTCACGTTAACGCAAGAAATTAGCACATTGCTAAAAAATGACCCTACAGAAATTCCGGGAGACGTTAAAAGTTCTTTACTATCCGATATACAAGGTATATTGAAGAAGTTACGTATGCCAGAAGACGAATTATTAATTATACAGCTCAATCAGCTCGAGGCTAAATTAGCATAATGCATGAGATCATATTATGTTATCTACACCATGATTCTTGAACTTTTTGCCAGATCTATCAGATGCTCTGAATTCAAAACGTGTTCCCACTAGAGTGAAACCAACCGCATCATCCCCAGTTTCATTCATTTCGTCTGGTAGTATAATGTCAAACGAAAATAGAGAATGTTTTTTCGGTATCATTCTGAGTCCTCCTATAGATTCTTTCGGTGTGAACTGAGATTTGCCTTCACACCATTCTTTGGAATCTTCGGATCGAGGAACGCATATAATGAATGTATGTTGTGCATCCCAAACAACTATGCCACGAAGACCGACAGTGGTAGTGTTGGAAGATCGCAAGACTGTTAAAAGACAGCCAGTAAGGTCTGCACTAGATAACTTTGAAAGTATCGTCGTAGAAGTAGGTAGACTCTTGTTAGGAAACAATAAATTTTGCATGTAATTCTGCCATAAGTTTGCCAAATTGCCAAAATCCTCAAACAATGGTATGCTGTAGTATTTCAAGTATTTTTCCATAGGAAATGGAGTGGATGCATTAGATTTTTTATGATTCTGTAGTTTCTTGATTAGCTTCTTTTGTCTCTCTAGTGTTGTAGAGAAATATTCTTTTAACTCTTGCCTTGTATTATACTTTCTTTCTGATCTTTCTTTATCATTTTTGGTCTTACCTTGAAAGTCCAACTTCTTGACTGGCTCTTCTGCTTGTGTGGGTGTCAATATTAATGATGGTTTCTGATCACCCGTAATAGAATATCTAGTAGATAGAAGTGTATTTATTCTTTCATCCGAAGAGAAGCATCTTGTAAGAAGATGTCTCTCTATAATGTTATCTCTATTCATATAGTGGAAGAACAAATTGAAGATGAGATGAAATAGAATTGAAAAATAGATTCGAGCATAAATTTCAATCTTAGATTTTGCACATCGTATTTGGTTTCAAGAGTCAAGGATGTTTTCCGTAGTGGGAAAACTATCCAGGAGTTTCAGTCTTACCAAAGTAACTTCGTTCAGTTATTCTAGAAGATTTTTTGGCGGTCTAAATGTGCCTTTCCAAGAAGAATTATCTGAAGCAGACTATGAAGATTTCAACTTACAAGACTTTCAACACTTCAAAGGTTTGGCTTCGGAGCAACCAGAAAATAAGAGAGACAGAAATAAAGGGAAAGTGTTCTCTTGTAACACTGATGACTCGAATGTCAGTTTAGAAGATGTCGCAGAAATACGAAAGCCAATGGTTTTGGTATCACGATTGAACGATCCATACATGAATTTGGCTATTGAAGACTACCTATATAACAAGATGCCAATACCGAAAGAATCATCGGTAAATTATAACCGATTGTTCTTGTACATAGACTCTCCGTGTGTTGTGGTGGGTAAAAATCAAAATGCGTGGAAAGAGGTGAATGTTCCTCTTCTAACATCACTTGGTATTCCACTTGTTCGAAGAAGATCTGGAGGGGGGACAGTCGTCCATGACCTAGGTAATGTAAACTTCTCATTCATGACTACCAAGCAGAAATTTGATCGTTTCAAGTTCGCCGAGACAGTAAAGGACGCTGTCAACAGCTATCCAGATTCAAAGTATAAGTTAATGGTAAATGAAAGAGGTGATATAACGACTGAAAAACAATCTGATGGAATTTTCTATAAAGTAAGCGGATCCGCATATAAATTATCCAAGGGTAAGTCTTATCATCATGGAACTATGCTTCTCGATGTGAAATTGGATGTATTGAGCAAATTACTTTCCAGAGATGAGTCAAAGATCGGTAAGGTAGACTCAATGGGATCCGTCGATTCAATCAAATCAAAAGTAAAGAATATAGAGTTACAGAGTGATGTTTTCATAGATTTGGTTTCAAACGCATTTTGGAAAGAGTATGGAATTAACTCAACCAACAAACCCAACAATAAAAATAATGATTATGATGATAAGCCCAGTCCACAAATAGAGCAAACAGCAGACAGCATATCAGCTACTCATAATTTGAATGAATATACAGTCATAAACATAGGAGACGTGAATTTACCCAAGGAAGTTTTGGAAACCACAAATGAATTGAGGGAATGGGACTGGCGATTTGGTAATACCCCAAAGTTCACACATGAGTTCTATAACGCCAAGCTTGGGTTCAGCATAAAGTTTCATGTCGATAGAAAGGGTATTTTATCCAAATACGAGTTAGCATTTGAAAAGGAAGGTGAAAAACCTTCTGGGAAATTAAGGGAGGCTTTCGAATTCCTTGACGTTGCAATCAAAAGAGGTGATCTATTATACAAGGGTAGTGATATCGCAGGTTATGTATTAGACGACGATGTTAGTGATTGGATTGGTCAATCTATTGATAATACCGTATAGAGATGCTTCGATACATATATATATATAGTTAAAAATATTCAATCAAAGAGTTGGTTTTGTTTCTATAAGACCATGCTTGCCTTTATAATTGGCGTATTCTGGCTCTTTCCAATTCTTTAATACCTCCGACTCATTCTCTAACTGGTAAACTTCAATTTCTAAAGGTCTGCAACAATCTACCATTTTCAGATCATCGTTGCCGTCGCTACTCTCGCCCCAACCCCACTGCGATAAATCACCCCCAGGGCATGCACTAATAGCCACAAGAAGATCTTGTTCCGCAAAAACTTCAAAGTAATCGTTCTTGGTAGCAGGACATGGTCCCATGAAATATTGATCGTACTCGTTCAAGCCTGTAACTTGAAAAACGTTCAAGACATCGTGCACATCAAATTCTGTCAACCCGTGCGGCATGACAGCACGAGTCAAGTTCGAATGGCAGTGGAAATTATTGTCCTCGCCACTAATCAACTTGTCAATATATGGGTCGCATCTCGTTCCCAAAGTATCGTGGACTCTTCCACCCCATTCGTCATGCCTGGCACTCATGGAGTCACCAGTAATTGTTACCAATGGCCGCAAATATGGTAGATTGGACCATAACCTGTCATACACTGACACATGTGCGGAGTGAATTTGCCGTGTCCGGGCTGCCCAAAACCTTTCCCTAGGATTGGAAGCATTCCATATATTCAAGTCGCAGACCTGCGGACCTTCAGGTGTAGTTATGCGAAAAACGCTTCTGGCTGGGATTTTCACAGCAATACCTGATCTGGGCTCGCATCTGTATTTCTCTACTAACTTCTTGTCTGCTTTAGCAATGCCGTCATATAAACTCTTGTCAGCATAAATTTTCGACCCAGGATGCGGATAATATGCAACCTTGTGCTTGGGTAAATTGTAGGTGGTCTTTTCTGGTCTCTGAGAAGAGACTGCCAATTCTTCGGCCTCGAGTGACATAATTCTGTTCTTCTTCTTTATCACGTTTCGGATTTTTTCTTTATAAACTCGGAAAAAATCACTACTTGTTAGGCCATTTCCAATGCAGTTGGAATCGCATCAACATATTTCGGTACTTGGGTTCCACAGTGGGCCTGATCGGAAGAGTCTTCAAAAATGCCGATATGTCGCGACATTTATTTTGAACGACATGTGCTCAAAAATGTCTCTCTTTTCTCCCGGTTAATCGGGTATCAGACGGTAAGCCCAAAGGCCGGAGGAGTGTGATCGTTACCTACCCCCTATAGCCGTACAAAATCTGGGGTAAATTCTGCGACCCTACAAATTGTAGGAGTTTGTGAATTGAACTCGAACTCTCCAGGATGTGGGGATCAGCGGATTTGAAACAACATATATAGGCAAGTTCCGCCTCTAAGTCTTACAAGATCTTTGATTAGAGGTAGAATCAAGAAGTCATCGGTTCTTCTTAGCTGTTAGTAGTAGCATATTGAATAATTAAGATGAGTGCTAGAATTGTCCATAGGTCTTTCTCCACCTCTTCTAGAAGCCTCACCAGTTACGGTTTCATCGGTCTTGGGCAGATGGGACAACACATGGCCAAACATATATACAATAAACTAGGTGACAACGATCAGTTGTATGTCCATGACGTTGATCCATCTGTTACCCAGAAGTTTGTCGAGACCGCTAAGAGGGAAAATGGAGTCAATGCACTGATGTTGCAAAGTGTAGACTCTGTTGGGTCTTTTGTCACGGAATTAGAAAAGCCAGCGGATTTCGTTATAACTATGGTTCCTGAAGGTAAGCACGTTAAGGGTGTAGTTGAGCAGTTACTTGAAGCATACAAGACTACTAGTGAAGCTAGTAATAGTGAAATGACTATCATTGACTCTTCAACAATTGATATTACAACATCTGTAGAGGTTCACGAGATGGTGAAAAAGGAGAGCCCAAAACTTGACTTCATTGATGCGCCAGTAAGTGGAGGGGTTGTCGGTGCTAGAAAGGGAACTTTGTCGTTTATGTTATCAAGGGAAAGTCATAACGACATCAAACCAGATTTGGAACAGCTTTTGCAAATGATGGGTGCAAATATTTTTCCTTGTGGACAAAATCATGGAACAGGTTTGGCTGCTAAATTGTCAAATAATTATTTGTTGGCAATTACCAACTTAGCTGTAGCCGATTCATTTCAATTAGCTAGAGCATTTGGCTTGAATCTTAAAAATTATGCAAAACTTGTGTCTGTATCTACGGGAAAATCATGGGCATCGGTGGATAATTGTCCCATTCCAGGAGTATATCCAGAAAATGAATTGCCATGTGATGTGGAATACAGAGGTGGGTTCGTTACTAAATTGACAAGGAAAGATTTGGTGTTAGCTACACAATCAGCAGAGCTGAAGAACAGATTTTTGTTCTTGGGAGATGTCGGGAAAAAATGGTATAACACAGCATGCGAAAGAGACGACTTGGCAAATCGTGATCTCGCAGTACTTTATGAATGGCTAGGGGAGATTAGCGAAACAGGGGATGGAAAATTGAAGGATAAAGTACGTAAATTTCAGTAAAATAACTTCATAAATAAAATATTGCCATACTTAGTCTATAATGTAGCTGTATCTGAAGCCGGGAACATTCTCATTCGGAGGGCTTTCATCTGACGCCTCGCCACTTGTTCCCGATCCTCTCGAATGGAATTCACTATCCCCAACTGTCAATTCATTTGCTTTGTCGGTGCCCGAAGAAAAGCGAATCTTTCTGAGCCTATCGGTATTGTCATCGACAACTCCAAAACTCTTCTGTCTTTCCTTCTTAACAGGAGAATCATCCAGCACACTCCCAAAAGTATTAACTTCTTGATAATGCTTTTTTATTCTAGGATTGCGTAACAGAGATAGATTTCCTCCGATTGCGGATCCTTTTGATGGGTCGTCATCAACAATATCAACGATTTCAGTTCGTAGAGCATCTATTTGCCCATAATTTCTGAAATTCTCAGGCACAAACAGAGTTATCGATGCATTTCTACTTTGTTCCTCTTCATGTCCTGTAGGCAATGATGACATAGAAGTGGTTAACAATGGCAAAGTCTGCTCAATCGGGGAGTCCGATTGGTATCCGGAGGAAATTGATGATTTTCGAGAGTGATTGCTCCTGTCTAATGATAAATTTGCAGCTTTATTGATTCCAAAGTCTTCGTTAGGTTTAATTGGAGAACTAGAAAAATTGGTTATGTCTTCCTCTTCTTGATCTGACCTCGTGCCTGGAATATTCATTGGCCTCAGTAAATACTTGTCATTATTGGCTTCATCATGTTTTCCATCAGAATGTGTATTATCAGTCTTGAGTTGTTGGCTTAACATAGCTTTAATTGATACTGGCTCTGATGATGCTGCAATTATAGGGGTCTCCGATGGAACCTCCGATGGTACTCTTCTCCTTTCGCTACTTGATGAGTTGTTTATACGCAATGGTGACATTGACTTAGGATCTTCCTCTTCATAGGCAGGAGGTAGGACAGATGGCGATAACATATTGTCATCACTTTCTTCAAAAGGCGGAGGGTTGAAAGACGGGCGTCTTAGCAAGTGAATGGGGCGCTGCATAGGTGAATTGATCTGGGGACTGAATGTTGCAGGGTGGGGAATTGCTTGAGGTGAGTTCAAAGTTGATTTCATAGATGATTCTTCTGGTTTATACAAGTTAGCTTCCAAATGCATATCCGCTTGCGGATAAGATCCCTTCCTTGTTGCCGCCTGATGAGTTTCAGGCTGTGCATTGTCACTCACTAAAACGTCATCAAGAGACATGCTGTTAAGCGTTGCTCCAAAATCATCTATGTTGGGCATTCTACCACCTAAATTTACTGGAATGACATCCGGCGAAAGGGGTGGAGTAGATACGTACATCTCTGAAAAATTATGCATATCTGTCTTATAACCATCATACGCTGGTAGCAATGTATTGCTGTGCAGCGCAAGAGGAGATAAAACATGAATCGGTGAGTCAATCAGTATTTCGTAATGCTTTCTTTTCTCTGGATTCTCAGGGTCCCTCTTAGATATTCGCAAACAAATTTTGATCCAATGATGAGACTGAATGTTGGTGAAAGATGTATCTGGATGTAGAACATAACTGTGCTTGCCATTTAAGACGCTGGGAACATATAACTGAAATTCGAGTTCCTTTGGTAAAACCTCGTCATCTTCTGAGTCTTCTTCAGGATTTATCGACAATAAGGACTTTCCTGATTGCGCTTTATGATCAAGAAGCAAATATTTCTTTGTTGGTTCCATTCGGTGTACTCTTTTGTTTTGACAAAAATATTCCAAATCTTCGGAAAGATACACTCTTATTCTATGCAACGAAACCTTGCCAAAAAGAGGAATGAAGCGAAATGCTAATGGCAAGTAAGAGTCCAATGTGATAGACTTTCCACTGATAACAATCTCATATCTAAGTTGGTCTTCCCAATCTCTAGAAATGACAATTGGTTCATTCTCCTGAAGACTCGATTCTGACGGAATCCTGACCACCTCTATGGGTAGTTTACCTGTGATATTGGGCTTGAAAGCGCCTGCACGGACAATTGAGAATTCAAGGTGATAACTGACATCTCCAAAATTTACCGAAGTCGATTCAGGTACAGAAGGATGCAATGGGTGCTCAAAATTGTATATATAATCGCCGACCGGAAAATGACCTGGTTTTGATGCATCAGCATCGGGTGCTGTAGACACAAATGTCAAATCACTGGAAGAATCGAGCGCACTTGGTGATGTGGCTCTCTTCACAAACGAAGCCGCTGGGGACATGCTTCTCGCAAGAAATCCTCTCCCGTCCATCGGAACAGGAGAAACTGCTCCTGATACGTTCTCTGATAAGCTTAGATGTGACACATCTGCATCTTGATAATTGGGCCTGGACGGTTCTTGGTATAAATCGGCACCCCCATTTGGCGCCGTAGAATCAGGCTGATAGAACGGCCACGTGTGTGAAATCAAGTCATTAATCTCAGAGTATGTAGTCTTCTTAGGTGGTATCCCCTCTGGCCACTCTGTTCTCTGTTGTCCTTTGAAAGTCAACGAAATCGATTTAATCTTAGACGGCTTCAACACCCTTAAGAACAAACATCCCCTCAACAACGTCGGTGGTCTCTCTGCGTACTCATTGGCATCGAATCCCTGAATGAATAAGTGTTTCTCTGGTGTTATTATATATACCTGTATCGAAGATGTTTGCGCTATTGGCTTATCTGGTAATTGAGGTATTAAGGATGAAATCTCATCTTGACCCAAATTAGACGTTATAGACGTCGTTAATTGCAGTGAAGGGAATAATGGTGAATTGGGACCGTTCATCATCATAAAAAACCACACCCCCGTCACTATATGTTTCTAAAAATTTGAACAGGTTTTTTAATGATGAAGTTGTATTAAGATAAAAGCTAAATCTAGTTTAGTTTTCAAGTCAATCTTGAGTGAGCAGATAAATTTTTCAAGAGCTCATCTGATCAGATTCAACTTTAATGTTAGCAAGAATTGGAATAGGGGTCCGAGGACTTTCTACTCAAGGCCTATCGGCTATAGAGCAGCTGAGAGTCAAACCTATGGACTTTGTTGGTGTCAACCTCAAATTTGGCTGGGTTTTAATACCGAAGACGCACTTTACATACCCATGGACGAAGAAAGAACTAAACGATACCTTAGATAAGGAGTACGGGACGGTAGATCCCGATAGTATAGACAAGAAGGCACTACAGATAACGGTTGACAAGTGGGTAAACCTGGTTGATTTGACACAGAAGCCAAAAAACCAGAAACTTACTAGAGCTGACATCGCAAATATGAAAGAGGATGCATTATATCGCATGCAATTGCGGGAGGAGAAGACCAAAAAACCACCAGGTGGTAAAAAGTCAACTAGGAAGCAGAGCACAGAAGGCTCGGGTAAATCACCGTTAAGCTTCATACATGCATGGAACTATTTCCATTCAATCAGTCACCATAAATTTGCACATTTGGGTCGGGGCGAGGCACGAAAAGAAATTGCATCCATTTGGAACTCGATGTCTACTTCAGAGAAAGACTCGTATAGGACGGAATACGCTAAGTTGATCGAGCAAGGCAAAGACATCTTCAAAGGTAAAATTGTAAATAGAGAGGACAAGCTTAAAATTCTAGAAAAGCAAAAGGCATCCAAAAAGAAATAGATAAATGTATTGTACTATAAAACCAATGCAGGTGTTTCGTCGTCATTTTCGTCTATGTCATTAATGTTAAATACTTCGTAGTCTTCGTCATCTTTTTCTTTTTCGAATTGGCTTAAATCGATTGCGAATCTTTTCTTGTTAATGAGCACAATCTTGTTCCAAAGCTCAAAAAGTATTCCCGAGGTCTTCAATTTTGAGCAACAGTCACTCTTCCAAGAATTGGGGATGAATATATCCCGAGTGAAGTTTTCCATTATTCCCAAATAGATACTCTGGTCAACCAAAGGTGCTGTAACTATATATTCTTCAGGTGCCTTCAATAACTGTGAGACAAAACAATTCAAGAAGTTTATCGTAAAACCTCTGTTCAGTGAGAGAAAGCCACGACTCGTCAGAATCAACTTCAATAGATTCAACCATTGGATATTCGAACAAAAATTGCCGATTATTATAAAATTCAAAAATGTCAATTGTAGCTCACCCAAGAGTATCTCTAAATCATGTCCAAAAATCTCTTTGAGATGCCACGATTTATCAAGAATGCTTTCGGTGATGACACTTGGGGAAGATGTATCTGGACCTCTCTTTTTGAAATCTATGATCGTATAGTTTAATTCCCCTTCGGAGGTATCTTCGTAAACATGATTGGGATTCCTGCTTTCTAAAACCTCTAATAATACGGTATTTTCTTCTTTTGAAGAAGAGATAGTGCTGACTCTACCAATGTGATCATCTGAGGGTAGAAACTCTTCAATAAGTTCCCAGTCAATATAGCTGATAAGCTCTCTCCAATCCTCACGCAGTTCCGGATAGCTTACCATTTGTTGGAATGCATTTCCAAGACGATACAATAACTCCTTCTCTTCTCTCGTTGAATCGTTTCCTAGTTTTTCAAAAATGATTGACTCCGTCTTCATATCCCATGTGATTGTGTAAACGTCGTTTTCCTCACATTGGAACCAAAAGCCGTACCTTAAACTTGATGATACAATGACATCTCTGTTAGAATTATTTTGTTCTTCATGGCTTTTGGTGGGTGAAGAGTAATGAAATAAATGTATGCCAGCAGGAATACTTTTTATGCCTTTGAATGCCTTACTGAATGTGAAAAATTGTGAGTCGATTCCTATCAACCAATTATCTACCCTAATTGGGGGATCTTCTATTAATATAGTAGTTTCAGGAGGTCTACTCATGTTTTTCAGATTATTTATTTCTATAAAATGAATTATCTTTTATTTGAAGTACTTCGAATTATATAAACATTTTTTATACTCAATTTAATAACTCTATGCTTTGTCTTTCGTTCCTGATATCTACATGCTCTTCGTCAATAATACTAGTGCTGAGAGTAGTTTCCTGTGGCATATTGGTAGCCAAATTATTGAAACTTTGTTCAATTAAACTTGCGAGAATGAATCGGTCAATAAACCCACGCATAACCCTGCCACTAGTAGAGTTTCCTTGTATTATGAGATAGTTGATATGCATCTTTTCAAAAATATCCACTACCTCGTAAATTGGCGTATCTTCATTAACAATGAAAGATGCTTTTTCGATTGGAATATCCACTATGTTGACTGATTCTTGGGCCAAAGAGTTCTCGTAATGGACCATTCGAGACAAGTTGATTGACAGAGTCTCTTCAACCTTGAAACATATTCCAGTGTTTAAGCTCTCGAATGATAGGAGTTTCTCCATCAAGATTCTCTTGTAAACATAACCAATGTATATATGACTGTCATAACTCAAGAGAACGGGATACCCCTCGTGATTGTCTTCTTCCATCAGCTCTATAAGACCGGTAACTGTATAAGGCGATTCCGGTATTAAGAAAATACTCTTCGTGCGATCTGGAGGTATCATGATATGGCTTACTGGTAAATCAGGTAGTTTACTTCTTGAAGATGTAGTCAAGTTACTGAAATTTATGTAACCACTTCCCTTACCTATATTGTAACCACCACCGTTTGGGATATCACGATTGAAAAACTCAATCAACCACGAGTCATAAATGTTATAGTCGCTGAGAAAGTCATTGACGAATTTCAGAACAACCACCCCGATCATGATAGGAAGTACGTAAGATACCGCTCCAGTTAATTCAAACATTATTACTATCACACACATGGTATACTTTGTAAGCCCTGACATGAACGTTCCTGCTCCGATGACTGCGTATGATGAGGGTGAAATAACACAGGTCTTCTCGGTGCATTCCTTCAAGTAGTTGAAATCAAATTTTCTTTGTATAGCTTGAGCAATTGTGCCCAAAAGCCTTCCTGAGGTCGCACCTAAAGCTAATGAAGGCATGAGGACACCACCAGGAATATCAAGCCCATACGTTATTGAAGTTAGAATAAAGCCCTGGATGAGAATATAAAACAACTTCAACACTTTGTGAAAATCGGATGATTTACAGAGAAAGTTAGAGGGGTCGGTCGTATCATCATCAATTGAGCAATCCTTGAACAAAATTTTTAGATATGAACTCAACGGAAGTCTGGTGAGATGCAATGGAAAATTCAAGACTGTAGTGATAACTACTATTGCCAAAATAAGAAGGTACTTGCCATCCGAAAGAGGCCGCTTTAACATTTCACAAATCTTGACCCTCATTTCCTCTCTAAACTGAGTATTCCAGACTTTCAAGTTGATTTTGTTGAACATATAACCATAAACACCACCCATTATACCTAAAACAATAAATGGAATTACCTCCATGAATAGCCAGCTAAAATTACCAAATTCTACCAGAAATAAATCTTGCTCTCTAAAATTTCTACCTTCAGCAAATACCTTGAACCCTCCCATGATAACCACAGCTGTTGTGGCACTGACAAACGAACTCCACATTATTTTTGTGGGCATGAAATAACTGGGCATGCCTTCCAATACGAAGAGGACACCGCCAATTGGCGCATTAAACGAGACTGACATTCCCGTGGCTGCGGCTGCACTGAGAAGCTCTCTTCTGACAGCTTCACTTCCATAGTTATCACCAATCAATATGTTGTAAAAAATGTTCTGAACACAACATGATAAATGCACCATCGGACCTTCTTTGCCTAACCATAATCCAGAAGCTACAACCAAAATAAGACTTATCGTCTTGTAAATCAACGTTTCCAAGCCCAAATACTTATCATTATTGTAATTGAACCCCGAGATTATCATTTTTGTCTCAGGTATTCCAGACTGCTTGATCTCTGGCACTTTCTTGATAGTTATCAAAGCTGCTATGAGTCCGCATCCTGAAGCAAGAACTAAATACACAGGAAAGTCAATCACAATGTGGAGTATAATGTTTCCCGAATGGAATATAATATCAGACCAGTTATACCACTCATCAGCAGGACATGTTCTATACGGATTTAAAAGTGACCACTTGTCCATGTTGCCAAAACACATTCCCTTTTTCAAATCATTGAGCCACGCCGACCCAAGATCAATGAAAGATGTTAAGTATCCCACACACAATGCCAGCACAATCATAGTCAACCATTTTCGAGTCGCAAATGCAGAAGACCGGGGTACTCTTGAAGACTCTAGGTCCCAATCAATCGATGTATTGTTATCATACGTCTTATTCCCAGCACTATTTACACTAGGTCCGTCGTACTCTTTATCATCGAATCTCACTGTAGGAACTTCGTCCACTACATCCCTCCACTTGCTATCAAATGACTGGGAATTCATGAAGATGCTAAAGTACTACCTTAAGATTGAATCCATTATAGATGCTAAAATGTAAAAGTCGATTTACAGTTTATCATTTCGTTTTGCTGGTTACGAAAAGAGAGAGAAGCTAAGACGAATTTTTGAAGATCTATGTAAATATACCTGGACATTTGCATTTGTGATGTCGTTTTTAGGTGCAAGCTCGACGACTGCTGCCAGTTCGTCTGCTACTAATGGACAGGAGCTCGTGAATGATGTAACGGTGAACAATCCACCAGAAGACTCGATATCAGATTTGTCATTTTCGCCTCAACAAGACTTACTAGCAGTAGCCAGTTGGGATAAGAAGGTCAGAATCTACGAGATAGATCCAAACTCGGGAAACAACCAGGGGAGAGCTTTGTATGAGCACGAGCAGCCTGTATTTTCAGCCAGGTGGTCGTCTGATGGCACGAAGGTCGTCAGTGGAGGAGCAGACAAGCAAGTGAAAATATTTGATTTGCAATCACAGCAAGCGCAACAAATTGGTGCTCACGATGCGCCAGTCAAAGCGGTCCGGTACGTGGAGTGTGGACCCACCAACACTCCTGTTGTTGTTTCTGCGTCGTGGGATAAGACATTGAAGTACTGGGATATGAGATCTCCACAACCCGTGTCTACGGTAAATCTTCCAGAGAGGGCGTATTGCATGGATTCTAGCCAAAAGCTTCTCGTAGTCGGATGTGCTGATCGTCACATAACTATCATTGATCTCAATAATCCGCAACAGGTGTTCAAAAATTCCATGTCCCCATTAAAATGGCAAACAAGAGCCGTCAGCTGCTACCCGCAAGGCACGGGCTTTGCTATAGGGTCTATCGAGGGACGTTGTGCAATTCAGTACATAGATGATAATGAGCAGACAAAGTTTGGCTTCTCTTTCCGTTGTCACAGAAAATCGCCCAATGGCACCAGCGCTACTTCTGCATTGCGGACCTCGTCCAACACCGAATCTCACATATACGCTGTCAACTCCATCAACTTCCATCCCATATATGGTACTTTCAGTACTGCTGGCTCAGATGGAACCTTTTCGTTCTGGGACAAGGATGCTAGACATAGACTTAAATCCTTCCCTGCGCTCGACTGTACTATATCTGCTACTTGTTTCAATAAAACTGGTACTATATTCGCTTATGCAATGAGTTACGATTGGTCTCAAGGCTACGGAGCCAACAAGCCGGACTACCCCAATCAAATCAAGTTGCATGCTACAAAGGACGATGAGATCAAACAGAAGAAGAAGCGTTAAACGACATTCTTGTATCTCTTGATATATTTTTGTAATCACTTACCTTATATAGTAATCCAGATTTTGAAAATTTCCTCGATCGCTTGAAAAATCAGAGTCGAATATCAACAGAGTATACGCATTTTAGGCTCCAAAGTTCGCTCTACGGCATTAATGGTGGAACAAACAAGATATCCAAAACGGAGGATAGAAAGTGAACCTTTTCTATCCCAGTTGGATGTTATTGAAAAAGCCAGAATCGATTTGCATAGCGTACCGGCAAGGTTGTTTCCTGCCTCCACAAACAGAAAACCAGCCTACAACTACAACAACATCAGCAACTCGCCTTCAGTGGCATTGAACGATGTTTCACGCAATAGTGGAGGCATCGCGCAGTCGGGTTTGAGCAGCTTAGAGAGCTTGACTCCCTCTATGCATGTATCGAATATGATCCAGTCGTCGTCCATCGATTTCAACAATATAACGAACTCAGGTTTGTTAGTCAATAACGCATCTGCATCCTCAGGCTCTGTCTTTGATCCATTCAACTCGGTGAATCTCAACAAGCCTGTCGGGCTCGGCCTGAACAATGACAAGTCACTTTTCAGTTCTACATTTATGGATTCTTACGAAAAACACGGTTTGCAGTCTAGCAACACACCAAACGCTCCTCCAAACATTTGGGGCGATTACAACGAGAAAGGCTTCTCGGGAGATGCTACAGTCTGGGGTTAGCATGGGGTTCTATGTGTGGTATGATTTTTTTCAGGTGTAAAATTTGCTTTTTGTTCAATATTGTCATTCATCTTTGTTTTTTTTTCCTGGGTATGAGATTGAGTTTGCAGACAACGGTGAAGAACCCGTTGTGTAAGAGAAAAGTATTTATTCATATAAAAGTTGGTTAGCTCTGAGTTGTATTTCCTATGTATCTATAATACTATAATTTTATCTTTTTTCAGTTTTTCCGTTTATTTCCTAATTGGGAAGTCTAGCCCCTCATGGTCGGGCAACCTGAAAACCATTAATCTATCCAAGGCTTCCTGGAGCTATCTTAGAGACCATCTAATTCATCTTACTCTTTTGACTCAAGAGATTGAATAATTGTTGGAGCAAAAGTCTTGTTCTTGTCACAAAAGATTAATTGGTGTTTCTAGTAATCCATATCGTTTTGAAAAGAGTGCGATTCGAGTTTATAACAATCGTCCAAGAGTTTCGAGGAAGTGTTATCAAACATCTCATTGATAGCATATTAGGATCTTTCGGAAGCTATATTGCCTGTGTTGGATAGGATATAGTGGAGATCTGCATCAAATTGGACGTCTTTATAGAGAGGCACAATATAAAATAGTGTTAGTGGCGACAAGGAATGAGCCACCAAAACACACCCCATTTATACAACAAAAGGACACCTGGATCGATGAACAACGATAACAATCAGCCTCACTTCAATTCGGGACAGCCTGGAAGGCCAATAATGGATTTCAACAACAGTGTTTCTGATTCTAGTGCGACTAATCCCAAACAGCTTCTCAATGCTTACATTTATGATTTTCTAGTGAAGAGCCGGTTGTCTCAAACTGCAAGAATATTTGCTAATGAGGCGGACTTGCCATCTACAGGTAATTCTGTTCCATCCTCGAACAAAGATACACCGCAGATGAACTCTTCTCATACACCCCAAACCCCTAACAATAGTTTTCAACAATTTCAAAAAGATAATAACATACCCAAACTTGCACTTTCGATGGATGCCCCTCAGGGTTTTCTTTTTGAATGGTGGCAGGTATTCTGGGATATATTTCAGGCTAAGAATAATAGAGGTTCTTCAAATATGGCCCTCCAGTATTATCAGTTACAAATGTTGAAGCAAAATCAGAAACACGACCAACAGGGAGTGAACCTTCAAAATTTAGGTATATTTCAAAATGGACAAATGCAAGGACACCCAGGACAGCAGAAACCAATGGGTCAACAACAAGCACCTACAGTTGAGCAACAGCAGCAGCAGCAGCGAATGATGCTACAAATGATGAAACAAATGCCAGCTAATGTTGATCCTCAACAGCAACAACAATTTTTAGCTGGCATGAATGCTGGTAACAATATGAATATGCAACAGCAATTGTTTTTATCTCAACAGCATAATCCAAATAGAATTCAACAACTGGCGCAATCGCAAATGAACAATTTACGTCAACAAGCTGCTGTTGCGCAGCAACAGCAGCAGCCACCTCAACCCCAACCTCAACCTCAACAACAACAACAACCTCAACCCCAGCCTCAGCCTCAGCCTCAATCCCAGAATTTCCATGACATGTCTCACAAGAATTCACCTGTGGCTAATCAGAGGATGAATCAAATGATGCCCCAAAATCAGCATGCTCAGCAGCCGATGAATTCTATACAGAACGCTCCTCAACAGCAGATGATGCCCAATCAGTTTAACCAGCCTCAACCATCTCAACAGATCGTGAGGATGAACACTGCTGGTAAGCCAGGAATGCCTGGTCAGCAGGGAGAGGGCCAAATGATGGGTACTATGTCAGCTCATAATGGTGTTAGTCGAAACATGAATGCTCTACAGGATTACCAGATGCAATTGATGTTATTGGAAAAACAAAATAAGAAGCGTCTAGATATAGCCAGAAATAATGGCGGGGCTGATGTCAACGGTTTGCTTGGTACATCTATACTCCCACCACACTCTCAACAGGGAATGAATCAGGACAAGAACTCACCCGCAACCAATACTAACTCCCCTGTAATCAACAGTAAGACTTCACCAACATTAAATAAAAAGAAAGAACCACCTACTAAACGTGGTCGGAAACCCAGTGTTCCAAGTAACACCGGTAATATGAATAACGCTCAACCCAGTAGCCAGCCAAATAATGTTTCCAACCTCAAGCATGAATACTCCACCCCATTGACTCCAACTTCAGAGACCACGAGTGATTCGTTAACGAAGAGGAAGAGAAAAAATCAGACTAACATAGAATCACCCAAATCTAAGTCAAACAAAACCCTGACTTCCGCACCTTCCAACTCCAAATCGGACAAGAATGTGAAAAAGGAGGCAGATAAGAAGCCAGAGTCAGACGTTGCTCCTTCAAATTCTAGTGGACAGCCATTCCAGGACACAAATGGCCAAAATGATCAAATATTCCCCGTCGAGATTTTGGGTAATTCGAATGGTGATAACCACAACTTATTTGGAGCTGGAGACCATGCGGGCAGTGGAATCGATGACATTGATTTTGACTTCAACCAGTTTCTTGACGGAAATGGCGAAGGAGGATTAAACGAAGGAGTTGGAGGTTTCAATTGGGGCGGTGTAGATGCTATTGAAAGTACAGATTAAATTTGAGACTGATTTAGACGACATTTCACGGTAATGTATTGTGTGCTAATTTGTCGAGATTAGTGTTGCAATTGATGACGTCTCAGATATGTATCATATAAAATAACAAGTGGCTATTTACATGTTCGTCATTAATGTTTGGAACAATTTAATCTATCAACTTCCAGTGGAAGAAGAAAAATGATGAGTTGATTTTAAACATTGTAGATAATATATAGTCAATAAGTTTGAAATAATGTAAATTATTCATTCCGATTACGTTGAAAACTATGTTGGTTGCATTCAATCATTTTTCTTTGCCTCGTCTACTGGGGTTGTCTCTCCATGGGACCAAACCTTTAAGTTTTTCCATATACCAACGGTTGTAGCTGATAGTATAATAACCAATAGTAACGAGCTTCGGGGAGTCGAAGGAAAAACATTCCAAGCATATTCATGCAAACCCCACAATATGATGCAGATGTAGATATTCCAACCGGTCGAATGCAAAAGAAATGGAAGTTGCCAACAGTACCACGATAAAAATTGATAGTGAAGCGATCTCGAGAATAAGATGCCTATCAAATTTGTTGTCGCTAGTGTTAACAATATAAGTCTAGGGCCGTACGTGGAGTCGACAAATAAGTTCTTGGATGATATTGTCGCAAATGGATTCAAGATGTCCTTTACGAGCCGCTTGTATGACTTTCCAGTAATACTTGGTCTGAGGTATCTCGATAATATGAAGATAGTAAGGGTCAAAACATGAAGAACCAAAAGTGACTTCGAAAATATCTGGCTAGTAAAAACCTCCTCACTAAAGAACCTCCAGTTAACTGTCCATTCGTACAAAAATTGTCTTTCAAAATTAAATGCCTGTTTGATATAGTTCCATCTTATTTGTGAGGCACCTTCATCGTCAAATAAAGGAAGTAAAAATTTCCATCCCATAATTATTTGAACAAAGGGAATAACCACTAAAACGACTAACGATTTAATCATACTCTCCCCACTTAAGAAATACACCACTATAATAAATGCAGGCAAGTATAATAACGCATTCATCTTGATTGAAATTGCAATGCTGTACAAATCGGCTGCTACCAAGCTCAAGAAAAAACTTAAACTTGAATTTGTAGAGTACCAGTAGGACGCTTGTTGTAATATCAAAGTTACAGCAACCATACAAGCCGTTGTAAAACAATCATTGAATAATCGCAAAACATAGATAGATATCAATCTTTTACTTGTTAGAAGTAAGTAAAAAGGCCATGGTTGAAATCCAGGTGACATGGTGTACACCAACACCACAAAAAGGTTTGTAAATGTAAGTAAATATCCAAATAGTTTCTGAGCGGTGCGTATATCTGTACCGTCATCAGTGATTGAGGCGATCCATTGGTAAATTTGGACAAAGCCTGCTGGATAAACAATCGGTCCACTATCTCCATAAATCTCTGCATAATCTATCTCCCCCATATTTATGAGCTGAATCTGTTGCATGTAGGTGGTGAAGTCTATCTCTGTGTATTTCACCATAGAAATTACTAACTTGGTCAATATAGATGTGATCACAATCACTAATGGACAGATAATTCTGTTGCAGAAGGGGTCGAATAATAAAGCATTGATACCGTTATATATATCCATTATGAAACTCTTCAATGTTAGTTTTGGGATCTCATTTTCATTCAGCTCAGTTGATTCATGAGGATTCACACTCTTACGACCACTGTCTGTGGATTCCTCCATTGTATGTACTCTATTAAATAACTTGTATAAGCTTCACCTTAAATCTCAACTACAAAATTTTCATATTTCGCACCTAAAAGATTAAATAATTGTGTTGATGCTATATAGTAGAGAACCCTGATTTTTTCCTCTTGGAACGGTTTAGATCACGCTCTCTTCTCTTACACTCTCTAAATAATTCTCCTCTAGATTGCCAAAACCATGTTTCATAGGGAGACTCTCCATTTGAGCCAACTAGAGAAATTTCGTCAGATTCTCCAGGCAATTTGATTGATTTCGGGTCTACACCTAACCTATTCAATTGAGTTTGGTTACTCAAAAACGGGGAATCACTATGAGTCCAAAAGAGACCCAGTTTCCTGGCTGGAGTTCTCTTTGCCAAATCTTCTTGTTTGGCCTTGATTTCTTTCAAAAGACGTTCTTCTTTCTTCTCATTAGACACTTCAATTTCATCCAAATCGTCGTCTTCCTCCGAAAGTGCGAGACTAAAACCCAGCCTTTTCTCCAGGTCAACGCTAGGGTTGAATAAGGTTCTCAAGGCTTCTGTCTTGTTTTCAGAGGATTTCACAGCAGGGGGTGCACCGAATGAGGGAATGAATTCGTCTTCATGGTCGTTTTCTTCACTATCATTTTGTAGGGAAGCACTATCTTCTGGTTCTATTTTGGGGTTTTCTAGTGCCGGCTGTTCATTACTTGAAGTTATGCGAACATTATCACCTTCTTCCTCTTCATCGTCCTCGTCGAAGTAAACTTCTTGAGGGGGTCTAGATTCACTTTTCTGGTGCTCTTCCAATAGCTTCAATCCCTTCTCAATATCAGACTGGTCAATCTCAAGATCCGATTCTTCTAACTCACCTTCATTTTCGTAATCGTATCTCTGAACTGTTCTTCTTCCTTTAGAATCGACTACAATATCCTGTTCATCTATTCCATTGTTTTCCTCTATGTCAATTGGCTTGTCGAAATTCAAAGTTCCAAATAAAGATGCTAAAATGTTCTTGTTTTTATCATGCTCCTCTTCGAATTCGAAGTTTTCGTTCTTAGACTCCAGTCCCGGTTTTTCGTTTATGCTAGCCCCTGGCGCAGAATCAAAAACTTGCAAATTATGTGAGCTACTGGTACCGGATACTAGTTTTCTGCTGTCTTCTACTCGTTCAAGAATGTGATGATCACCACTTTCCCAAACGCCATTAATATATCTATAAGTAAGATCTCTCAATGTTTTGTTTTTCTCTAAACCCCAGAGTTTGGTCTTGTAACTCTTTAGTGTCTTTAATTCACCATTGATGAGTATTCTCAATGTGTGTTGTTTCCTCAATATGTAATGGTTTGGTCTCTTCGTGATTCTATGTCTACCCTCGATTACTTCTGCTCTGCCCGACGTCCTAGAGTATTGGTAATTATTAGGATATCCCTTTGAAAATGTCAATGCACCATATGAATTTTTACCCACAAGCGTATGAGTGGGTGGCTTGTGTTTTACATTACCTGATATATCGTTGAAAGTGTGAGGCGACTTCAGGTAGCCCAATGCTGAATTATCTAAAGTTGAATTGGTCGTCACTAGAGTTTTAGTCATTGAATTATGTGGGAACCTCGTTGATGCTTCGTTTATTCGTTCCTCTCGTCTGAAGTGAATCTTCTCTCTTTTGAGTCTCTCATCCTTCTGTTTATCTGCCAGCTGTTGGTCTTTTCTCCATCTTTCCTGGTATACCTCGTTTGCAGCTTCAATTCGCAATTTGGATCCCATAAAAACGGCTCCATTGAAAGCAGAACGAAGCTGTTTTAGTCCTTTTTTGGACACTTTTATGTTGACATAGCCAAAGAAATGGTCAAATGTAGCCTTCTTACGGAGTTCAAGATCGCTGGTGATTTCACCAAATTTTGATATCCTTGTAAGCAAGGCTTCTTTTTTATCGGCAAGAGCTGTTGATATATTCCCAATGTAGAGACGTCGTGACTCAGTCACTGTGTCATCTCCTTCCATTGATAATAAAGAATGCTTTTATTTCTCTCTACCTCTTCTCAGGTAAAAGAGAATTCCCAAGAGCGATGCCCTATAAAAAATTATTTTTGCAGGTTAAGGTTTGAGTTTTACATGTTATCAGTAACCTACTAAATCCTTCTACTTGATATGAGAATAATCAACCACACAAGCTTCGTTCCACTCCATATACTATGTGTTAGTTATTGAATCAACTCACATCAAATAAGTTTTTGTATTTCAGATTTTTGAGCTCAACAAAGTTGCAATGGAAGATCTCAATGGTAATATTATTTCCACCTGGAAAGAAGGCCTCGCAACCTTTGAAGAAGTAGAGAGTAAAATACAGGGGACTCTGCAACCCAGCGACATGGATGCGGAGATTTTTGACATTTCAAGGGACATTCCAAAGCTTCAGAAAGTAATAGACAGTACAAATGATCGAGGTGAACTAGAATCTGAGATAAAGCAACTAGTGATGAAATACTACTGGCATGGATTTTACAATGGCTTTCAATGCTGTGAAAATAGATGTGAAGAATCAGCATACATACCATATAAGAAAACTAAATAAATAACGCTCAAGTAGCAGCCCATAAATCCTTCAAGCCCATGATAGAAGTTATGGTACCGGCCATACCGACGTCTCCTTCGGTGAAGTGCAAGATGTCGAGAGAGTTCAAAGCAATGAACATGTCCAACAAATCCCATATCAACTTTCTCTTTGCGGAGTATATCTTGTTCTTGGCACCCTCGACATCAGTCTTTTCGTCTGCGCTGGCAATCTTGTGGCTATTGATCTTGTACACCCTCAACGAGTTGACCACACCAGCAATCAAACCAATCAACCAGAATCTTGAAGCCCATTTGGGAATCGAAGTGAACTTCTTGGGGTCAATCACACCCATCAACTTGAACCATGTAATTGAGTCGAGTGTAAGATAACCCGCATAGGCCAAATTCCGGATTACCGTGGTATTCTGGAGTACCTGGTCCATGAGCTTGTTGTCAAAAGCTTGCGAAGCAGTCTGTAAATGGTTCAATGGCTTCAAGAACCTCAAACCCTTTCTGATAAGCGTAAAATGTACCTTCAAGTCCTTCACTAAACGGACCGTCTCTGCAGAAAAGCCCTGTCTGGCCAAGTAGTATGACAAGAATCTGCTCAAGTACACCACCAAACGGAAACTCTTTTCTCTTTTGGGCGTACTATCGAAAAACTTGATCAACTTGCTCACCGTCGGGTGGTACACTATAGTATCTGCAACCATCTTTGTGTATATCTATCCGCCTATTTCAATTGTAGCTCTATTTGCTGTTTGTATTGCAGCTGCTATCAGTACTTAATAGTAGTCACTTCGCTAATATTATCACCTAAATCAACGTCACTTAAATCAATGCCGCTTGAACTAATACCAATTGGAAACTATTTCACCTGAAGTGTGTTTTCCCGAAACAATATTAGTTGATATATGTAAAATATATTTGGAGTCACACTAGTGTAGAATTCTCGAACTAATTCAAAATCAACTCAAGGGTTTAAGAAAGATCTTAAAAAGAAACTAGATACTTTTAAAGAACTTGGTAACTGGTTGAAAGGAAATAAAAGGAACTCGAAAGATAATTGAATTTCGGAATAATATTCTTTCAAACCAAGAAGAGTTCATTCAAAGGGGAGAGATATTATAGGCTCTTATAATCACCTATGACATCGCTAATATATTATGGGGTAATTAGCGGTGCATGTAAGACCGAGGATTGTGTCATGGACAGAATCACGCTCCGGCTTCCATATATCCGCTGTTTGCACGAAGATGGTGCGGAAGGAACTGACAACAGAGGATGGCTGTTGATAGAGGGTTGCGGGCGACAGGATAAGGCAGAAGAGACAAGAGATATGTTTGTATTGGAAGCTGTGGTGGAAGTTATAGTGGAGGTACATGTATGTTGGGTGCGCGATGGCAGTTGCACAAAATAAAAAAGTTCCTCGGATGTGGAGATGAAAAGTCGCAGCTGGGGTTCGAAGATCGGCCATCAGTTGACTGTGTGCAGAAGCTGGGGACCGGCAGCAAAGTAGTGCTGAGGTTCAGATTCTGAAGTCATAGGAACTACAGAGGAGCATGCGATCATGTGAGGGTCGATTGCTGCGCGGAATGGACGTTGAGAGACAAATTACGGAGCTAGTGCTTAATGTTTAGGCGGAAAGGGGATGAGAACACTCAGACGCCAATGGGTGCGAGAGATTAGAAACACGTGTGCTGTGACAGTTGTCACAGCACACACGTCGGGAGAGTCTTCTGGTAAACGTCATTTATGGGTGCAATGAAGTATCGTAGATAGTTAACTCGCTCGTTTGGTGAAAAGTGAGCCAAAGTCCATGATGTGTTATGTGCAGTCCCATAGATAAACAGAACTATTTTCAAAAGTAAACAATATTCTATTTCTTGCAACACACGAGCATGAGCGACCAGGAGAACAGCGAACAAATAGCGAGCGCGATGGAACTGGCCAGACAGCCTTCGAAGAGTATTTTGAAGGACAATACATTGCCTTTGATGAATGACAAGAGAAGGGTCTCTTTTGCCCCAGAGGTGACGCTTCATAAGTTTGATTTCGTTCCCTCTGCCAAGAGAAGACGAACGATGGGAGACGTGCCACGAATGGAAGATGTTGGCGCTCTGGATGAGAATGATGGAGGTGTTGAAATATTGAGCGACAGCTCTGCTAGCGACAGTTTCGACACTCTTGAACGTAACGCGGACCACATTGCAATGGAGATGGGCAGTCTAGGCGCTCCGGAGCCTCACGATATTGCGACCCGTGTGTCTGATGATGAGGGAGAGGAGGCCACTATGGAGCTCACGAGTCAATTCAATGCACCAAATCCCAGAAGTGAGGGTAATGTGGTTGCGCTGGTGGCAGAACATGTTTCAAATATCGGGATCGTGAATCAAGAAAAGATCGATACGGAAAAAGAAGAAGCGCCAGCCTTGAGCTCTTCGGACGAGGATGAAAAAGAGAACATCAACGATGAGATTGCAATGGAGCTTACGGAAGTCTCAAACGTGGGAAGCATACCACCTCCAATTTTCAAGACAATACCTATGGAAGATTCCGTGGTAGAACCACTGCACAACGAAGATGTCACCATGGAGTTGACTGGCACATTGTTACAGCATATTCAGCCTCTGCAGGAGGAGGTGACTATGGAATTCACTCAGGTTTACAGCAAGACTGAGACACAACTGACTTTACCACCGGTTGTGGAGGTAGAAGAAACTGGTGCCGCAAGTGAAGACTTAGACCAGCTTGCCCTGCCTCTGGCACTTCGAGAGAAGGAAGGATCAAATAAGGATTACAGTTCAGAAGTGCGATTTCTCACTCTAAAATCTGCAGATGCTAAGCTGGATGGTAATACCCAAGAGTCGATAAAGAAAAACTCGGACACGCAAGATCATGAAACAGACCAATTAACCCAGGAAGCAGACGAGTCTATGGAGTTCACCCAAGTTCCAACTAATTCCAATCCTAAATTCAGCTTGGACGTGTCTGGTAATACCGCCTCGTCAAATAACACTAGACATTCTATCATCAAAAGCCCCGATAACCGATACCCATTGTTGCAAGATCGAAACGACTTCGGAAAGACTAAATTAGACACTAAAGAAGATAATGATAATGACGATTCTAATGTAAATTCAAATGGGAACTTTGATGATGATGTATTAAAAGACATGCAGATTACCCAAAACTCTATATCAATAGAGAATCCCTCTGCGAGAGACGATATACAGAAGCAAGCAGAATTCCTGAAAAGCGAAATCGCTGAGTCCATTCAATCCAATCCAAATGACACTTTTGACAATGGTGGCAAAGAGATGGTGGTTACAACCACTATACCTCTCACAGACAATACACTTAATGTGGAGGATGACTCTCAGGGAGCTGAGGTATATGATAATGTTTCTTTGAATGAGTTCATGAACGATATCGGGATAAAATTCTATGACGATTTGGACATAGATGCAAATACATTGAATAGGCTCAGTATTTCCTTTACTAGAAACGAGACTCAGTTCAAAGAAGAAGACTATGCTAGAGCATTACCCAAATTGCAGTTGTTGGAGTTATATGAATTTAGTTGCGAGGAACTCGATAAGAATATCCAAGAAGGTAAGAAAGTGTTTTCTGAATTCAACAAGAACATAGAAACGAGTAATCCGCAAATATTCAAAGAATACTATCAAGCAGACGATCATGAGAGGTTAGCTTTGAATATGAAGTTACAACTCATAAAGGACTTAACCAGGCACCAATCTAAAAATACCTGGTACGATTGGCGTATCCAACTATCGCAAAATTTGTATCAAGAACTAGAAGAGCGACTTAGTTTATTGCAAGAGGAAGAAGAATCGTTGAAAAAAATATCGAGTGGTATTCAGTCTACTCTTGAGCAAATAAAGATCTTTCATGCGGACCTTAAACAGAAGTTGGTCAACCTTCTTAAGATCAACGAGCAGATAATGAATCTATCCGATTCTGATATCCAGGCATTGAAAGAGGAGCTAGTTGTAATCCGCAATAATCTTGATATTGCCCGTGAGCTGGTTGCTACCAAGGTCAATGAACAACAAGAGCTAGAACTGAAGTTGACCCAGTTGTCCAGCGTTAAAACAACTATGAAGAAGAAGTTTCACGAGCTACAGGAAATTTTGGCAAGCAACAGGAAGTACGAAATTGACGAAATTACCACCATAGAGCTGAAATTCTCTGTCATACAGGCTCTTTCGGGGTTGAAGTATATCGGTTTGAAAGAATCTGTGATGAACTTTAAATTCGACGATGTTGTTGATGTCACCATAGATTTCACCGATATCCAAGATGCGTCAAACATTACATATGTGATTGACAGTGAGACTTCCAAAGCACGCATCCACAACCCGAACCTCTTCCAGCTTTTCGTGGAGACCTTGCCAGAGCAATTGAAAGGCTGCAAAACTGTGGTCGAGCATTTCAAGACGTTCCGTGCACGCTGGTCGGTTCTCCGCAGCATAGATCTCGATCTCTTCAAGCTCTCCTTGAAGTTTCCCTTCAAAATCCTCTCACTATCTGCTGATGAGTTGAAGTTCCAACTCAGATACTATAACAACTCAGAGAAAATCAAGATGCTACTAGAGGCTACATTAGACATGAAACAATTATTGAACTACCCTAAAAATGTTGTTTTGACTGCCCAAGTAATAAGGTCTCCATCCCCTCTTTCAGGACAGTTGGCATTATCCTACGTACTAAATGACGTGGTGAACAACAGCTTGATCTGTCTGGAAAACCTATCCGAAGTTATTATCGCATAGATCTGTGCGATTATTGCTTGTAATGCACACAGTATTTTACAACCTCAATAATTTTATTTTGTGTAACATTTGAACTTTTCTCATGGAATGTTCTAGCAACTTCCATAATGTTCTGTTAAAAGGCGATAGTTTTGTCTCAGATTTGTATATTTGTCAAAGTTCAAAATACTAAGACCAAGAACGACGGCAAAAAAAAACGAGTGAGTTCACAGCTGACTAAAAGTTAAGTTAAATTCTAAGATTAGAGACTGTTGCCACCCAATTTGTAAGCAAATTTGATAGAGGCAATAGATAGTTGGGAAGGCAAGATGTCTAATTTTGTTAACGGAACCGATGACCCTGTAGTTGAAATCTTTAATCCTGATAGTGTTGAAGATAACGACATCCAGACTATAGACCGTGATAATGAGAACCCATTCAGTCAGGACATTGTGGGAGGTGGTATGACCACCCCTGGACTTTCTCATAAACAAGTATACAACGATTTTTCTGGTGGGGTATCTGGAATACCTGGAAACATGCAACAATATAGAGATGACGAACCAGGTGGGTTTGTCCATGATATAAATGGAACGAACGATGACGTTCCAAACAATAATCAGTTGGCTCCTGTGGGTCTGTCCAAATACTACTCACTGTTACAACAGTTACCCCCGTTGCAGCCATTGTCTGAGTCTGTGATGCCCAATGGAATTAGCATTCAACCATTGGCATTACAGAACGGTACCAATGGGAACAACAATGAGAGTGAAAGAAAGGCAGGTATTTCAAAGAAGAAGAAGGAGTCCTCTGGTCCGAAGACCAGGCCCGCATTCGTAATGAAGATCTGGTCGATGGTGAATGACACTGCGAACAAGGAGTATATTCGATGGAATGATGACGGGAAGACATTCCAGGTTTTCCATAGAGAAGACTTCATGAAACTTATACTCCCCAAATATTTCAAACACAACAATTTCGCTTCTTTCGTAAGACAGTTGAACATGTACGGATGGCATAAAGTGCAAGATATAAACAGTGGGACGATGAACCAAAGTAGAGATGATAAAAACATGGACGAGGTATGGCAGTTTGAGAATCCCTACTTCATACGAGACAGAGAAGATTTGTTGGATAAAATCGTGAGGAACAAGAGTGTTAGTCAAGATGCAGAATCAGGTGAAAACCTGTTGAACATAAACATTCTTTTAAATGAATTGGATCAAATCAAGATGAACCAAATGGCCATAAGTGAAGACTTAAGGCGCGTGAGAAAAGATAACAAAACGTTGTGGCAAGAAAACTACATAGCAAGAGAAAGGCATAAACACCAGGCACAAACTTTAGATAAGATATTGAAGTTTTTAGCTGCAGTTTACGGTAACAATGCTGGAAATATTTTAGAGGTGGATGGGTCTTTAGATGCATCTGACTTAGACGCCAACAACCAGATGACCACCTATAACTATCCACAAATACCAAGACAGCAAACTGCTTCTCCTAATCCCTATTCTCAGGTTCAGCCGAGTGCAATACAAAAACCAAGACTCATGTTGATGCAACAAGCCCACAAGCGTGCACCATCATCCACATCATCCAACAGCGGTAATTCGCCGGGTAAAACAAATGACGGCTTAATGGACGGTTATGATAACTTCAATGATTCTGATTTCAACGCTAATTCACCAAGCACTAATGTGAACAGGATGTACCAACAAATTATCAACCAAGATCCAAGCATTCAATCACCAAGGCACTTTTTCCCAGAGTTGGCAAACGGAAGTTTGAACAGTCCGTCGTACATGCCTTCTACTCCTGGCCTTCGCGCAACTGGCTCAACTGACATAAGTTCGTATAGTCCCGATGCCATGAATGGCTTGGAACAGAGCATAGCCAAGCAAGGTCAGTCCATTCAACAGGTTCAGGATTGGATAAAGAAAATTGCCAATCAGCAGCAACTGCAGCAATCACAGATACAAGAGCATCAGAATTCTATTCGTGAAATAAACGATGAACTTAAACCTACCTACGACGACTTTGTTGTCAACGATTTCCTCAGTGGTTCTGCTGAAGATGGGAATGCCAATTATGATGCATCCTCTAAAAGTGATGATCCCAGGAAAAGAAACATAGAGGAGATTTATGAAGAAAATTCTGACGCCAATCCCGGTAAAAAGAGACTTGTTCAGTAATTTCACAGTGGGAGTTCCGAATGACCTTCGGGTCGATATTTGTATAATACTTATAATTTACGAGTCATGTTATCTAATTCAAATGTAGCTATACACTCTATGTTATCTCCAATGGTGTTGACGGATTTGGATTGATACAAGATATGATTTTCGAAAAACGGTGTGTATACTATATGCAAGCATATCTACTGTACATCGGAATTGGAGCCATAGAGAAGCATTTACAACTGTCATACTCCTGATGAGTGCTAGTTCTGATGCCAATAGTCCTGGTGAACAAGGACAGACGCCCAAGAGAAGTTACAGCAAGGGTGGATGTCGAGAATGTAAACGAAGGAAAATCAAATGCTCAGAAGAAAAGCCCCAGTGCTGGCAATGTTCAAGATTGAAGAAGAGCTGTTCATACCCATTTACGGGTGAAAAGGTGCTCAGAGTATCAAGGAAGGTATTGCGACGCAATCCAAACCTTTCTTCTCACGAAAGACCATCACTTTCTATACATTTCTACAAACCACTGTATGATGAGAATGGAATTGAATCAAAAAGTAGTTATGAGAGCACAAAGAAGCCAACGGTTTCCAATGAAAAAGACACTCATACCACATCCACAGTGACGGACTTAAAATTCACCCCAGGATACAGTCCTTCGATAGTTAACTTGCTAAACGAAGGAACTTCTTTTTCAGATTCTTCTTATAAATCAGGCTCTAGCTTGACCCCCAGTGTCACTCCTCAAGAAATACCGAAAGACCTACCATATGAAAATGATCTGCCGTTTCCGATACCCAAAAAGACTGATACTCAGGATCCTGTTGATAGTAAATTTGTCCTGGAAAATATCAATGGTTGGCATTCATATGAGAATTTTAGTAAAAGTGATTTGAATACTTTGGCTATGGATTTAAACAATCTTGTTAGTGATATAATATTTGATTCCAACCTAGATCCAAAGGCACTTCCGAGAACTTCGTATGATGCAACAGATGATTTTTTGCATTCCCTTTTGCAAGAAAATGGTTCTTTGGTAGACAACGCAACGGATTCTTCTATAAAAGAGCATAAGAATCTGGTTGCAAAGGATAGATTGCCTCGTCATGTTCCAATGGATTTTATTGAGGTGAAAAGTGAAAGAGAAAAACGTGCCTTGCAGGCCTTCTATAATGATTTTGCAGAGATTATTTTACCCTTCAGTTCTTATGATAATGAACGCAAGGCATATTTTAATCCTGCTAGAGACATGATTTTGAAATGTGCGTCTTATGAGTCTTTTCTTCTTGCGGCAGTATTGGCTCAGGGCGCAAAAGCTTTGTACAAAAAGTACAAGCGATCTGAAGATGAAACAGCGTATGGTGAATATCTCTCGAAATGTTTGAAGTTGCTAGTGCCAGCTTTGAAAAGCGATAGTTTGAAAAATGATAGCCAAAATATAACTTCTCATATTGAAAACGTTCTATTGACTGTTCTTTTGTTGACGTGCGGAAATGCTTCCAATTCGAAACAAGACTGGAGGCCGCATTTAAGGGGTGCAAAAGATATTCTTTTAAAGGTTTCCTCAAATCAAATGCTCAGTTCGAAGATTTTGATTTTTTGTAAATTTTGGTTTATTGCTTTTGAGATCTTAGCTGGACTAAGCTCCAAGAAAGGAGGAACCCTCAAAACTGATTCTGAAATAGACTCTCTCATCACCACTGGTACGGAATATGAATGTGAAGTTCTCAGAGAGCTAGGTGCAATAGAAGAAAATGGCTTCGATATACTATGTGGATATAACCACGATTGCATATGTCATTTAAGAGACTTAATTAAGATTTTGAACAAGATGAGAAAAGAAGGTGATAAGTTTATCCCAGATGATTCAATTGAGTACCTCCGCTTACTTTCTGAATTTTATAAGCAAAATTTGGTACAATTTGTTAATAGTAAATGCATCCTCTCTCCAAATGACTTCGAAAATGGAATAGTTCCTCAAGGACACTTAATAGAGTCCATGCAAATCGAAGGAGAACAGATTGTGATCAGTTGGAAAGATACCTCACACCAAGCGTATGTTCTTGGTGCTATTGTTACCTTATTGACTAAGTTTTTGCAGTTACCGTACGATGCCCCTCAAGTCCAGACAGTGAATAAGAAGATAATTCACTTGGTTAGTTTCCTACGAAATTCGACATCTGTTCCTGATCAGACATTGAAATGTTCCATGATGATGATTCAATGGCCGTTACTTATTGCCGCTAAAAATTGCATTGAGGAAGAACACAAATATTTATTAGAGAAATTCTTTCGAATGTCTACTCAAGTCGGTTCTGGAAGTGCTATATTTGCTTGGAAAATGATTAATAAAATTTGGAAATATCGTGAAGATGGCACTAAAGATCCCACAGACCCTGAAGATGATACCAATGTTGACATCATGTCATATTAGGGTGAAATCTATGAACTCGTCATGTACAATTCTGATTCTATGTATTATATATTGTGATTACGGCTTGAACGTTAATGTGTGAGTTACGAACAGTTGATTGAAAAATGATCAATTCTTTTTCATTATTTCTTTAGAAACTTAACAAGTATTTTTTCACAAAATCTACAAAATCTAAATATTTTTGAAATACCGAATCAAATAAATTTTTGTACTACCTACTAATACTCATATCCAGATCTAGAAAAAAATACATAATGAAAACAGCTTATATTTGAAACTGAAAAAAGAGTTTCATCCATAACAATAGATTTAAAGTAAGGCGCAATCAGTTCACTCGAAAATGAAGCTAAGAATCTAAAAAAACAGTGGTTACTAAAACTCTTTCAAAAACCCTTTGAGAATTGCAAGTAGTCCCACAGCACCAGGATCGGGAACGCCACCATCAGCTTCGAACTCTTTCTCATTCACATAACTTGCTCTACCGAATTTTGCCTCCAAATTTGCTGTTGCTTTGCATCCATCATTTGCAGCCTGCAATGCCTTGCTCAAATCGTGGGTGGCCTGCAAAGTATCAACAAATGGCTGCAAAGTGTCAACCAAAGTCCTTCCACCCACTCGAGCTTTTGTATACTTGAACAATCCTTGGTACAATGCACTGTGGAGCGCCTCGGAAAAGGAAGATAAATCGAAAGAGTTTGCTTGCTTCAAATGATGTACCAATGACGTCAAGTAAATCGAATAGATACCCCCAGAAGTGCCACCCATGCTATCCTCGACGAGCTCAGTTATCTTGGTAAGTGTTGCAATTGGATCATTCAAATGAGATCTGAAAGATTTATCATTTTTTAATGCACCCAAGATTGCATTTGCACCATTGACCAATGTTTCACCACAATCACCGTCCCCTACCAATGTATCGTAATGGGTAATTTTTGGCTCTTCCTTAATCAAAGTTTCGAAAGCGGTCTTTATAGAGCTTTCAAATCTCTTTTCGTCCATTTTAAGATTGGATTTAAGTACTTCTCCTTCGTTGATTGGGTGAACAACATACTCTTGTCCTTTGGACCATACTTCTGGGGTGTAGACTTTTGGCTTCCATCCGGGAGCATTAGTAGGAGCATCAATAAACGAGAGGACATCTTTTTCAGAGTATTTTGTTTCCTTGGCAAGATTGCTTACATTCAACAAAGTGACCGAAAAACCTGGAGAGTTCAAGGAAGTGACAAAATCACTAACCAACACTCGTTTAGGCTTTTTGGACAAAGGATTTGTTTTTATAACATGCTCGACGACAGCGTATAACTCCAAAGAAGATGTTCCTCCGATATTGTTCACCAAGAGAACATAATCATCGTTCTTGGTATCGAAATCAACGTAATGACGTTCTTTGTCATCTGGAGAAAGTAACTTCTCCCACATATCCCCAAGTAATTCGTCAATGTTTGGAATAGGGTTCAATCTAACACCAGGTTCATTGTGGATTCCTAAACCCAATTCCGCCTCATCGGCCCCAGTGAATTCTTCGTCATCATGAGCCTTACCTGGAACAGATGTCCTATCTAAAGAAGCACCCAATGTTATCAAGTTTGCATTGACAGCGTTACCGAGAGCCAAAACGTCATCGAAATCATACTTCAAAGACGCAGCTCCCAATATTTTGTGTACAACTGCTGTACCAGCAAGTCCTCTTCTACCTACCATACGATTTTTGGTTTTCCCCACTGCAACATCGTCTGCAACAGCCAACATCTCCACTTTGTAGCCTTCACTCTTAGCTCTTTCGGTAACCAAACCAAAATGTAATATATCCCCTGTGTAGTTCTTTACAATAAGAATAGTACCCTTTTCCTTGTTACTCTTCGCCTTCACAGCAGCCATAATTTGCTTCGTCGAAGGCGAAGCAAATATGGCTCCACTAACAGCAGCATCCAAGAGGTTTTCACCAACGAATCCTCCGTGTAATGGTTCATGTCCTGCTCCTCCTCCACTGATCAAAGTCACCTTAGATCTAGTATCGGAGTGCGGATTTAAGATCACCTTTTCATGAGGAATTAATTGAACGAAGGGATTGGAATGTACCAATCCCTTGAGGTTCGACAATACAATATCCTCATTCTCAGCATACTTCCAGTGTTTAGTCAAAGTCATCTTTAGTGTTTGAACTGTGAATATTTCCTAGGATTAGATAGTGTTCTAAATTAGATCTAAAGAAAACGGTTTGGATTCTCGGCCAAATTATTTCACTTCTCCACAAAATCTTCCGGACCCCTAAAAGGAAGGTTATTGATTGTCCGTTCCGTTAACATAACACCATTGGAGTGTCGTACCTCCCCACTCTGTTGCATATCCTTTTGTTGTTGTGCGTTGCTTCTTTATAACCCAACGAATATTCAAATAAACCAACGGCCTTTGGGTAAAGATGAGAGAGATAGATTCACACATAATCTAAATAGCATTAGTCAATTCGGACTTTACAAGCAAATAAATTCCTACACAATTGAGCGCACATAACTAAAACAGAGTCCTATTGTCATACTATCCTCATGTCCTCTCGTCATCTCTACCTGAGCCAAATACATGTAAATGTCTATTGCAACTTGAATCACAACGGCCTTGGGTAGTCTTTGATTACATAAACATTTATTTCCGGCGTTACCTTCCCTACGAAGAAACCGAAGAGGACCCCATCTTCTGGAACCAACTCAAGAAATCAAATTCTTACCGAAAGCCGACGAACAGGATCAGGAGAGACAGCTAGAGATACACGAGGGACACTAGACCACGTTGTTCAGATTAGGTGAGGGATACTGAACATATTGACCTGGCAAAAAAAAAGTCGGGAAAAGCAGGGCTTTCTTGGTGAGAAATATCGGCTTCGATGAGCAGCTCAGAAGGTGGTCAGACGATCTCGAAAAACGGTAAACCGAAGAGATCAAAGACATTCACAGGATGCTTCACTTGTAGGTCGCGGAAGATACGGTGCGATCTCAAGAAACCATATTGTAGGAATTGTTTGAAAGGAGGGTTGGTGTGTGCTGGATATGACATCAAGTTGCGATGGTCCGAGCCTTTGACGTTTAACTCCAGAACAGGGGATGCGTTTTCGTCGCTGGTTGTCTTTAAGGGTATTGGTGTGACTTCTGGAGAGGAAGAGACATCTGAGTTCTTTCAACGGAGACATGTGGGGTTTGTTAAATGGGACGAGAAACTAAATACGCGGCCATATGAGACATACGAGGAGATGGATAGAGATTTGAGCATACTACACAATTCTGGAAACGATGAGTTTGTGAACAATGATGGCAAGACTAAACTTTTGGGGCCATTTGGTGTTTTCACTGATAAAAAGCGGATGAAATCCAAGACAAACAATGGTAATTTGAAAAGGCATAAGACCGACCCTCCTGAGGTAGGGCCTCGTGTACTAGCAAAGACGTCAACAGCCAAAGGATATCCGCAACAGTTGGATACAAATCAAGAAAATTCAGCACAGGATCACTTGTGGCTATCTAATGAACTTCGGGATGATGCTCTTTTAACAGCAGCTGCATTGAATGGAGATTCTCACTTTTTAGAAATGATGACTAACATATCCAGAAACAACAACAATGTCTTCAACTCAGGTGCAAATAGTGAGGCTGAAAACATGGGATATACTAGAAGCAGCAGTCCTCAAGGACCCCTTGTCATTTCCAATCATAACGAACTTTTGAATTTAGTGTTTCATCGTCACCAGAATCCTTTCGTAGGATCAAACAGTCATACGAATTCAAATGGAGGCCCTATTATGGGTCCTCAAAATCAAGCTGATGCATCAGAAATGTCAAATATGCTCAACGAACAAGATCCAACATCTAATATTATAATTGATCCTACCAATCAGCATTTGTATTATTCTAACTACAACAACTACTACTATAATAATCCATATCAACTCAACGAGAATCTTGAAATCCACTTGCATGCTCCTAGAGCCCCGAATAACACCGAAGAGGAAAGCACAGATATAGTCGAGGGATACCAAAACTTTTCTACTCAAATGCCGGAATCAATCATGAGAATAGTGAACAACCCTTTACAACGTAGCCTTGGATTCGAGCTTGCAGTTCCGAATTCTTCTCCGTCTTCCAATGTTGGTATTCCAACGACTGCACTTCAAGTGCAGCCATTGACAAGGTATCTATTGAACTACTATGTAACCCAAGTTGCAGATTTGATGACTGTCATACCACTTACTGAAAATCCATGGAAAACAATATACTTCCCCAGAGCTTTGATGGCCATCGGAGAGCTACTGGCTCTTGGCCAGACTTCTACGGCCAAGAACGCATTATTGAATGCGTTGTTGGCAGTCGCAGCTTTCAATCTCCAGTCAAAATTTCCAAAGAATTCAGACTCTATGAAGTTTTATTTGCACTTGGGAATCAAGTTGAGAAATCAGGCTAGTTTGTTCGTCAGAAAGCTTCTAAACTCCGGTAATGACACCCAGTCTGGCGTGGAATATTGCGTTTCTAACGAGAAATATAAAGATGTGTTGTGCGCGGTCATGTCTATGATTAGTGTCGACTTGGTTTGGGGTACGATGCAAGACACATATCTATACATCAAATGGTGCGAGAAAGTCATAAAAGCCAAAATGGTCAACAAGAAGAAGCTATCGTCTAAGGCAAGAATTTTGCACCGAATCTTCCTGTCGCTCAGACTCATTCAGGATTCGACCTGTCTCGACCCAGAAAGCATAAAGGTTGCTCTTGACGAGGACAAAAAGAACCAGTATGATGTCAACGGTGACAAATATAGTGTGTCTGAAGATCCCGCGCTTTCTAAAGGCAAAGTGAAAATAGACTACATTGTTAACGATATAGATCAAAAACAGGGCACCAACCGCTCATCAAAAAACCCCCCGCCAATGTTTGTCAACAAAAAACTCATCAACACGAAGAAAAATGACGAGAACTTTGCTACAGATGCACTTTACGGTTTACCTAACCATCTCATTATCTTGTTCAGCGAGACGGTGTATCTTCTAAGGCTCAAAATCTACCACGAAAGCACCGGCGGGAACCTTCCCGCCGACTTTGGCGCGAAACTAGACACTTTGAGCAGCAAGCTCTTGAACTGGAATTTGGAGTGGAGGCTCTACGAGTCGGAGTCACACGACTCTACTACAGACGCTCACCTGGTGTCAAATGACTTTGAAAAGCTCAAGTTCTTTTCGCCTATGCACGAGGCGACTTATCACCACATAATGTCATTCTACCATGCGCTCACAATATACTTCAATCGTCACTTGAAGAACGTCCGGCCGGACGTTCTTCAGAACAAAGTCGAGAAGACTCTCGACCATCTCAATGCCATCCAGAAGCTCATAGCCCGCGACGAGGCGGCCATCATTCCTCTCTTCTGGCAAGGCTTTATTGCAGGCTGCGAGGCGGTTGATCCAGACCTTCAGTCAGGCTTCAAAAAGTGGGGCGCGGACATTGCTCAGTATCTAGGCAGTTATTGGGGTGCAAGGCAAATCATGTTGGAGGTTTGGCGTAGAAAAAGACTGCATGAGCCAAGAGATGACTGGGTCAGCGTGATCCAAGACTGGGAAATGAACCTCATGTTAGACTAGTAGTGTATATACCGGAATGCTAGAACACCATACTATAATACTATACTATAATACTATACTATAATACTATGATACAATACTCGAATACTCGAATACTATACGATATACCATGATTCTAGAATACCGGAATGCTGGAATTGACACGTGCACCGGTACAATACACGCCTTCACGTAACATTCTTCACGCAATGTCTTCACGTAATGACTTCACGTAACACTTTGGCGTTTCTGTGTTCCTGAGAGTCCATGGCTCATCACTGCGCGCAGACCGAGCTCGACCGAGCTCATATTTATATGGGGTTGTGCTCTTAACCGCGTTTGTTTACCAACAGAAAGACGCGTAATTACACTTTCAAAATTTTTTACGTGGATCATGGCTTCTCGCCCCAGATCTCTTACGGCATAGAGTTGAGTCTCACGCAGACGACAGATCGACAGGGGGTGTCTTGAGTCTGAGCCGTGAAGCTCGATAATGAGACGCCTTTCTCACGAAGAACAAATGTCAGATTCGTGGATGAACATAGCTCATATTCAAGCAGGTATAAATATGGACCAATCCACCCCTAGTAAAGAGGAGAAAGCAGTTAGATAGAACCACTTTATAAAACACTACTCACTAATAATACATTCGTTTCGATAATGCAATACAGATACTTGACATTGGCCTCCCTTATTGCCGCCGCCCAGGCCGGCGCCGTCACAGTGACAGAAAACTCGACCACCGAGTTGACAGTGACCAGCTGTTCAGACCACCTGGCCTGCACCAAGGCTGTTGAGTCTTTGGAGGCAGAGTCAGTTGCTGCAGAGGCATCATCTGCCGCTGGTCCTGTTACCACCACCGTCAACGGTGTTGAGACACTCCTGACCACCTACTGCCCAGAGTCCGCTGAGGCAGCAGCAGCATCGAGCAAGGCCGCTGCCGCTGCGCCAGAGTCTGCAGCAGCAGCTCCAGCTTCCGCACCTGAGGCTTCTACTGTTGCCGCTGAGGCTACCTCTGCTGCTCCAGCTGCACCGGAATCGTCCGCAGCTGCCCCAGCTTCTGCACCTGAGGCATCCACCGTTGCCGCCGAGGCCACCACTGCTGCACCTGCTGCTTCAACTCCAGCTGCTGCTTCAAGTGGTGATGTCTACGTTGATGTCACCAGCACCCCAACTGTCACAGCATCTGCCGGTGTCGAAGCTACTTCCTACCAACAATCTACTATCCTTTCTTCTTACTCGTCCGCTGCTGGTAACGGCTCTTCAGGTGTCGAAGCGTACGAGGGTAACGCTGCAAACAACAAAGCCATGGTTGGTTTGGCCGGTTTTGCAGGTTTGGCTGCCGTCTTATTTTAAACCTTTCCATAGATACACGCAAACGTTTCATGATACTCCTAGTTATGGCTTCATAGGGTTTACTACAATAAAAAAAAGTAAAATATAAAATCCGATAATTTGTAGTGCAATCTTCTATTGAACTAATATACAGAAGTTATGTTTCAGGCACTCTGAATCTAAGTTGTTGTCCCTCTAAATATATACGGTTCAAAGTGGAGTCAAATTCTCCGATGGCTTGTAGCTCGATATACTTCTTGTATAGGAGGAGAGCAGTACGGGCATCTTCGATAGAATCATGATTGCCTGTTTGAACCCGCTCCTCCAATAAGATGTAGGCCAAGAATTTTAAACTGAGCTTTCTTTTGAAATCACTTTTGTAAAATATATAGGCGGTGTCTCTGATCTGATCTTGAGGAACTTGTAGATTGATGCAACGGAAGTCATTGTTCAAACCGTGTCCAACAAAAACAACTCCCAAGTTTAAGAGGAGCCACAATCGTCTGTATGCTGTTTGTAGTGTGACCAATGGCTTTTCAGATTTAGCGACATCTAGATCCCCAGGCTCAATACCAGAAAAGTTCGTCAAGTAATCGTGAATTTCGCAAGTATGCAATATGTAGTCATCAATAAACGGAACTCCCATCTTTTCACCGTTGTCTCCTCGTAAAACAGATATTCTTGCAAGAGACAAATGTTTAGGGGTGATCAAAGTTTTTGTACCATCATAAGAGATCTCAATTTCGTCAGGTTTGAGTGTTACAAACTCAGCATCTATTGCAGCTAAAGTGCCGTGTGAAGGTGCCTCTTCACCGGTCAAAAGCTTGTACTCAAGTTTGTAAGATTCTCTGGTTCCTCTAGCAAAATGGTCTCTGTAAAGAATTGAAGCATTGAGTTGAGGCAATTGTCCAAAAGTATTGTAGTCAAAATATTCAAAGGGTTTCCTAGCATCTTCATGGTCGATGTACATGATTATGGTAGGCCTCTTCCATGGATAGGAAAGATTGTACACTTCTTCTTCGGGGATGGGCATAACTAAAAAGTCATTGAAAAGATACCACAGATTTTCTATCTTGACAAAAGTCACCAAATTGTTTGGGCCATGCGAGGAGCCAGAGTTATGGCTTATTTGGCAGACATAACCCAATAATTCATATTTGCGATAAAGTTGCTGATTGTTTATAGCTCCTTGCTTTAATGATATTCTTCTCTGTGATTGAACAGCTGAGAATTCAGGAACCAACCATTTATTGAAGTCCTGAATTAACTCATATTCCTTGCTCGACATTGTGACATTGATTGAAAGCAATTTTGGCATCCTAACAACGGAGGTTACGAAATCCACATTATGCGTAAAATTGTGTTGCTGACAAGGAATAGTTTTCACATTATTCAACGCATGATCTAAGTAAGTTAATATGTTAATATTCTTTCTGGTGCTGCTGTATGGTCTATCCCTTGAAGGGTTCACCAAGATAGATGTTTTGTTGAGAATATGGGGAGGTGGGGTAACTAGATCGACCATTGGTTGGTTCAAAACCTGTTTTTGATATAGCTGACAGTTAGTGCCATTCAACTCCACTTGATACTGTATCGTCATCATATCAATAAGTGTAGAGTCATTGAATTGACCCAAGAGATCCTTGTTTACCTGATTTATCAAAAACTTGTTGAATCTTATGATTAAATTACGCAACTCTTGGGAATTGAGTTTTATATTCTCATCAACATTAATCACCATTTCTTCGATCGCTGTTCTGTTTTCATTTAAAACTTGAGCGAAATTTGATATTTTCACGTTCTTTTCTCTTGCCTTATGCATCATATCGAAAAGATAACCTAGTTCATTCAAGACAGAAGATCCTTTAGAGTTTGTTTGTATTGTTGCGATATCGTTAGGTAACCATTCATGTAATAAAGTATTCTTGACAAGATTGAAAAACGGTGAAGAAAATCTGTACAATTGTATTAATGAATTGACATAAGAATTATTGACGTTATTCTCCAATCCGCAGTACTTCCCTCTTGTCTGATTGTAGTAAATGAAATCAAAATCTTCAATGCCGAACTTGGAATATTGAATTTTTATTTTAGAGTAACAGTTAGGAACTCTAGTATTCGCTGTATTTTTAGATTTCTTTGAAGTGGGTGTATTAGATGGCGACAGCGCAATCTTGTATTGAAAGATTTGATTATTATCAATTGCGTTATTCTTCTCCGCAGACGTTTTGATTGACATTTCATTGATCAAATTCGAAACAGAATTATCACGTTCACTAATGAATTTGGGAATGTCAATTTTTGCGTTGTTGTCCACTCTTTCGTATTTTCGGTATTGGTTTCTTGGTCCATAGTTAAGTTTATCATAAGGTATGAATCCTGTTGACAAGTTAGATGAAAACTCTGTCTCTACCTGTGTTGGAAGCTTTGCAGTCTCCTTGACAAACTTGAGATCTGAGGCATAATAAGATAGTAATAAATCCTTATAGTAAGGCATTCCAACCGTCGACAATGGGACAATATCATCCACATTAATCTTTCCAAAATCTGGAGGTAATACGGAATCGGGTTTTTCGACTGGTTCGGGAAAACTAACAAAATCTTTGTTAGCTGAACTAAAAGACCATAAATGTAAATTCGCATGCCCGTCACCAAAACAGAGGAATTCTCCATTATCACTGACCTGTAAATTGGACATGTATGAAGCAGCAGGATTTGCATTTCTCATGTTTGACGACAAGTCAGCTTGGTAAAGATGAACCTGCAGTTGATCGAATACGTCCACAAAATGTATCTGTCCATCGTTTGATGATATTATTAAAATATTGGGCATCTTGGGGTGAAATCTGACAAAGGATGCTCCCGCTGGAAAAGGAATAGGAGCAAACGGTTTCATCATCCGTAAATCGTAAATATTCACAAGTGGATCCACCACAAAATCAAACGAATTTCCAAATCTCCTCTGACGAGAAGAGTAACCGCACGTAGCTATATAATTACCCTTCACGTCCAAGTCAGAAACAAGTCCGTTGTGACCTTGAAACGTTTTTATTGATTTGTTGTTGGCAGCATCAAACAACTCGATTGACCCATTTGTCTTACCCAAAACCAAGTGCTTTGTCGAATGGTTGGCATGCGAAACCATTCCCTCGTGGTCGTATGGCAATACTGTATTCCATCGATTGAGATCGATCTTCATAAGATTTTTGACACCCCCAATTATGAGATTGTTCGTCTTTAAGCTGCTCACAGTCATGCATGTCAAGTTCTTCAAAATCTTCCCATTATCTACAGACTCGGGGGTAAACAGCATCTTGCAAACACCCCGTCGGTTGTTGAAATTGAGCCCTCCATTCAGCAACGACAAAAGCCCTTCCTTGTGGCTCAAGTGCTGAAGCACCATACCTCCCCTGGTCACTTTGAATCGAGTATACGGGTAAAGCTGTACCGCTGGATAGCTCATGTTGCTTTGCAGCACAAACGAATGCGTATATCCCTCACTGTCGCCACACCATACTATGTTCTGCATCTCATCAAACACCGTCGCCGTTATGGAAGGCCGATCTATCTGATGGAGCGATGCCAGCGTCGCTGTCGCCGGAATACGGCAAACCTGCCCATGTTAGTACAATTGTGAATCACATCCATCTCAACAAATACTTACTTCACTCCACCCTTCCATGGTAGGTTTCTGATTCTTGCTTGATTACGTTTGTCTATAGATATCGCTGTGCTCGCAGACAAACATCTAAAGAGTTATTCCATATCGAAGGTCTATATACAGTACATAAAACAAATTACACAAAACCCACCGAGCTGTCTCGCTGCGGATCCTCGCCAAGGCACGCTGGCGTGCCTTGGAAACGCAAAAAACAACGCCCTAGAGTTTTGCCATTGGCGAGTTGCCCCCTCTGAGCCACGGCGAAGCACTCCAGGCCTACCGCCATCATTATATACACCTGCATATAACACCAGGTGATCTACTAACCATCCCCTGACACAAAACGGACATGTGCTTCCTCGAGCACGGAGCAAAGACATAGGTCACGGCAAACCTTATAGAAACAAAGTAGACAGCGTAGACAAAGAACTGAAAATACACAAAGTGCACAAAGGGCAACGCATCCCCTGCTACAATTCGTTACCATTATCCGAGGAAACTAGTGTATAGGGGAAGTGTGATTGAGGTTGTCATTTCGAGTATCTCAGCCGCCATAGGCGCTTATCAACCGGTGAAAATAGACTGGCCTCGCTCGGAAAGCGAGGCCATCTTCCCTAAACAATTAGCCTAAGCAGCCTAAACAGCCTAAACAGCCCAAACAACACAAACAACACTAGCGCCCACAAAACACCACGAGCACTACAACCTTATACCCGCGGCCAACACCCCATGCACGTCTCCTGCTCCTATATTACACAAGCATGGTCACCCACAAACTCCCACTCTGTGCGATCATGTCATCATACCACACTCACTTGTCCGATTTGTGTTGGGTGCGAACACTTGATTTTGTCTGCCGTCAATAGCGGGGCCGCCGTTAATGGCGGCCGCGTTAGCGAAAGATTATCTAATGTCTCCTATAAACGCTGCTATTCTAAGCGCTCATCCTGTTCCTGTTTCCAACACCACGCCCACGCCCTCGCCCACGCTCTGTTGTCACCACTTGATGTCATCATTTCCTGTCATCATTTGCGGCCATCCACTATTGCCATCCATTGCTGCCGTCATCCACAACGTGCCCCCCACCATCATCCACAAATCTCTCTCCCTTGTTTCCGCAAGCTTTGGTCGTCGTTCATGCTCTAATATCAAATTACCCGCTCACGTTACCTCGGTGGTTGTGGCAACATGCTCAGGCAATGCCTCCAACTGTCCGGCACACTCTTCTGGTCATCCCGTTCCTAAGCGCGATTTCGATTGCTAAAGATAAGACCTGCACATAACGGACTTCGGAACCCGATAAAGAATGATGGACTTTTGTGATCTCTCTTACTCTTATTTAAAGCAGCCACCAGAATAAATAAACATATAGTTTGGGTTGTTTTTCTCGACGGTAGGTACCAGCAACCTATTAGGCGGAATAACAAGGAATTGATATAGGTAAAATAATTTAGCGATGTTTAAGAGTGGTGTCAGCAGTTACTTCATCCCTCAGATGATCAGGAAGTTTGGGGCCAAAAAAGACACAAGCAGGGGAAACAGGGTGGAGGAAGGACAGGTGCCTTCGAGCTTTGTGATGCCTTCGGAGGCGAACCAGAACCAGTTGATCAATGTCAGCATGAACGAGAGGGACGAGTCGTTCGTGGATATTCTGTGCAAGCAGATGACATATGCAGAAGTGGCGCTGATGGCGAAAGCGCAGAGTATGGGGATGGAGAGTGCTGTAGAGACACCGTCGCAGGGAGTTGGTAAGACAGCGGCTGGGGCCGCTGTTACCAAGAGCAGAGGTAACGGTGCAGTTTCGGCGCTGTCTACAGAGGCTAAACCACTCGATGATGAGGACAAGCTCGAACTGCTGGAGCAGTTCGCGCCCATCAAGTGTGATATTAGCTACAAGAAAAGCAAACAATATAAACACAAACAGTTTGAAAGCGTTCAAATGAAAAAGATGAAGCAGGCATCATACAAGCAGGAGTGTGTTGCCTCCAAGGAAAAGCGAGGGAGACAGTATTCGGGTAAAGGGGCCGAGAGTGACCACACAAAGCCTCGGAAGAAGGATATATACAGTGAGAGAAAGATGAACACCAGTTTAACCTTGGACTAGTTTCGTTAGAGATGCAATCTTCTCTGACGTCGAAGTCTTGGAAAGCTGTCGTTCGGCTGTCATTCGACATCGAAATGACTCTTACTAATCCCACATATGCTAGAACACTCGATCCACTCGCTTTTTAGGAGTTTTTAATAACACTGTAGTATGCTATATATTTGTTTGACTTGATGCCTATTTAACATTAACATTAAATCCGTAAATAAAGTTACTCTACGAATACATGATACAATAATATAGAAAGTAAAGGACAGAACGGGAATTTAAGGCATAAAAGAGAGTCGATTCTCAAGCGTGTGCTTCGCATGGCTACTTCCCTGAGATGCTATCAAAAAATGCCGAGTGCAGCTACAGAAACTTAACTAGTATTTTCAAAATTTGAGTTGTTTGTTGATGTTGACAGCTTGAATCGTTATCAGCTCCTATCTAATCATTCGACGGAGATCGCAGTTCTGACGTGCACACAACATTGTATGACACAATAAAGTCAGTATAGAGAATGGACCATTAGAATAGTATACCAACTATTTTGAAGAGAAGTAGGGAGATAACCTGGGTTCAAGAGAAATGTATGGAGACATTGTCAAACGAATCAGTTATTTTCGAGAAACAAATATATTTGCATTGCCGTTTTAACTGCAACCTTTTACTAATCTAACGAGCCCACAAATTGTGTAGTTCCTAGTGATGGGTTCAAGCCAATATACAATGAGGTGATACCAACTTATTATTCAGATCTGATATGAGCTAACCTGAGTACCCTTGCTCAGCTATCCTGCTAACTAGTTCGTACTATCCTATCGCTTAACACTGAGCTGAACTTATCTGTCCGACATATAAGCCAAATCATTACATCAACCTTGCAGGGCCATCTCGAAAAAAAAATTTAGCTTAAGCTAACGAAGATAGTAGATGTCATATACGCAAAAATGACTAAAGATATAGTAGAAGGAAAGAAAAGAAAGAAGAATGATGACAGTAATACCGAAGTCGTCTCCAAAAAAGTGAAATCAGAGAAGAAGGAGAAAAAGGAAAAGAAAGAGAAGAAAGAAAAGAAAGAGAAAAAAGACAAGAAAGAGAAGAAAGAGAAAACAGAGAAAACAGAGAAGAAGGACAAGAAAGTGAAGAAGGATAAGAAAGAGAAGAAGGAAAAGAAGGAAAAGAAATCCAAGGACGAATTAAAGATTGATAATGGGTCGGAACAAAAAAGTGAGAATGCTAAGGCTGCATTCTCGGCCGCTGAAGGTCAGAAGAACTCTAAGATAATCCATGACAGTGAGGTACCCAAGTCTCAAATTGATGAGTTCATGAAGAGCAATGAAGTCTCAGTCGACGATCCTCATAATCTCGGTCTTTCGCCTGTTCTTCAATTCGATCAAGTCAAGTTGGATGAAAGAATTCTGCCATTATTAAAAAGATTCCCAAAACCCACACCTATTCAATCTGTCTCCTGGCCATATCTTTTGAATGGAAACGATGTTGTCGGTGTCGCTGAGACAGGGTCAGGAAAAACTTTTGCTTTCGGCGTTCCTGCGATCAACAATATTCTCACTTCAAAGAAAAAGGGAATATCCGTATTGTGTATTTCACCAACAAGAGAATTAGCATTGCAGATTTACGACAATTTGATCGAGTTAACAGCTAATGTTCCCATTGAATGTGTTGCGCTTTACGGTGGTGTCTCAAAGGAAGACCAAAAGCAAAAATTGAAAAATTCAAATGTGATCGTGGCCACTCCCGGTAGATTGTTGGATTTGATTAACGATGGAGCTGTGGATTTGAGTGCCATTGATTATTTGGTTCTTGATGAAGCTGATAGAATGTTAGAAAAGGGATTCGAAGAAGATATCAAAGCTATCATTGGCTCTACTAGTAAAAGCAGACAGACATTGATGTTCACTGCTACGTGGCCTAAGGAAGTCCGTGAATTGGCCTCTTCATACATGAGAACTCCCGTGAAAGTGAGTATTGGTGACAGAGATGAACTCGCAGCTAACAAGAGAATCACTCAGGTGGTCGAAGTTATCAACCCATACGATAAAGAGAAAAAGTTGTTGCAAGTGCTCCGCAAGTATAATGCTGGTCTGAAAGAAGACAACAAAATCTTAATCTTCGCCTTGTATAAAAAGGAGGCTACCAGAATAGAAGGTATGCTAAAGAGAAACTCATTTGATGTTGCAGCTATTCACGGTGACTTGTCACAACAACAAAGAACCCAAGCACTCAACGCCTTCAAAAAGGGCCAGTCTGATTTACTTCTCGCAACCGATGTCGCAGCAAGAGGTCTCGATATCCCTAACGTCAAAGTGGTCATTAATTTGACCTTTCCTTTAACTGTTGAAGATTATGTTCACAGAATAGGAAGAACCGGAAGAGCCGGACAAGTCGGTATTGCGCACACCTTGTTCACAGAGCACGAGAAACATTTGAGTGGCGCTCTCGTCAACATTTTGAGGGGTGCGAATCAGCCTGTTCCAGAGGAACTACTCAAGTTCGGAGGTCATACTAAGAGAAAGACTCACTCAGTCTACGGCGCATTCTACAAAGATATTGATACGACTAAGACCGCAAAGAAGATAAAGTTCGAGTAGAATACCTTGTCTCCAAAACTATCGCATCCTCTGGATAGCGTTTCATCTATACGTTGGCATATATGTTTAATAGAATGTTCTTGAAGTTGCAAAAAATTGTCTACGTGGCAAATGTCCTGTATATACCGATATAGATATCAAATTTTCTTTTTCTATATGGTCCATCTAAGATCTGGTGACATCGAAAGACTATATAATCATCTTTTTTTCCCTTAACTTTTTATAAGATCAAAGACTCTAGCAGGTTATAATTCTATTATAAGAACTAGGCGCTGATTTCTTTTCTACAAAAAGTTAACTTAGGGCTTAAAAAGTCTGTTTTCGTGCAAGAAATTCTTATCAAAAGTTATTACAAATAGACTTGTGGCGAGATGAAAAACTTGATAATAGTGTTGTACGCTGTCTTGTTCCAGTTGACGGTCGCTAGTGGGTTTCTCACGATGCCCAACACCACCGTGTGTCCATTTGACTCACCGGAGTTCTGTTCTTTGGTTATCACGCCTACTTGCAATACTACGTTTTCATATATTGATCAGCTCAACGAGGAAATACGGCCATCTTTGTCGGAGCTTGTCAAAACATCATTTTTCAGACATTTCAAGTTGGACTTGGACAAGCAATGCAAATTCTGGAATGCACAGCATTTCTGCGCAACAGAGAACTGCGCAGTGGAAGTTCTTTCGCCATCGCAATACAACTGGAGTCGCATTACAAATGATAATTTAAAACCTTCTAAGTTGGGACAAATCAACAGATCACTGGATATAGATAATGCAGCTGCGACGGAAGTCGACACTTGTGAAGACCTTGATTACACCTACATCGATGACGGACATCGTTGTGTTTACGTAAATCTTCTTGATAACCCTGAAAGATTCACAGGATATGGAGGTTCTCAGTCATTGGATGTGTGGAAGGCTATATATTCCGAAAACTGCTTTCCAAACACCAACCCGATGTCGGCACTACCAGGAGGAGAACCTGAACAATGTGTGGAGAAGAATTTATTCTACCGTTTAATATCAGGATTGCATGCATCGATTGCTGTCCATTTGTCTAACGAGTATCTTAATCCCTCTGGAGAATTTGGGCCTAACCTCAAGGTCTTTATGGAGAGAGTCGGAGCTTTCAATGATCGTATTTCGAACATATATTTCAACTATGCGTTGGTGAGTCAAGCAATCGTGAAATTGAACGAAAATCTCGATATCAAACGGTTCATAAGCGAGGAGATTGGAAGCGAAATCCCCGAATTCGGTGGATCTGATAGAGAGCACTACAACAAGTTACTAAGCTCAATAGTGCCGTCTTTGTCGGCCACCTCTTTGTTCAACTCGTCCAAGCTTTTCGATCCAGAGAAAGTGGAACCTGGTCTCAAAGATGAATTTAGATCAAGATTCAGAAATGTGTCTGCAATCATGGATTGCGTTGGATGTGACAGATGTAGAATGTGGGGTAAATTACAAACAATTGGATATGGAACTGCTTTCAAAGTTCTTTTTGAAAGTGAGGACCCAAAAAATGCATCCAAGCTAAAATATAGAAGAATAGAGTTGGTGGCATTGTTAAACACTTTTGACAGGTTATCAAAGTCCATAGAGGCTATTGGAAAGTTCAAAAAGATGTACACTAATCATTTGGATGACGTCCGTAATGGCTTAGCTATCCCGGGTGATTATGATGAAGTTCATGTAAAAGAGGGATTCGAGTTCCCATTTTTATCGACTCCCAACCGAGATAAGACTGCTACATCAAACCCACCTGTATTTTCCAAGTCATCCACCAAAGATAAACTCAAATCAAAGCAAAACACAGGAAAACCATCTTCACAGAGATTACAGGAAAAGCCAAAATCTGAACTTGTACTCGCAATAGATGAGGTGAAAAAGGCAACATATTTTGTTCTTAAAAGCTATCTTACCTTTCCAAAATCCCTTTGGAAAATTGCTCTCATTTATCTCAACCACTACTGGAATATTTTCATCGGAAAGCGTCCGCCATACGAATTGCAAGAACAATTTCAACTTCACGATCAGAATGCTGATCAATTGAATTGGTTTACATACTAAGTCAAATGTACGATACTTATACATGTTCATATTTACATAGACAAATTTTTGAGGGCTCATAAAAATAGCTCGTTGGAATCCGACCTCTTACGTCCACGTAATCTCTAATCTAATCGTATACCTACACAACAGAGTGATAGTATGTAACTCTTACGTGATATTTCTCGGTATAATATTTACGCGTTAAAATTATCCCAACAGTATATTACATCACTTCTCTGACCACGTACCATATTCGATATCGAACAAAACACAATTTTCAGCGTCAACTAAGGCTTTTTACCGTGTAACATAGTGCGCTAAAGGAACATGTCAAGCAAAAGAAGAGCATATCCACAACCACAATACGCGTCAGCTCCGGCGGTCCCTCCTGTTGAGAATCAATTCCAACAGCCGGCTGCACCACAATACGGAGGAGCTTATGGTGTAGATCAGCTAAACAACCAATTCCAAGCAATGAATGTGGGCACTCAACCTGCAAGTCAACCTTATCTGTACGGTCAGCCAAACCAATATCAAGTTCCAGCTGCTGCTGCTCAGGCTCCAGAAATCGCTGCTCAACAGACCGCTTACGATCCATACAATCAAGCGGGACAACAAGCTGGGTATCCAGCTCAAACTGGGTATTACGGGCAAGGAGGAACTACACAGGCATACCCATTGAATCAATTATACTCCACTGACTTGTTGAGGGAGTTGCCACCTTCAATCAGTGATTTATCGCTTCCTCCTCCTCCTCTTATTTTACCACCCAACAGCACGCTTATTCCAAACTCTGAGAGTGCAAATCAATCATCAGAATTCTTTAGATCCACTTTGAATGTTATTCCATCTACCAATGCCTTGTTGAAGAAGTCCAAGCTCCCATTTGCTTTAGCAGTGAGGCCATACAATACATTACACGTGAAAACTGAAAACGTACCCGTCACTTCAGATACGATTATCAGCAGATGTCGCCGTTGTCGTGGTTATATCAATCCTTTCATTACATTGACAGAGAGAGGAACACGTTGGAGATGTAATTTCTGTGGTTTACAGAATGATATTCCTAGTGCATTTGAATACAATGAAATATCAAGAACACGGAAGAATAAATTTGATAGAGTTGAATTGAACCATGCTGTCGTTGAGTTTGTCGCACCAAAAGAATATATGGCGAGAACACCTCAACCAATTGTGTTCACATTCATTATTGACGTTTCAATTGACGCGGTCAAATCTGGTTTCACGGGAACCATAACTAGAACAATATTGGAAAGTTTAGACAGAATTCCAAATGAAAACAAAACAGCTAGAGTCGCCTTTATTGGTGTTGACTCAAGCTTGCACTTCTTTAGATTCAATGAAGGATTAAATGGAACTGACATTTTAGTTGTTTCTGATATCGATGAGCCATTTCTCCCATCTCCTGACAGTTTGTTGGTGAACTTGAATGAAAACAGAGAAGCAATCGAAAAACTCTTGCTTGATTTCCCGACATACTTTGAGGATACTGCAAATACGAACTTTGCATTGGGCCCAGCTTTGCGTTCCGGTCACAAGATGATTAACAGCATTGGAGGTAAGCTCATTGTATTTTCTGCTTCATTACCTAACATCGGGGAAGGTAAATTGTCTGTGCGTGATGAAGCTGCTCACTCAGGAAAACAGAAAGAGTCTCAAATGTTGTTGACACCCGCGGATAAATTCTACAAGAGTTTTGCGGTGGACTGCAATGGTGCACAAATCACAGTGGACTTGTTCCTTACATCATCCAAGTACCAAGATATTGCGACTCTCGCCAACTTGCCCAGATTTACTGCTGGTCAAACACACTTTTATCCAGCTTGGTCTAGTGCGAAATCCGAAGATGTTTCCAAATTGTCAAGGGAGGTTAGCGAGCATCTTTCACAGGACATTGCTTTGGAAGCAGTTTTAAGAGTCAGAGGATCAACTGGTCTCAGAATGAGTTCATTTTATGGAAATTTCTTCAATAGATCTTCTGATTTGTGTTCCTTCCCTACTTTCCCAAGAGATCAAAGTTATATGATTGAAGTTTCTATTGAAGAAAATCTTACTAAACCAGTTGTTTATTTCCAAGCTGCTGTCTTACATACTACTTCTTTCGGTGAAAGAAGAATAAGAGTTTTGAACTTGGCTATACCTACTTCTTCCAAATTGGATGACATTTATGCTTCGGCGGATCAATTGGCATTGACAAATTACTTCACTCATAGATCTATCGAGAAAGCATTATCTTCCTCTTTGCCGGATGCGAGAGAGTACCTCACCAAATCAATTGTTGATATATTGAACGTATACAAAAAAGAGTTAGTCGCGGGAAATGTTTCAGGTGCTTCACCTTTGCAAATATCGACTAACCTTAGAATGTTGCCGTTACTTTTATTCTCTTTAACAAAGCATCTAGGTTTGAGACCAGAACGTGTACCCGCTGATCACCGTGCCGCTGCTTTGAATATGTTAGGATCTCTTCCTATTCCCCACCTTATCAAATATATCTATCCTACTGTGTACTCGTTACACAATATGCCTGATGAATGTGGTTTACCAGAGAAGGTGATCCAAGTCAACCCTGAAACTGAAGAAGAAGAGGAGGTTACAACGACAAACATTATGTTGCCCGAGCCGATTAATGACTCTCGTGCACATTGGGAGAACTACGGTTTGTACTTAATTGACAATTCAAGTGAATTGTTCTTGTGGGTCTCCGGTGATGTTGTACCTGGATTAGTAGCAGACTTATTTGGAACTGACAATTTGTATGACATCCCAACTGGTAAAACAGAATTACCAGAGTTCACTATTGAAGAATCTGAGTTCAACTTCAGAGTCCGTCAAATAATTGGCAAGATAAGGGAGCAGAAAGACGCCATAACCTGGAAGAATTTGTATGTAGTCATTGGTGGTTCATCCAACGAACCGATTGAAATTTCGCAACAGCGCGATCTTATGGCATTACGTATGTGGGCCTATAGTTGTTTGGTTGAAGACAAGACTGCTAGTGAACCACCATATAGGGAGTTCTTGACTTCTTTAAAAGCAAAAATTTCACAGTAAGTGTTACTAAATTACATTAATTACAAATAGTTTTTGTTTTATATCAATAGATACAATGTTATATAGTTTGTTGATCAATGAACAAACAAATCAAGTAATGCAAGCCTCATTGTTTCCCTTTAATAACGGATAAAGCATCTAGAAGCATTTCCCTGACAGGCTCATCAAATGCATCATTTAATGAATTTTTCAATCCTTGTTCATAAGTGACAAGGTTCTTAGCAATAGGCCCACCTCTAGCCATCGTAGCCAATGTGCTCTTTTTTAACCGATGCAGAATAGTTTTCCAGTAGAAGGTTGGAATGTCCGTGGCACCCAAATATGCAGACAACTGCTCAATGAGACTGGTGTTGGTTGGGTGGCCATCGATAGCCAACACATCACAATTTTCAAGTATACCGGTAAGCTTATCCAAAAAGTCTTTGGAATCTGACTTGACCTCCAATATTATAACATTGAAGTTTTTGGGCGTCTGCACTGATCTATTCAAGTGTGCTGATGTCTGTTGAATGTTTTTACCAATGATTGACTTATCCATTATTTGGAAAAACTCTTTTTCATCCAAAATATAAAGGGCCACTATCGAATTTATCAATTTCATATTGTTTACATTGAAGGAGCTCTTGTGGGTGATTTCGTTAACGATCAAAGAAGAACATTGATCTTTGAGTGTTTTTATTTTTGCGGCTTGGATGGGTTGATAGTCACGTACGAACCTAAGTGAAGAGTACTTCGAGCCCAGTGTTGTGCTCGAGAGTGTCTCTGATAAAGTACTCTCGTTATCATAAATTTGTGCAATATGTACATGAAGTCTTGCGAGTTTTATTACATCCTTGAGAGTAGTATTATCTGGGTTTTCATTCAACTGCTCCAATTCTTCAATCTGTTGTATCGATTGCACAAAAAAACTCGTCCCTCGTAGCAAGTCTAGGGTTTGATGGATCTTTTTCAACGCATTATTTATTCTGGATGCATTGTCATATGGTTTTATGAAATCGCTCTTTACTCTTTCAAATGAATTGTTCAATTTTTTTATAGAAGGGTTTATCTTGGAGTTCACCACCTCTTTGGATTCTTCCATTTGAAACAAACTCTCGAAAAGTACCTCATGATTCTTGGATGATACTGTGGTTATTCTTTTGGAGCACTCATCAATATCGAAGTTCAATCTTTTAATTGATGTCACTATGTCTATATGTTCACTATTTGCATCATTTGTAGCCAACAACAAATCACTAGCAAAGTTTACCGGTTCAAAATCTGGCTCTAGAAATGCTTCGAAATCGCTCAATACATCTTCATTTGCGTGTGATTGACCCATTCCCAACGATTAAATAGTTAACTTAGAAATTCGATTCTAATGAATTTTCAAGTTCGCGATATCAAGAAATGAAAGTGAAGATCTAAATTATTTGATTGATCTAATGCTACGACACTAATGACTTCTAAATGGTATATGATTGACCCCAAAAGACAGTGCTTACTCTGTTCTGTACTTCTTCTGGCTTTGTTGCAGAGGATTCAGTTTTTTATGCTTTTTTCCTCCTCTTTTGTGAAACAACTTCTTTTTCAACTTTGCTTCCTTCTGCTTTTCGATCTGCTTCTGTATCTTCTCCCTGCTGGCCTTTCGCTCTTTGCATTCGATGCGGGCCTGTCTCTTTTTCTTGCCTGGCCGTTTACGTTTACGGCTCCGTTCTTTTTCCTTTCCACTTTCGATCATCATATTGTGATGGTCAATATCTAGCACTCGTTTGGCCCATACTGTTGGCATCGTATATATCTCTTTGGATGCACTTATTATATCGTCTCCACTCACAGCTACGGCCGAGAATCGTTCTCTCTCGTCCTCCGTGTAAGATGCAAAATAATATGACATGGGTCTGTCATTGTTTATGTTTTCCTCTATGCTTTCATTAAGACTGACCTTCATGATCGTGACATCCAGATATGTCGTCTTTGCTGACGCTCCCGTTTCTCCTTCTTCACCAATCACTTCTGTTGATGGTTGCGGAGCCGACAGAACAGAGAATAATGGGAAGTCATATTCGTCTTTAGCTTCCGAATCACCCTTCTGGCCATCTCCGGCAATTATCTCATCCTCTCCTTCGTTACCACTCCCATCTGCGACCTCGATAAAGTCTAACTCTATGTGGTTCATGTACGATAGCAGTTGCTCATCTCCACTGCTTTCCGACTGAGATCCCTCTAAAGAGGACCTAGAAACTCTGAAATCTTATTAGTAACACTCCTACAACACATTTTAGTATCCTCCACGCATCAAACACTACTTACTTGATCATTTAGCTCCCTTAACCTCTTCCTACTCTCCAAGAATGCCTGTCAAGATGCCTGGAGCGTTTTCTGGTATTTTTCAATCCTGCATACGACATCGCATTTTGGTCCTGTATTTAATATAGCCCTTCCCAGCTACTATTAAATATTTCCACCGGTCAAAAGAACCTACTACAGCTTCAGTTTATAGGTTATGCCATGCACTCTCTGTTTTACGGAAAGTGTGCGTTGTGTAAAACCGTGCATAGGCCGAAACTCTGTATCTCTGCTCTTCCCATGCCACCGCATCTCCTCACACCGCTCCGTTCCAGGCCCATCCTGCTAACAGGAAATTCTCATCCGATACATGGGTTCACTAGGCCGACTTTACTTCACATCAGCAAATAATAAAATTTTTCGTTCATACTTAAACCGCTGGGCGTCAAAGCATTCAAATGTTGCATTTTTTTAAACACACTTCTATGTCAGGTACAAGCATGTCATTTACTATACTCATTTCGAAGTGAGGCCTCATTCGAGCTTATCCCGACTACTGTAAGATTATAGGTACCGACCTCCTTGCACCTCAATATATGATATCTCTAGAATGTATTCTTTGAGCAAGCTTCTTTGAGCAAGCTTATCAAATTAGATCTTGCAGGTCGGGCAACTGAAACAACGACTGAAACGCTTACTCTCGTCAAGTGTGACGGTGGCCTAAAACGCGAGATCATTTGTACTTTGTTCTACTTTCTCTACTTTCTCTACTTTCTCTACTTTCTCTACTTTCTCTACTTTCTCTACTTCGTTCTACTTCGCAGTCTTACCCAGGGTATCGGTAGAGCCTTTGTTTCCTGTACGGAACAAAACTGCCAAAAATAAAAAGAATAGGCTTTCGGCTTCACATCCAAAATACCCGTCAGCAATGCGCCTGTAAGGATCCTGAGAAATATACAGTCTCAAAGTTAACTGTTTCCTAGAAATCGCATTGAGAATGTTACTTATCACTTTGGTTCACAGTATCATACGATACCAGAATGAGGTGCTTTATCATGCTAGATCTTGCGTAGCAAGAACAGGATCAACGCTACAAGAGATTGCCCCAATACATCCAACTCTATCCCCTTTCAGTAGTGCAAAATGCGAATTTTCAGGTCTTCACATACATTATTGTTCAAGCAAGAAAATCCCCTGTACGGATCAAGTTTCTGGGTCGCAAAATCTGGCATATAAAATGACATTCTAATTGAAGACAAATGTCTTATTGACCGAGAAAGTACTTGTAACAGTTGGAGTGTTGGGTCTATTAAATAAATTAATAATAATAGCCCGCTGCGTCATCGCCTATGCCCCAAATATAATGAAGAGGAAAGTGTGGGCCACCGCTGATCATTCACACGCTTGTTATTTCCAACGCGAAACAGTATGGGTAAATGAACTTAGTCGCGAAAAGCAGAAGTTCAAAGTTATACAGCTGGTTCGGGCTCACCAATATTACTGTGAGGCCACAGTCTACGTTGCAATTGATGTAGATCTAAATTTGTTGTATTAGGTTAGAGAACAATGTAAGTGAATTTGTTTTATAGCACATTCTATATAATACCGTGAGTTATATTAAAGACAGTCATTAATTTACATTAGGCGCGAGCAATGGCGGTAGCTTTTCTATAAGATCTCGAAGAGATACGGTGACACTATATCAACTTCTTCTTGAACTTTCTGGTGAGAAGGTTGCTTGATTCCTGAGGAACGTTTGAAAGGATCTCAACCTCCGAGTTCTTGGTGCTAACGCTTGAGAATACAGAGGACTTGCTTTTGCTCTTACTCTTCGATTTTGTCTTGCTCTTCAGCGGTGACTCTGAAAATCTGGTACTAAATATGGAGTCCACGTCTGAATAGACTGGCTCCAAATCGTCTTCTTCTGATTTGTCTTCCTCCGATATGGATGGACCTCCTTGAAAGTTCACATCCTTGAAGGTGATCTTGACGGAATTCTCGTCAATTGACATGTTGGACAACGAGTGAGAGAGATCCAAGACGTCTGTGCTGTTGCCGGAGTGAATAGACTGCGAACGCTTGGACGACAGTCTTCTTCTTTGTTGCGCGTATTCCTTGTTGAACTTCAAAACCTCGTTGATTTCACTGTTGTATGAATAATTATACACGGAACCCTTCTTTTTCTTGCCCTCATCTTTTTTCTCACTCACTTTTTCACCTCCCCTGTAGGTGTTGTCGACTCTGGTGCTGAAGATACTCTCATTGCTGAATGACACAGTATCGCTCATGGAAATCTCATCCAAATTAGATAAAGTATCACTGGCCCCTACAGAGTATTCTCTTTTAGGCTGCAACAAAGAGTCCGTCTCCTTGATGGATGACTCTGGTGTCTCATACGACATACTAGACTTGCTAGAATCCTCAGATGATGCCACTGAGTTCGTCAGCCGCCTAGTGGACGACGTTCTCAACGATCCCGTCGTTGAGGCCGAGCTGGCAACAGACCGCTTGCGGTGCTTGTGGTTGTCCTGCTTGTCCTTCATTCTGGTTTTAAGCTTCTGCTGCGTCTGGTAAGACACAGGAGGCAAAAGATAAAAGCTCATTGTGTGCTGCTGATCTGATAGTACGTAAAGTGAACCGGTTTGCTATAGCTATACAACCTGTGTATCAATTGAGAGCGATCTTAATTACTCAAGTGCTGTTGCACACGTTGTGTATGTCTTCTGTTAACTGTACTCTTTACAACTAACCGCTTTGTTTTGCGATTGAATTCAGTACGTTCTTGCAACAAATTGCCTAGCCTTGGAAGAGCGGGTCTGCTAATTTATATATTAACCGCTGACTTTATCGCACCCAAGAGCGTATGAGCCTAAACCTCGCCTGGAGATATTGTACCTGTATCCTGCCTGGGTTGCACAGTGGGTGTGCATGTAACTTGCGCATAGTTTGTAGGTAAGTAGCACGTAGCTCGGTCTGCACTATAAATTCTGTCTCGCATTGACTTTCAGATCTGGATCCTGTATGTCTACGGCTTTTGCCTCCAGTAGGTAGTCAGGAAAGTTTATATATGCAGCCTGCATATGCATCATAAACCCTAGATAATAGCGTTGCCAGTTCTGATCGAGAGGAAATCAGGAATTTCAATAAGAAGGAGAAAAACAATATGATCAATTCACAAGCGGAATTTCGCGGCCTATCCCTCCCATAAGAACAATGCCAGTAGTCAGAAGGAATTAGTCAGAACAGTAATAATACTACAAGCAGTAAGCGGAGAGACTTAGGGTCGAGCACAATAGCCAGGGATGCCAAATCCCTTGCATGGCGGAAGTTCTTTATGATGTGCGGGTTGTTAGCGAAGCTGAACAAGCCCGCAAGAGATACTCGCAAGGCGTCTTAGCGACGCCTTCCGAAGGATACTTGGCGGTGGCCTTGGACGTGTATTGTCACACGTGTCTTACATAAAAGCTGAGGTTTCAATGGGATGGTGAGAATTCCGCTCTAAATTTGATGTTACAATAAATCAGGGTAGTGATCCTCTGCTGTACCCTCAATAAAAAAATAGGTGCCGTGCGCGTAATTTTAAGCTGATTGGAGTTGGTCAGAGAAGGCAAACCTGGTTTGTGCAGTGTCAGTCAGTGCCCTCTGTAATGATTTAGCCTCCAACGCGTCTCATTTCTTCTTCCATATTGTCGCTCAATCTGTTCTTCACCCAAATGGGCCTCGCTAAATTTGACCCTAGCAAGAAGGGGCTATTGTATAAAATGAGCACAGAATCAAAGAAGGATGTGTATATGCAGGATGTCTTTCTTTTGATCCAGAAATCACTACCTATCTCTAGTCAACTTGGCCCCGTTGCAACGAAGGAACTGGTAGACGAGAGCAAACAATTACAGGCTAACAATGTAAAATAATAGATGATTTGGTCATTAGTCTGTATCGAAGAGAAACACATTTCGTTCGGTCTAAGGACACCTTGAAGAATCGTGAACGGGTGGAACAGTAGACATACTGGCTAACCAACGCGCTTTCGATACCAGTTGCCAACACCACTCTGGCGGAACTTGGTAAGTTGCAGATATTGAAACTGGGCGGGCATAGAGGGAGCTTCTTAGACCATGCTTTCTGTTTCTCGTAGTATTGAACGAGCACGAGATCAGGATCCGGATATTGGTGTCACAAAAAAAAAAAAATTAGAAGAAGCGAAAGGGTTGCAGAGCATTTCCAAGAGTGAGAACAGCTAACCTCCTGCAAAAACTCGACCACAACATTTTATTTTACCGTCGGGAGAGTTTGTATTTTGCAGACGATGTAATTACTGAGACGCTTGTACTCATATCGTCTAGATCCGGCGTATACGGAAGCGCTGTCGACAAAACGATGAAATCAACTGAAATTCCATCCTCGTCTGACAGCGTTAGTTGAGATGAAAGCAATCCCAATTGTTTCCTGTTATTCTTGGTACACTCCCGCTGTTCATTAGATAAGACATACCACCTCATTAGTTCCTCGGGTAGATCTATTTTCAATTGTTGAAATATATCTCTTGCCCAAGGAAGTGAAAATAGTGCAGCCATGTTAATATCCACCTATCGTAATAAAAAAAGGCCGGAATCTGTCGTATTAGTGACAATGACTGGGTTCCCTCTCTAGGGTTCATCTGTAGGAGGATCCTGATTTATGCACATGAAAGAAAAGATGCCTAACCCCAAATTTAGTATTGATTTGGATTAGGCCGCATCTGTCCTAATTAAATATACAGAAAGAGTTAAATTAACTTGATTACATATTAAATTACATATTATTAAAATGTAGAAAATCATTAAAAACAATGTCGCTTATGAGGATGCAAAATCTTTTACTTACTTTTTCGAGTTGTCGCTAGAGGCATTATCAGGACTAAGGGCGCCGTTACCATCTGCTGCTTTCCCTTCAATGGTCTCCGGGCTTTGTGCTTCTTCTTTTGCGATAGCCGATTCTCTGAGTTTAGCAGCTCTTGCATCGGTAGATCTGATAGGTTCGATCACGTAAGGTATTTGATCCATCTTGTACTCTTCTTCTTCAGGATAGGCGAACTCGCCGATTTGGGCTAAATCTGTACCTAACAATTCTTCGTCCTCGTGTAACCTGAGTCTCAAAAATGGAACCTTGTCCATGAGGAACAATAGAATTGCAGTTAAAGTAAAACTCCACAAACCTACAGAACATGTACCAGCAAGTTGGTAACCGAGCTGCTTGTAGAAGTGGTTGATCCATCCTCCATTGATTGCTACTGTTGGATCTGCAGCTACAGATCCGTCAGTGGCTGCAATATAATCTGCTGCAAACAAACCAGTCAAAAGGGAACCGCAAATACCACCAACACCATGCAAAGCAAAGACGTCCATACCATCATCAATTCCGATGATTGACTTCAAATCAACAGCAAAATTACAGACGATACTTGGAATTATACCGAAAAGCATAGCAAAGTATACTGGAACGAAACCTGCTGCAGGGGTAATACCCACCAATCCAACAATAGCACCAGTACACAATCCAACAGCAGACCATTTTCCTCCAGTTCTGAACCAATCAACAAACATCCAAGTAAGACCACCGCAAGCTGCAGCAATGTTTGTGTTGACACAAGCGTACCAAGATCTGATACTAGCATTACCGGTGGAGCCACCGTTGAATCCAAACCATCCAAACCACAAAAACACAGTACCCAACACAATGTAAGAAACAGAGTGTGGCTTGTACTTGGGTACTTTGGACGAGGTCAATGGATCATGTCTCTTACCCAAGACGAGAGAGTATGCCAAAGCTGCAAATCCCGAGTTCTCGTGGACCGGTCCACCACCAGCAAAATCTAATGTTCCAAGATTGAACAACCATCCGTTGGCACCCCAAGTCCAGTATGCAATTGGACAGTAAACAATTGTCAACCAGAAAAACAAAAAGACCATCATTGGTCCCAATCTTGCTCTTTCGCATCCAGCTCCTACCATCAAAATGGCAGTCACAGCTGCGAACATTCCCTGGTACAAGCAAAACAAAATGTCTGGAAGCGAAGTAACGGCACTAGGGGATCCCAACACATTCTTTAAAGCGAAAAAGTTCAAGTTACCAAGTATTTGGGATCCTGACGTCTTGGTGAACACCAAAGAGTATCCCCAGAAAAACCATTGGAATGCCGTCAAACATGCGGCCATGATAGAGGCCCACAACAAACTCAATGCGTGCTTCTTTCGAGAAAGACCCGAGTACAACAACCCGACTCCAGGAATCATTAGCCACACAAGTGCTGAACTTATTCCAATCCAAGCCATGTCCGCCTTATCGAACTGCTTGTTCAAGTCCACTTTCATGGAGTCTCCTCCTGTGGAATCTGACATCTTGACTTTTTTCTTCTATGCTACGATGATAACTGCGAGTGTCTTAGAATACTTAAGCCCTTTCCGGTATCGTTTGTAGTTCCTTCTTATAACTTTCAACTACAGTTAAGCTTAGACCGTTTACAAAACAAGGAAACGAAAGCAAGCCGAAATTTAGCCGTGTCCGAGCGAAGAATATATATGTATATATATATACATAAATACATGGATAGATATGGTGTTATGTATGTATCCAACAATTTGGACTTCCTGATCGATCGATCCCCAAGTAGACGTTTCTTGGAATAATATTATCATCAGCCAATCATTGTCTTTAATCTTCGATGGAGGTTAGTTATGATAGAGATAAGATGTTTTATGTACAGTATCTCTTGGCTTTGCCCGGTGTTGTATAACGTTGAAAGAATTTGGTTGGATCGTTAAGCTCGTATCTCCTGCAAGTCATTTGAAACACCATCCGATTGCCCTTGAAATGTGGGATCTACAGTATGACTATATGTACCATGAATAAAAGAAGCCTTCTTTAGACTGTGTAGCAAGAAGAGGTACCGAAAGCAAAAATCAATTTGTCAGTTCGCGCGAAAACAGAAGAGGATTTGCAGCTGGTTAGCCAAACCATCGATGGGAATATAAGGGAGCGAACATCATCAAGTGAGGAGCAATGCGTAGAGCATTGCTCCTCATGCTGGGTGGGATACTCTTGGTAAATTTTTGTTTGCCATGTCACTAAACGTTGGCACGTTGTCTATAAGACGCTTTCAAGGATTGAAAGCAGCATGACTCACTGAGATGACATGCACTTTAGGACAACCGCTAGACGTTAAATGTTAGAAGTCAGTCGCCGTAACAATTCCCAGCCGAGGAGTCGGTGAGCCACCGACTCCTCAGATTGCGGGTGGGTGCCAATCAAACTGCAAACGAGCCTACATGTAATATCGCCTCGGGGCGGCTAGACGATTTTAGCAGATAAGTGATAACGGGCAATACAGCTGTTGTCCTATATCCGAGAAACCACTGTGCAATATTCGCGACATTTGTCGTCATCCGAGAGTCGCGGTTTTGTGCTACCTAAAAGTCGTGCGACATTTCTTTTGTGATGAAAAGGTAATACTCGGTGAAGCAGGTCTGCGGTAACTTTAACTGGGTTGAATTGGACATCGAAGAGACCACGGGGACAATCATACACAAATGTCAGAATTACTGAGTACTTTTGGAACAGCCATACTCACGAGCAAGAGTCCAGAGGAGGCGGCGGAGATATTGCCGAATTGCCTTTCTTCCTCAAACAGTCTCATTGAAAGGAATCTATTAACGTGGTTCAGCAAATATGGGGCATATTTGCAAAAACAAAACGCTGAACTTCAGGAATTGCTCAATTATGGAGGGGGCTTTTTTCAGGGAGGTGAACAACGGCCAGTTTTTGGCTCGTTCCCTAATGTATGGAATTCTGTTTTGAATTCGATACAGGTGCGTATTCATTCGAACGAATTGCTTTATAAAAATATCAAGCTTGATGTCATCGGACCCATGAGGGACGCTATTGAGAAGGACGTTAGATACTCGGAGCTTTTGGTGAACTCTAATGAATTGAAAGAAATCTCCACCGCGTTGGGTAGAAATGCAGAGAATGCGGAATATCAATGGAATATCAAAGCTCCCCAAATATTTGACAACTTTGAAAATTTCAAGAAATACGAGATGCAGCTTCTCTTTGATGTTGTGCTCAACTTCTACAATGCCAACAATCAATCTACTGGGAAGTCGTTATCAAACGACGAGAGTACTGTAAACCATCTTCTCGGGAGGTTCAAGATTGAAAAGGAAATGGACAGTTACTTGAATTTCCTTTTGAACACCAATTTCAAGCCAACAAAATCTGCTCCAACAAATCAGGAAGCAAAGCATTTTGCTACGAGTAAAAAGAGATTCAGTTCAATCCCCAAATTGGACAATTCATCAATAATTTCTTCAGCCTCGACAACGAACACGAAAAAAACTTCAAAGTTGAAATCCAGAGTAGGGTCAATTTTTGGACGTAAAAATAAAGCAGAGAAGTTTACAGGACATGGGAGTGAATCAATTGCGGAGATAAATTCCACATCCTCAAGACGTTTCAAATCAAATGACAATTTAGCAAGAAGTCACACCAGAAGCTCTTCTGTGATTTCAAACACGGATTCTGTGAGAAGAAAAGCTGGCGATACTGTACCACGATACAATCAACCACCTAATACGGGTTCTTTAGGTAATTCTTCTCAATATGGACCTCCAGTACCTAATCCTAAAGTAAGATCACAAAATGAAGTTGATGGAAGCACTTTTCCACAAGGGCCAAAATCTCAAGGTTATGATTATTCAAACCTACAAACACAATCTCGAGGTCCTCATATTGATGATGTGAATCAGGAGATCCCGAAGAGCAGAATTCCTTCCGATAAATCAAACCTTAATCAAATCCCACAAGAGACAATTCAAGAAGAGAGAAGCTACCCTTCTCCAGAGGTACAGGTCACTCCAGCAAATGAAAACAGGGGTTTCAATCCGAATGATACTTATAACTCGCCCAATCTTGTGAAATATAGTAGTGATAGTAGTGATGAAGAAGATGACATTGGCAATCAACGAAACACCGGGGGAAGAAGGAAATCACTTTTAGAGCAACATAACTTGGCTCCCAACTTAGCTCAAAACAGGTCTGGTGTGTCAACGGAATTGCCTAGACCTGCCAGTACTGGAATATACAGCTTTGAATCAGGCGACGACAAACAACCTATTTCAGCAATTTCGAGACTGGAGTCGAAGCAAAAGATAGAGAGTCAATTACCGGTGAATTCTGACAACGGGTCTCTGGCTTCAAGATTAGAGAAATCTTCTTTGGCTAATTCTCTGACATTGATAGAAACTCCGTCAAATAGCGGACCTCAAAGATCGCCATTTGATAGTGTAAAGTCCAGGCCAGAAGGTCAAGAAAGACTGGCTGTATCATCTTACTCCAATCCTCCCCCACCACCTCCTTCAAGGAAAGTGGCACACAAAGAACTGGAAAGTTCGAATCCGCTGGTTTCGCTTCCCGGTGCTTTTATCACTGGTTCGTCCAAACCGAAGAACAGGGAAGATGTTCAATCTCAATTGTTTCACAATTTACCTTCGACGAGGGACTCTGTCATTCAGCCTCGTCCAGCTCTTGTTAGTCAAGATACTGGAAGCTCACAAATGAGACAAACAGATTTTTTCAAGCATTTTGACTCTTCGAATAACGTAGAATTGAAAGGATTGAATTCTTCAATTGCAGAAGTCATTAACGTTAGTTTCAAAGATGGAGAACTTTCTAGTAGTCAAATCATCGGAGAGATAGCTTTCAATTACAATCCAACTAAAGATGAAGGACCCGTGCAACCCCATTTGCTCAAGATTGCTAATTCGTTTGACAAGATCATCTTGAACAATACATTCATGGAACAAATTAATAAGGATACGTTTAAGTTGAACCCTTACCCTGTGGTTTCAAAGACCTTAGGAGGACTTAAATATTTAAAAAGGCTTGAATCTTCTCAAGTACCCATTTTAATACATCAAATATGGAAATTCGAAGATCACCAGTCCAGCTTGATGACTAGTTTGAAACTTAACCCGAACTATGCAACCGCGATACAATTAAATAATCTTGTTGTCTCTGTTGCTTTAAGTCCAGATGTTGAAGTTTCATCTGCCTCTTCTCGTCCTCAGGGATCATTCAACAAAGAGAAAAGCAGGATCACTTGGAGATATAATTCGCCTTTAGATTTAAATCTGTTCAAACTGGAAGAAAAGTTAATTGCTAGATTCATGACAAATGGTAAGGGTAGTGAACACGAAAGTGGCATCCAAGTTAAGTTCCAAATTGTGGATCCTCCTTTGAAACTTTCCTCCATATCGTCAATGAATGATGAAACCAGTGTCTCCTGCACTAGAAACTTAATTACAGGTAGCTATAGTAGTCACTCATAAATGTTGTTGAATGAATGTATATAGGTTTTCATTATATGTTATCGTTGGAAGTGATGACAAATGGGTATATTTGTGGTTGCAAAAAAAAAAAAAAAAAAAAATATCACAAATGTTATCGTATATCAAACATGTAACTCAAAACAGCACTTGCCTCTGTTCATTGATTACTGTATTCTAAATAGTTGCTAATTCTAACTCGATACTTGGCTTTACTGTTGGCAAACATGTTTCCAATAACTGCTTCTGTTAACTTCGGGCCTGCGGTTAAGCTACTCGCATTTTGGAACTATGATGCTTCCACCTTGTTGGGACTTTTACTTGTGAGTGGATTGATATTAGTGATTGCAGACAAAGCAGGAATTGGCTCACCAGAGTCAATTCCAGGAGTGCCAAAGATCAGGGAGTATCCTATTGTCGGTAATTTATTTCAAGTTTTGAATAACCCTGCTAAAGTTTATATGGCTTGGGCTGAAAAATATGGTGCTAGTGTTTACCAAATAAGACTAGGAATCAAAAGAGTTGTTGTTGTCAATTCATATGCTGATGTGGATAATATATGGATTAAAAACTCCAGAGCCAGCAATTCGAGGCCAGTTCTGTATACTTTCCATGATGTCGTATCCATAACACAAGGATTCACAATAGGTTCCACGCCTGCAGGGAAAACATACCAGAAGAAGAAGAAGGCTATATCTATGATGTTGAATAGCAAAAAAGTTGAAGAGTTATCAAATGTTATTGACGATGAGAGCGTATACACTATTCGCAATATATTGAAGTCTAATCTTGAATTATCCGGCCCACCTTCATGCAACATGTTTAGGCATTTCAGGAGCGAATTAGCAGATGTCGATCTTATGCTCTTTGCTCAGTTATTTGCTTTGAGGAGTTCTATTTACATATGCTACGGTATCAAGCTTGATTGTTACAACAAGGACTTCGAATTTTCCAAAGAAATTATTGAAGTTGAAAGTCACATAATCAAATTTCGATCGCCCGTTGCAAACTTGCAAGATTATATCCCTCTCTTAAGGATACTTCCAGGAAAATACTCCAATGCAGCTCATTATCGAGCTAGGAGGGACGCTTACATGAATCATTTGCTCAAAATAGCCAACCAAAAGCTAAGTGAAGGCGACCAAGCAGTAATCAATAGTTTGGTGGGAAAGATTTTATTGGCTGAAAAAAATGATAACACTCTTACCAGCAGTGAGCTCCAAAGTTTGTGCTTAACTATGGTCAGTGCAGGTTTAGATAACACCCCCTTGAACTTTAATCACTTGATGGGACACCTTTCACATCCTAGTGGTGAACGTTTCCAGGAGATTGCATTCAATGAAATGATGTCTATGAATAACAATGATATCTGCCTTGCATGGGATAACGCCGCATACGAAATTAAATCTGATTATGTGACAGCTTTGGTGAAGGAAACATTGCGATACTTTACTGTATTGCCTCTCAGCTTACCAAGAGCGACGACTAAAGATATCAATTTCAAAGGGGCTGTTATTCCAAAAAACACAATTCTTTTTATGAACGCATATGCTGCGAATCATGACGCTTCCAAATTTCCGAATCCTTACAAATTTGCACCAGAAAGATGGTTCGATTCTGAAGGTCACCTTCTCAATAAGCAGACTTTGAATCACTTTTCTTTTGGAGCCGGATCACGAATGTGTTCTGGTGGCCAATTGGCATTCAAGGAGTTATACACTCTTACGTCGAGAATGATACTTTATTTCAAAATCAGACCTCCAGTCAGCAATACTATAATGGAGCTTGACCCCTTTAAAAACAACCTGTGTCCTAGTGCAACATCCTTCGAACCGTATCCATTCAAAGTGAGGTTGGAACCAAGGTTTCTGCATGGAAGCGATAGTTTATTCAATAAAGTCATGAAGTGTCAATGAAGACTTCGCAACTTAGTCTATAGTATCAGTAAACGATTTCAGCTCATTTTGTTCCATTGCTCGTTCATTTGTATTGATTTTTCTTTGGATTATTAATTAGACGACTATATGAATTTAACTTAAAGATGGTTCAACATAAGCCGTATTAGTAACCACAACAGTCTTTTTGTTTTTACTCAAGGGCAAGTTATACTTCAACACACCTCTTACTATCAAGTCAAAAGGATGATGAGATATCGTCTGCCACTTCTTCGAATTATCGGACCCAGTAGAGTTTCCTCCAGATCCTGAATCTTCAAAATTTGTAAGATTCTTTCCTGGAGATATCAACTTGATTTCTCCTATTTGAGAAATAGGTATCTTATTGAAAAAACCTCCGGTAAAAGTTAATTCGGATTCAAGGTGATTGACTGTACCTAGCAAAACTGTCTCGACTGTATTAACAGAGCCAGTACTGATATCCAGCGGCAAAATAGGATCCTCATCAAGATACCCACTTTTTGCAAAAATATCCAATTCAACCTCATCGATAGTCACAGTCAACCATCCGGGATTCGACGCTTCCACAACTATATTGAAAATCAACTCGTCTTGACTCACTATCGTGCTTTCGATACTACTTATTGAAACGTTGTTCAAATCCCTAGTTGTTGCTAAAACGAATCCCATTACAAAACCAATTGAGAGAATTATGATGATACTCAATACTGTGTAAATGAAAGATTTTATGCAATTGATTCTGTGTTCCTGTAATTTGTCGGATCTTTTACGTGGTAAAAGAAAGTGCCCTGTGCTCGAAGATAAATGAGGGTGACCTTTGTATTTATTGTTAGGTTCGTTGCCCAACTGCACTCCTATGTTATGTTCATCAGGGGATCTGTTCAACTTGGGTTCATCATGATATTCATCAAAATCGTAAAGGGACTTCCTATAAGGTTCTGGGTATGGAAATGGAAATATGTCATTATTCACATAATTGTTATTGTGGTGGTTGTTACCAATCGCTTGACTAGTTGAAAGATGCCTCTTTGCCCTCGGATCATCGGTGTTTTTGATGTTATCGTAGACATTTAAATTAAGTGATCGATAGTGAGGAATCCTGTGACCTTGATTTATTAACGAAGATGTTTCATTGAAGTTATTACCATTGTTGTACTGATATGGTAATCTGACATTATTGTCATAATAAATAAGGTCGTCATCAAAGTCTTCGATATCAATGTCATCAGGAATAATGCTATACCTTCTAGGCTGAGATCCTTTCTTATCAAATAATTTAGAAGTAGTTGATCTTAATTTAGAAGACGAGTTTGATGATTTATAGTTCTTTTTGTTTGTCTTGTTTGAAACAGAATTATTCACATTCACAACTGAGCTATTCGTAGTCAGAATATTGGGGTTTTGTTGACTGCTACTAGCAGGGTAATTTCCATTAATTGACGAATTAACATTGTGTGATCCCAAGTTCCTCCTTGTAGAATAATAGTCACCATCAGTAGATATATCATCATCTATGATATTGTCATCGATCTCAACATCTTCAAAAGAGTATCTATCATCATTGTAATCATCATGCAAACTATTAAACTGTCGATTAATGCTGTTACCACTATTATGATTTTCGTCAGACCTATTACCCAGTAAGGACAATCCGTTAGGAACATTTCCCATTTCTTGATACATCTCCAAAGGTGAATCTCCCGATGAATTAGAGTGCTCCGAAGTATTCAACTTTGGGTTGTATTTTATCTGCTCTTCATTAGCATTATTATCGCTGGTAATTAAATGAGATGAATTAGTGTGCTTTGAAGCCGGTCTATTTTCTTTGTTGGTATTTGTTTCAGCAGTCGTACTGTTTATTGAGTTTTCCACCGAAACATTTGAGGGCTTCAAGTTGGAAGAAGAATTTGTGATATTCTTGAGATGGGGTGGTTTGTTCGATTGAACAGAGTATATGGACTCCGCTGCTTGTTTCAACTTGGGGTATGATTCTTCGGTCTTATGAGCATCTTGCACGGAGGGTGAATTCAATCCATTTATCGAATTGAATCCTAAGCCATCCAAAACACTGTTGTTGTCATTTTGAGTTGACAAAGTGGCAAGGTTATGCTGAGACCTCGTATTTTCATTCAAATTATTCTCGTAAACGAAGGTCTCATCACTATCACTACTCTCCATGTCATCCACAGCACTCGCAAGTTTGGCTGCGAAGAAATCCGTCCTTGTTGAGTTCTGCTTTGCGATTTTCTTTTGTATTCCTTTAAGGGATCCCTGAGGATTAGGCGATTCCCCTATGTTGATGTTATTTGTATTAGAAGAATTAGGTAAATTACCAATGTTTGACATTGCTGCTGGCTGCGACTCACTTTCCCCATCAATCGTAGAAGCAAGATGATTAGGAAATGTTGATGTTTGCGGTGAAGTATTCATGACCTCAGAAATAGTGGCGGAATTTTTAGGATGTGGTTCCTTCGAACTTATGATTTTTTGTTTAGCCTTCAATGACTTGTTCAAATTTGTAGCCATCGACTTATTGAGTGCTTTGACAGGCAGTGAGGAAGTTGTCGTTGCTTGTGTTCCTTTGATGCTGTGTTGCTCACTATTGGCTCCCGAGTTTAATTGACTAGTCGGGGTCTGCTCCTTGGGCTCCGGTACAGCAATCCTTTTAACTGCTTGACTCGTTCCTGTCACACCTTGCGCTACATTATTATTTGCGTCTTGTACGCTCGTTGTCTCTGGCTTAGCATTACTGTTTTCAACACCCTTTGTATTTATTTCGCCAGCTTCGTTTTCTGCTTCGTATCCTGGGTCGGTATCCGTACTCTGCCCTTCTATCCGTGTCTCCTCTTCCTTCAATCCCCATTGAACCTCTTCCTTTTCTTGCTTTCTTTCCTCGGTCATTATAACAGTGACAGGGTATAGACAAGCAATATAGTGTCACACGAAGTGAATAATATCCCAATTATATCTTACCTAATAGTGATATTGGTTATTCTAATACCACTGAAGGACAAACCGACAAAATTAAGTATGATAACACCACTCAAACGGATGAAAAGATCAATCACTCTTTGTAATAACATCTAAATGTTAACATTTTGATACTTCATATTTAAATTTCTTGAGCACAAAAATATATACAGGTCTAGAACATCGTCATCTCTAAGCACTATGACTTGGGCATCGAGAAGCCTTGAGGTGTAAAAAAGACACCAACTACGTATGATGGTGGTTCGTGATATAGATTATCTATTTTATATCCTTTAGTTGTAATATAAAAAATGCATTATAATAGTATGATGATCAGACCAAAAAGATACCATAAAACTAAGAAACAGGCAGAAAGACTATGGTTTTCTCAACTTATTTAAATCTGCCAACTTCTTTGACGAGATGCTCTCTTTCTTGAAACCGTCCACGGTCTTGGGGAGCGGTTGTTGTAAAGAAGCAGAGTTGCTGGTGGGGTTTGAGCCGAAGCTCAAACTCCGCCTGAGAGGCAAATCCTTTTCGCATGTTGGTTTGCTCTTCTTCGCGGCAGAAGAGGGAGGAGCGGTGGGGATGACACTGTACTTCCGCTCCCTGAAGACTACGCCTACCTCTTTTATGTTTTTTCTGTGCTCCGGCTCGACTTTAACAAACCAATCAAGTCCCTCATCGTAATCATACAAATGGTAGTCTGTGCCGTAGGGTTTCAGTTCTAGACAGTAGAGAGTATGCAACGGGACGTCTAGTTCTCCAACGGATGACCTGTCGAGATTCATGAAGTAAGCGAGAAGAATTCTCAACACAACTCTGTGCGACACGATGAGCAAATGGTCAGTGGTTCTCTCGATTTCAGTGATCAATGGTCTTAAACGCGTCAAAACATCCAAGTAAGACTCGCCTCCAACACCTGGATAACGGTAAGTCAATTTGTTCTTCAAACGTGACTGGAACTCTTTTGGATGTTTACGTTGGATTTCCTCGTAGGTCATACCCTCAAATCTTCCTCCTCCGACTTCGTTGAGCATTCTCATCTGCTTGACGGAGAAAAGCTGGTCATTAAAGTAATTGCCTGTCTCTATCGATCTGCATAACATCGAAGTCCAAACAAGAAAGTTGGGCTCGGTTGGTATATTGTCCAACTCAGAAACATCTTTGCCTTCGAACAAATTATTGTACCGCAATTCCAATCTGCTCGAAAACCGTTCCAATTGCTGCTTTCTGAACTCTTTTCTCTGGAACTCCATGAACCGAGCCAAAGTCTTGGAAAACTTTTTACCTCTCTCAGTGAGATGTGAATCGCCTCCAATTCTTCCACTTAAGTTATCTACACTCTCACCGTGTCTAGTGATCCATATTTGTCTCTCGCATAGGTTGAAGTTTAGGAGAAAGTAAACAGTTTGTGAAGCCAAAAAGCCCTGAATGTTGTAACTCACAACCTTTTTACCGACATTAATCATTTTAACATAATGAAATCCAGGCGTAGATTCTTCGGATTCATCAATCGTTTCGTAAGCCTTTTCATAGTTGCGCAACCTTCCAACAAAATCAGTAAGTGCAATTTCAGGATCCATGTCCCTGTAATCAGGACCAGAAAGTTTTAATCTTATGTTTGCCTCTATAATAGATGGATCAGAGCAAATACTTTCCAAAAATAGAACCTTAAGTTCTCCATTAGATCTTTGTTGTATCCTCTTAAGGACTTTTGATCTTCTGCGTTTGGTGGAATTTGTTGCGTCGAAAATTCCAACTGAGCCTGGACCATCCAACACATAATTAAGTAACTGGTCTAACGTATCCATGGCCCATTTCTCTCTCAAAGAAGTCGATGACAGATTATCAGGAGCAAAGAAGGCAGCGTCATGAGAAGTTATTGGAGACTTTGCAGCTCCACTTGACGGTGAAGGGGTCAGTCGTTCATTGTTGGGTGTATTAGTATCAGGCAAAGGATTCGTTTCAGGACCCACATTGTTTTCCTTATCATTTCTTCTCGTGTTTCCAACATTGAAAACTCTGCAATCATGTTGAAGCCAGTTGAGATATCTGGTAAGCTTGTTTGTGATATAGCTCTTTCCTCTTGCAGGTAAACCCACCATGACTATCACCAACTTCGATCCTACATCAACCGAAGCTATTCTTCCGTCAGGAGATGTTTTGGATGAGGTCTGCCCTGGAATATTCAAAGTATAAGCTTTCCTTGCACTAGGAGGAGGTTTAGTAAGAAGCATATTTTTAAGTTTTTCAATGGAGGGAGTCTTTTCAAATTGCTCTTGTAAGGAAGGATCGGTATCCTGCAAAAGATTTTCCCGTGTATGCTTCTTGATTTGTATCTTGTGCCCTTCTTCGTTCGGTTGTTCATGCTTCAAATTTGTCGTGCTACTCATGGGACTAACGGAACTACTGGAATCTGCCAAATCGCTAAGATTCAAATGAGATATGTTCTTTGTTCGTGATAGCTCAGGCTTGCTTTTGTCCGTCACGTCTTTCTTCTCATGCCTCTCGTGTTTATGTCTGTGTGTATATTCGTTCTCGCTCTCTTCTTCACTTAGCTGGTCTTTGACGTTTGGCGACGTCACAGTCGAAACAATCGGGGTATCTGTAAGAGGTCTCTTATTGAACTCAGGCAACCAGTTACCGTCATCCTCCAGAAGCTTGGAGTTGTGTGACACCGAATGTTGAAGCCCGTCTGCTGTATATGGGTACGAAGAAAGCTTCTTCAACAGTAATCTCTGTGTTGCACGCAGTATCTTCGATGAATCGTGATCTTGGGAAACACCATTACTCAGATCCCCATCGTACCTCTGCTTGTCTCCCAAATCTCCTCTTCCATTGCCTTCGTCATCACTGGAGGATCCAGACGACGACGTGAAGACTTGACTGGAGCTGTTCTGATAGTATGAAGAGAACGAAACCTTTTTATTGCTTAGTTGGTGTCGCAATACTGCATTCGATATGGAGTTTGACTTTTGTCGTTGAGCCCTTGGGTTTGGAAGCTCATCTGCACTAGTTTCCATCAGTGAAATGTTGGATGGAGGTGAACTCATGTCGAAACTTACTCAATGATAGGAAATGTTACTCCGTTACTCCGACCAAGATGACTATATATTCGAAGAGATATTGTACTGCACACAGTTTCGGAGTTGACAGCTCCTTTACCACAAGCTAAACTATTTGTTGGTATATCTCAACACTCACACCAGTAGGAGGCCTCGATAACGTGTTATTATGTGAGAGGAGTGTTATCTGGTGCTGCTGCCAAATTTTCGGGAAAAAATTGAGCCATAACAACCCCGTAAGTGAAAAACTTCGCACATCCCAATATTCCACGTTGGAGAAAACCGAAAGCCAACGTAAATTTCAAAGGAAACGACGGCAAAATGGGGGGAAAAGTGAGGAAGACGACAGTTTGTAGAGTTGTAGAGACAAAGAGGCTATAGAGCATACTGTATATCGTGCTACAAGCGAGATAAGTCCATCTTCAAGGGAGCACTCTTAGTGAATTTTGCTACCCATAAAGATGCTCAGTTGCAACATCGCAAAATAAGAAGAAATTTGCGATGTTGCAACATGTGAGGGCAATCAAGCGAGTCTAAAAAGATTGTTTCACAGATCTGCCACTGCTTTAGTACAGCACTACAAGGCTCAAAGACCATCGAAGGGCCTCTGTGTCAAATTGTCTTGTGTATTTGCCACCAACTCCACTTCCTCTTTTCAGTAACGAGGTGCCCGGTTCTCAGAACAACACAGCTGGAGCCAATCCAACTGATACATCACTCCTCATTCACCTACAAGTAGCCACGCCGGATCAACTCCCGGTGATTGAAGTCTCTGGCTCTCGTTCAGGTCATGATACAGGTTTTGTGACTAGTGGATCACTGCCTGCCGTTGTTGTTGCCGTTGCCGTTGCCGTCTCCTCCCGTTTGGCGCAAATAGCACTGCTATTTGCGCCAACTATAGCGAGACACGCGTCATACAGGCAAACTCAATACAGGCAAAATAGCGAGACAAGTCTCGTTACTAAATCACGCCGCAATTTCCTAAAACGGCCGAGAAAGTAACAGTCTGAGTCTTTGCCAATGATCTATACGGAGCACCACACACTGCGCACTATATAACGAGGTTCTGGAAGTGCTCGTCAACACCGTTTCAGCAACGTCGCCATGTTTCATATGTATTACAAACAACTCTCAGTAAACGGTCAAATTACAGCCACCTACGACACGCTATAAGTTCCTCCCCCACTCGGGCCAGAACAACGGTAAATCCAGGCACCGACACCAGAGGCGCTGACGTGCCTCTGGTCTAGACAGAAAACAGTTGTAACTCCCGTAGAAGTCATCCTATACATGCGGTTCAACGGCTTGTGATATAACTCATCACCCTAAGAAGAGAAATTCTTCACTCTTGGGCCCATTTATCCTCGAGCCTAAATTTGGATAGTTTTTTTTTTCCCGGCTATTGTCTTAGAAATCTAAGCTTCAACTAAATTAAATTAAATTAAACTAGATTGAACTAGATTAACTACACTAGACTAGTAAACGACTACAGCGACTTAAACTGAAGTTGAAGTCCTTCTTTGTCCACATAAAAACTCAAAAGGACATTTTTAGCTCGTCAAAGAATCATCGAGTTCACTGATAAAAATTTATATTCTTCATATAGTGAGAACTAAAATCTGCGCTCACTATATAGAAAAAAACGCTAAAAGAAAGAAACCTGGGCAGATATAATAAAAAGCAACATGTTGTTCAAGATTATATTGGTGGTACTCTGTCTCTGGTCTGTCAGTCTAGTTGCAGACAGTTTAGGAGCCGGGTGTGAGGACAAAGAGCAAAAAGCTGGTAATTTCCTCAACTTTCCATCGTTTAGCACCTCCCTGACGACTGGGACGAACAAGAAATTCAGTATCCAGAAGTACTGGAATGAGTTCATACTGCGTCCGGTGAGGCATGTTGCATTCCACGAGGGATACAGCTCTGAAGAGCAAGATACAGTTGATGATATAGAAATTCAGCGTCGAGCAGACGAGGAAGACGAGGATACAGATCCTTTCGAGAATATTCACGACAACGCTGCCACTTATGAAACCACATCCAGTTACTCATCGTCTAGTAGTCTGGATTCTACAAGCACGACAACGACAAGCAGCCAAAGCTCTAATACCTCTTCCAGCCTGCTGTCTTCCGCGCCGGTAAGTTCTCCCGTTTACAGTTCAAGCTATTCCAGCCCGTCCTCCTCATCCTCCTCCTCGTCGTCATCATCCTCGCTGCTGACTAGAAAGAAGTCTTCTTCAAGTAGCTCGAAAACATCGTCCTCAAGCTCGCTGTCATCAGAGCTGAGCTCGGAAGCCGAACTGTCGTCTTCAAGCTCGGAGTCTAGTTCGAGTTCGGAAAAATCTAGCGCTGCAAGCTCAAACGAGCCCTCATCCACATCTGATGCAGACAGTCAAAGCTCACTGTCAAGCTCGAAGAAAGACGCTTCCTCGAGTGCGTCAAGCTCTGAGAAGGCAAGCAAGACTTCCCATGACTCTTCCATAACATCACATTCCGGCAATGGTGCAACCACAATCACGCGTGTTCATGGAGGGTCTACGGTGACCATTAAAAGTTATGCTACTTCCAAATCTTCAGCATCTGCCTCCTCTGAAGACAACGATAAAAGCACCGGTGGTGGATTATCTAATACCAACAAAGTTGTAGTTGGTGTTGTTGTCGGTGTAGGAGGTGCTATCTTAATAGGTTTGGTGGCATTATTGTTCTTCTTAAAGAGAAGAAATAATAATAAACAGGAGAATGGTGATTGGACGTTCTGGAGGAAGAGCAACAAAGAAGAAGGTGATGAGTTTATGAATGGAGAGCTTGGAGTTCGTGATAGAAACATTAACCAAGGTTCAAATTTCTAGCTAATCGAGCTTAATTATACCCCAATTATTCTCTTATAGATTACATCCTATTAATTGCTACTTTTACAGAGTAGCAAGTATTAAATGCAGTTACTTTCGTTTTGGGTATTTAAGTTTTAGTAGTCCACAGTAATGATACTTCGATATCTAATGTAGAAAATGAGAAAAAAAAAAATTCATGTCTAAGAATCTGCTCATCGGGTGGATTTAAGAAGCCATTTTTCACATTTGAAGAAACATGTCCTTCTCATTTGGGTTTCATGATGATGATATATCTGATGACGAAGTTTCCAGCATTCAAAGTACTTCTGTGAAAGATTCTCCACGGAAGATAAATCCTTTAGACGAGTTGTCGAAGAGCCTTGACAAAGCCATTCTTCCTAAATTATACAAATTAGAATCGCTTCTTGCATCTTTAAAGGACCTCAGGGTCTCTTTTGAGACTTTTATCACGTCCAAGGGGACTATAGTATATAGAAGAGAGCTTTTTGATGTTAAACACCAAGCGATGTGCGATGATGAGATCGATCAAACCACTAACAGAATCCTAGTTGGTGAGGATCAATCTGATTTGGAGAAGAACTCTTATGAAGGTGGTTTCAAGAGCTGGGAGTGCTCCTACGATACTATAGACTATTTGGCGCAACCCCAAAGGAATATCGAGTTGCTGAATTACAAGGCTTTCCTAGATTTGGGATGCGGAACAGCTCTTCCCACAAGTTACATAATAGCCAAGCTAATGGGAGACAGTGACAGCGATTCAAGGACTTTCGTTGTTTCCGATTTCAACTACGATGTTCTCAGATTGGTCTCACTCCCCAACATTATCATAAACTGGGCTGCTACTTTGCTGGAAGAAAAGCTTGCATCCCTAGTGAATACACAAGATGGACCTCGTTTAGCACCAAATGAGTTAATATTCACACCCGGACTTCTCAGTTTCTTCCAGCAAGAATTAGCTGTTCACAATCTACGTTTGGACTTCGTCTCTGGGTCATGGGGCCGTGAGTTCATGCAGCTTCTCACTGAAAAAAATATAGACTTCATCATAACCTCGGAAACCATTTATTCCAACGATACATTGCCCGTTGTCGCTCAATCCATTATAGAATTCCTCTCCGCGAGGGCAGGAAAGGCGCTCGTGGCTGCTAAAAACATATATTTTGGGGTCGGTGGATCCGTCGTTGAGTTCCTACATTTCTTGTCCAATAACTCACCTAGCCACTTCAATTTCGTGCAAACAGAAATAGAAGATGCCAAACTAAAGAAATCCATCGTCGCCATCACATCGTCCCCATAATATAGCTTCGCATATACTCCACACATATTTAAATAGAGCACTGTATACTACGTTATTATCAATGCCTACATCGCCTTCTGTGTTATTTGCATCAGCAGCTGCTTGATTGGAGACAGCTAGCCTGGCTTACCGCTTTTCCTACACACCATTCAGCCTCACCTCTATCTTGAGGCCCAATAGCCAAACCGTACTCCAGAATATGAGCTGATGTCTTTTGTTGTATGCACTACATTTCCATCTTCCAATTATATGGGCCTCAAATATAGCTTAAAAACCACATCAAATACGTTAGGAATCAACCGTTCTTCGTGTTATAACATCAAGGTTCCTTAGATATCAAGGTGAGTTTGTCATTCCATGTCGTTGATGATACCATAATGGCGCTAAAGTCTACATGCCCCAAGTGGCGAGATGTGGGCATTTTTTCACCTCTTTCATCCCAGTGTATTGTGATGGGCAAAAGAGTTCTCTAGTATAACAACCAGTTCCTTCTACATAACCACTGCATATACACATGGAGGTCCCATGAGTGCTCCTTTCGTGGATAATAAACATGGAGCAAATATCTAGATCAGATAGGCAGTTGGGTTAAATGTTTGAGAGATTGCAAATGCTCGACGTCCGCAATTTTGCCACTGACAACAGAGTTTTTTCTTCTCTTGTCACATCATAACGACCCTGTTATGGGATGAGATGAGATCTCTATAACCGCCCTACCTTGTGGATGAACCCACCCTAAGGAACTTTCTGGCTGTTAGGTGGTCGTCTTTTTACCGATATTTTGTCCAATCACAATACAGGGAACAGGTGAAAAAAGATTATAGTGTAGAAAAAATGGTGTAAATATCATCAACTTATACGTTGAAGAAGCATTACTAACATAAAGTCGAAGAATGATCCGTCCGTCTATTCAAAGGTTAGCAGTCCGTTACCAGTCATCTGTCGCAAAGACTGTACCAAGAGCATTGTCTAACGCTTACGTTGGCAAGTTGGAGACTAGATGGGAGACGTTGCCAAAAGAAGACCAAAGCGCTTTGATAGAGCAGTTGAAAACACGTATGGAATTGCCATGGCAAGAATTAACACCAGCCGAGAAGAAGGCCTCTTACTATATTTCATTCGGAGAGTGGGGACCTAGAAAGCCTTTGTACGGGCCAGGAGACAAATCTAAGGTTTTCTGGGGAGTCGTAGGAGGATTGGCTGCCGGTGTCGCTTTGTTTGCAGGAGTTAGATCTTTGGCAGCACCAGGCCCAACCACTCTCAACAGGGAATGGCAAGAGCAATCTGATGAATACTTGAAATCCAAAAATGCAAATCCTTTCACTGGTTACTCCCAGATTCAATAAACTATTCCAAGGTATTTGTGGAAGATTATTGTTTAATATCGATGAAATGGGAATAAAATATAAAGACATTGAATTGGCCATTTCAAAAGTTCCATCGGTTTGAGAATCGAACTATGCATTTTTTTATTTTGTTCAACTAAACAGTAACTGTTTGGGTTACGCTTCATGGTTGGTTGCTTTTCGAAGGTGATCATATTGATGTTAGAAAAGGTATACAGAAGAAGAAATCTACTAGTTGCCTATAGTTCTCCTTACATTATATAGTGTAATATGAACATTTAAATTCGTATCTTTACATTGTAATATATACTGGTATGTAAGTTCCTATCATACATTGGTGAATGGATTTGGCGATTATCGTACATTGCTTCTTTTAATCATCATCCTCAATAGGGCCAAATTCCCCTTCGAATATTGTAGCGCCTTCCTTCCTCCTATTCTCAATAATAACACATTCGCTCATTTCTAACACCATTCTCGCAGTAGGACGCTCGAATGGGTTGGGACGTAGCATTTTATTCACTAATTTGTCCAAATTCATAGAATCGCCATTGACCAAAAATTCAGGAGCTCCCGATGATATAATTTCATTAACGCTGGATGAGGAAGGCTTCTGAATATTTATGGAAGGATTGAAATGCATGTTGTGATTTAATGATTGATTGGAGAGAATCATCGAGTTACAGGATGTCACTGAAGAAAGATTTTGATGCTGCAAAAAATCACTCAAGTTGTCACTCGACAATTTACCTGCGTCACTGAGATCTCCACTTCTCAATTTTCGCCATGGTGTTCCATTTTCAGGCAATATGATGTTGGCTGCAGCCTCTAATATTATGAGGCCGACACTGAAAATGTCTGCAAAAGGCGTATAAATCTTATCGTTTATCAACTCTGGTGCGATGTAGTTTCTATCTCCCTCCAAGTCAAAGTCTTTCTCAAGTATGGGCAATTTCGTGGCTAATCCAAAATCACCAATTTTCAATGAGCCTTCGAAAGTAATAAATATGTTGGCAGGTTTCAAGTCCAAATGAAGATAGTTTTTAGAGTGGATAAACATTAATCCACTTAAAATCTCAATCAAAATTTTCCATACTCTGAATTCGTCAATCTTGTAACTCTTATGCTCTTCGAGGAAATCAAAGAGTGTTCCATTATCACAAAACTCGGTCATGATATAATAGTAGTTATTGAAATCCCATGCCTCTATAAAATACACCAAATACTCTTTACCTTCTTCTTGTTCCTGCAAGTTGATCTTCTCATTGTCTTTTACACTTGTGAGGACTCTCAAAGCCTCAATTTCTCTCATGATTGTCTCCTTCTCCAGTTTCCCTATTATCGGTTTCTTTGACTTCTTAATTGCAAACTTCTGATTCTGGAATTGACACTCATAAGCAACAGAGAATTCACCGGACCCGATATACTTAATGTTTTTCATTCCAAACTTTTCAACCAAGTGATCATCTACTTTGGACAACGTCTTCGGAAATGTCACATGTGATGTAGGTTCACAGGGCTTGAAAATCCAGTTGGTTGGTGTGGAAGGTTCCTTGTAATCCTTCTTTCGAAGATTCCTAGATACTTTATGGGTACCCATTTTATCACCGTTATTCGAGAGAAGATGGTGACTCAACTTTTGAAACAGTACAGGACTGAAGTTGGCAGGGGTTGAGTTTGATTTTTTCACTGACTTGGTTGGAGTCTCGGGAATATTTAGGTCTATGTCCGAAGACATGTCTATATCCAAATCTGTATTGAGAAGATTCGCTGTCTTTTGAGATGCGGTAGTAGATGGAATCTTGAAAAAACTCGACGTAGAATCGTTAATACCATTACCATACGACGTGTTGTTTCTACCTACCTCAATGGAGACTTCCAGATGCTCATCATATTCCTCGTTCGCTGAATTTATCACGTTCGATAAACCTGATTTGTTCGCATTCAAAAGCATCAATGGATGTTTCTTAATGGGTGTCTCTGGTGGTGGTTTCTTGAAGTCCTTGGATAGAGAGCTCTTTTTCATGAGGCCTGTTGTCTTGAATGCGGTCTGCAAAGGCTTGATGAAATCATATGACTTGTTTTCTTTATCGTTGAACTCAATTTCCTTCGAAGAGCTTTTAACCTTTCTATTCTTTTTAATCGTTTCCTCGTCATCATGATAGATTGCAGTAGGTGGATTGGATGAGTTTGACAGTTTCCTGTTCTTTGATGGACTATCTATGTTGATGTCATCAAGATTGTAATACTCCAAATTCGAGAGTAATGGTGATGAGTCAGGTTTGTTGAATGGAGATTTATTGAGATTCAAGTTTGTCTTTCGTATCTTCTTGACAGACAATCTGCTTTTGCCTGAATCAAATAGACCACCTTTTTTGCTTTGCTCTGAAGAAGGCCGATTTGGTGAAATCACTGCGTCCCTCTCCAAAGTTTTGAATATCTTGAACCCTTTGTAGCCAAGCTTTGAGGGTGAATAAAGCTTTTTCTGTTCAGGTGACCAGTTGAATTGGTATAGTTGTGACTTGTGAACAGGTACTTTACCGGATGACGGTGATGGCGACTGACTGATTAACTTGTGCGGACGCTTGTACTTGTTATGAAAATGAGTATTTGGTTGACTTGGACTTGAGTTCGCAAAAGGAGTGTTCTCCCTACTGTTATTTATGATTGATGAGGACTCTATCTCGTTCAAATCACTTATATTATCGATGTCCTCATTTGCCTTGTTGTTAAGTGTTCGCAAATTAGAATCAATGGATAAATTGAGAAACTTCGAGGATCTCTTGATGGATGATTGTTGGGATTGGTTGAATTTCTCTGTGTCCTCTTCAGACTCATAATCATGCTGATTGAATAGCTTCTTCGGGTTTAGAATCTTCAAAGTAGGGCTTTGGTACACGGATGTTAAGTCATCATCGTTGAATGCTATACCATCGGGTGTATCATCATTGTTGATTTCTGGGCCTATCTCTTCATTCAAATAATCATCTATGCTATCATTAGGTATTTCTTGTTTCACGTTGAATGGTGGGCTTTTATTTATCTTCTTCTTGTATGGCACACCTCGTTTAGAAGTCTTCAACTCCGTTTTGATATCATCAAGAATAAGACTGTTGAAAGACCTCGAAAAATGGTTATTCGTGAAATATTCAAGCAGACCATCGTCATACATAGGCAGTTTGTCATTGATTCCGTGGGCACTGCTCGTGTGTCTCCCTTTTTGTGGGTCCTTGGGTGTCAATATATTGTCATAACTAGTTTGGTTCGTGGAATTCGAAGATGCACTGTTCGACGGAGTGTTTGTGCTCCCACCCGCAGAGTACTGCGGTCTCTGAGAGCTCATTTCCGTCGCTGGTGGCGTCTTTAGTGTCTTCCCAGTCCTTTCCAACTGGCAAATAATCCCAAGTGTACGTTCCTGGCTTGCGTCCCGTTATACTTCTTGTCTCGCCTTGTTCTCTACTGCCTTCAAAACCGATTCTTCTTGCGTTCCGTTTTCCTTCCAGTTCTCAGCAATTGCCAACGTAACTCCCTCGTTATTCTCAATTGTGCTAGCAACTCCAGTTCTCCCCCGATTCCGGTATTTATAATAGCCGCTCTCTTGTGTTTACTTTCCAACACTAGATATTTCAGCTCTGGTACCTCTCAAGTACTCTTTTTGGTGCAAACGCTATGCGATATTGCTTCGATGAGCTTTTCACCCTAGCTTTATTTGATAGTTTGTGAGTAAAAGATGCTAAATTATACGAATAGAAGAAGTGAAATGTGAAAACCAGACAAAATTAAATTGCGTGGAACGCCAGATTATCATTGATTCTTTGTTTATATTTTTGTTGTTTATTTTAGGGGTTTAGATGACGCGACGGACGTGTTTGCGAATAGCCCAACAGTTTGTTCGAGACAGACTTTGTATGGAGGGACGAAGTAGGTTGTCGGATACTTCTTGCAGACCATCTGATCGTGACGACGGCCTGGGAATGGAGACTGTGGAGTAGCACCGAGAGAAAGCGCTGCTATCAGAGAGTGGACAGCTTCAAAGGCGAGGTCAAAGGTCGACATAGAGCGGAATGTAGAACAAAACGTAGAGCACAGTAGAGTCAAGCCAAGTCTAGCCAGCACATATAGCTACACATGTAATTACACTTGGATCTATACTCGAAGCTACACTCGAAGCTACATGCGGAACTTCGCATGGAGCATGAGTCATGTATCTTTAAAAGCACCTCAGCAGCTAATGTTTGGGGGAAATAAATTCGCACCAACAATGTTATCTGTGCTCGTTTGCTCGTGCGATAGGCGCACGGGCAGACGAGCGGGAAAGGCTGCTCTATCAGACATATCAGGGGACCACCAGAGAATGTCTACATACAAAGCCAGAAGAAGCTTGCAAGGCTACGCGGTTGTTGGATTCTCCGAAGACAATGCACTCAGATTGGGCGCTATCTGCGAACTTTAAGGTGTCAAACTATCAGTGCCCGTTCGCCTGGCAACCTAATCTCTCCAAAATACAGGTATGATTCTCGTATACTTTTTCCTATGGAGAGAAAATACCACATTAAAATCACCACTCACAGACCCTGCCCACAGACCCTGTCCAGTATGTACATCCTATTCGACAGTCACCTTCTTCGTTAATGCCCCTACAGTGACCCTCGTTACCCTTTCAAAGTGCTCTACAGTAGCTCGTAACGTAGAAGTTTGAATCACTTCTCCCAAAATGGCAATGCGGACTACCCTGGTTTTCGTAGCGTATACGACATCCGCAGTATTCGCTCATACGTCTCCGGGCTCAATTTGCCACTTTGCCATCGCACCGAGGTTCTCTGGCTCCTACTGTTTTACATCGTCTGCTATATCTTTTGAGAAAACCTCTCCACCGTTTTACAGTGGCTTCTACAGCCCAAATTCATTATCTTTTCTGACCACTACATCTTCGGTGGACATATGTACAGGTCCTGGTCTCCTATTGTCCAGCGAAAAAACAGCTTAACATGGTTAATAATAACATCTTTCCTATTGGACGGAAAAATTTTTTTTCCAAGCTATTGGCTGTAGATGTAATCAGATATGCTGACTGTGTTCGTAAGTTGTTCCGTTTTGAAAAATTTTGGACAGAAAACTGAGATTTCCCTTGTACCAGAATTAAACTATATACAATCATACTGTTCCATTATCAAAATTTTTTTTTTCTTAACTCTATTCGGCCCATTCTATATAGTCATCGAAAGTAAATTTTTCTTTGCAAATAGTCAGAGGTATTATAATATTTCAAGTCCCATTAGACATTTCAGGGTTTGACATTTCGTTGAAGTAATTAACGTTATTAATATCATTACTTGGCATAATTATTAGGCTAGATTACGGTGTATCTGAGGTACTTTTGCGGGACACGAAATATTTGAAATAGAAGGGTTAGTCGATGAAAAGATCAATATGGCAGAAACCATAGTCGGAAGGAAGGTGTCGATGAAGGAAGAGAAGACGATGCCAGAGAAGACGATGCCGGAGAAGACAGCGCATCTGAACAGCGACGGAAATGTGAAGACATTGGAGTCAAGAACGGCGGACGATGCCGTGGTAAGCAAAAGCGGAGAGACCGATCCTGAGCAGGACAGCGAAAAGGACAGTGATAGCGAAAAGACAAAGGAAGAGACAAAGTCGTCTGATATCGGAAAGGTGGTGAGAACAGCATCTAGTAATGATGGCCAGCAATGTATGAATTGTGGAACTACGAAAACGCCACTTTGGAGACGTGCGCCCGACGGGACTTTAATATGTAATGCATGCGGGCTCTACTATCGCTCAAACAACGTACTCAGGCCTGTGAACCTCAAGCGTCCTCCGAACACTATTCCTGTGGAGAAGGGAGACGAAGGATCATGCAAGGGAGATGGTATGTGCAACGGAACAGGTGGTTCTGTTGCTTGTGTGGGCTGCCCTGCCTACAACAATAGGGTTTTCATAAACTCGAAGACCAACGAGGATTCAAAAAAAGAAGCAGAGGGAGAAACTAAACCACCAAGCTCAGATCCTTTGGCAATTGCATGCTTCAACTGTAAGACGACAATCACGCCTTTGTGGAGACGTGATGATGCTGGAAACACGATTTGCAATGCGTGTGGTTTATATTATAGATTACATGGCTCTCATAGACCGATACGGATGAAACGGTCAACAATCAAAAGAAGAAAGAGAAATCAGCCACAGCCTAAGAAGAAGAATGAATTCGGAAATATTCCTGATGAAGATAACCGAAGCTCTAGTAGCAATACAGATGAACGCAATATCACTCAAGTGCGGACACCACCTCTCGGAAATCTGGGAAACTCTTTTCCTGGAAGCCAGCAAGGACCAGGAATAAGTGAAACTCAAAAAGTCAACAGCTTGCACCCCATATATCAGCAAAGCTCATATTACCCACCGTATTCTGGAGGAAGGATACCCAATGGTCCAGGGCCAGTTCCAGGGCCTCCTCCTCCTAATTTGATGGCTCCAATGTACAGGGATTCGAATTCCTATTCTCCTGTGCCTCATATTCCAAGTCCAAATGCTCACTACAACGGAACACACCCAGATGTGAAGAATGGTATAACATTGCCATCCATCAATAATACAGTATACGGATTACCTTTGCCTCCCATCAACTACGGCTCTGTGAATAACAGGGGGCCTATAGAGTCATCTTTAAAAGGACATCCACAAAGCCATCTGCCTCCGCCTACAAAGAAGCCAAAATCATTCCCAATGGCTGTTGATTTCACATCTGCATTCAAATCCCCAAGTGTATCCAGTGAAACGGAAAGAGATCATAAACAAAAGGAAACAGATGACACAGAGGAAAACAACAAGGAGAGCTTGAAAAGCGGTGCGATGTCGATAGGTGGACTCTTGAATGATTGAGTAACTCTTACCAGAGTCGTTTTCGCATTCCACATTCGCATCGCAGTTGCATGCTGTATTTTGGATTTTTCAACCCGCCGTCAAACTCTCTGTTTCCCAATATACAGGGTCCCATGCACTTGATAATAAAAGCATTTTAGAACGTTTAGATATATCGATACGACACTCAAATATCATTCTGAGAAGATAAGACAAACAATTACTCTTTAGTAGAACTGTCAATATCACAACAAGTTATATATAGTTGAATGCAACGTCATGACATACTTGTGTGCACTTTCAGAGCTCATATGTATATAAACTAGAATTTAGGCTGAAATGAGAAAGAGAAGAGTTAATTACTCTATATTGGAATGCTTACTCTATTCATTGTTGGAAAACATACGAAGTGAAGATAGAGGTGCTCGGGCAATATGATAACTTCTTGCGCAAAATTCGCTAGAAAATTAGCCTGGCTAGCTCAATGGCTAGAGCGTTTGACTTTTAAAGCTTCCTGGCATTAGAAGGGTATCAAAAGGTTGCGGGTTCGACCCCCGCGTCGGGCTTTTATTTTTATTTTTTTTGGTTCAAATCATAATTTGCTTTGTAAAGTGCACGATATAGTCAGGATATTGGATACTAACCACTGACAACTAACACAAATGTTACACAACCTAATTATACGTAGTCTGCAACACCTTTTGACTATCGAAAAGGTTAGCTGACTACATGAGCTTAATTGTCGCCTTCGCTATCTTGAGCCCTACATTTTCAGGTTAACCACACCCCATATTCCATCTAATGCAAAGTATAAGGCCATATCTCAAAACAAATTGACCTGTTTCTGAGCCAACTTCGATAGGAAGGACCGGCTGGCGCAATGGTGGCGCATTTGACACGAATCAAAAGGTTGTAGGTTCGAGCCCTACGTTGGTCTTATTTTTTCTTTGTTTGAACCTTTTTATTCTTTATCCAAATCGTCTCCACCATAAACGATACAAAATGTACGATTTCAACCAATATGGCTGATTAGCTGAATGGGAGAACATCTAACATCCAATCAAAAATTTGTAGGCTCTAGACTTACGTGGGGTAATTGTTTTTTTTTTTTTCGTTCGCACCTTTTTTTTTTCTGTTCAAACCATCTCCCTCATCAGCATTGTAGAATACACGATTCTCATCAAATTTTTTGTAAACCTGACAGATATACTTCAAAGACTAATGAAATGCCTTCCGCTGAAGTCGCAAAGCCAGTCGTTGTTACTTTAGAAGACCTCAGGAGTGGGGTAGATGAAAATACATTAGATAATGCCTTTGGTCCTGAATCATTAGGAATTCTTGTAGTTGACGGATTGACAGACGATTTTACTAAACTAAGATCTAAAGTTCTCCAAAGTGCTTCCACTCTCGCTAATTTACCAGAAGAAGAGCTTGAAAAGCTTGAATTAGAGGAAGCAATGTATCTTATAGGTTGGTCCAGAGGTAAAGAGAAGTTGCCTGGGTCCCAGAAACCAGATTACTACAAGGGCTCTTATTATATCAACTGTGCTTTCCATAAAGATGGAACATTGGAGGGGCCTCCACAAGAACTATGTGATGAGTTTAAGTCATTCCGCGGTTATACAGCACCAAATTTCTGGCCATCGAAAGATATCATATCACTCAAAGACTTTGAAAATGAGTGCAAACAACTTTGTAATTACATAATCGATGTAGCAGAATTGGTAGCAAAAAACTGTGATGCCTACATATCGAGTCACTTTCCAGATGTTGAAAAAGGGTTGCTCCAGAGAATAGTGCGAACTTCCACTTGTACCAAAGCCAGACTACTTCATTATTACCCAAGCAACACTGTTGTAGGGGAATCTGAAGAAGGAGGTGATGAAGTTGATTGGTGTGGTGAGCATTTGGATCATTCCTGTTTGACAGGTTTAACGTCAGCACTTTACATGGATGAATCATCTAACGACCCAGTGGCATTGAACGAATCGCCCGACTCAAATGCTGGTCTTTACATTAAATCAAGAAACTCTGAGGTTAAAAAGGTCAACATCCCGTCCAATTGCCTAGCATTTCAAACAGGCTCAGCATTGGAAGTCTTATCGAAGAACAAGTTCAAAGCAGTGCCACATTATGTCAAGGGTACATCCAAATCAAATATATCAAGAAATACAATCGCTGTTTTCTGTCAGCCAGATTTAGATGAGCCTATATCTACACAAACCTTTGCTGAGTACGCACGTTCTATAGTGCAAAAGAGTCTTGAACCATAAAAGTAACAGGTTTAAACTTATAATTTTGAGTCCAGTGAGCATCTTCTCTTATATAGTGCAAATATTCTATTTAATTAATACCAACTCATTAATTTTGAGGTTGAAAATATATACAAAAGTTTAGATTTCTGAAAATCTCAAGAGAAAGTGTTCTTTTTAATTTGTAGTTGTATAATGAAATGAATATAAACAGTTTGCCTGTCGTTAATGATCCTGTGAAATCTCAGAGTACAATATCACCTCATAATGCACCAACTCTTGATGAAGATGTGAAGAAAGAACTAAGAAACTTAGGTGAACCAATCACCTATTTTGGAGAAGATTCAATACTCAGAAGGGAAAGGTTGATTAAGTTGCTTGAAGAACGACCACATACTAGATTTGAGTTTGCTTACACCGAAAATGATGATGCAATGGAAGTTTCTGCAGAGGAATCTGAAGATGATGAGGACTTTTATACTCCAGGTAGTGAAGAGCTCTTAAAGGCGAGAATGGATATTTTGAAGTACTCAAATACAAAAGCATCTGCACGGATAAACAGTCAAAAGAAGAAGGCCATAGAAATGAATTTCTACAAGGTTCTCAAACATAGAAGAAATATCAATTCACTGTTGGAGTATGAGCAAAGCGGTACGCAAGTCATAAAAGGAAATACCAGAGCTATTTCAGCAGTGAGGTTTTCTAAAAACGACAAATCTATAGCATGCGGTTCATGGGATGGGTCGGTTTTTATATTGGGAAGTACAGAGCTAGAAACAAAGTGTCGACTGGCCCCAGGCTATCATTCTGAAAAAGCAAGTGCTCTCGACTGGAATATGGAATCTAACATAGACTTGCTTGTAACAGGAGGCAATGAAGGAAACATCAACTTCTGGGATACTAAAGGCACTGATTCTCTCAAATTAAAACCAGCAAAGAGTATCGAGAAGGGTCACAAAGGCAGAATTACTAAAACACTTTTCCATCCATCTGGAAGATACATCGCTTCTACATCTTTTGATCAAACATGGAAATTGTGGGACGTAGAGAAGAATGAAACAGAACTCTACCAGCAAGAAGGTCACTCCAAGGAGATTTTTTGTGGTGCCTTTCATCCTGATGGAGGTTTGTTCACATCTGGTGGTTTAGATGGAATAATAAGAGTTTGGGATTTGAGATCTGGACGCGCAATCAGCACCTTGCAAAAACACCTGATGGGAATATACAGCACTGACTGGTCACCGAACGGCTATCATTTTGTGTCTGCAAGTGGTGATTGTTCTGTCAAGGTATGGGATTTAAGGAAGCTAGATAGAAATTCAAACGAAATTGCTAGCATCCCAGCTCACACAAAATTAGCAAGTGATGTCAGGTACTTCAACAGGACAAGTGAAGATGTCCTAAGTAGAACTGTGACAGACGAAAACGAACAAAATGCCGAAAAACTCGATTCCAATGGAACTTTCCTCGTAAGTTCTTCATACGATGGTCTCATCAACATTTGGTCCTCCGATAATTGGGCCAAGGTCCATTCTTTAAAGGGACATAATGACAAGGTAATGAGTTGTGACATAAGCAGCAATGGTTCACAGATAGTGAGCAGTGGGTGGGATAGAACAGTAAAGTTGTGGAGTATATAGCTGGCTTAGTAGAGACTGTATATAAAGTGTAAAAGTAGTAGATAATAGAAATTGCAATAAGATTTACAAGTTTCTTCATCTAGCGGTAGCTAAAGATGGATTTGCTAAGAATTTTGGATGGAACACCGGAACCTCTGGTTATAGATCTACAGCTTGAGAGTGTAGATGATAGCGGGGATTATAATTTGGCAACACCAATCTACGAATTTCAAAAAGAATTGACGGACCAAATTGTATCTCTTCATTACCCAGATATTTTGAAATACTGTGAAACTAATGACAACAAGGATTTGATAAGAAAGTCATTGGAAATATGTATTGAAAATTGTATGTTGGTGACGTCTCATCCTTACCTATTAATCAGTCATTACATGCCTAAAAATTTGACGCTGAAAGATATGCCTGCGAAGTTGGCAGAAACAAGCGGTAAGTTTAATGTGCTCAAAGATCTCATGAATGTGATAATCAGGACTTCAAGAGGGAGAAGCAAGAATGTTGCCATAGTTATGAAGAACAATACTAAATTTTTCGATTTGGTGGAAGCTCTTTTATTAGGATGCGAAGGTAACAAATTGATCAAACGATACCTAGGAAACTACATCAAGAAAGATTCGGGTAAGAATAAGAATCCTTCGAACAAGGAAGACCTGGCATGCATAATACACTTATTACCTGAGGATGGAAAATGTAATAGAGATGAGGATCAGATTCCGCAGATAGCATTCGACATAGTGATCGTGTTCGATGGGTACGTTGATACGTCGGGCGAATTTTTCACAACAATCAGGAGTCAAAATAAACGGAAGGAAGCTGTTGTTATAAGGCTTATCCCAATGAAATCGATAGAACATTGCAAATTGTATTACTCAGACCAAAAGGAATCACCATCGTATTTATACAAGTTGATTTCTTCAATTGTATGCTTAAGAGATCAAATTGGAAACCTCCCACCGGACATCTTTCCAATATATAATCAGAACTTGAACTACTTGTCGTCTAAATTTTTTGACCAGCTATTCAAAAATTCCAATAGAAAATATCCAGCCTGGCCTCTACCCGAATTACCGTCTTTCAGAGAATATAGTCCTACTGATGTGGAAAGGTCTTTATTGACTGAAGTTCATTTTCACTTTACGCCATATGATTCAAATGATTTGAATGGAGGAGAAAATGAAAAACTGAAAAACACAGAGCCTAAGAAGACTTACTATGAAACTAAAAGACTTCAGCTGGACTATGTGAGCAATCCATTGAAGAATAATTATGACAAATTGATTGGGATCTCTTCATCAGACTCCTCAAGTAATATACCGATTAATTCTTCATTTCAATCGCCAGAGGTAAATTTGAAGATTCTAACCCATAGGCTTATATTACAACTAAGTGAAACACACGCTAAGTTTGAAAGAGTTGAACAATCGTACAACTCATTTATCAATTACAATGAAGCAAGTGTGCAGACGAAGGTAGGAAGGCGCGAGAAAGAGTCGAAGCTGGTTTTATGGAGAATAGGCGAAGAAATGGACCATGCAGATTTTAGAATGACTTCGGCTGAAAAACAAATAGCAAAAAAGACGGAAGAAATAGAAAAACTCAAAGAGCAAACAAAATCTTTGAGTTCCGAATTAACAAATTACATAGACAACAATAGCATCGAAGATCCAAAAAAGAAGACATTCGTTGAGAACCAACGAAAATTATGGACATTATCAAATGACATAGAAGAGTACGTGAAGAGAATAAAGCTAAAGAACGAAGAAAAGAATTACATGGCTAGTGAATACGAAAGATCCTTGGAATCTATCAATACTAGTAAAAATGAAATTACAACCGTCAAAGAATCTAATAGGGAAAAGAAAAGAAAACTCGAAGAAATACACGAATCCGAAAACGGGGAGCGCTCTTTATTCAAGAATAAGAAAGATGTCACAATTTTGAGTTTGCAGGAAGAGATTTCAAAGAATGTGGCCCTAAAGAAGTCTTTGGACCACTCTTTCAAGTTTTTGAAAGATACTTCTCATTTGAAAAAGAGGAAGAGCAGGGGACAAACTCCTGGTGGGAAATAGCTTTACAGTTTCAATAACTTCGTTAATTCTATAAATAATATATAGGCATCTCAGATTTTAGGCAATCTAATATTAAAACATTGTTTATTGGACTTTCCTTTTTACTTAAAAATTGGATCACATCTTGTGCTAGACAACCCCCAAGAATGGCCGCAACGGGGGCAAATTCAGTAAATGCCTGTTTGGAAAAAAGGTCGAGATAATCATTCGTGATTGCTCCTTCAGGGAGATCGAAATTCTTACAACTTTCAAGTGCTACCTTTTTCAAGGCTTCTTTGTTTATATCATCCTCACAGTTTAATGGTTTCGTAAACTCAAATAAGGAAAATGTCAAAGGAAAGCAAGAAGAAAATCGCCTCAATTGACGCCTGTTGAGCTGTTTGGGTAATTCCTTTGACTTGAATATATCTTCAAGGGACTTGTATTCGTCAACAATAGTCACGGTTTCTTTTTTGCTCTCTTCATTTATTTCCACATCTATTATACTTTTACGCTCGTTGATCTTGGTGTTTGCTTCGCGAGGCTGGTTACCCAAGTCCTTTTCTACTTTTGAAGTGTGCTTGATCAAGTCACTTATTATATATCCAAACATGCCATGTAAGCCAGCAATGTATAAGGGAATTGATGCATCTCGAGTGACTGAATTTAATTTCAACATCTCCTCTTTAGTTAATTCTGTGCCAACAACAAGGTCAAATTTTTTGAAATATTCCGGAGTGTATAAGCATTCGTCTAAAGATTTAGTGTTTGTCGTAAGATTCACTCTGTTGTTGAGATCTTTGATGTTATCTACAATTAACGGTAGTTTAAGCTTGCCGATATTTGCGTCATCATTGGGAAGGAAAAACTGAGAAACAAAATCTTCCTCTTTAGCAACAGATGAGTCTAAAAGCTCTATGGAATGAAGGCCTCCCAACACGAGGTTTTTGACTATTTCTCCACCTAATGCACCAATATTTACAATTAAGATTTTGGCAGACCTCAAACGAAGCTGGGTAGCCATACCCCATAATCGAATTTGTCGATCATATAAAGCGATCTCATCTATTTTGAGATTAGTACGTCTTCACAATACTACTGATATACAAGTATAGGTACTTACCAGCAGATAATCCGTTCAGCTCAGTCATTTGATCGTTGTATAATTACTAAACTAAGTGATATTTTTCATTCTTATGGTACTTCGGTCGTGTGGTCTCTAGAATCTATCAATTTTTACTTTACGTTTATCAGTAAGCTATATGTGATATTAACAGAAAAGCTAGCAAGATGGCATTTAGTTATGTAATCTCTTTTCGTAGGAGTGCAAACCATGGACACCACCCTCAAACTGGGCAGAAGCGGTTCTAAACTCAAATCTGACGTCACCGGTCTTGACCTTGGCTCTCAAGTCATCTAAAGACTCAACACCAATATCTTGTAAAGAATGTTGTAAACCATTGAACAAGTATGGAACGAATTTAATGATTGAGCCCTTGTCAACAACAGATCCAGACACACCTTGGGCAACCAAAACCTTGTCGGACTCAGAGAAGTATCTTGATGTTGAAGCGTTTGCGTTCGAAGAGGTTTGTTGCATGGCATCAATTGAACCCATACCTCTGTAAGACTTCAATCTCTTGCCGTCACGGTAGAAGTACTCACCAGGGGTCTCGGCTGTTCCAGCCAAAAGACCACCCATCATGACACAGGATGCACCCAAGGCCAAAGCCTTGGTGATGTGCCCAATGTTACCAATACCACCATCGGCAATACATGGAACACCGAACTGGTTGGCGAACTCGCATACGTTGTAGACGGCGGTACCCTGGGGTCTACCACAGGCCATAACTTCTTGAGTTATGCAAATAGAACCGGAACCCATACCGATTCTCAAAGCATCAGCACCTGCCTCAATCAACAAAGCAGCTTGTTCTCGGGTCACAACGTTACCGGCAATGACTTGCAACTTTGGGAACGTTGATTTGATCCATTTAAGCATGTCTAATTGGAAAACGGAGGATCCGTTGGACGAGTCAACGACGACTACATCCAAACCGGCCTCAACCAATTTTTCCAATCTCTTTCTGTCGTCTGGTAAGGTACCAATCGCAGCACCACACAATAATTGCTTGGAGTCAAATGACTTGGAAGCCAAAGGATAAGATTGGTTCTTTTGCAAATCTGTCAAAGAGATCAAAGAGATCAAGTTACCTTTGCTGTCAACAATTGGCAACTTACCTTTCTTGGAAGATCTCAATAATTCGTTACCTTCAGCCAAGGTGATTCCTTGCTTTCCAGTAATCAAATCCTTGGTCATGACCTCAGATACTGGGGATTCGTTGTTGTCGTGAAATTGAACATCCCTTGATGTTACAATACCCACTAATTTTCCTCCAACTTTTCCGTTTTCTAAACTTTGTTAGTAAAATAATTCCCATCTATTTTCAAAAACACTAGGCTGATTGATCTCGTTGGTTCAGTATTGAAGTTATCCCCAACATCGTTTGATGCTAATTCGGTAGAACGAAAGTTAATTGATTAAAAGTTAAATCATCACACTGATGAGCCTTAGTGTACAACAAACAAATGTATACATACCAGTCACTGGGAAAGACGTGAAGCCCATTGTCTCCTTCATCTTCTTCACGGTACCAACAGTAGTAGTTGGTGGAACAACAACTGGGTCGTTGATGAACCCGTTCTCGAACTTCTTCACCTTTCTGACCATCTCAGCCTGCTCTTCAGCTGAGCAGTTGTGATGAATAATACCAATGCCTCCCAATAAAGCCATATGAATAGCCATATTCTCCTCTGTTACCGTGTCCATAGGAGACGATACAAATGGAGACTTCAAGCTAATCTTCTTTGTCAACTTGACATCAAGACTAATCTTCGAAGATGCGCAGTTAATCAATCCTGGCAACACCAAAAAGTCATTGTACGTCAAACCTCCAAAATTAGAAGAGTCAATCAACTCGTTGACAGATAACCCATCTTTTCTTGGGTAAGTCTTCAAGTGAGCAAGGGCGCTGTTAGCTTCTAATACCATGATGTTATATATCTATTGGGGCAAGCGTTGCCAAAAAAAAAAAATTAAATTTTCACGATGAGGAGGATTATACTATCAATTTATACTGCTATGACTCCGTTCTATTTACTAATAAATTAGCTGAGATGAGTTTTGAAGATGAAAAAAAAAAAAAATTGAAAATTGCGCGGGCTGCGTAACCGTCGTTGGAATGCTACCCTACGATGGTGGTGAAAAGGAGGACAGGCTATAGTAGAGCAGAGGAGACGAAGGTAGAGGTCCGGTGGTTTGGATGAGAGGTATTTGGAGTGGTGTCAGAGCTTTTTTGAAGCAGATACTGAAGAGCTAGTGATGATGAGCTTCGCGACCTCCGCGGAACGGATTTGAAATTTCGGGTGCCAGCGATTGAGCTACTTGAATTCCCACTTCCCTAGGAACAGCCTATGGAAGATGGATCTGGGCATAGATAGAAGAGCAATACGCAATTGGGTGCACGTTCGCCTCAAATGCTTGTAGCCATTGTTCCTTACAAGGCAGTGTCAATGTTTCCATTGACACTGCCATGTAGTGGGCAAACACCACTGGTTGCAGCATGGCTGCAAAGGTGCATGATCGGATAAATGATAAAGGGGACTTTATGGTATTGATTGGTTTTCACCGGCTACGTTCAGGTCTGCGATGTTAGTTTCTACGGTCAAAAAATGGAAAAATCGTGGACTGATAGATATTATTGTCAGAGTAGCGGTTCTTGTATAGTTCTTCCTTAGTTTCAGTTTTGCTAAAGCTTAAAAGGATCATCAGTTATAATAGTATCAGTGCCACTTGTAGACAAGTACTTACCGTTTGTAAAGAGCATCAAGTGGACAAGCATAAAATATTTTCATCCTCTCGACATTTCACGTCAAAAAAAGTATGCAGTATATTGACGTAACAGATGTTCCGAATGTCAAGCGTTTGCAAAAAGTATCGGAAGCATATACAGATTTCGATTATCACGTACGGCCTTTTCTATGAGTGACATTGAATGTTTTACTTACTTGAGTTCGTTCCATGGGATATTCAGATCGGTGTATATTTCGTACATTTTATTCATGGATGAACTTTATAAACTTTGCACATTTTGTATAATTTGCAATATTTTTACAATAATTCGTTTTATGTGAAACTTGAATTATGAACTATCCAAGATCTAATCTAACTCAACAAAATGTATATACTATAAGAAGAGGTAGACAAGGCTAAGCACTCTGGACTCATTACTTGAAGTACAGGTAGTATGTCTGAAAAACCACCAGGTGTAAAGATACAATTGAACTGTTAAACTTTACAATTTACTTCAATTCGTCCGATATGCAAAATTTAAAGTCATAAACAGAATTGAACAGAAGGTAATTTTTTATCATGATCATATGCTCATTTCATTCTGGTTGTCATGGATGCCTGTCTCTTGATCACCGGCCTTACCTGATTTGATTTTCTGAACGTATTCTTCTATTTTCTTCCAGCCTTCTTTCCTTGCTATCTCCCTTGCTTTTTGTTCTTCTAATGATTGGTGATATAACATAGTGCAATGGTCGTACAATATCGGATTCGCCTCCATGAAAACTTTGAGAGCTCCGAAAGCCAACATATGAATACTCCTATTCCAATTAGAAGTTGCTGAATTGTGAGGTGGTATCAAAGATCCAAACTCGTCTAGTTGGGTTTGAGGCGACGAGAATGAATCATAGTATTCTTCATCAGTCATATCATTGAGCTGATTTTGCGTGTTTGAAGGGTCTCTCAATATCAATCCATTGTCAACTAGATTTCCATTGGCATCTGTTGTAGCATCAGGATCTTCTTTGAGTTTCTGTTTCATTTTACCGTTAGTAATGCCAGGTTGTGTGGCGTTAGTCAATTCATATAAAGAAGCAAATATGATTGGTAATACGACTTCTGCATTTTCGGTGATCAAAGTCAAAAAATATTCATTTGACCAGTAGCACAAAACTTTTTCACTAACTTGGAAATGAGAAGATGAAATGCACTTGGAAAGCTGTGCAAAAAGAGGGATTTGGATTTTCAAAAATTCATTTGGCTCCATAACTTCGATTATATCTTCAATCTCGTTCAAAAACATAACTTCTTTAGGAGAATTGATCTTTGGCCAGTACCTCAAGAGACCCATGATAACATCTTCTGTTAATGTAGGATCCTTTTCCAAAAATTGTACGATACAATAAGAAAGCTGAGGATGGTACAAAGAAAGGGCTCTGGCTTTATGAAGAGGAAGAAGTACTCTCACCAAAAATATCTTATGTTCTTCTTTTAATGGTAGCGCAAATCCGTTAATGATTGAACCTAAAACCTCCAATAACTCTCCGATACCATTGAATCTTTCAGTTTCATATACAAACTGTAAGAACACATTGTTGATCGATTTTCTTATAAAGCTTCTCAAACCCAAAAATTTTCCATAAAGTCTGTGCAAAGTCGTTTTCAAACAATCTCTTTCACGAGGATCTTCGCTATCAAATAATTCTAAAAGGCGTAAAATGAACGAATGCTCAATGTACTGTTTTGCAACAGAAAGCTGGAAGTCCGGAGCTTCTATAAATCTCAAGAAAAACTCATAAATTGCTTGCATATGAGGCCATGCCAATTCACTGATAGGCTCATCTTCATCTGGATCATATATTTCACCCACTGGATTCACAAGTGGTGGTATAGGTCGAAATAAGTTTTTACGGAACATGGCAACAACGTGTTTATATATTTCATCAGTGAAAGTGAACCTGTTGGTTGAGATAAAGTGAATAAGCTCTTGAAGTGTAATTCTTTTTATTTCCTTACCTCTGATATCACTAGTTGGGTCACCAAAGTCAAACATAATATTGCACTGATCAACTTTTTGAATAAACAACGAAATTTGCTCTTCTGGAGGTACTTCATCAAAGCTTGGAAGCTTGACAATTTCCTCATACCTCTCAGATGACTTGGGTTCAAAACGAGAAGAAGAGTGCCTCTTAGGTGTGACAATCAAATCGATATCGAAGGTCTCTTTATTCGGAGAAGGAATGTTCAACAGGGTTGAATGGACAGGTGTTTGAGAACTATGTTGTATCTTCGATTCAAACGGGGATGTTGCCGGGGGAGATGCCAATGGTGAGGTCGGTGTTGGAGTAACAGGTGACCCCGTTGTTATGATCGTAGGTGCCACCTTGGATCCCAGTCCACCATCGCCATTGTTGTATAATTTCTTTGAATCTGGCTTTGGCAGATGATTTGGCAGTGGCGTGTCATATGTGCCGCTAGACCTGCTGGGGCTAGGAGAATTCGATTTAAGCGAGGGTGAAGAGGAAGAAGATGCTTTGAGCCCGAGTTGTTGTTTCTTGACATCTTGTTTGTTCTCCTTATCATTATCCGCTCTCTTCTCTGACTTCTTACTCAGGGACAGGCTCTTGTTCCTGGTGAGTCTATTCTTGAACCCTTTCATCATCTTGGATACACACCGCTATAATGCAATTAACAGGAACGTATGAACTCTGAATGCAAGTTTGAAATGCAAGCTTTTCGCCAATCTCTCTGGATACCGTGATACTCAATTAATCTAACCTGTTCTACCAATCCAGATTTCAACTAATGTGATACACTTAAGAGGATCCACTTGTTGTCCAAAAATACGTAGGAAATTTCACTTAAGGAGATCTCTCTTGCTTGTTGCTTTAGACAATCAATCAAACTATCTCTAAAATCTGAACACACTTATTTCTTGCAGACACCCTAAGCACTCGATATCTATGAAAAGCGCCTTTCTTGAATCCTCTGTATTCTTAACTTCAACACCTTATTCAACGAATCTGGATAGACTAATCTATCAATAAACTGAACCACACACGACTTGTTTTATATTACACGACTATTAACACCTACCCAAGAGCAAGAAGGATGGAAACAAGAGAAGATTAGTATTACAACGAGTCGAATGGACAAGCTGCTGTTGAATGAACGGTGAAATCGGTACTAAAATCATAAAATTTGCTGGAAGTTTTAACGTAGAAGAGAGCGATCCGTAGGAATACATACTGCACAAACATAGCAATTACTTTTGGACCTTCTCAGAGCTGTCGGCTAAGTCTTCAGGTATGGGAGAAACATGATGGAGGTGGGTCAGGTAGCTTAGGAAAGAGTTCCAAAGAATGCTTATGACATTGACGGCGAGAAGTCTGAAATGCACGGGCACGGTGTAGAAGTTGAAGAGTTGAAAGGTGGGCCAGACGAGCCAATTTGCCTTCAAGGTCGGCCACCATTTCTGCTCAAGCTGGCTTTTTCCGTAGTGTAGTGCATCCTGTCGAAGCTCGAGAAACGGCATGATCATGTAGTACATCGGGATCCCTACGAATGGGGCGAAAACCAACTGGTCGAGACAGACTCTGGAGACGGTGTCAAAGATATGGGCTTTGTGACGACTCAGTGCACTGACTTTCACTGGCAGCTTTACCTTAGAAAGTATCTTGTACCACTTGTCCCCGATTGGGGCAAACACAATAGCTCCGTACGTCGTGGCCCTCATCGATCTCCAGAAGTCGTATCTGTGGTCCTGATCCAGGAAGAATGTCTGTGCGATCCAATCTCCACTACCAAACAAAAAGCCCGTGGTGGCCATATTGGTCACAAGTGGCCTACGTACAAGCAATCGATTGTATTTAGCAAAAAGGTACATTGGTATCGTTCTATATTGGAGTGTTCTTCTATCTTTCTAAGATGCCAGGGAAAAGTGAAGAACATATACTGCACATAATAAATAAATAAATATGGCCAAACGAATAGATTTTACCGGCGTTCTACCTCTATGATGACGAGTGTGAGCCAACTGTCTTCGTGAAGACACAAATACAACACACAAATGAATTATAGGGTCACGACAGAGACATTTCGTCCTCAATACAAGCTCTAAGCTAGCATTGAGGCATCCTTTGAGAAATGTGGCTGGTGACCAAATGCTGCGAAAAAAAAATTCAGTTTTCGATTTCTTCGTTGTACTCTTCCACTTCCACCATCTTCTCAAGAAGCTTGTTCTTAATGGGACGATCTTTGTTGGCCATGTAGCTCAAGAAACAGCTCCAAGAGACTCCGTAGACGTTCGAACAAACCACCCTCAAGTGTACAGGGATGTAGAACATGTTGAACATCTGGAACACGGGCCACACAGTCCACGAAGTAGTCAAAACCTTAAACCAGTTATTTTGGAGCCTTTCTTTTGCCAACTGCCAAGGATGCGGGTCAAACGAGAGAAGCGCCATCGAAACATTGTATAAGGGGATAAAGATAAGCCCCGGAACAAACAACTGGTCAATGGCCACCCTGTAAACTGTGTCTGCGAGGTGAACTCTCTTCCTCGTCCATTTCGCCCTATACTGGCTGATAAATGGGTTCTTGATTTGCGGCAACTTTTTCACATACCAAAACACATTGCACGGCGAGAAAATAAACGATCCGTATACAACCGCCCGAGTGGTTCGGCCGTAGTTTAGTTGCCAGTTATCATGCTGTGGGAAAAGATACTGAGCTAGTACGTCCCCTACTCCAAACAAAAGCCCCATGGACATCAAATTTGTCCTGTACGGATGGTTTTTGAAGAGATTGTTGTACTTGTTCAATATCCTTATCATCTACACCTATTAACTGTTTTGCCTGTAGCACACTGTCCTATCTACGAACAGTCAGTCGCTTGTTGTCTCTTTACACCCGATCCAAAAGATAGTCTGATATCTTTGATTACATAAGCCCCCTCTAAAAATTTTCACTCCGAGTCGGATACTCAGAGACAAGGCCGTTTACTTGTATCATATGACATGTCATGTGTGGATGTTAGACGATCATGACAAATGACTTACATAACTCTGAAACTATAGACCAGCGCGAGCACCAGCAATGTGAGCATGGCTGGCTTATCTAAAACGACTTGAAGTTTGTAACACTTTCCTTTCTCGTCCGCCCCTTTTCGAGAATTGGGCTAGCGAAAATTTCAGTTTAAAAGCCCCAGTTCCCTGTTATACAAATTCGATAGCAATAGACCAGAGTAAGTGAATAGTAGTATTTGACACCACACATAAGAGACACAGGCGCAAGATGCACAGAACATACTCATTGAGATCTCAGAGAGCACCTACGGCTGCTCAATTGCAGTCGCCGCCGCCTCCACCTTCATCCACCAAGTCGAAGTTCTTTGGTAAAGGGTCCATCTCTCATTCATTCCGTAAATCGACAGCCGGGGCGCTTGGCCCAGAGTTGTCGAGGAAGTTGGCTCAATTGATCAAGATGGAGAAGAACTTGATGCGTTCGATCGAGATTACCGCCAGGGAGAGAAAGGATGTAGCTAAGCAATTGTCATTGTGGGGAGAGGCTAACGACGACGATATCAGCGACATCACTGACAAGTTGGGAGTCTTAATCTACGAGATTGGTGAGTTGGAGGACCAGTTCATCGACAGATATGACCAATATAGAATCACAATGAAGTCAATCAGAGACATTGAGGGATCCGTCCAGCCATCCAGGGACAGAAAGCAGAAAATCACCGACCAAATTGCTTACTTGAAGTACAAAGACCCACAATCGCCCAAGATCAATGTTTTGGAGCAGGAGTTGGTGAGAGCTGAGGCTGAGTCATTGGTTGCTGAGGCACAATTATCGAACATCACCAGAGAGAAGATGAAGACCGCATTCAACTATCAATTTGACTCTACCAGAGAGCACGCTGAGAAAATTGCCTTGATCGCAGGATACGGAAAGGCTTTGTTGGAGTTGTTGGACGAGAGCCCAGTCACCCCAGGTGAAACCAGACCAGCTTACGATGGCTACGAGGCTTCGAAGCAAATCATCATTGATGCTGAGAACGCTTTGGCTTCCTGGACTTTCGATTCTGCTGTCGTCAGACCAACCTTGTCCTTGGCTGCTCAAGATGACGAATACGATGCTGATGACTTAGCCGATGAGGCCGAAAACTTGCAAGTTACCGAACAAGAGTGGGAAGATGAAGGTAAGGTGACTGCCTGAACGTACCATCTAAAGCTATATAATTTGGTTTAGCAAGAGTTTTTTTTTTTCCAAAAAGTAGTCCTGGCCCTTTGTCGGCTTCGTATCTTCTAAGCAAGGGACCTATGTATTTTACGATTTTAATCCTACAAAATCTTGTAACAATCAACATATGTTTATGTTTTGTATTTATTCAGAGACGCAAACCTACTTTTTTTCAGCGGATACTTCAGAAATACCGCTCGTTGGATACCCGTAACCTAGCCACCTTTTCGCGATAGCGCTTCTGTGGTGATGTAGCTTGCTTTCTTCTATAATGTCGTTTAAAACAGAAAGGTTCACGGAGGGGCAGCCGTATTGTTAACTTGTTCAATCAACACCGGCTAAATAACCATCTAAGGGGAAAGTCCGCGGCGCTACTCACCCTCATCCGACCCCCTCTGAGGTGTACTTCGGCCAGAGCGGTATTCTTCACTTCTTTTACTCAAGCTACACAATCACTACAATCAACACAATGCTCTCTGCGCTTGATACTCTACGTCATTATAGCTATAGTACTATTTTCGCACCCGCAATCTTCGCCGATATAGATCAGCCTTCGCATACATACAATCAAGGTGACACCAGTCCTTCTTCTTCAAAGAGTAAAGCCTTCAATGGTTCATTCTTTGACACATGCGAGCGAAAGAGCACTGTGGTATTTCTGTATTGTCCCCTCCTCTGCCTTAGTATCTTCACTACCGGCTTGGGAACATGGCTTCCACAAAGACACGCTCGCTCAGCAAGATGTTTGTTTATGTTTTTATGAAATCGAATCTCACACGACTCGAAGTATCCCAAGGAAAAAACTTGATATGGGAAAACGTATAAACATTGTTTATAATCTACAATATCAGTGGCAGTTGCTATATATCTAATCTAAAGGGTCTGATCCAGCTTACGAAGAAGAAAACGATACAAATATCATTCTTGAGGATCTTGGTCGAATCAAACTAGGTGAAACAATAGATTTGTATAGAGAATACAGTGGCCGATATAAGCGGGGACACGGAGATCAAAGAATAACCAGACTATTATCACGATAGATAGTTAGCGGTGGCAGAGAAGAGAGACCGCATATTGCTAAACAGTAGCTAGAAAGCCATTAAAGACAGTACGACAGACTGGAGCCAGAGTAGAACTGGACCGGGCTGTACGAGCTAGAAAGAGGCTGGATCAAAGAATCCATATTTGCTAAATAAAGAGCTACGACACCGTGATTGCTACAGACGTGACAGAACGCAGAAGAATACGGTACAGTTCAAAACAACAATTGCTAGCTATAGAATAGGGAACCGGAATATTGACACCCTCAGAAAACTTTTGACACTAAGAAGTTGAAATGTCGAACGATTTCCTACAGCTGTCGCCGTCAAGGAATATAATTGATCCGCTCATATACAATCACATTGGCGAAGCCAACTCTGACGATAAGGGGCGATCCGTGGGGAGTTCTGGTGGTGGTGGAGCAAATGTTCCACTGTTGCCTCCCTCGGCATCTAAAATACATGGTGGATTTTCGAATTTCACAGGATGGACTCCTTTAGTATCGAAGACAGTTTCCAATGAACAATTGATGTCTTTCAATTTGACTCCGAACAAGTATGTTGTACCTCACAATTTCAATCAGGAAATGGTTGATTACTCACTGGGGCTTAATTTGACTCCATTTTTAAATCACAACATTAATCTCATTAACAATAACCAACAAAATCAATTATTTAGTGGTATGACTCCATTTCATGATAAGACATTACACCTCACAGACTTTTTCATTGATTCCCCCATTAGACAAACACCAATAAAGGACGTCAATACCATAACCCCTTCTAAATTTAGGTTAGGTAGTGAGAGGAAACTTTTCAAGCAATCATTTTCCCATGAAGTTAAAGCCGGACAGAAGAGGTCAGCTGCTCATCTTGATACTCCTCAGAAACAACCGCATAAATTATCCATTATGGCAGAGGGACCGGGAAGCCTAAATGATGATGCGGTTGGGAATGAGCATGAGAATGCTAATGATCTGTCAATATCTAAAAGAAGATATTTTTTCCAAACACCTTCCAAGGGAGCTTTATCTGATATCACCAACTTAAACAAAACCCCAATTAAGGGTGTAAATGCACCTACTGGTTTCCAGACACCCGCACAACCAACCCAAAACTCTTCTCCATCCACAGTCATTGTGTCGAGCATATCCAAATCACCTAATAAATTTGCTGGGCAGGAGAACGTTGACAATCCGCCTAGCCCTACACCCACAAAAGAAGTCAATGTCCTTCCTTGCAAGAAGATAATAACAGGAGATGACTTGAAACCAGCAATGGGTGTGTTCTCCGAGAAGAAACCTAAACAAACGTACAAGTCTAGACCTACCACATTCAGGAACATGCTTAATAACACAAGCAATACGACCAAGACTACTGCGGATGCTGTTCCAGACCAACAAGCATATCAGAAGCCTAAACCTTCAAACAAAGCCCAGATGCAAGCAGGAATGAACAAGTTCCAGATAGTGTTCACGGATGTTCATACCTTATTGAACAATAAGACCAGGAAGAAAACCAATGGAAACAAGATGAAAAGAATTGTTTCGATGAATGACAATATGGAACACAGAAACGATAGGAAAGGAATAGAAAGACCCAATGTCTCCCGTAGGGTAGTGAGCTCTTCCAATCATTTAATGCATGATAACTCAGTGAGGTCTCATATGGGGCAGCAGGCAGCTTCCCATAACGTCTCTACTGGACAGGATCATAATGTTTCTGTGAACTCCAGTAAAGAACTCAGTATATTGTCTGGAAACACCAGTAATATGAACATGTCATGTAATACCGAGCACACATCCTTCGAGTTCAATGGGGTTTCCTCTACCCCTAATGGCAAGTTTTTTTTGGATAAAATGTTTGACAAGAATCTGCCTCAGCTGGGCAGTCTCAACCAACCTTATTACCAAAACAATGCCTTCGGAAACATGCCACCACCAAACAGACAGAACCAGCCACTGCATTTGCGCCAAAATGCACACCAGTCGTCTGCCATGATGGCAATGATGAGTACACCTCAACATCAAAATATCGCAAACTTTTCTTCGAATTATCAAGAGCATCCCGACATATCTCCAAGTTTTGAGAATAGCGGAATGGAAACCAACTTATCTGCATTCTCATACAATGGTATGCTTGCATACTCTAAGGAGCAGACTGCTGTTCAGAATCCGATGATTAACCAACAGGTCTTGGTTCCCGTTATGATTGATAAGTCAGGTTCCTCAGATGGTCGTCGTTCATCGAACGAAATCCACCATGAGAAGTGAATGTGAATTATTGTCAATCTTAAGTTTCTACCTCTACGTGATATAAAATCAGTTCACTTTCATTTTAATGTATATGCATCATTTTTCTCTATCAATATGTACAAATCATAGTTAATTGCTTACATGTTTGGAGGTAACATTAAAGCACCGATAACTTGGGGTCTCTCGGTGGCAAGTAAATCAAAAATCTGAGCAGCGTTATTCGAATCACTTACCTCTAGTTGGATACCAAGTGAAGAAATGAATTTCCTATTTTCTGAAGACAATAATCTAGACTGTTTGCCTAACCCCACCACCAATATCTCAGGTTTGGGATGGATTAACTCCAACACATTCAAAACGTCTTGGCTGAAGCTCACGATTCTGTTTTGATGAAGCTCAAATCCTCCCTTACTCAAATTCACTTCGTAGCTTTCGGAATCCAATAGCAAAGTTCCTATAATTTCGTTCTTTTTATTGGGACTTGTAATAAGTAGGTTGTTTGCCAAATAGAACCCGTTTGCCCTCACGCTCTCAATGTAGTTATGCGGTTTTTGTGAGTACATTAGAATATCATTTTTCTTTATCATATCAACTGGATTTGCTGTAGTTTCACCTTTACCTGATGGTGCTTGCAATGGAGGTTGATTCAAAGTTTTTGAACCACCAAACAAGTTAGAGCAATAAGAGCTAAAATGAAGACATCGTCTATTACGTGAGACACTCTCTTTCAATATCCTTGTATATATCATTTATGTCCAAGTTTTATAAAAAGCATGTATGATGATATTTTTTAATGCTCGATGATTAATATTTTATGCTAGAGTAAGTTTTCTATATAATGCAAAAAAGGTGAAATGCAATAATAAGTGTGCGACAAATATGGGTACTGGTATTCAAGTGAAGCAAGATATACCAGAAGGTAAAGGCAATAATGACTTGGCAGACTCCAGCAAACAGAAATTCCAACTTTTTGAGCATAATCCCAAGCATGATATTTTAGACTGCGAAACCTTTCTGCAAAATTCATCCGGGGATCTAGAAGACTATATTTATATTGATGGTGATATACCGAATGCCACCTACGAGGCATCAGCATCATACAAAGATATCAATACTCTCTGCTTGAATCTATGATGAGTTTTTCTCTCGATAGCTTATCTTGAACTGCATGTTTGCATTTGAGATACACATCGGCCCTAAATTCATTGAAATGAGTGCTGCCGGTGATTGATGAAGTTAACGTTATTGATGATTTTGGCATTTTTACAGTCTCCGTTGATTTTTCCGACACTTTATTGCTGTCTTCTAATTTTATGCGAGGTAGAGAAGGTCTTGATCTTAATGTTTTTGATGCTGTTGCAGACCCTTTTTTCGGTTCCTTCTCGAGAACAGGGAGGGTTAACTTAGTCGAGAAATCATTCGAAAACAGTGACTTCAAGTTTAATTTAGCACTGGAAATAGTGTGCGTTTTGTAGTCAGCGTTCAAAGCAGAAACAGATTTGGAAGTTCTCAAAGTTCTAGTTTTGGTTGCAGGCTTGACGATAGGGTATTGTTTGACATATTCTTCATAGATCCTGTTTAGTTGAATATTGAATGCAAGTTTATGGAGGTAATTCTCAATGATTACAGCACGCTCTGCTTTGGTTATAGTAATCGAGTCGCTCGCAGAGAGTCTTCGCTCGTCAGCGATAACTTTATCTATCGCCTCCATAGCTATCCCATAGCGGGACCCGAACGTCAAAGAGTGCTCGATATATATATCCGACCCGCTTAGCGTATTTGCTATCGAATCTATGCTAATATCTTCAGTGGGTAGGAGGATGAACCTGAAATTCCGAACTCTTCTATCTTTATAGTCTTTGAAAGCAGGGAAGTCCTCGTTAACACCAGAAGCAACGCCTTTTACAGGAGAACTGGGCCTAGAGAGATTGGGAGTAGGAAAACTCGAAACTATGCAGAATGATCGAAACTTGTTCTTCATGAAGTCGATCATTACTCTGTACTTGTCCGCAAGAAGCACCTTTTCAAACGCTGATAAATTATACATGTAATCTAGCTTCTTGTGATAAGCATTGCCACTTTTGACTTCATCTTCATCTTTGCTGTAGTGTCGAAGCGATCCATCTGAATCTACAAATGGCGCTAGTTTGTGGATTTTCAATCTCTTAAATATATAGAGTAGCGACTTGATTTGCAAGTCAATGGCATCTTCATCAGCCCCCTGTTTAAACTGAGGAATATTTTCCGTTCCCTTTAAACTACCTCCTAGGAGGCTGAATAAATTCATGTTGAACCCAGCTAAGTACCGAATATATAAAAAGAAGGATTATCTTTATCTTAAAAATCGTGAGATAATCGAATCTTTCAAATGCTACAATTATTCAGTTAAAAACACTTTGATTTGAATACAAAACAAATACAACACCGCAATGTCTACAAAATCTGGTATAACGGTTTCCGAAGAGCTCTTGGAGAAGTTCAAGGGTTTAGACGACATTTTAGTGATCAAAGTTTCCGAAGATGAGACCCAATTAGTTCCACACAAAGAGGTCAAGTACCAAAGAGAGAACATTGGTGCTTCGTTCGACGAATTGAATGCATTATTCACCGAAAGCCACCCCAGCGCAGGATACGTCATCATCCCTGTTGACTCAGAGAGCTACTCGTTTATAAGTTTTGTACCTGATTCATCGCCAGCTCGGCAGAAGATGTTGTATGCTTCTACGAAGAGCACAGCACTCACAACCTTAGGATCGAATAAGTTTCCACCTAACCAAACATTTGAATGGAAGGAGCTTGATGAATTGAGCCATGATAACTATGGCAAATCTTTGCAAAGTCAAACCACTAGTTCCTTTTCGGAGAGGGAGAAGACTCTCGAGGAGCTCGATGCCTTGAATTCTTTGACTTTGGTTGATGCGCTGAGCACCTATGGTTTTAAGAGAAAGTTGGCTTCTATGTCTACACAAGACAAGTTGAATTATGCATTCGATGCCGACTTGGAAGAGAAAATTAATGCTCAGGCAGCTAAAAAATTGACGAACAAGTTTTTGATAGTTTTCAACATCAACTCTAATGAGGATAAAATATCTCTTCAACTTGATAAAGAAGGTATAGAAGTGGATGAATTAATTCCTACTTTGTCTAACACAGACGGAACTCCCACACCAAAGTATTGTCTATACAATTATGCAAACGAAAAGTTGGCGTTCATATATTCGTGTCCTTCTGGATCTCCAGTGAAATCCAGAATGACTTATGCATCCTTCAAACAAGGAGTTATCAATCATTTGAACGGTATATTGAAATCCTATGGATCAGAAATCGATAAATCTATAGAGGTTGGGGATGTCGATGAAATCGAACTCGGTGAATTGAAGATAGATTCTCATGACATTCATAACAATACGGCCAGTAAATCTGGACTTAGGTTCAGCAAACCGAAAGGTCCACGCAGAAGATAAGTAAATAAGACATTGAAAAATAATGAAAGTAGATAATGCATTAAAGATTGGTGTGTTTGTCAGAAAATTCACTGTTAACGTAATGATCAACAATTTTAGATAGTTGTTCTTGATTTGTTTGTAGTAACGAGTCTATTCCATCCGCATCGAAATGAGTTAAAATATGTTTATATATCATTCGAGATATCGATCTGTTTATTTTGATGTAGCTCTCTTCGTTATTAATGAGACCATTCGTAGTTGCTGCACCCGACTTATTAGGTCTGTACATTGGTCGCAATCTTTGTCTCACATGCCGTTGTATTTTATTTTTATACTCCAAACTCAACTCTAATTGAGTGACAAATGTTTCACGACTAGTATCTGACGAAGAATCTTCATGATTCAGGTTTTGCTGTGTCGGGGGAGAACTTTTTACCAAATCGATATCATCTTGTACAGAATTTCTCCCCCACAGAAAACCAGCTGGCAATCTCTCAACAGTATTTTCCTTGTTCTTCATTTGTTTGATCAAACAAGATATTCTTGATTTACTACTCAATGACACATTACTTGTATTTAAGTCTGAAGCATTTCCCCCGGAAACCTCACTGGCTTTCCGTTTCCTCTTCTTCCGATTCGGATGCATAGTCGAGTGGTGCTCCAGGCTTGATGAAACAGGATCTGTGAGGGCCTGCTCGAACATTTCCCATGATTTCTCTTCCTCTTCTGTCAAAAGATTCTTCATCTTCTGTTCTTTTCTCAATATTACACCACCGTTTATTATGGGCTTGACTACCGAAACCTCTTCTTCTTCCTCATCGTACAAAAAATCATCATCAAGTTCATCATTGTCATTATGTATTACCAAACCAGGGCGAGATGGGGTTCTATTATTAATTGGTGGAGCGATGTCGAAGCTACTGTCGAGTGTCCTTGAGAGCATTGAGTCGCGGTGCAGCTTGGGTTGCAAAAATCCTCTTGCGTTATTGCGTCGACTTCTCAGGATTACTGACTCCACCATAGAATCACAGACAATACAGCACCACGACACCTCATACAGATCGTTTCTGATCCCCAAACAATGTAGGTGGAAACTGCTTCCACAGAAATTGCACACCACTGAATCTCTCATATGTGATCTGGTATCCGAAATTGCACATATCCCACATATTTCATTGATGACTTCCCTTTCAATCTCGGTCTCCTGAGTGCTAGGGTTCACAAATTCCCTAGGTATGTGGTTAATGGCATCATTCTCCAATAACTTGTTCTTTACCGAGATGAGCGACTTTATTTTATCTAGAGCATCAAGACTTCGTATCTCGAGTTGATGGAACAGCTTCCGACATGTCGGGCATGAGTTGGAGTTACTGGACCACTGAACGATACATTTATCATGATAAGAATGTCGGCAACATTTGATAACTCCTATCGAATGCTCCTTTTTCACTGTTTCTAAGCAGATAGAACATTCTTGGCCTATGATATCCATAATTCAGAGCTTTAAATCTTGATCCATCGAAATTTAATATTGGTTAAAGGTAATGGTTTGCTTTGAGTTTTGCAATTTGTGATATAATTTATCTTATACTATATTTTAAAATCTTTAATCTTCACAAGATGTCTCGCCATCAGTATGATTTGATACAGTGTATGAAGCAGACAGGCAGGGATATAGGACTATTATGTCAGAAGTGTGATGGTAAATGTCCCATATGTGACTCTTTAGTCAAGCCAACTACGAAGGTGAGAATATGCCATGACTGTTCATTTGGTCATCTCAGTAATAAATGCATATTGTGTGGGCACAATTTAGGAGAAAACAAGGAACAGGGGTTCCCAGCGTACTATTGCTTGGAGTGTGTGAGATTGGAGAAGCATAGAGAGGGATGTCCTCGTATTATAAACGTCGGCAGCTCGAAGGCAGATATGCTATTTAACAAAAAGAAGGTCGTGACGAACTAATTACGGAAGCAGCATGGAAAGAATATAGAAAGAGTATGGAAATAGCATAGAAAAACATGTAAAATAGTATGTAAAATAATACAGTTATAACTAGAAATGCATAGAATAATGTTGTTAGTTCAAGTCCATATCCAAACGGCTGGCTTCCACTCCCATATCGACCAATGATTTGATGCCCTCCTTCCACCTGGAGTTTAAATAGTCGTTGACAGGTTGGAAATCGACGAGTTGCTTCTTTCTCCGTGATTCGTTAAGGGTATCTAGATTGTTTCGTTTACAGTGCAAGCTTTGGGTGTACTGATCCTTGGTTTTGCCAAGACTTTGTAGGTGTTTCTCTTGGAGATTCTTTAATTGAGCAACGTTTTCTATCGAAAGATCGAGATTACGTTGGTATAAAGATGCGTAGGACGATGTAACGTCCAAGTTTCTGTAGTCTATCTCACCGTCGTTCCCAAAATCAGAGTAACGGGAGAGGTCAATACCACCCTGGATGAGGCCATCTTCAACATCCATATCTGGCTCCTCTTCATATCTTTCGATCTCCTTCATCAATAACGGAACCTCAACATTGTTTGACAAAGGTAAAGTATTCTCGATACTTGGATGTAGATTGTCATTCTGTATCACGCCGCTTTCCCGCATGTTATCTAGTTCATCCTCTACTAAGTGCCGCGTTCTCTCTAGTTCTTCAGGTGTTACTATATCATCAGTGTCTAAATAAATGTCAATATCATCCCTTTTTGACTCAAAACTTGAAATATACATACAAGGCAAGTCATCAAATATTTCATTATCAACAGAGACCATATCAGTGTTGTTGACTATATAAAATTAAGGAAAGCTTTCCTATCTGCCCTTAAAAGGAATTGATTTTGAATTATGTAAGAATCGTTAATACGAGGGAATCTTTTTGGATCGATTTCTTAGACGGATACTCGAATAAATATATGATTAGAATACCACTACGTGATGAAGAGCAATCAACTACAGATGCAAATGGATATCTAAATAGCGTATGATTTTATTAAAGTACACAACTTCTTGACTTGATGAGGCTCAGCTTGCGCAAAATAGTTTACTTGTCCAAGACATCAGCATCCCATTTTTGCTTGAACCATTGAATAGAGTCTTCCTTGTTAGTCTTGTGGGAGTTACCAATGGTGGATCTTGCTCTCTTTCTTCTGGTGATTCTTCCACCAGCTCTACCCATGACAACGTAGAAATCCATACCGTAAATACCGATACCTGGGTCGTACTTGATACCTAAATCAATGTGCTCATCAATACCGAAACCGAAGTTTCCAGTTTCAGAGAAGTTCTTTGATTTCAATTGGTACTCCTTGACCTTCAATCCTCTTTCCAAGATCTCTTCAGCTTTTGGACCTCTGACGGTAACATGAACTGCAATCTTTTCGTTTCTTCTGATACCGAAGGTTCTGACAGTGTATCTAGCCTTGGATTGAACTGGGGTTTGACCAGACAATTGTTCCAAGACCTTGGAAGCTCTGGTCAATCTGTCACCGGACTCACCGACACAAATGTTCAAGACCAACTTTTCAACGTGCAACTCACGCATAGAATTTTGAGCTTTAGAAGACTAGATTAAAGTTAGTACATATCCCCAATATTTTCTTAATGATCAGCTCCATGATGTATGCCACTTTCCCGCTATTTCTGTCTTATTCCAGGTCCACCAAATAATCTTATCTACATAGGTTTTGACACTCTTTCTATCACTGTATTCCCCACCACACTTCCAATCCTTCCGGCTACACCAAAATACCTATTCTTCCACCTTAATATGCCATGTCCTTCATATCCCACCATAAGTCTTTGCTCTACATTTTTTTTCTCATCTCTATCATCATCTGCAATTCTTTAATATCTGAACAACCGTTCATACTGTCTCGTTGTTTCCCCTTGACCCACTTCATATTCTCTGACATTAACACATGTAGCCATCACTATATGATCCACTCAACTAAACATACCATTTCGATTATTGATTGTTGAAATTTAAAAAAGCTTCACTGAGTTTGAAAATATACCAAGTTAAAGTATGGATGAAAATTTTCAAATACTAGAGAAAGTCGATTTTGTCATTTTTGTGTCACTTTTCAAGCCTTGAAATCGCACGACTTTTTGTAGATGTCTCACGAATGATAAGCAGACTGTTTGTGTCATTCACGGGGAGTTGCCCTAAAGGACTACTTTGGAAACAGATTTGTGTATTTTCTTCAAGGATGGGTGCAAAGTGAGTGTAACAGTGGAGTCATGTCAACACAGAGAGACTAATGTTGAAGAGGGGATGTATAAAGGTTGGGTTTCTTGAGGTAGTAGGGAATCGACAGGTGGGTTTGTAGTAGACTGTTATATTGTATGGACGTGAAAATTGCAGATGAAGGCAAAATATGTAGATGAATGAATAGCACGGCTAAGTAACGAGTTGTTTAAGTGGCTGGCAGTGGATCAGGGGAGCAGCAGGAAATGCCATGGAGTGGTGATAGAAATGTATGATATTGTAGAAAATATGTTTCTCTAAAGGCATGTGGTGTCGAAGCTACGTGCTAACATTATGGATCGGTGGATATCTTAACGAGACTACTCGTCAATTGGTCACTCATCTGTGAACCCGTACTACCACTATGGAAGCAATCTGTACATTGAATACAGCATCTATTTTGTGTATTTACCTATAACGAAATAATAGTATGATATATGGGGAAATTATGCCTCAACGTTGTTGAACGATTTTTCCTGCTCCTTGATGTCGTAGAAGATGTCACCGACATTGTGGTTGCCGTGGTAGATCCATCCTTGCTCGGTGATGTGATAGAGGTTGATGGAACCACCAGAGTAGGCGTCTCTGTGTGTTGCCGCGAGAATTGACCTTTTACCCAAGTACAACGCATCCTCAACACTCAAGTCCCATGAGTACTCAGAATCCAAAACACCGTAGGCAAATGTCTGACCAGATCCCACACAGAATATGTCACCTTTCAATCTCGTTCCATCAGAGTCGACGTAATATATAGTGGGTCCTTCCTTTTTAGTGTACCCACAGACCATCGTACCCATGGATAAACCCATTCCCTTGTATTCATATACCAAATTACTCAATATCTTGGAAGCTGCTGCTACCGATATTCTCTCCTTCTCCCTCAACTCGTGGAGTCTACACTGAGTACCTAACCAAGTTTCCCAGTACTGACAGTCAGCGGCACCTCCTGCCATCGTACCCAATAAAAAGGGATTGATTCTGATCACTTTGTTCACTGTTTGTGACGCGATCCAATTTCCCGCAGTGGCTCTCGAATCGACTGCTACAACAATTCCTCCTTTGAATCTAAATGCAAGTGTTGTAGTTCCATGTGCTATCTTGATTTTACAGTCTGGGTTGGTGGCGTCGTCTGTATGAGCTCTCAAAAACTCAGTGGGATGTGCAATTGGTGGAAGCTCCATTGATGGAGCCAACTCAAGTTTCTTCCCTTCTAAGTATCCACTTTCTGCACCCTGAAGCTCTCTGCTTATGTTGTCCCGGCCAGCATGGGAATATCTTTGAGCAATTGAATTCATTTCAATTATATTTAATTATATTCAATGATATTTGAATCCAGGTAGTTCTTCGATTGACGGTCGCAAATAATTTCTCCTTAACGATATCTATCTACCCTTGCAGATACGTATTACTTGATGATGGATTTCAACTCTATATTCAATAGTAGAGGTAAACTCAACTTAATCGCCACCGATTAGAAGTTCTAGCGATATAGAGAAAACATCAAAAAAGCAGATCACATGATCAATCACATGTCATAATCTTAGGAATGTTCCATGAATCATTAAGTACTTCTATACACTGGGTTATCTATATGGGGATCTTGTGAGGAAGCCAAAACCCTATTCTAACTTCGTAATCTTACTAGGAGCTTCCTCATGAGAGGTGGAAGCATCAAAATTTCTTTTGTTGCCAATGTTTGGCAGCTGAGATGAAAGTTCAGAATTTTGCAACTCCTTCGGTGATCCTGCTGGTCTTGATTTATTGGAAAGAAATTGGGGAGGTTTTGATAAACCACTCGACTTTGTGAAGCCTGGAGGCCTTGGAATTGAAGATGTGAATGTAGGGGGTCTTGACAATGGGTACGTATCGGTCCTAGGCAGAGCCAGCTTTCCTTGGTTGAACAGAGGAGGCTTGGGAAGAGGCAAAGCAGACGCACCAGATGGAGCTTGCTCCAGTTTCGGTGATCCGCTGAAACTCGAATTTGCATGTTTTTCAGTGGTATGCGTGGGTGTCGAGCCCGATACTTTTCGTTCAACGAGGTTGTCGGGCACAGGGGTGACGCTGATTGATTCCGATGGAACGGCTGTACGTGTAACAGCAGACAGTGCTTGCGTAGATTCTTTGGAAGTCAGCTGAGCCAGTGTGGAAAGAGAACTTTCTGTTGAAGAGTTGACTGGGGGAGCTGGTGTCGTAGCTCTACTAGACAGATTTGACAAAGAGCCCTGTTTTTCCTTGATCGACTTGCTTAATGCTATATCCAATATTTTGCTGACTTGCTGTGGTGCTTTTTCAACAAGAAAACCAAGCGCATTATCTTTGCAACCAGCCTTTGCACCAATAACGTTTACTTGGGCAATTGTTGTGGCTAGGGCCTTGGTAATAATCTCTGTAGTGGTGGCAGTGTTGTACGATAGATTTCTCGCCTTGTAAAGGGTGAATAGCTCCTTTTGAAGATATGCCAAAGATTTTTTTGTATCTTGGTGCATATTGGACGGTGGAGGAGAGGATGGACCTGGTGATGATGCTGCAGTTTGTGGTTGGCTATTAGGATTCAGCGGTGGCAGGCCTGAATGAGAAGGCACAGCAGAGCTGGCTCGATTAGCTGCAAGTTGTGCTTTGATATTCACAGGAAGTGACGGTGTTCCAGACACACTTGCAGGAATATTATGTCTCTTCACCAACTCACCGCTACTATTCATTTGTAGTATAGATTGTGGTTTGAAGTAAAGTGGAGCTTTGGACCCAACAACACCATCTCTTCTAATTTCACTGGCAAGCTCAGCAATACTCTTCTGTTTCTGACCACTAGGAGGTGCCAGTTTTTGATGTAATTGGGATATAAACTGGGATTGAGGAATACGAATTCCTGTACCATAGGGTGACGAAAAATTTCTACCCACAATGTTGTTCGATATAGCTTGCTGAGCTTCTAATTTCTGTTTCTGCTTCAATTCCTCCGCTCTGATTGCGGCCTCTTTAGCTTTTGCAGCTGCGATTTCCTGCTGTTTCTTTCTAATCTTCTCTCTTTCACCAATGTAGGATTCATCCAAAATATATGTCCACTCATCGTCCTTCTTCGTTACTCTCTTGAAAATTTTGTTAAGTTTGACATTATGCGATACTGAGAATTGCCATCCATCAGGACAATATTTATAGTAAGGGTAGATGTCTTTAACCGACTCATTTATCTCAGAAATTGTAAGACCATTTTCCCCTCCTTTTGATTTCAAAATATTTGTTACAATAAAAGTATACGACAATGAAGGTTTAGTACGAAACTGTTCAGGAATTTCATCCAATGTGTAGACTTTCTTTGGTTGTCTTTTGATTTCCTTCCTTTTTTTCGGTGGCAATGGGTAATTTGATTCACTAATTTCGTGACTTTTAGTAGAGCAATCCCACTTCGGCAAAAAGTCTATGCCTATAGTAATAGTTGGGTTATTTCTGGATGATGTTGTTTTCTGTGTAATAACATTTATAGGCACTTCTAACTTAGGAGGGGGTACTCGTGAAGGCATAGTTGATTTCATCATCGGAATACCAGATGATAGTTTAAGAGGCATCCCGTTCATGCCTACTAAATGAGTAGGTATACCAGTAAGGGTAGTAGTAGTTAGTTTATTGTCTACCATCTGCGTTTTTGTCAAACCATTAAATTGGCGACCATATAATCTTGATATAGGTGGTTGAATAGACGCAGGCTTGCCCATTCTAGGAGTAGCAGGCTTCCCCATTAGAGGAGTTGTTCGTGCTTGAGGATGAACACCCGATCCGGATGCTTTATTTTGCTGCATAGAAAAGTTCGAAATATTTCTTGAAGCATCTGAATATATGTTATTTTCAACACCTACGGCTTTGGGGTCCGTTGATGGAGAGAAATAATTTTGCTGATGAATGGAGTTTCCTATTTGGTCTTTTATCTTCTTTATTTCTTGTTTTCTCTTCTTCTCCTCCTCCAATTTCTTCCTCTTTTGCTCCTTTTCTTTCATTAAACTCTGGCCATGAGAATCAATTAAAGGTGCCAATGCCGCAATTTCTTGGTCTAACACGGAAAGGTCCATATCGATATTAGTCACGTCATCATCTTCAAGTATCACTCCTTGTTCCATATTATGCTCTTTGACTAACTTATCTATTTCATCTTCTTCTCGTGCTATTTCTCCTTCAGTCATGTTATTAAATGTTATCATATTGGGATCTTCTACTTCTTCGGCATCAGCAAGAATATTCTGTATTTGTGATTCAAGGATCCCTGAATCGTCTTGCTGAGACATGCTGATTGATGATATATCATTTTTTGAATTGATCGTGAGTGACGATTCCTTATCTAAAGAAGGGATCTTCTCAGATGAGGGAATGTCATCAACAGTGGTTGCTTTTGGTTCCTTTTCGAGCGGTTTTGATTCAATTCTTTCGGATTTTGGTGTAGGTGATTTCGATTTATAAAGATTGGTTCTCAAGTTAATGGCATCACTCGGATTGAAAGGCTTTGAAAAATTAGAGGAGCGATCAACGCTGTTATCTTGGTCGACAGATGGAAGGATAAACACAAATGGTATATCACCAATTTGTATTTTCGTTCTATCTATCAAGGGCACCGTAATTCCCTTTTCGACAAACATGTTATCGACAAATGCACCATTTCTTCCCAAAATTGACAACTCAAACCTTTGGGTTCCGAAATTATAAAATATTTTTGCATGTCTACGAGAAATAGCCTTCTTGACAGACAAGTGTACGTCAACAGAGTGGTTACTGGACAGAGCCATATCCTGGTTGGACTTCCTCCCGAGCACCACTTGTAAAGTTTGCACGTAGAATGAGAAATTATCAAAGTCTAGCCTCGCATATGCTGATATTTTGGACGTGTCGTCCTCTTCTTGCTTGACGCTGTGACCTAATGCAGCTTCTTTAGTTATAGGGACTTGGTGGATATGGTTCTTTTCATTCGCTCCCAAATCAGCGATCTTTTCATTATGATCTGTTATAGCTTGCTCAGCTGCCACATGGCCCATAGCTAGAGACTCTTCGCCGACAGCATCTTTGGAGCCAACATTATGGCCATCTATATTCAATTCTAAAATATCGGTATCGACTTTGTTGCTGGTTACCTGCCAGTCAGACTTATCTCTATCTGAAGTACCCGATAGATTTTCACTTAGAGCCAGACTGCTCATCTCAAATGATAAATTTCACTGGTACAAATATCTTTGAAATAGATCGTAAAAAACAATATCTAGCTTAAAAGGTAACTCTTTGGTTTTATTTGACGCACAGGCGATTAAGCTGGATCTGAATCGATTTGTCAACAACGTTAATATATGCTTTAGATAGAAGTAGGTTTTTGTTCCTTTTTTCAAACGAAAAAAAAAAAAAAAAATCTCATCGAGGTTTTGATATCCGCAAAAAGTGCGACCTGACGCAGAATAATGATTTTGCAATCTGTTTGTGGATATGGGCCTATGTTATAAACGCTGAATATGAAGAGAAACATAAAGTATTCTTTTTAACCCTTATATCACATCACAATCATGAAGGTCTGGCCTTTTGTTGCTTTAATTTCTGGTGTCTTAGCCGAATTTCACGGACATGAGCAAATTGACCCATTCCACAAAAGTCAAGCCAACTTGAAGGTAAAAACTAAACAGCCTGTCGCAACTTATAGCAATAATACTGCCCCACCTCACCCAGGTCGTAAGGAGACCAGAGTTGACAAAATAAGAGGAGTCAATTTGGGTGGATGGTTGGTGTTGGAACCTTGGATCACTCCAAATTTATTTGAAAAGGTTGGGGAAAACTACGGGGAAATGCCAGTAGATGAATATTCATTCACACAAATTCTTGGAAAAGATGAGGCACGGAGGGTTTTAGAGAATCACTATGAAAACTTTTACTCAGAGGAGGATTTCAAAAATATTAAGGACATGGGACTCAATTTGGTTAGAATTCCCATTGGGTATTGGGCTTTTGGCTTACTTGAAGATGATCCATATGTACAAGGACAGGAAAAGTACTTGGACCAAGCAATTGAATGGGCACATAAGTACGATTTATTGGTGTCTTTGGACATCCACGGTATGCCAGGCTCCCAGAACGGGTTCGACAATTCTGGTCAAAGAAGTCAAGCAAATTGGTTGAGATCACAAACCAACATTGATTTGACCTACAAAATTCTCGAGTACTTTTTTCAAAAGTATGGAGACCCTGATATGGGCATCCATAGTATTGAGCCTGTGAATGAACCTTTCGGTGCCGTTGTTGACGTCGGAAAACTACAAGAGTTTTATGCCCATGTCTACCATATGGCAAAAGATATGGGGTTGAGAAATAAACTTTTATATCATGACGCTTTCATGGAGTTAGGCTGGTGGAACGGATTCATGACAGATCCATATTATCAAGATATGGTCATGGATCACCACTTGTACGAAATTTTCTCAACTTACCAGAACACTCTTTCCCCAGACCAACGTGCATTTAACGTTCGTGAAGAGGGAAGAAAGATGAGCGAGCAGCCTCGTCAGTGTATTGTAGGAGAGTTCTCTGGAGCAATTACTGACTGTTCGAGATACATCAATGGTGTCGGCTCTGGATCCCGTTACGCTGGTTCATTCCTGGGCGAACCTGGCGTTGGTAGCTGCGAAGACCACGAGGACTTCGACCTGTGGTCAGAAGAAAAGAAGGAAGGTACCAGAGACTTCCTCACGGTTCAGTTCGAAACTTTTGAAGAGAACTGCATTGGTTGGATTTTCTGGTGCTACAAGACCGAAAACGCTATCGAGTGGGATTACAGACGACTCGTTGACTATGGGTTGATTTCAACACCTCCTGCCATTTTAAAGACCCCTGCCATTCAAAAGACCCCTGCCATTCAAAAGACAAAAAGGGAAGAAAGCACATTTGAGTTGAGCACATACAGCGCGGTGAAGATTCCCGCATCCCTGAATGCTGGATCAATCATTCGTTCCAACTTCCTTGGCATTCTCAGTAACATTTCAAGTTATAAGTCCATCGCTACTATTATGGTGTCTACATCATTCATATTTTTGGTTTCCAACTTTTGATCGCTCATTTGTGATTCGAGACAGAAGAACAGCTTAGTTTTACCTACTCCGTACTATCCTCTCTGTATGATTACATAAAGTATACAGAGAGAGTTTTATTTTATAGATATTGTGGTTTTCTTGTAGGTGCAAAAATTTGTAGTGCGCAAATCTTAAGCCATCTCATCTGAAATTAAAATTGTGTTGAAACCTTGGAGTAGACATAATATTGAAGAACAATGGTAAGTAAAAGGTATGATACTCAACGAAGAGAACGTTGCTAACATTTCAAGGCTACTAAGAAGAGAGCAACTCTTAGAAGCAAGTCTGCTCGTCTGAGCACTAAAACCCAGATAAAAAATAAGATCGATGAGATAAAGGCTGAAAACCAGGACTACCATGAGAACCCCATGCTCAAGTTGCTGAAGGTGTCAAAGAAGGATAAGCAGATGGAGAAGTCACGACTGTTCAATGAATCACTCATCCACAAAACGACATTCAATACATCGAGCTCGATAAGCAAGTCTGCATTGAGACGCAAAAGACGGAAGGAAAAAGAGCAGCTCAAGCCCAAACTTAGCGATTTACTCGACAACCTTCCCGAGCCCAATCATCCTCTGCATAGTCAACACGAACTGAAGAACGTTCCCGTCTACTTGGCTCCCACAAAGACGAACGCTAACCGTCCTAATGCCTCCAAACTCTCTGGCCACAAGGCGTTGTTGAAAACTGAGGGTGCACGTTTCAACAATGTGCTAAAGAACCCTGAATTCAGGACCTCACCCTTCGCTGCTCTCAAGAACGCCATCCAGCTGAATTTGCAGAGTTAGTGTTCAACGGTTTCCATTATCTCCACCCGCAGTTCACTGAGTCAAACTCCGGAATTGGTGCCACTTGTCCGAGCAACAGCCATTACCTGATTCTATGGTTACCTGATCACTTGATTTTCGGCCTTGCTGCTTCGCACTAAAAATTGCATTCCCTACACAGAGCCTACTTCGTCTGCCATTCTTCGACGTTCGACTTGCTCCCTGACTACAGCTTTACGACGTTAGTTGCGCGATTTTGCGTATCGTTACCATGGACTTCCATCCACTTGTAGACCATCACTGGTCGCCTGTCCAGCCTAACGTACTTTGACTTGAAGCTTACGTAATTTAAGTTCGCGTTTTTTTTTGTATAAACAAACAATGAAATTGTAATAGACGGTGTTTGAGATTTTTACAGCACTCAAAAATATTGTAAGGTATATTCTATAGAATTGTATTTTGTTGACTTGAAATTGAAAGTATCTAACTGGACTGACAGTTAAAGGACATTTGAGGATACACTCTGTATCATAAAGGTTGCGTCTTATATGGAACAAACTAGAAACAGTAATATTGAAGGCGTTTAAATCATACATTCTCGAAGTAGACGCTAAACAAGCCAGTGTATTAAACTGGTGGTAATTGGGCGACCAGACAAAAAAATAACAAGAAAGTGTGCCCAGATGGATGATACGGGCAACGGAGAGGAAGGCGCTAAGTGCAAAGAGGAGCATATAGTCACTGAAGCGACCAGCGGAATCCAGGATCTCGGGGACGAGACGGTGACGGAAAGAGAAATAGCGAGCACATGCCTGAAGATCGAGAATGAGGAAGTCGGCAAAGAGACCCCTGTTATTGCCAATGCTGAGGCAGGAACGCAGACAGCGGAGGCGACAGACATAAAGGGTGATCTGGAACAGGATATTAGAGTAAGTGCGAGAGATGAATCCTCATCAGAAACTGGTGAAGAGTGCATAATACATGTAACAAAATTGGAACAATCTGAAGTTAATGATAGTGAAGAGCAGAAGACAATTCACGAACAGGTTGAATCAAATGAGCCTGCGAATGTTGATCCGGGAAGTATAGTCCAAGACACAGCTAAGAGCAAAGAGCATGATGAGCAGCCGAACTCTGCGGAACTGAACAGCACAGATGACAAGGAGACATCCCTGCAACACAGTATTCGAACCGCAGCAACTGAATTTGATGAGGCGACTGAATCCGACTCCAATTGTAAAGTTGACCAAGTATCCAATGAAACTACTAGAAATGACAAAGAGGCTGGACCTTTAGAGGATATTGAACCTGAAAAAGAGACGATAGAAGACAATTTAGGATCTATGGTGGAAAAGCTGATGGAATTTGAATCCGAAGATGAGAATGAAAACATAGATATTGGTGACTTGGAGCCCGATGTCTCTGAGTTGGGAGAAGAAATAGATAGTTTGTCATTAGCATCAACAGGAGGAGGAAATTTTGACTACGATAAACATAATGAATCTCTATTTGATGATGAAAGGATATTTCCTGGATTGAAAGCAAACAGTAATTTAGTAAAATTTGCAGATAATGGGTCTGGTGTAATCAACCACGCTACTTTGAAGGCATTAATAGTTCAGTTGACCTCCCCAGAAGTGGTGGATTATGACTTGATATGTGACTTCTTTTTAACGTACAGAGTATTCGTGACAAGCGAAGGTGTAATGAATTATTTGCTAACCCGTTTGGTGTGGTCACTCCAATACATCAATTCTCAAGAAGAGCAAAAGATTGAGATAGGTAAACTGACATTATTGCGTACATTTGTCGTTTTAAGACATTGGATCATCAACTACTTTCTTGATGATTTCAGTTCTAATTACGGATTATGCGATAACTTTATCGTTACTTTGAACGAAATAACAAACAAGTCTAATCTTTTGAATAATGCTACTATTTTCGAGAAAAAGATAATATGTGATTTGAAAAATCATTGGATATCACAAATCGATGAATTTTGTAATACAAATATTCGTGGAAACCTAGCATCTATTGATATATTGGAATTCCCTCTTCCAAGGCCATCTGCATTTTCCAAGTTCAAAAGACTACCAAAATCAACCACCAATATGTCACTCCACACCAATCCATCGTATAGACGGTCAGCTATGCTTTCCCTATACGATCAAGGTGTTCAACACAAATGCATAATATATGATGATAATAACACAAATGACGAGAACCCGCAAATGTCTATGAACAATCTATTACTTCATCACCTGTCAGATAGATTTTCTTTAAACCAGAAAATCAAGCAATTTAATGAAATTAAAAACACCTTAAGTGGAGAGCAAACGTTGAAGAAGAAGGCGATATTGAAATCAGTGGTTACTCATAATCATATGAATTTGAAGGATTCGTCTCTTGCACTAAAACAAATTTCTCGCAATAATGAACAATCGCTATCCAATGTCAGAAAATTGATCCAAATTGGTTTCGCAACAAATGGTAGTTTGAAGTTACCCAAGTTGGATGCTGGTGAGATAAGGCCACCTACACCAACTAAAAAGATGGAATATCGACTCAAAGAGGCGCTCACACCGCCATCAAAAGGGACAGACATGTTGGATGATAATAGCAGTACTGACGTAGACCGCAAAAGATCTTTGAAGAAAATCGTCGACGGATGGAAAAAGCCATTCAATGGCAAATCGAATGAATTTGCTGAATCTAAAGGCAGCAACAGGGTTATGTCTGGCAGTACTAATCCAGAGGAACCTAAAAGGATGGACATTTTGAGTGCACGAATTGTGGACGAATTGGAATTTTTAATCAGGAACTATATTAACGAAGAGCAATCTTCAAATGGAGTTGAGGACAACGAATACTTAGCTGTTGATACTGATCGCAACTTATCGAACATAGACGTTAACTCGATCAAGATGACGTCTTCGCCTAATCGTAAAGTCCAGGTGAGGCCGCAGAGAGGTTTTATTTCTGCACCTCAAGAAGACAATTATCGTGATGAAAATATGGACACTACTGATCAAATGGACATTAATGATATTTCGGAGCTCAATTTCAAAAAGATTGATGGGTTGTTCAATTCCAGTGACGAAGAAAATAGTTTAATGACTGATAACCTGGAGATTCTCAAGGACTTGAATAGGGAGAAAAACAAGGATGCCTCATTCGTGGATCCTGTCAGTATTAACTGGAATGATGCTAGTAACATTAATTTTGAAAGCACAGCTGTTTTGGATGCCGATCTAGATGCGAATGATGAGCGGTCATCACAGGGGAATATGACGAGAGCAAGTAATATAGAAGGAGTATCAAATGAGAGCTCAATTTCTACACCAAGCAACCTCACTGAATACAAAATGGAGGTGGCAGATTTGGGGATAGTAGCCAGCCCTAGTCTGAAGAGACGGGATTCTATGAGGGGATTATCACTTATTAATAAAAATTCCCACAGACAAAGTGATGTTTCTGTATCAGGAATTTCACTTAATTCTAATCTAAGGAGAGGCTCCGTCAAATCTTATCTCAGCTACGACTCAGCATTCTCTATCTCTAACAACTCCCCCAGTTCTGATGATGCCAATAACAACGGCAACTTGAGGAAGAAACACGGATTTCATAATTTAAGGACCATTGCGGGATTAGATAGTAGTTCTCCAGAAAAACTCAACCGGTCTCAAACGTTATCTTCGATTTCCGTGGTATCAAGATCATCATCAATTCGGAAAAGTGTGCGGTACAGTACTTTATATGCTCTCAAAGAGCTACCATTCCCAGATACACACTCTAGGAAAAGCAAGAACGTGAAATCTATTATCCAGTCTGCTAGGCTGTCAGGAATAGCAGACAGTTCCATTTTTTCAGTGGCTGTCAGAAACCAGAAGAAGTCTATGAAAGTAGACAATGAGCTAGCAGATATAAGTGATGATTCCTTAACCAATTCTGTGGCAATTCCTGGAATAAGCAATTACGTTTTGAAAGAGCTAGCGGCCATTCCTGATGAGTCTTTTCTGTCGACTGATCCTATAGAAGTAGCTTTGCACAAGTTGGAAGGCAAAAATGCGAAAGGTGAGACGGAGATAGACAAACAGTATAAGAATCAGGCAGATGACAGCTTTTTGAACGATTTCGAATCACATCAAAGTGTAAAGATACACAGAGGGCTGCTGAGGTTGAACGTGGCAGGGAGTGGGTATATTGAAGCAAGCTGCAACCAACCAACCGAGAGTTCAACTGATATTTTAGAGGAGATAAACAATGCGAATACGAAAGATGCTATCAGCTTGGAAGTTGGTGATTACACTCAGGAACCTCCCCTTCGTCCTGCCCTCGAGCAAGATAATGAAGAGCTGAGCGATGACACGATAAGTAAAGAGGTCAGTAGAAGGGACTTTGACGACGAAACAACCAATTTTAATCACACATCGCCTAAACTTATCTTAGAAGGGTATTTCTTCTCATCAAATATTTTGACAGTTAAACACGTCCTCGAAAACAACTGCCACATATCGTTCGTATTGTGTTATGATGCCAGGACTCTAGCTGAACATTTCACCTTGATCGAACAAGACATTTTACAAGAAATAGACTGGAAAGACTTGATTGAACATAAGTGGAGTCACAAGCTCACTCCTGTAAATAGCTGGTTGGAGATAATTGTGAACGAGGACTACTTCCAAGCTAATAAGGGAGTGAACTTGGTGATTGCCCGATTCAATTTGATGGTGAATTGGATAGTTTCAGAAATTTTACTTACTAAATTCCAACAAGAAAGAATTAACTTGATATCACGATTTATTCATATTGCACAGGACTGTTTAGCATTGCAAAATTTCTCAACATTGATGCAAATAATTTTGGCATTGACCTCCGAGAAAGTCCAAAACCTTAAGGGAACGTGGAGAAATGTATATCCCGGTGATATCCTCATGTTGAAAAGCCTCGAGGAGTTGGCTTCGCCTCTAAAGAACTTTCTAAACTACAGGCTCCGTATCAACAACATCACTCCCTCAAAGGGATGTATTCCATTTCTCGCCCTTTATCTCTCTGATTTGACCTTCAACTCGGAGAGACCTACCATCATCAAAAGTGCCCCTACAAACAATACAAGCTTAGCGGACTCTAGTTCCACGCTCGTTTCTGGACAGACCGAACCCATGATCAACTTCTCAAAGTTCAGGACTTCCGTTCATGTTGTGAAATCTTTGTCTCAGTTGATCGAGTGGTCCACTAACTACAAGTTCAGTGTCAACCACGCCCTATTATCCAGATGTCTATACATAAAATCACTAGACGAAGAGGAAATGAATCTCTGCACTTCAAATGCCAATGACTTCTGAAAAGAAGATCTCTTGGCAAAGGACAATTCTGGGACGAATGTTCTCCAGACATAATACAATCGGTTGCAACAGCGACAAGCATTGTATTTTCAGATAGTATAAACGCCAAGTATTATATCATTAATTTAATATTTTCCAACACCAATTCACTGTGCCCCATTACCAACATGGCTGCTCGCACGCTCAGCCAGGAATTTCGCCGTTTTTATTGGACGTGTAAACTAGTATAGAACCCTCGCATAATACACAACTCTTCATCGAGCCATGTCTTTGTTTCATGTTGGCAGTTTCTTGACTGCTTTACCAAGGCCTCATTCTTGCAACGGCTCCACTAAGCCCTACAGCCTCTTTTTGGCAAATACTACATCCTACTTACACCAGCATCCACACTGGATTGTCACGTATACACAAGCGGTCAACCACTTCTGTTCTCTGCAGCTTGCATCCACCTTGATGTCTTATCAACAGATTTTGGGGCCAAATCAACTCAGAGGCTTAACTCAGACCTCAGACCTGCACACAATACCCGTTCCCCTTAAGGAGCCTTATGGCCAAAGGGATATTTGCTTTATCCGAAGAAGAAATGCAACCTCAAATTCCTGTACTCACATGCCGCTTGGAGGATTGAGCACTCGCCACATTCATAGTTATATGGCAAGAGTGCTTTGCCACTGACGGAGGATTTCTATATGCTTCTTGATTGCTTTGTCATACACTTGTGTCATCTTTGTGGCAAGCAATCATCTACTTACCGGTTGCAACCATCGCTACTTTGCAATGGTCTTTTTCTCTGGTTCTCTTTTCGGGGTTTGGCACCACCATCGCCAAAATCTTACACATCGCTCAGCTTCGCCTCCTTAGCCGCTGAAGGCTCAAGCTGCTGGAATTGGCTGCTCCAGGAATGGCTTTCTCTACGCACCAAGCTCCTTGTTTGAATTTTCCTTGGCAAACCTCAGATAATCGTCTCAGATCGGAGAAGCAGTCGCTTCCCCCGGTGTCACCCCCGGATATCGCATTTTTTGCTTTTATATCTCTTCTTTCGGTATATCATGCAGAAGCAGCTCATTTCAAACTAACATCTCATCTAAACGTGACTAGAGAGGGTCTTGCTGAACATCTAGCTTCGCCTGAGTCAGCATCTTAAAGCATCTTAAAGCTCGGCATTCATGTTGATGTCACACAAATAGTCCGAATAACCCAGTTAAAGGCTGATGGCGTGCACGCCATCAGCCTCCACCGTCATATCTTGCTACCAGCCAGTGTGACAAGCCAATTTCCGGCACCTATCAATCTTCCGCCCTCGGAATATACATCCCCCTAGATATACGGCTCGCTTTGCTAAGAGTCGCTTCTCTGATTATATCGTACACAGCCTCATCACCAAGAAATAATCCAAGACTTCAATTAGAATACTATATTCGAAAGCTGATAAAACCAGATATATCTGTATATTTTCCAGGCGCCATATCTTAATTGGAGGTAAAAATCAATTCAAGAGGTGTGAGACAAATATCCTGCTTTTGGAGAAGTATATGATATTATCCAACTGGTCCAAGTGAACATTAAGAAGACTTTTAACAGACATTAAGGGATCCACACTAGAGAAGACAAACAGTCGGTTACAGCGGACAAGATTTGCATAGGCTTACTTGAGAACAGTAAGATCAGTTAAGAACAGGCTATAGACTGAGAGAAAAACATGTCTCCAGTTACCCCAGCAGAAAGGTTAGGGACGCAACGACTGTTGCGGTTGAAAGATGAAGGGGGGGAAGGATCGGAATCGGCGACGTTGGACTCGCTGGCGCCGTTGAACGGAAGCTTTGGGCTTTCTCCAGCGGATCTCAGCGAGTTGCACGATCCGAAATCGTTGAAGAAATTGTACGAGATAGGAGGAATAAAGAGCTTGTGTAGCATACTCAACACCGATGCGGACCATGGCTTAAACGAACACGATAAGAAAGATATGGAGGCAAGAAAAGAAAAGTACGGGCCGAACAAACTACCTTCGAAGATGCCCAAGTCATTTTTCAGGCTATGTTTCGAGGCCATGAAGGACAAGGTGTTGATTTTGCTTTCGGTAGCTGCGCTTGTATCGTTGGCACTTGGCTTGTATGAGACATTTGGCGAAGATACCATGTACGATGATGAGGGAAAGCCTCTTCCCAAGGTTGACTGGGTTGAAGGTGTTGCAATTCTTGTTGCTGTGTTTATTGTGGTGGTTGTTGGTGCTGCCAACGATTACCAAAAAGAAAGACAGTTTGCAAGATTGAATTCAAAGAAAGAAGATAGAGAGTTAATTGTAACGAGAAACAACAAACAGATAATGATTTCCATTTATGATCTTTTGGTTGGTGACATAATCAACTTGCAGACTGGTGATGTTGTGCCAGCAGATGCTGTTTTATTATCAGGAGGAGTCGAGTGTGACGAGTCTGCATTAACCGGTGAATCTGACACAATAAAGAAGGTGCCTGCAAGAAAGGCCATAAGCATATATAAAGAACACTTACCGACTGATGAAGATCTTGGCTCTACAGAGATTAAACTAAGAGACCCGTACTTGATATCTGGGTCGAAGATTCTCACAGGATTGGGTGAAGCAGTGGTTACTGCTGTAGGAGTCAATTCAATCCACGGAAGAACTATGCAAAGTCTAGATCACGATCCCGAAGTTACTCCTTTGCAGGCAAGGTTGGATAATTTAGCTGAGGGTATTTCAAAGTATGGGTTCCTTGCAGCTTTGGTATTGTTTATTGTCTTGTTCATCCGTTTCCTTGTAAATATTGCACCTGGTGGCAATATGCATAGTGAGACAAGTGCAACGAAAGGAAAGAAATTTTTGGATCTATTAATTGTCGCAATTACGATTATTGTTGTTGCTGTTCCTGAGGGTCTTCCTTTAGCAGTCACATTAGCACTAGCTTTTGCAACAACAAGGATGGCTCAAAACGGTAATTTGGTTCGTATTTTGAGATCTTGTGAGACCATGGGAGGAGCAACCGCTGTTTGCACAGATAAAACAGGTACGTTGACTGAAAATCGTATGAGAGTGGTCAAAGGATATTTTGGAGAGTCTGAATTCGACGATACAGTAGGAGGACAAATCGAAAAGTCAGAAAACGTTATAGAAAGACTAGGAAGAAATTTAAGGTCCCTTCTCTTCTGTAACGTTACTTTGAATTCTACAGCTTTCCCCAATTCCGATTATGATGAAGAAAAGGCATTAAAGGTCAAAGAGAGGCCTCCTAAAAAGTCATTAATAAGACAACTCTTCACAAGAGAAGATCCCATGAAAAAACTACTCGATTACGGCGCGGTTTCCGAACCATTTTTTGGTAATAAAACTGAATCTGCTTTGTTGATATTAGTAAAGGATAAGTTCAATATGTTTGGAGAAAGAACATTAGATGAATATAGGGAGGACTATTCATCTCTGATAGTTCAGGTTATTCCCTTCGAAAGCTCCCTCAAATGGGCAGGAATTGTCATGAAGATTGATAATGGCTATCGACTTTACATCAAGGGCGCCGCAGAAATTATATTGAAGAATTGTGGATTTCAGAATGACAATGACCAAGTTGTACCCATGGATAGGAGCTTACGTGATAGAGCATTGTGCAAGATTGATGAGTACACGAACGATGCATTGAGAGCAATTGCGTTGGCTCATTTGGATTTCACAGATATCTCTAGCTGGCCTCCATCTCAATTAGCAAGCAGTGACAAAACCAAAGCAGATCCAGTCCTTCTTGTAAATTCCGGGGAATACGATCCTTCCCAAAAATTTGTTTTGGATGCTATTGTTGGGTTACAAGACCCAGTGAAGCAAGGTGTTCCTGAAGCTGTATTGAAGTGTAAGGAAGCGGGCGTGACTGTTAGAATGGTTACTGGTGATAATTTAGTTACTGCAACATCCATTTCAAAGAGTTGTCATATTTTGACTTCGGATGATTTGTCTAATGAAAATGCTGCAATGGAGGGTCCGGTGTTCCGACAATTAACTTTGGAAGAAAGACAGAAGATAGTACCAGGTTTGCGTGTATTGGCCAGGTCGTCGCCCGAAGACAAGAGAATATTGGTGGAAACCTTGAGGAATTCAGGAGAAGTTGTAGCAGTGACTGGTGATGGAACCAATGATGCTCCAGCATTGAAATTGGCTGATATCGGGTTTTCAATGGGTATTTCTGGTACGGAAGTTGCAAGAGAAGCTTCTGATATCATTTTGATGACAGATGATTTTACTGACATTGTTCAGGCAATCAAATGGGGTCGTACTGTTGCTGTCTCCATCAAGAAGTTTATTCAGTTTCAATTGACAGTCAATATCACAGCATGTGTTTTGACTTTTGTTTCTGCTGTTGCATCTTCGAATAATCAATCAGTATTAACTGCGGTGCAACTTTTGTGGGTCAATTTGATAATGGACACTTTGGCGGCATTAGCTCTTGCTACTGATAAACCAGATGAATCGTTCTTGAAGAGGAAGCCAGCAGGAAGGCACACTCCCTTGATATCTACTTCCATGTGGAAGATGATCATTGGACAATCCTTTACTCAACTCATAATCACATTTACCCTACACTTTGGTGGTAAACAAATTTTCATCGGCTCCAGACCAGCAGATAACCACGAGAACAAGCAACTAGATGCGATGACATTTAATACATTTGTGTGGTTACAATTCTGGAAGCTAGTTGTCACCAGAAAATTAGACGAGGCAGATGAAATCCGAAATGTAAGAGGAAGAATCACTCAAGAGAATCTTAACTTTTTGCAGCATCTATTCAGAAACTATTACTTCATTGCAATAGCGGCTATTATCGGAGGATGTCAAGTTCTCATCATGTTTGTTGGTGGGGCTGCTTTTACTGTTGCCCGTCAAACTCCCGCAATGTGGGCTACAGCTATAATTTGTGGTTTCCTTTCGATCCCTGTTGGAATGTTAATCAGAATTATTCCCAACCACTGGGTTGAGGCGATTTTCCCCACAAGGGCATTCAACGTTTTCATCTATTACGTTGGGTTCAGCTTTTTATCCAAAAAGAAGAAAGGTGATTTGGAGAAGAATATATCCACTGACGAAGAGGAGATGTCAAGAATTATCCATGAGAAGAATGGTATCGCTTAATTCTAAGAAACTTACAATACTTTAAACGTTACGAACATTTGCATGACATTCATATATTTATATCCTTTTAAATATGTAATATAAAATATTTATATGTTCTATTGAATGATCTAATTAGAATTAGTCCTGAGGCTGAGGTATCTTTCCTTGACACTCTCGAGCCTCGATGTGAATCTTTTATAAATCTGATGGAAGTTTTTCAACCCATTGAACAAGGGCAATAATGAAATAATATCTTCTACCTCTGTGATCAATTTAGTATCTATCTTGTCGTAATTCGTATCATTCAAGAGTTCTTTCAGTATATCGTCATAGGCCAATTCTAGAGAGTCTTGGAACATTTCCGTGTTCAACGACGATCCCTCCATATCTATCTTAGCTCTACTTATCCGACTTACTGACTCAAAAACCTTCAAAACTGACTTTAGATTGGTTTTGACTAATCTCAAGGAGTTCAAGTTCTTGAAGATTGTTTTGTTTTCGTCGTCTATGGAGTCTAAGCTTCCATTTATGCCCTCAAGTTCTGTTTTAAATGATAGCAATGCGTTGTTAAGTACATTGACGTAGTATTCAAATCTCGTGGTATGCTTGTTTCCATCGGAAGAATTCTGAATTTCTGTACTAAGTATTGGAACATTGGCATTCTTAAGCAGATCTAGATTGTGTCCGAGTTCCTTTGAAAGCTCGTTAGTGTAGTAGTCCAAATGCGTTATCAAATCCAGGCACTTGTTAGACAAGTTGTTCATTCTTTTCCTATTATATACCTGCGAACCCATCGCCTTATCTTCGTTAGCTATTGATTGAATGAGAGCGTCTGTGTACATGAGAGGATCGAAATCCTTCTCGAAGAACATCGAGAACGTTTTGCCGTCTGTTGTTTCTTCGTTCATAGCGTGCTGATCTTGAGATTTGATATCTAAGGGAAAGTTGAATTTTATGAAATTTTCATTTCTCAAATCATATACTCCCCAGATAAAGAATGAAGCTACAGATAGTGACAGTCCAAGAAACATTTGAGGATGTTTTAGCGGATGTGAAGAATGGAATCGTTGCCAATGAGTCGTTTTGGGTTGCTATAAGAGGTCTCGGTGACGAGAATTTTGAAGAAATAAAGCAGGAATATCATGATATAGAAGTAAATCACAAGAGCCAGTTTTTGGGACTGGATGGCATAAAGTTTGAGAGAGTGACAGCATATCTGTATAGATTGACTATCTCTGGAGTAGTATATAAACTTAAGACACCTAAAAGAAAATTAGAGTTTGGAACTAAGCGTACAAATGTCACATCTGCATCGTTCTCGCTTCACAGTAAGCACTTGGTGGCGGGGGACGATAAAGGTAACATAAAAGTCTTCGACATGACCGATGGGAAGAACACTCACACAATTAAGAAAGCACACTTTAGCGATGTCCTTCACACGAAGTTCTTTCCATCAGGAAAGGTTTTTGCTACCGTGGGGTTGGACATGGAGATTAAAATATGGGGATTGGACACTGAGGAGTCAGTGCGGACGATGTGTGCACAACGAAGCATGATTACTGATGTGAAGACTGTGGGAACCAAGGGACGCAACTTCCTCACGAGCTCCAAGGATGGGTCTGTTGTTTTGTGGGAGTGTGGGTCGGCTGCGAACATATACTCTTTCAAACGTATAGACGATGCAAGAGATCCGGTTAATTGCTTTACTATTGGGGACATAGACAGTCCAATACAAGCACGATCTTCACTAGAGTTTGAGACAGAGGGCAAGTGTTTGTATGTGGGCTATGAGAGCGGACTTGTGCAGCAATTCCATCTTGCAAACCATTCGCAGTCCAGGGTCAGTTTTGGTAGCAAAGATGCAAATTCCGTCGAGTCCATTGAACTACTATCAAACTACCTCATTACGGGTCACGCTAATGGTGAGGTTAAAGTTTGGGATACAGTGACCCAGGCGCTAGTTTGCACATTCAAGCTTCGGGAGAATACTCCTGTGAGCATCATCAAAGGAATTAATTTCAACGAAATGTCCGATCTCATCTCCCTCATCGTCTACAACGGCAGCGACTTTTTGATCGATATCTTGGTGAAATCGTCCTCAGGTGAGATCCAGGACGTCACCTATCTTGTCGGCCTCCCAGAGTCTGCATGCATCACTAGCATCGACAAAAGCGATAACAACTTGGTGGTATCTGGAGCAGATGGCCTCCTCGCAGTGTACAATATATAAACGCACCTCTACACTTGATTTGCTGAATCATAACCATGACTTTCAATACTATTACCACGCCTCTCTCAGAGATGCGTCAATTCAAATACTAAATAGACTGAAATAAATACACCCATCTTACAACTTAGGTCTTGGGTCCACAGACTTGAACACAGACTCAATGGAAGTGGCCTTCATCATGTTACCCTTCACCTTCAACTTTCCGTTCATGAACAACTTTTGTCCGGTGGACTTGTTGGTGGCCAACTTCACAAAGTCAGCATCCTTCAAGATCAATTGCACATCACTCTTAGGCAAGCTGTCAACCTTCTTGATGACACCTTCGTTCTTGAGGTCCAAAAACCATGATTGGTCCTTACCCTCCTTGTTCTTCAATGTGATAACAATGACAGCCTTGACGCCTGCGATTGCCTTCTTCTTGATACCTTCATCTTTCAATGCTTCGGCCAATTGCTGGAAGAAGGGAGAAGCGTTAAATCCATCACTTTGAACGTCTGACATTTTTCTTGAAAATCACTTGGAACTACTGAATACAACAATAAGTCAATATAGAGTCAATATAGAATCAATATAGTGTCAATAATGAGTCGATATAGATTCAATTAATATGAAAATGTGACGCTTATGGAGAAGAGATGCTACCTTTATATAGTGCTTCGACCCCAGTTTGAGTTGAGGAAGATCTTTGGCCATGTGAAATTGGGACCGCGGTTAAAAGTTTGCTCGTGCTGGCGGAGATTGTGAGAACGGTCGGAGGTGAAAAGGGTGCGATAGACAGTACACCAGCTGATAATTAGTCGATAGCAGGTGTAGATGGTGAGCCGGGAGATGTGTCTACAAGGACGGGGAGCGGATATAGCTTCGCGGGGGCAAGATGAGTTCACATGGACGGCGGGCGAAGATGATGGAGGGCAGAGGGAAGAGTGTATAGAGGTTGGTGTAGGAAGAGGTATGGAATAGGGTAGAATGCACATTAGATTGCAGAGTGAGAATAGGGTAGCTTGAAGAGCAGGATAGGATGCAACGCTGGGAAGGATGAAGAGCAGAGAGAAGGTTGCAAAATGGATGGTGGCGTACATGGCATGTACATGCCATGTACGGTGTAGGTTATCGGTTGTAGATGGTAGATGGTAGATTTGTGTGTGGAGTGAACTCTTCATATGGCACCTCAGTTCCTTTACGTTCCCTTTCCGTCCCACACTGGGAACGAAGAGGGCGGAAGTCAAAGACGCACAAAGCGGCGATGTACCAAGCGAAGGAAGAACAGCGCTGGGAGCGTTGTATTGGCTACAACATGATTGGAGGGAAGGGATAGGGGCGGCGCGAGGAGCTACCGGCGGAAGAGAGAGCAAAGGTGAGCAGATGTAGGACAAGTGGACAGATTGGAACAGCTCGAGCAGCAGAAGATGAGAATGAATACTCCGTATTCATTCTCCCTATTTGATGCAGTCGGTTGCTTCTCCGATTCTGTACGCACTTATGTTCCGAACACCGTCAAGCGTATGCAGCTAGAGGGAGCCTCGGACCTGGTGTTCTATCATCGAAGTTGTCACACTAGAGATGTTTTGCTATGAGGGGCTCTGTGTGCAGGTGTGATCACTTAAGCAGTGTGGGGTGCAATTGATATGGCCCAGGTGTATCAGGGGAAAGACGAAACATCGTGCAAAGGTCTTCTATGGAAGTTTTGGCCGCGGGGCAACAGTATGTAGGGTTTTGGGGAGCGTTGAGAAGCGGAATTTAGTTTAATGCAAACTGCAAGCGATGGAGTTGTAGATAGAATTTGTGCCCGCAAGGAAAGAAAGCAGCACATGTGAGGTTATCTGGCTCAATGCTTCAAAAAGCCTAACAGTAGAGATAGAGTAACAGGAGTAGGAACCATCATGCTGGTAACCTATTCGAAGCAACATAGACACTCTTACTTTAAAGGATGTTCACTAAAAATCAGGTAATCGAAGAGGTATTGCTGTGTACAGGAATATGGTATTGAAAAATTATAATCTTCTGAGATGAGCTTCCAATAGACTAGATATAGGTTACAAGGATAGAAGCATATACTTTTTTTTTGGATCCAAAGGCTTAACAAGAACATGAGCTTTGAGTCAGAGACGACGAGGAGAAATGCCAAGTCAACATTGAACAAGCTATTGGGGAGAGTGGTTCCAGGGGCAGAGGAGGACAATAAGATAAAAGAGAAAAGCATACATGCATCGGCACAGAAAGTTGACCATAACATACGTCGAGGGATTCGGGACCCTGAAGAACTCCATAAATTACAAGAAAAGGACCGTAGAAGTCGTAATAAGGAGATAAGAAAGAGTCTCGAGGCTTCAAAAAAACATAATAAGCTTGTGAAGTACAACATTATCAAGAAGCACAAGCAGGAAGGGAAAGTAAGCGAAGAAGAAGCCAAATATTTGAAAAAGCTTGTGAAGAAAAATGCCAATTTAGTAACACGGTTGTCCGATATTGATGATATCAGCGTCAAAGAAGAGCTAGACGAAGTGCGAAGAGATATCTTGGCCATTGCAAACGAGCACGCGTCCCGTAAATCGAAGAGAAGAAAGGACAAGAAGAACAACGATTTCAAGACAAAGATAGAGAAGGGTGTGATTTCGTACCCTGGATTGACCCCTGGATTGGCACCCGTGGATTTGGAAGACGAGTCGGATTAAGAGTAGATACAGGTACATAGCATGCATTCTTTGGAAAAAAGTAGTTTATTTAGTAACCAACGAAATAAATATAAATGAACTATTCGAGAAATCTCAGCGTCCCAACTCATGCAATACCTGAAGAACATCGCTGCACAACTTTCTAACATTCCTCTTTTTATCGTCTAGGGATTTCTTCAAAACGTTTATGGACTGGGTTTTATATTTGATGACTTCTATAGTATCCACCTTTGTAAAAATGTTCAACAAACAGTTTAAACCTAGAAGCCTAATCTCTTCGGTATTGACGATTTTGTTCTTATAGACAACAGGATGCACCACAAGTCCCTGCAACCTCGAAACCAATGAATGCAAGTGAGGTGTGATAAGCTGTGTGTCTTCATTAATGACAATGTTGAGGGTTGAAAGTGAAGCTTCTAAAATCTTGGTATTTTTCAACAGCAAACTGTTCAAAACCAACGGGAATATCTCCCCGAGATGTGGCTTTATAATCTGTGTAGATAGATTTGACAAAACAAGCGAGGTCAAAACCAAGAATATTTCATCTCTGGAAGAAACATATTCATGGATCAACTTTGGCAAAATTCTCTCGAGGAGATTCTGCTTATAAAGTAATCTGACATTTAACCCGTTTACATTCGATATAAACTTCTTTAATTTGGGAGTCAGGTTCACAAATAAATAGATGTCGATAAAGAGCAAATTTAAAGATTTGGAAATCAAATTCCTTACTTGAAGATCGGGGACCTTCACAAAGTCTATCAAATCCTCAACAAATTTTACTCCTCTTTGATCTAATCGCATAACTAAACCTTTTGTTATCCAAATATGCATTTCAAATGCCTTTATTTGTTGCTCAGTCATGTCACTACCAGCACTGTGGTTGAAAGCAGCTCTAAGTTTGTCCATGGTTTCATAAACATATTCTAAGTGGTCCTTTCCAACCACAAATTTATTTACTAGTAATGCCAAATTCTGAAGATATCCAAGTCTCAAATAATCGTCCGAAGGATCTATTGAGTTTATGATATTCACCACTTTTTCAATGAGAACAACCTCAAAACCGTTCTCAAACTTCACAGTTTTGTCTAAGTTCGCCAAAATATTGTTATAAAGAAATACTGTCAAACTAGGATGTTCCAAAATGCTTGGAAATTGTATTTTTTCTGAAGATGCCTTCCCAGTAAACTCATCAGTATATCTACCAAGCAATTCCTGGTGTTTCGATTTATCAGTAAACTTTATTACGATACCGAATAATTTACCACTTAGTTCTATCATGTCTTCATCTTGAGATTCATTGAAAAGTTGTAAGAAACTGACGAAAAATCTGGGAAGAAAATTTTGGTGCCAGGAATTCATCAAAAATTGTTTCGACAATTCTGTCTTGTATATCCCATTGAGTAGCAAATTAACGATGTTGGTGAAAACTACTACCTTTTTCACCGGGTCAATTGAATCCAGATTATTCAAATAAACGATCTTATTTAGTAACCTTATCGACAAGACTTCAAGAAACTGATAATTCACACATAATCGATCGAAAACGTTCAATAATTTATCTAGGTTGCTAACATCTAGCAAATCCGAGTCCTCCACAGGCATCAAGTTCAAAAAAACGGGCAATATGTGTTCCACAACTAAAGAAACATTTTCCGCCTTCACGGTAACAGTGTTTGTATCCCCACCTTCATTCATTATCGCGACAAGGCCCGCATTGATCTCCTTCAAGACCAAGTCCCTCTCCCATTCCTTTTCGAAAGAAATTATGTCCTCAATTAAACCCTTGAAATAGTTGAAGATCAACAAAGACTCTTGAGGTGTCAAGAAATTAGACAACTGAATCATTTTTATCAATTGCTGAATTACATTACATTTCAAAGTCTTTTCTAAGCTAGATGATGATTGAAGTAGTTGTCCCAAAAACATGAGAATATGATCTTTGAATTGAAACAAACTATTATTCTCCAAAAACTCTTTACTAGCTACCCCACTCAGTAATGATTGGTAGGAAATAAACAAATAGCCAATTGAATCAACTAAATCTCTCTGTTTCGAAACATTCAATGAAATATCCTCATTTATATCGACTTCTTGATTTTCAGTATCTTGATCAGCAGGATCCCTCTCAACATTAAAAAACTTGCCCCACACATCGTAGGCGAATATAAACTTTACAATGTAATTGAATGCGAACTCAGATTTGGCGCATGTCAAGCAGGCGATCAATACAGATTGTTTAAACAGCTTATCGGTGATCGTGGATACTGATGTTTTTAACTCTGAGGTGATTTGTCCCAAAATTTTTTCATAGTCATGATTCTCGGATAATCGTGCACTCAATTCTTGGATTATCGCTGAAGTGAACCGGATGATATTGTTCTCATCAGAATACTCAACATTGCTTAAAATATCTGGAGGAACAAAAAAATTGGATTGAACATTGAATATTGAAATATCATTATGAAGAATCTCATATTTCAAAGCATCCCATATTGTATCCCAGTATTCTAACAAACAATCAGAGCTATAATTTTGAACACAAGCATACATGGTTTTTAACACATCGTTTCGAATAACTGGATTAGTAGACGTCAATTTCTCCTTGAGACTTGAAAAAGAATCTCTTGCATACAATGACTGGCTCGCAATTGTCTCCGTTAACTTCTCCTTTAAATCATCCGCATTGATCTTGTAAGGGTCATTCGGAGGAGGTGTGAATGAAATGGGAAAATAGCAAAAGCAGACATCAAAAAGCTCCGCAAGATATTCTTTATGTTTCTCGTTCTCTATATCGAACTCAAATACTTTATTGATCTTTGTGTTTAACTCAAACGATTGGAGTAAGTTTCTAGGGTCCTTCTCTCCACTTGCAACATGAATGAATGCTTCTATAAACTTATCACTCAGTTCACGATTGCTGACTAAGAAAGTGGTATACAACTCCAACGAAGTATTAAGCAACTTAAACGCTTCATATCTAACCTTAGCCAAATGCCTTTTTCTATCATACTTCGCCTCTAAACTCTGCAAGATCTTATCTATATTGTCATTGAGACCTGGTGTAAATGCTTTATACTGAACTAAACTCTTAAGTGCTTGCAAAATGAACATCGTACTGTCGTTATCATCAAGTTTGGCTATGAGAAAATCAACCAACACATTCACGTCCTGTCTGTTTAGTTTCAGAGAATCCAAATTCTCCAATGTAGACGATAAACAATGTATACCTTTTCTTCTTATAACCAGATCCTCCGATGTCAATGTGCTTCCCAAGGCCTGAATGAACTTCAATAGACTCACTTGGTCTTCGGCTAGCAACCCCGCTAATTCCGTACTAAATCTAGTTCCAGCTTCTTCGTCATCTCCAGTAGCCATAAATTGGTTTATTAAAGTAGACGCATGGTGAATAGATTCAACAACCAGCATCAGAGAGTACAATAGTGGTCCGTCGATTCAGATGAGCATAATGTTCTCTAAGTAGAAAAATTCGAGAATCTAAACTGTAAAATGGCTCTATCCAAATGTTTTACAGTTTACAATATTGCCCTAAACTGTCGATCTAAAGGTAAGTTAGAGATCATCACCCTTACTGTGAAGAATAGACCATATAAAATCTCTTGAAGTGAACTTTGCCTTCAAGATCAAGCTTAAAAGTAAAACCCTTTAATTGATATCGGAAATCGACTGTGATATTAGCCTGGATATCAGTTTTACACGTGGAGTACCAGTATCAACTCAAACTTCGGGACTTGGAGGGGAATAAGAAACGAATAAAACAGGGTCATCTAGGGGAAAGATAGTTTACAAAATGATCGAAATTCCGGATCTAGATGATTTGAGGAACTATGTCGATGCTGTTGATCCAGAGCTCGGTCACGGCGATGAAGAGTCGGAAGGACATTTCATGGAAGAAAATCAAGGCTATACGAATGATATGCAAGGATCCAGTATTGCCCAGCATATGATCGCCAATGGAAACCCTAGTATGTCTCAGCTTGAGCAGATTGAAGAGGGCGTGCATAATTTGACTGTGAATGGTGGGCTAACCTCTTCGTCTGACAGGGAAAGTGAAACATCAGAGGTACAAGCATGGAGATCAAGACAAACAATCGAATATCCAGAAACCTCGAATGATATGCTTGATTCGAATATATCATTGGCACATACTAACAATTCATATGACATAATGGCACAAGTGGTAGAATACGACACTGCAGAAGTAATGCCCTTGCAAAATTTTGAAAAGCAAGCGGTTTTTAATGAGAACCTTGATCAGGTAGCATACGAAAATAAAGTGCAGCTCGTTCCAGCTGTCCATAACGGTGAAGAGCCATTAAAATTACAAGACCCTCCAAATTTTCAATATTCACGATTTGATTCTTTAAAAGAAAATAATAAAACGGATGATACGTTTGATATTAAAGGACTGCAACCATCTTTGTCTAATAAGGCTAGTTATTCTATTTTCACTCAAACCAACTCGCCTGCTACCCATGGTCAAGTAGATTATGACGCGAATCCATCGCCTCAGTTACCCCCTCCAATGTCTGCCACTTCAATGAAGAGGTTAACTCTTTCAAACGGAGAGGAGTTCAGCTCTATAAGGAAAGGATTAGCTACTGAGCTGAAGACTACGGCTGAGTATACATTGCATATTATTTTTACCCAGTTCGTTCGTCATGCAGAAAGAAAGTTGAATTTGTGTCTTGATTACTCCTTAGATGAAGAACCTCCTATCATAGATCTTTTAGCTGAGGGTGTAGATCCGCAGTTTGATCATATAGTTCAATCTTTGGGCTACATTGCGAGAAGGAAACCGAAGCCAGTTATCGACAGCGTAATGTTTTGGAGAAAATCAAAAAGCGAAGTTGCTTCTATGGCCGCCGAAGAAGTCGAAAGAACTTTGAATGCAGCAAAGAATAATTTATCAAAATTATCATCAATGAGTTCAAATGATGAAGACTCTTCACTGGGCCAAAATTCAAATTCAAGTATGGGCCGTTCCAAGAGAAGTTTAAGTTTAATGAGAAGCAAGAGCATATCAAAGATTACAGGGACTCACCGCCGTCATCAATCTACTTCTGAAGCAATGATACGGGATGTTCTGATATCTCCTAAGGGAAACAAAAAGAAATCGAACGAAAATGCATTATTGAAACTCAAAGCTTATCACGACGAACAGATTGCACAGATAAGAGAAACAGCCATCCAAGCAGACAGAAAATCTTTGGCTTCAATCTACATTCTTTGTCGAGTGTTAATAGAAGTTGTCAAACAAGCTTCGAACGAGATAATAGGCGATGATTTAGGATATAAGTTGGAAGAAATTGTATATACCCAACTCAAAACAACAGATCCCGTTAGTACCAGTCAATCCTTGGTACGTTCAGCCAACTGGAATTTGTTTGCAGAGATTTTAGGTTACATGTCAGTTCACAGATTTTTAAGCGTGAGTGACAGGTTCATCGCAGACTTCGAAAAGATTCCGGCTAATGTTAAGCAGGAAGATGAACCACGTCTTCACCTATTGATATATGGAATGAAATACTTGAAACTCACCAATTACCCTTTGGAATCATTTGAAGAAAGTGCCGATTTCCTTTTATCACTAGCAAAATTCTTCGAGCGAACAACAAATGAATCTTTGATCTTCGCATACTGCGAAGTTCTCAGTCATCTAATGTTACCTCTTGCCAATATATTGACGGCGGAGGCTAATCATCCCACCTGGGTGGAAGCAATCGAAAAGATATATGGTAAAGCATACAAAATTTGGAATAATGCTATCAAGAGCAACCAAAACCAAGTAACAATGACTCCAGGAGCTTCTCAAAACGGTACCAGTATTTCAAATACCTTGGGATTTACAAATTCATGGGCCTACTCGATCCATTTAATGACCTCATCACTTACTGTGTCTCGAAAAGAGTTATTTTCTGATGCTTGGTTCAATTTGATTGAAGACAATCAATTTAAGTTAAAGCCAAAAGTGGAGATAGAAGATAAATGCACTTTCATAGTATGTGCAGCCCGTCTCATCTGGGTTTACATTTACAGAATCCCTGACACGTTGAATAACACTATGAAGAGACTTGATCAATTTTTTCAAATTTTGTTCTTCAATAGCAATTCAAATAACAAAAAACACCAATGGCTATCTTCTGACTTACGGTTGATTGAAGGTTTAGTGGAGTTAATCAGAGTTGTGGGATACCAACACCTCAACTACACTTTAGACGAAGTGATTCTCAGGCTTCTTAAGTCTGCTTTCAATGGAAGCACATTAGAGAACATGATGCCTGAAAAGTTGATGGTTGTAATCAAGGGTTATTTAGCGATATTAGAAGACAGAGAGTTCGGAAAACATCCAGAATTTCCTACAGATAGCGTACTAGCAAAAAGATTATCACTGGATGATAAAAATCTTAAAAAGAAAAACTCAAGAGTTGAAAGCTTGGATATTGCGGATTTCCTGTTCGCTGCAAAGAGCTCTAGTAATGCAATTTCTCACGAGGAAATATGTAAATCTTTTGCCACATTATTGACCTTGCTAGATACACAATATGGATCTGACGTGTGGTCTTTGGATAACAGTAATCAGTCTACTCCATTGAACACTTCCTTTTCGATTTCACAATCGACTTTCTCGAACTTCCATTTTGGAATAGATTTCACCTATCTGACAAAAGGTCTCAACATAGAAATGTTTGCTACGTTGATTCAGGCTGTTCCATGGACAATGGTGCCTATTATCGGGGAAAAGAATTCTTTGTCTGGAATACAATTCAAATCTGTCGTGGAAATTCTCACTAGAAATACTCTTCATGCAGATTATAAGATAGCCAATGAATCGATAAATGCCCTAAAGAAATTGGCTGCAAGAAAGAATCCAACCAATATGATCACTTTATTCGCCAATATAGCATTTCAATTCAGTGACAAGCCAAACCCAAATCATGATATTGAGTACATGTATTCCTCAGAATTTCACAAGTTGTTGAGAATCTATGTTGAGCTTTTAAATTGCTGGTATCAAGAGTTGAATAAAGCCGCAGAATATTCTAAAAGTGGTGAAAGCAGTTTGATTCAAGACGATGAGGCCATGAGCAATGATATCTTGAATGATTTATACCAGGTTAATTATAATACGGAATCTAGTGTGGCTCCAAAGAAGAAAAGAAATGATGAATTTGAATGGAAAGCAATAATAACTGTTATCGAAGAGATAGAGGGCAACGGTTTGTTTTTCTTATGTTCTCAAGATTCGAAGACCAGGCACTACGGTATTTCGATTTTAAAATTGGTCGAGCAATTTGATCAAGCTTTGTATAAGATGACTGACTTGAACGCCAAATCACTTACACCAGTGACTTCTACTCCAAGTTCTCAGATGACTCACTCAAGATCTTCTTCGAAATATGTGGCAGATGTTGACACTAGATTGATTCATGTATTACAGAATACAGACTTCCTAAATTTGATTCAGCCAATTAGAAAGGAACTTAGCGTTCCTGAGAAAACCAGGCTATCTAAGCTTAAGAATAAGAAGAGTATATTAATGAGGTTAGCTGAATCTGACCATGGAATTGATTCGACTATATGGTTCAGATTGTATCCTAAAGTACTTGATATATTTTTTGAAAAGTGTCCAATGCCAGTTGCCATATGCCGTTCAATTGTTTGTGTGAAGATGGTTCAGATGCATGAGGCCATTTATGATTTTTCAGAAAGTTATAAATCTTATACTTCAATGTTTTCCAGATCAACATCAGGTACTCCTCCTGAAGTTTTGGTGAATCAATGGAAACTTTACTTGATTTTCAGTTGCTGCTCATTGACCTCAACTAATGAACAAAAAATATCCTTCCCTACCCAACCAACGCACGGTAGAAAGAAATCGATGCAGATGTATATTCAGCATCAAAAAATAACAAGTGCCAAGTCAATTTTCCGAATGGCTTTGCCTTTATTAAAATCTCAACAATCAATGGTACGTGAAGCTGTGATATCGGGTGTCAGCTGTATCAACATAAATATATTCAAGACGCTCTTGGAGAACGTACCTATCAGCCTAAATGACTGGAATGTTTCTAAAAGAGATCCAGCAGAAGACCGTTTACGAATCGAAATTATTCATGTTCTTGCCAATATTACAACTCGTTTCAGAGACGAGTTTGCCATTTATTCCGACGAATGGATGATAGCAAATTTGGTTTCGGTAGTTAAAAATGTCAAAGCTTTCTTATCATTGAACGAAATTCAAACCGATGTTTTTTTTCAAAAATTAAGACTTCATTTTTCAGTTCTTTTGGAAAATGTCTTTATCGGATTACAGAATAATACGATTCTTAACAAATGGATTCCATTTGAAGCTCGCATAGGGTGTTTTAACTTTTTGAAAGAGTGGTGTGAATTAGGTGCTTCCAAGTATATAAGTGAAGAAAGGTACAACCTCATGATCAGAAGAATGACAAATCAAAAAGATGCAACAACAGCTATTGCAATTCTTGAGGTTGAAAAGAAAGCCCTTCAGTTAGCTGCATTGAGCTGTATGTCTGTCTTGTGTTCTGGTCCAGTTAAACAGCAGATAGAAGGAATCGGAAATACTGCTGTAATGTCATTCGATGTGAGCGGATTGATGAATTGGGTCAAAGCCTTATTTGAATCTGATAATCCAAAGATTCAGGAAATAGGCAGGATAGCCTTGCGAAATATACTCACTGCTAACATAGACAATGAAGAGGTTTATGAAGAAGTTGTGAAAGAGTGCTACTCTTCACACGATTCTTTGAAGACTACCGAATATTATTTCACGATATTCGTCGATGTGTATTTAACCAACCACAAATTGGGTGAGACGCCTTTTGATGTAATATGCTTAGCAAGCTTTCTTGTTGGAAATGATAATTATCAAGTTAGGTTTGCTTCGATGAAGCTATTGAAATTTTTGGAGGAAAATTTCTTCCACGGTACAACTATCGATAAATTCACTGAATCTGTATGTAGCAAGACAAAGGTGATTTACAAAAAGGCACTTTACGAGATATCAGCTCACTGGGCATCTGTATATCCTGATGGTGCTTTCAACAGAATCAGCTGCTTAACTATGTTCTTCAATTTGGTTGACAACAGCTCACGGCGAGACATTCTTTCTTGTTTACTTCCTTGGATGCAGATGGTGGAGTTGAATGAAAGAGACAATTTCACAGCTGAACCGAATAATGCGAAGTTAAACTCTGTACAGATATCATTGGATTCTCCGTCTATTATGGTTTTGAATAATCTTTTCGAAATAACTGTTAAATTCAGCTCCAAAATTTCCAACGAAGTCGAAGCATTATGGATGGCGTTGGGAGGTAATGCGACAAATTTTGACAAGATAATTGAATTTTTGATGGGCAGTTGCCTTGAGAGGAAAAATCCTCTTTTTGTTGAATACTCGCAACAAATTATCGATTATTTGTCGTACTCACAAGCGAACAAGCTATACATAATAGAAAAACTCATAAATAACATCCAACCGAAAACACTTGTTCCACCTCAACCAGCCGCCAATATAATCTTCGAGGACAGGAAAGAATTTCCGTATATTGCTAATCTTTGGAAGGTTGTGCCAGCGAGTGAAAAAGATGCGGCTTTCTCGTTGGGTCAATTGTCTACAATTTTCCTTGTCGACCTTTTCGCTGCGACAAACGAAAAAATGTTAGAACACCTTCCATTGTTGTTGCATGTATCATTTTCATTATTGGACCATTATCTACCCATAGTTCAAGAACAAGCATGTACTCTATTAGTGCATCTTATTAAAGCTTTGGCTCCGCTTGAACCAAAAACTAAAGATACTGTGGATATATTAAGAAAACATGATTACCACAGGTCTTTATGGGTATATGATGATTTAAACAACGACAAAAAAGGTGCCAGAACCCCAAGAAGTATGGATTCTTTAGTCAGAAATGTCCTTGAGATATTCACTCCTTTTGCTCCCACGTTACAGGAAGACTGGAGTAGAGTGTCACTTAGTTGGGCAACGACGTGTGCAGTAAGACATATAGCATGTCGATCATTTCAATTGTTTAGATCATTACTATCATTTTTGGATCAAAGCATGTTGAAGGACATGTTACATCGTCTTTCAAATACCATCTCTGATGAGTCTTTGGATATACAAGGATTTGCAATGCAAATCTTGATGACGTTGAACGCCATTACTGCGGAACTTGATTCAGAAAAACTCATTGATTACCCTCAGTTGTTTTGGTCAAGCGTTGCATGTTTGAGTACGATTCATGAACAAGAATTTACGGAGGTGTTATCAACAATGTCCAAATTTGTTTCCAAGATCGATCTCGACTCCCCGGATACGGTCTCTTGCTTGATCTCAACCTTTCCTCCTAAATGGGAAGGAAAGTTCGAAGGCCTTCAGCACTTGATTATGACTGGTCTACGCTCGGCTAATCTTTGGGAACCGTGCATCAAGTTCTTGGATAAACTCAATCAGTTAAAGGATAGTGAAATAATTGGGAAGGGTGATTCCAGACTCGTAATGGTTGTTGTGGCTAATCTACCAAGATATTTACATGCACTCGAGGAGAAATCCATCAGCAAAGAAATCGAGGCATCTGCTCTCAATTTGAGTGAAATGGCAAAAAATAACAATAAGCCTTCATTGGCAAGGATTTTGGAATCGTTGTCTAAAAACAAGTTCAGGTCTAAAAAAGATTTCTTGGAACAATGCCTTTCAACCATCAGGAATGATTTTTTCCCCGAGCATGAAGCTCAAGTTTTGGTTCTACTTTTGGGTATTTTATCGAATAAAACTAGATGGGTCAAGATTGAAACAATGAGTTTGCTCAAACGCATTTTTCAATTTGTTGGCCTTGAACGAGATGAATTCGTCGGAGTGGGTGCTGACTTAATATCTCCGTTATTGAGGCTTCTTTTAACAAATTATGCTGAACCAGCTTTAGAAGTCTTAGACGAGGCAGTAGTTATATCTGGATCGCAGTTGGATAAGGACGTGTTAAGGATGAGCTTAGGTAATTCCTCAATGAAGAAAGAGTATGAGAAGACTGCAACCTTGTTTGGTATTCCTGATGAAAGCGGTTGGCTGATCCCAATGCAAGCAGTGACAGCTGCAAGTACACGTAATAATGTACATGCTGTGTTTTTAACATGCACAGTTACCAGTGTCATAAATGAAGAAGATGAGCAGAATAAGGATGAGGAGATACAATTCCACATGGACGACTTTTATGATCCAAGTACAGATCACGGAGACACAGTCTCCGTTAGTGTCGATGAACCAGATGCATCCTTGAGTAATGTTTGGGCTGCACTTGATGATTTCGACCTGTTCTTTACTAAAGATGCCAACAACAACGTGTCTGTGAATGTGGGTAATTCTTTGTTTAATGGACACCGTGAAAACCACCACACTCACAGCGCTTCTGTTGATACCAGGTACAGCAACTCGAGCGATCTTATGGCACCCATGGATTCTGCCCCGCAGGTTTATGACAAGAAAGCTTCGGTCATCTTGAATCGTAGTTTGGCACGAACACACTCAAATATGTCCTTCAAGAATAGTTTAACAGATTCCATTGGCACCAATTTGCTAGGTGTCCACGGGTCTTCTTTGGTCGGTAAGCGGTCATATATCCCTTTCCGGAACAATAAGACCAGCACCAAAGCTAAATCCGATGCGTTCAATACTCCTGTCATGCCGATGTCTCACACTTTTGACTCCCCATCTAATTCGTCGCCTTTTAGGCTGCTGGCAATCTCCCCTTCCACTGCTACAACTTTCAATGATACATCTTCTCCAAACAAAAGTATTTCTACAGAAATGAATGCAGCTTCTTCCAACACCGACCACAACAGGTTCGAAAACTTGATAGGAAGCAATAAAAAGAAGTATCGAAGAAGCGTGAAGTATTCTCCAAATTCATCATCGAATAGTGTCTCTCCCGACTTGCATTCACACTATTGGCATTTGAACAAACTGGGCAACAGTTCACTAAATTACATGAATACACCACCCAGCACTGCACCAGTTGACTACATCTCTGCCGCAAAAGTACGAGAGAAAAGAAAGAGCTCTCAAAGGCACAAATAGTACCTTTAGTTTATGTTAAATACTTAGTGTAGCTGCAAAATGAAGAACAGTCAAGATATTCTGATGCCTGTATACATGATACTTAGAATTTTTCAAGTTTTCAAAATTCCACCAAATTATTCTACTATAGCTAGTGTAATTCTTGAATAAAATGGCACCAAAGAAGAAACAGCAAGTGTCCGACAAGAACAAGGCTAAGGCTAAGGCCAAATCTGCCGATGACAAAACTTTCGGACTTAAAAACAAGAATAAGTCGAAAAAAGTGCAGCAGCAAATCGACCAGATGAAGGCAGGAATAGATGGGGGTCTTGCTAAAAAGAAGGAGGCAGAGGCTAAGAGAAGGGCAGCCGAAAAGAAAGCCGAGGAAGATGCTAAAAAAGAGGCTGCTGCATTATTCGGAGTACAACAGCAAAAGGTGCCATTTGGGGTTGATCCCAAGACGGTTCTTTGTGAATTTTTCAAAAAGGGTCTCTGTACCAAAGGCAATAAGTGTAAATTCTCCCATGATCCAAATGTCGGAAGAAAAGATGCGAAGAAGGATCTCTACACAGATGCTAGAGAAGAGAAGGAGCAGGACACAATGGACAACTGGGATGAGGAAAAATTGAGAAAGGTGATTTTATCGAAGCATGGTAACCTCAAAACAACCACCGACAAGGTATGCAAGTTCTTTATCGAAGCTGTGGAGAATGGAAAATACGGTTGGTTTTGGGTTTGCCCAAACGGGGGAAATACATGTAAGTACAGGCATTCGTTACCTCAAGGTTTCGTTTTGAAGACAAAAGAACAAAAGAAATTAGAAAGATTGGCAGCTGAATCAGCTCCGAAGATAACTTTAGAGGAGTTCATTGAGTTGGAGAGAGGAAAATTGGACAAATCGAAATTCACACCTATCTCTATTGAGACTTTTAATACTTGGAAGGCTAAGCAAGTCAAGAAGAGAGCAGAGGAAAAGAGCAGGGAAGAAAAATCAAGAAAGAAACTCACAGGTAGGGAGATTTTGATTCAAAAATTCTCTGACAAATTTTACACAGAGGAAGATAATAGTGATCAAGGAACCGAATGGGATTTGTCGGAGTTCAAAAAAGCATTACCTGAAGAGGATGAACAAGATATCAAAGATTATGGTTCTGGATACAATGGTCAAGATGTCTGATAAAGAGATATCTTTTTCGAAACACCAGTATCTAAGTAGTCATGTTTCAAATACTTATCACATAGATGTATATTATTATTTAATCGAAGAATTAAATTCAACTCTTTTTTATCAAAGTAGTAAGTTTTTCCAAACTTTGCTGAAAGAATTCGGTATCTTTATCTTCAAAAATTACTAGCTCCGTATCTGTTCCTTCCAAATCATTAAGGATCGTGTTGATCCTTTCCAAACACAAGGCGCCTTTTTTATCGGTATCTTCCAATTGGCTGTAATTATGTGAATTATACAAGTGTTGTAAACTCTCAAGTATTTTTTCGTCATTTGAAGTTCTATGCAAACCTGTATTATCACCGGCATCATCCCTAACTGAAGAGCTGTACCTGAATTCTGATGAGTCCTGCTGAGTTCGAATGCTTTTCATTCCTGACACGATTTCTGAATCTGTATGCGTTTTTTTGATTTTATCCCTGCTTGGTAAGGGTGGTTTCCTTTCCAATTGCTTGCCCTTAAGGTTGGCAGGCTTTTTAGGAATTAAGGGAGGGAGTTTGGCTAATCTCTGAGCTGCTACTGACGAAGGCTCTGATAGATCTATTAGATCATCTTGTGTGTTTGACGGAGTAATCAATTTCCTTCTTTTCTTGGTTTTGATAATTCTCCGAAGTGCTTGTAATATCACTTGATCATCTACATCTGATAAAGAGTCTTCGACGTAACGTATGTAGATAGCCTTGATTTGGTTGGGATATTTCCTCGCAAGATCTGAGTATGCTTCCAAATCGTGTTCACCTGAGTCTCCTATGCAAATAAATTTTTTATCTGGAAATTCTTTCACGATTTTATCCAATGACTTTTGTTTTTTTGAGGTTGAAGGTTCCATTATTGAAGAGATTATATTGCCAGTGTATTGCTTCAAGTGGATAGAGCCTTTTGGTAAGCCCATTGTATCGAAATATTCTGTAATTGTTGAATATAGCTGCCACGGTGAATTAGATACGTAATGAAAAGAACATGAGGCAGTATTCTGGATATCACTGTACCACTTAATCAACTGTGGTATACTCCACAGGTTCACATTATTCAATAATAGGTTACACATGAGCTCCCTTTTATCGCCTATAACACCGGTTAACTTGACAGTGTCGTCGATGTCACTAATCACACCGATCCCATCATTGGGAATAAGCATTGTTTCTTGGAAAGCGTAAATTTTTTCATCACTCGTCGCTTTGACATGCACAATAGAAGGTAAATAATCTACTTCAATAGTAGTTTCAAAATGACCATATATATCTGTTACCACATTCACAATTGGGATTTCTCTTTGGTTTTTCCGCCTATGTGACCCAACAATGATTGATAATTCAGTGTTCGGTATGGACTTGGCAATAAAGCATGCTAATCTCTCCTTTATTATCTCGTCTGAATTCGATATATTGCTCAGAATAGAAGAAGTGGTAAGGGGTCTCACAAGATTCCCCAGCTGAGCTTCATTTTTCGAAACGGAAACGATCGAAGACGAGTCTGAGTTCAACGATTCCAAATCAGCTGAGCTCTCACGAGAAGGTAACATATCCTGCCTGAACTTTTCGCTCTCCAATTGATTTATAGCTTGGTTTGTAGTGGCAGAATTGCTCCCGTATTTCGTAATTTGCTTTGCTAATGACAATATGAGTCTGTTCTTTCTCGTCATGGATCCGGGACAAGAGAGCCATCCTTTCACATCCACATAGTATATGCCATTTTTCTCGCGGGTATAAGACAGAAACAATTGAATGGTCGTATCTTTGGGAAATATTAGATTTCCCTCTTCATCGTACATACCATTTCCTCCACCGAATGCTTTGTTTGATACGCCTGTCGCTAACTGACTCACTGACCCTGTTATCTTAGGTATGTACGTATCTCTTGTCGCCTTGGCGAGCCCGAACAATTTTTGCCTTCTGCTAAGTGTTGGCACGCCGGGACTGGGGGGATTGCCATCATTCGAATCCCTCGGCGAGTTCATTACTTTCGCATTCCGTTTCCTCAAATCTTGAAGTCTACGTAGCTCACTATCCACTATGTCCCTTTTACCCAATGATTTGTAATCCTTGTAGAAGTCTCGGAGTAATCTTAGATTAGGATAGTAACCTGTTCTTTTAAAACGATTTGGAAGGAACTTTTTTTTCAAAAACGCTGAAGCGACTTGAACAAGTTTATATCTTTTCACTCTCACCTTGACTATTTCTTTGCTTCCGTAGCCAATGTAGATCTAGAGACGAAACTGTCAATCAAATTTAAAATGATAAAGATGCACTAAGGTAGTATATCAATATATTTGTAAAGATTCAAATCTATCGCGAATAATTTATGTGAAGTCAGCTCGGGATGGCCACAAACTCTTTGATTTAAGGCTTTAATGGCTTGGTAAAAGCATCTATAAGTATCCAGCTTGTTTCAATTGTTGCATTTTGTCCAATTGAGAGTTTCCTGCCTTTTTTCCGTTGTTTTAGATGTTAAATATACCCTTTTTGTAAGCTGGTACTCTTCGAGACACTGCCAAAGTCGGACAGGATGGAAACAACTACTCTGATTGACTTTAAGTGATTTTGCTTAGTCTAAGTGATGTTATGTGTGAATATGGGTACACAGCAGACAACGAAGAGAACATGGGGAGTACGGACGAGAGATGGCTGCGGCACTCATGATAATTAAAAGCTGATCCGAAGATCGTCATGATTACCGAGCGTGAAATGGCTCGAGAAGTACAAACCTCAAACCTCATTGCTAGAAGTAGCTAACAAGTACATCTCTTGGGTGCGATCTTTTCATCAGCCTTTGACAAGTCTAGCAATCAGTCAATTGCAAAGAGTCGTTTAACAGTCATTTTCGGTCCAATTTCGAGACTGGAAAGTACGGCAATGCCCAAAATCCAGATGAGAGACGTTCCCCTATTAACTACCTCTGCACTACCCCTTCCGAACCAAGACTCTCCACCCACCTAGTGCTCTTCGTGTCTTCGACTGCTAAAACAGAATCTGGAACATCTTACGACATTTGTCTCTTTTCCGACATTTATGTATTGTAAGACATTCGTGATTGGAGTAAGTCCCTCGAGGTGTAGATGTAATAGGAGCTGTGATCCCAACCGCAAGACTACAAAGGTTAACTAAAATGGCAGCTGTTCAAGTTTCAATTGGTGATGAATTGAAAGATTCATTCAAAACCACATCTAAATGGGTTAATAATGGCATCGAGTGGCTCAGTGATATAGAGAGCTTTTACAGAGAGCGATCTTCTATAGAAAAGGAATACTCTAACAAGCTAAAAGAATTGTGTAAAAAGCATTTTGATGTGAAGGCTAGAAAGTCGGCTACGATTTCCGTTGGAGATGAACCTCAAGTCACACCCGGATCCTTAGAATGTGCATCTATGGTCTTGTGGAATGATGTGTTAACAAACACAGAGAGTATCGCAGAAGAGAAGGTCCGGTTAAGCAAAGAGGTTGGCTCCAAAATTTGCGATAATATCTCTTTGTTGAAATCGAGGTGCTCGAGGATCTCGAAACAGATAGAAGCCGTCAACGAGTATGTAACATCTCAGAAGCAGCACATGGAGGATGACGTAAAAAAGGCTAAGAAGCATTATGATTCACTTTGTCAGTCGACTGAGAATGCTAGACAGAAAACCGAAAAGTCATCTAGTGAGAAGTATCAAAAGAAACTAGAAGAGAAAACTGTGGATATGAATATTGGCAAAAACGAGTACATAATTCAATTGAATATTGCCAATAGACTAAAGGACAAATACTATTACCAGGATCTACCAGAAATCCTAGACTATTTCCAGAATCTAAATGAATGCAAGGTTCAATTGCTCAACAAGATATTGAAAAATGCATCCATCATCGAAAGGAATTCAGGCGATAAAATTAAAGAGATATTGCATACTATTGATACGACTATCGATCTGAATAACCCCACTCTAGATTCTGCCATGTTTGTCAAACACAATATCATAGATTGGAAGGAGCCTCAAGATTTCTATTTCATTCCTTGTGATATCTGGCATGATGATGAAAGTTTAGTCGTTAAAGAACCCGAATTGACACACCTTAAAAAGAAATTGAATCAGAGCAATGCGGAATACGGCAAGTATGAGGATTTATGCATATCAACCAAGCAGAGATTGGAAGAATCCGTTGCCGAAAGGAAGAAGGATACAGAAAACATTACCTTGAAATTTGACACCATGCTTTCCGATTCTCTCAACCTTTTGAACAAATTCATGAAGGAGGATACCCAAAGATTGAAGTGTGAAGTGGAAATTGAAGTCATTCAAAATTTTGCTGGTGATCATGACCTTTCGTACGTTGAAAGTGCTCACAAGAAAAAGTCTAAGCTTGGATTTTTAAGAGGCAAGAGTGTTGACACCACTCATGATGCAGGCGGTGATAACCAGTCTTTACACACAGTGAAATCTACATCAACACATCATACATCGCATTCAGGAATGTTCAATTTGAGGAGAAACAGGGCCAAGTCGAACGCATCTGCCGCTTCCTCATCTGCTGATGGTCCTCTGGCTACTGCCCTATACCCCTACACCGCTACAGCAGATGACGAATTATCAATAGTTGCAGGAGATCAACTAGCTATTGTTGAAGAAGATGATGGATCAGGCTGGACAACTGTTCGTCATAGTAGTGGTCAAGAAGGTACCGTTCCAACTTCGTACTTACAAATAACCCTTGCTTCGTCTCCCGGTCCGACGAGTGGGAAAAGGAAGGGTCCTGCCGTTGCACCCAAAAGAGGTGCTAAAAAGGTCCAGTACGTGGAGGCTCTTTACGATTATCTGGCAGCAGATGATGATGAACTTTCCATAAGTGCAGGCGATAGAATAGCTTTGGTCAAAGCGGACACAGATGGTAGCGGATGGACAGAAGGCAAGTTAGGGGGTAGAGTTGGTGTGTTCCCCACAAGCTATGTTAAAGGTGTCTAGAAGTTAATATAGCAAAAAAGAATAGATAATGAAATAATTAGAATTTTACTAAACCCCACTACATTAGCGAACGTATTTGCAAAACGACTTTTATGTATGAATTATGGTATATACCAAATAATTTATCAAGGAAAATATACAGAAGTCAATTTCAAGTTCATTAAACCTAATCTTCTTCGAAATACTTTACACACACAACTTGATAAGATTATTTTCCGGACCAAGATGGCATTTAGTAAACATCACTTGGGATCTCAAAAACAACCTGCTTACCAGTTAATTTTGTGTATAATTGTTGGAAAGAATCCAACTTGTAGTCAACAGCGGTGGAGTCCTTGGAGTCCAATAAAACTTTATGGATCTTGTTACCTCCAACCAAGTATCTGACTCTCTTTCCAACAATCTCGGTGGGGAAAACCAAATCCTCCAAAACCTTGTCGTGGACAGAAGTCAATGTTCTGGATCTTGGTCTCTTTTGTTGCTTTCTAGATGTTCTGGATGGCTTTGGCAAGATTCTTCTCTCGGCCAAGAACACAACATGACAGTCTGGGAACTTCTTCTCTAACTCTCTGGTCAATCTGGTCTGCACTTTTCTGTAAGCTGGCAACGATGGGTATGGAACAAAGATGGCCAAAGCAACCTTGCCTCCGTTTACGTTGATCTCCTTGACAGACTTGAATTGCAATGGTCTCAATTCAGCCTTCAAGTCAGATTGGCTCTCCAAGTCGAGGAAAGCTTGGGCAACTTGTAACTCTATCTCTGATGGCTTCTCAGACAAGATTTTGTTAGCAGCAGACATGTTTTCTGTATTAGTATTATCACTCCTTTAAAATCCTTTGGAACTATCAAAAACTTTTTAGAAATATCAAAATCTCTAGGATGCTTTTTTTTCAGTGAGGACCAATAGAGTGACTTTCCAGGCCATTGGGCTCTGAGAAGAGTAACAAAACCGGTCGTTTTTGTGAAAAATTTCCAGACGGATTTAAAATGACACAAAACTGTGTGATAGGCGTGTGGCGATGAACGCGTGGTTTTCACGTGCTTTGTGACTGGTCCTGTGTGTAGGTCTTTTTGCGGCGTGCCCTGGCGTTATCGACTGAACATCGTATTGTGGGGAGCAAAAAAATGAGAGTCTGGCGATAGGAACAGGGCACGGGGAGAATGGCGGAAAGTTTAGCGGGAAAAAGATAACGCATTTGCGGAAAAAGTAGCGGGGAACCAGGCCTCGCTCGCGAGGATTCTCGCGAGGCCTGGCGAGATGGCTATCTGCAGTCCGTATATATCAAGACGGTCTTGCTCATCGTGGAGAGAAAAGATACTAGTGAATGCTCAGGCTTCAGACAAGACTCAGAGCGTTGTTGAAAGCAGGAAACACACAGAGAATCAGCGTACGAGAAATGTCAAAGGTAGAGGAAGCTAAGAAGAACGCAGCGTACCGGGCAGTGGCAGAGCACTTTCCCAAGGATGCTAAGGTGGTTGGAATTGGGTCCGGGTCTACGGTGGTGTATGTGGCACAGAGCATCGGGGAGCTTGAAAACAAGGATAAGTTTGTCTGTATTCCGACTGGGTTCCAGTCTAAGCAGTTGATCATCGACAACGGGTTGCGGTTGGGTGCTATCGAGCAGTTTCCGGAGTTGGACATTGCATTTGATGGGGCCGATGAGGCCGACAAAGACTTGAATCTCATCAAGGGAGGCGGGGCCTGTCTTTTCCAGGAGAAGCTTGTTGCGTCTGCTGCGAAGAAGTTTGTTGTGGTTGCGGACTACAGGAAGAAGTCGCCTTCGCATTTGGGGGTGCAATGGCGGAAAGGTGTACCGATTGAGATCGTGCCCAACTCGTACGCCAAGGTGACGGCAGATTTGTACAAGATAGGAGCTAAGAAAGTGACTTTGAGGGCAGGAGAGCCTTCGAAGGCAGGACCTGTGGTTACAGACAACAACAATTTTCTCCTTGATGCAGACTTTGGCGAGATCGAGGAACCTGAGAAACTACACAACAAGATCAAACTGCTAGTGGGTGTGGTTGAAACCGGTCTCTTCACTAACATGGCCGATGTGTTGTATTTTGGGGAGGAATCCGGAGAAATCAGCCTGTGGGGCCCCAGAACCTAATCCCTATCTTGATCTTGATCCAGATACTGGTTCCAGAGCATCGATTGCACTCAATACTATGAGAACTTATATTGTTATATACCTCAATTATATCTATGATATCAAACCAAGTCTTATTTATACACTAGCGCTGAGCACGTAACATCTGGGTGAAGAAGGGCCAAAAAATTAAGTTTACTTGGACTTACTGTGATTAGAGATCCAATTCAAGGTTTCCACCAAGCCAGTACCATCAATGGCGATGGTGGGGATGACAGACCAAGTGTGTTCGCCCGACAACCTGTCCAACTGGAATCTCTGAATTAATTCCTTGGGCTTGATGGCACCGGGGACATCCTGTTTGTTGGCCAACACGATAAGAAGACAGTTTGCTAACTCCTTGTCACTAATAACCCTCAAAAGCTCGTTTCTAGACTCGTCCAATCTGTCTATGTCAGACGAGTCCACAACGTATATCAATGCATTGGTACCAGTGAAATAGTGTCTCCACAATGGGCGGATTCTCTCTTGTCCACCACAGTCCCAAACTGCAAATGACACGTTCTTGTGCTTGACTGTCTCCACGTTAAATCCGACTGTGGGTACTGTCTTCGATGTCTTACCCAACTTGAGCTTGTACAATATCGTCGTCTTTCCCGCATTGTCCAATCCCAACATAAGGATTCTCATCTCCCTGTTTTTAAATATCCTAGACTGTCTCGGTTAGTATCCGCCATAAATTACCTGCGTCGCTTCCTTGTCGCTCACTTCAACGCTCAGTCTTTCTAACGCTCAGTCTTGACGCCCGCCCCCTACCTGATACTTACAACAAAAAGTCCCATTTTTCCTTCTCAACTTAACGATATCCTAACGAATGAATGAATAATTAACTGCTGTAATTATTTGGTTGGATTACTTGATAATGTCTGCTAAATGAAAGACAGAATGTATATATTTGTGGAAAGAAGAAAATTACTATCAGTTAAAAGATGTAAACTATACGAGTATTTTGTCTTACGTTCTAAACAATATATATATAATTAATTGGGAGTGTTTGTCCCATTTGATTGGAACTAATTCACGCGCTTGAGTAAGGCAAGTCATATAAGACTCGTTCAACCGTAAAATTACGCTTACTTAACGAGGTGGGCATGTAGATCGGGCACTGTGAAAGACATGGTGTGAGTCTCAAGGTACACGGTGAAGGGGACGCGTAATAAACGGAACATGAAAGGTATGGAGCGAGACGACAATAGGTATTAGTCCAGTAGTGGACAGAGGAAAGTATACACCGGACGTTTGTAACACAAAGCGCTTATAGATGGCACATTGATGTAGAATGCACTTCGGGTAGTGTATGGATGTTCGTGCCAAAGGTGTATGGCAGAAAGCCGAGAGAGTACAGAGAATGGGATGCAAAAAAGACGAGGGAGTGGACGTTACAGAAGGGGAAACGGAGTGGGAAAATAGGGTGGTTGAAGAGAGTATGAGTGGATTCGATTGTAGGAAAGTGGTGAATGGTAGGGGTATGTGTAGAAGAAACAAGAATAAAAGGCATGTGAGATATGAGGACGTGTAAAAGAATAGTATGTGCGAACGACAAGACAAGCAGAAACATGCGAATATAGAGATCGAGCCAATCGCATGGGGGAGAGGATTTCGTATTTTACGTGGTTATGTAGTACCCAGTGGTCAATCAGCGCTGAGTCTGGGGAGTGTGGCTAGCAGGTTTTGGTTTGTTCGCCAAGATTGCCTGGGTGGTTCTCTGGAACTCGTAGATGCAATTTGGCAGGTGTGCGATCACACAGCACTGTTTGAAATTGGGCTGCTGGGTTGCAGATACCGAGGCTTTGGATGCGAAAAACATATCTTATCTATTGGTATTATGTACACTATTTATCTTGAAACATCGGCTGCTATATCTTTCTATATCTTTCGCTGGAAGAAGCTAGAAGCTCTGGCGGTGATTAGAAAAAACATGATCTATACGACACCTAGAGAAAGACGTTGACGAAGATGCGAGTTGTGGTCGTGTGTATGCGAATTCAAATGTGAAATTATCGTAAAAAACGTATATCCTGTAGAGTGTGCTGCGATCAAAGTACTAGCATCAGGCACGCCAAACAGGCTTAAGATGAGCCTTTTGCCTTCTTCTTTTCGAGTTTCTTCATAGTCTTGACTCTGTCGACTACTCTCTCCAACGACAACTTGACATCGCCCTTAGCAAACAGATCCAAGTTGTAGTATTTTGGTGTAAGCTCAACCAACCAGTCGGGCTTGACGGCAGTGACTGTTCTGATGTAGTTTTTGGATGTGAGTACGAATTCGTTGTAAAGAAGCCACTCCGGTTCGCTGGTGAGGACTGTCGAAGGATGAAGAAGAACATCTTGGTTATCTTTGACTGTGAGATAGCCCTTACCGGCGGACTTCTTTTTTGCAACTTGCATAAAGAAGCCTGCAGCCAAAGCCTTCCTGATGTTGGTCGAGTACGATGGATCATCGTATGCTGTGGAGTTGAGCTCGATATCATATCTTTCCATTAGACGTTGTAACTGAGATCTGACATTTCTAGCAGAAAGTAACGATCTGTATGAGAGGAAGTTATCACGACACCATTTATGGACCCCGACATTGTAAGCTTCCTCGGAGTTGAAACCTTCATAAACGTTCAAAAAGGTCAAATGATCTCCGTCTCTATGTGCGAACTCCATTTTTGCTTCATCAGCTCTCTTTCTTGCTGACGCAGGTCTCACAAAAACATTAGGTACTGACAAAAGGGAAACGATTGTCAAAATCTCTTCTGAGCAGTTGAAAGCAGGTGATCCGATAAGCATTGTTGCCAACATGGGGTCAAGAGGGAACTGAGATGCAAGTCGACCCAATGCTGTCAAGTCACCTTCATCGGAGAGACATTCCAAGTAATTCAACTCTTCCAAAGCTCTCATCATGGTTTCTGGTGCAGGTGGGTCCATAAAATCAAAGTGTACTAAGTCGTCAATTCCTAATTTCTTCAATTCCAAAACGGTGGACGCTAAGTTACTTCTCAAAATCTCAGGATACGACTGTTCTATCAACTCCTTTTTATATGCTTCTTCGGTGTACAATCTAAAGCACTTACCAGGTCTGGTACGACCAGCACGACCCGCTCTTTGTTGAGCTGAAGCCTTAGAGATCGGAGAGACCAACAAAGACTCCACCCTGATTCTAGGGTTGTAGACTTTCTGCTTCGAAAATCCTGGATCGACCACGTAAACAATACCATCGATGGTCAAAGATGTTTCTGCAATATTAGTTGATACGATAACCTTTCTTCCAGGTCTTCCGTTTGGTCTGAATGGCTCTGGTGCAGGTTCAAAAATCTTCTGTTGCTGGTTGGGAGGAAGAGATCCATATAATGGATACACCTTTATAGGTCCGCAGTCTTGTTCTCTGATAAGCTCGTCACCTTCCAAAGAAATCTTTCTGCAAGCCTCTTCAATTTCTTCTTCTCCTGTCAAAAATAGCAATATGTCACCCTCTCCTTCAGTCGCATGTATTTGTAATACGGTTCTGATTGCTGCATCAAGATAGTCTCTTTGGAATTCAGGCGTGTAATAAATCTCAACGGGATGTGTTCTTCCCGGAACAGCCAACAAAGGAGCATCGTTGAAGTAGTTTTGAAATTTCTCAGCATCCAAAGTAGCAGACATAATGATAATTTTCAAATCAGGTCTTCTCAAAGACACTTGTTTCAACAATCCCATCAAAATATCTGTAGCAAGGGTTCTTTCGTGCGCCTCATCTAGCATGATACAAGAATATCTCTTTAAGTCATGATCTTCCATGGCCTCACGCAAAAGCATACCATCTGTCATATACTTCAAAATTGTACGATTAGTGGTTTTGTTTTCAAAACGAATGCTGTAACCAACTTCCTCTCCTAACTCTACATCCATCTCATCAGCGACTCTCTTGGCCACCGACATGGCAGCAACCCTTCTGGGTTGCGTACACGCAACTTGTGTTCCCGCCAAGTGGGGCATATCATCATAAAGTACAAATTGAGGTATCTGGGTGGTTTTACCAGAACCAGTCTCACCAACAAAGACCATTATCTGAGTAGAATGGAAAATCTTCAAAAACTCATCCCTTTGAGTGTGAACAGGAAGATCTCTTCTGACCTTGAGAATATCAAAATATTTCTGACTGAATCTTCTTCCAGTGAAGGGGTTGTTCTCTGCGCTCTCCAATGCATTGGCCTCTGCCGCAGTAGTTTGATGTCTCTTTAATTGAGAAAACTCCCCGTCATCATGGTGCTCTAAATGCACGTCCTCCCTTGGTTTTGGATGCTTCCTGAGCGACTCCTCGGCCTTTTCGGCAACTATATCAGCCTTGGACTTATCTACCTTCTGTTTCTTCAATTTTCTGTCTCCACTCATTGTCTTCTACTGGTGATGCGGTTTGTTTTCTCTCGCTAGATATCAGCGATGAGATGAAGAAAATTCATTTTGGGTCACGTGACCTCATCTTCGCTCTCATGAGCTTTCGCAGTTTGACAAGCTGATGTAGAGAATGGAAGCATAATTTGGAGTGTTTTAAAGGTTTGCAAGCAGGTGAGCATCGAGGAGCAATAGTAGCAGCAGCACGCAGTACCCGTACTTGGGTGTGTATGTGGTGACAAAATTTTGCTATCATATTAAACGACTTTGTACTACTCATGGCCTTTCCCTTCATTGCTCATTGCAACATCTTTCGCACATTTTGCAAAGCAGTAACAAAATTCGCTATTAGATGCGTCCAACTAGGAAACCACTTATTCCAGACTCAGGTTGATATACACCGTAAATATGATGCAAATACATGGTCTGAACCATTCGGTATTTTTTCAACTCATACAGCTACGGCCGGATCTTCCCAGCTCACCCTCCGTGGAGTTTCATCTCAAATGACTACACTTACAACACATATGGACCTCTTTGGGCAACAACAGCGTCGCTCTCAACCGTTTGTGCTGCATCGGGGGCTCTCGAGCGATCTTGATTAATGATCTCCTATGCCATCTCATGTACACATATGTAAGTAATATATATCGTAGGTTAGTTCCGCCCAGATTCTACAGCTGCAACTAATTTGCCGTTACCTATCACCCACTGTGACACACAAACGGTAATGAGATGAGATGTACGGAGTCGCCCTGAAAAAACCTCATTCGATGCTCACAGCATACCGACCTCTGCCGATCTGATTAACTACGAAATCCGACGACCTGTGGCGATGCCGTGATACGCTCTCTTACAGATCAGACTACTATGAGATTGGCTTTCTGATTTTGCATTCCTTTTTTTTGTGCTAGTCTTAGTGTGAGATCGGATCTGGCCAATGCTGCGAATTTTGGCCATTGGCCAAAGTACACGACCTCTTATCTGCAACCGCCGACCTCAGGTATCGACTATTTCATCCTGGTTCTCCTGACGAGACCCCTAGGTCGTCTTTAAGCGGCCGCCCAAGCTCAGCTTCTCTCGTCCCACCAAAGCACAACAGTGGCTTAGTTAGTCGAGTGCCTTGTCACCACCCTCCCCTCGCCTTGGCCATTGCTACAGGCCACAAATACCGTTCTGAACAGTAAGCCCCGAACTCGCTGTAAGCGCCCACTTGTTACAACACTGCTGGAATAAACTACGGCATGTTATATATCTGTTTTAACTTCACTACACCAAGGCCTCACTGAAGCCTACGCCAGAGAGCTGTCAAGACGTCTGGCAAGACGTCTTGACATGCGCCCACGTTAGACCTGACCTTCTAATCCTGCGCAACAGAAAGCACAATCTGACTCCCTATCTCTCGCTAGCTACTACTAGGCCCTCCTCGAAACTCCTTCGTCACCTCGCCTCCTCTCCTTTTCTACAACCGCGTAACGCGCAAACTCCTTTCTTATCAAGGTTCTCGCCATACACGCAACACATGTTTGTCTTGTGTTGACAATGCAGTTTCAAGTCTGTAAAGACCAATTTGCTCCAATCAGGAAACCCCGATCTTCGAACCAGCCATCTCTGCATACGACGCACCGAGAACTTCGCCGATTTCTGCTTTACTTTTTCCGTTTAGGGATATCCCGACCTTACACACGTGCCGATCTCTCTCGAACCATACTCTAAACTATGCCTGCTTATCTGCACCTCATCCTCGGTACTCATTTCCGGCACTTGTTTCCTCGCAAGCCGCGTTTCAGGCTAGCTATTTCCGGTTAAAACCAAGCATTGACAGTCTACTCCTTAGTAACGCCCGCACATTATAGTAAACAAGGCCAGCATTACAAGCATTGGTGTCTATTTGGCCAGAAGGCAGTAACCCGCTGTATGGTTTTCTTGGTTGCCTCGCTCAAAGCCTTGAGTGAATTCAATGATCAATAAATTAGTTGCCAACCGCATTTTTCGATTTTCGTCTTTTTATATTACATTATATTAGTCGTTTAAATTTTATAAAAGTCTTTTCCCCTAGGAAATCGTATATTTTTTATTTAAATAAGTTATAGCCGCTCTTTTGCACTATAGTATCTTTTTTAACTACTAAATACTAATTTCAAAGTCTGAATATCCAACTCAAGTCATTCCTTTACAACTTTTTGTTTTCAAGTGTTTGATATATTAGACGAGAATTAGACCATCAAAATGAGATTTGGACAAAGTGTGTTGATGGCCATTTTGGCCGGTGTCAGCGCAGTAGAAGCTGGATGCACGCAAGACGGTGGTAACTACTACTGTCTGGAGACCGACAAGGTGATCTACAAGGGAGTCGGGTTCTCTGGATCGTACAAGGATGTCACCAATATGGACGAGTCGTCCGGTAGCTGTTCGCAGGACAGCAAGTCGTTCTCGGGTAGCTTGTCACCTTTAGACGAGGAATTGTCTGTTCACTTCAGAGGACCTTTGAAGTTGTTGCAGTTTGGAGTTTACTACCCATCTTCGGGATCGAGCTCCAAGGCCAAGAGAGACGACGAGGACTGTGAGATTAGACACGTCCACCACAAGCACAAGAGGGCTACTGCGGTTGTGGATGTTACTCAGACCGTTTACGTGGATGGTTCCGGTCACACCATCACTTCTCTGGGTACTGAGACTTCTTCCACCTCGTCTGCAGACTCTGACGATGCTCAAGGTGATCAAGGTGAAGGTAAGGCTTTCATCACTGTCTCCTCCACTGCTCCAGTTGCATCTTCAACTGAGGCTGCCAGCTCCTCTTCCGAGTCACCAGACAGCACCTCTTCCGATTCTTCGGACAGCACCTCCAGCGCAGCTGCTGGTGACTGGGTTAGAACCTCTTACTACACTCCAGGATCTACAGATAACGTTACTTTCTTTAACTACTACGGTGGATCTGGATCTGGTACCTGGTCTTCATCCTTCGGTAACTCTTTGTCTTTTGCTAACAGCGATGCATCTGGTGGATCATCGAAGGCTGTTGCATTAGAGGAAACTACAATCGCTTCAGACGTTGAGTACGTCGTTATGTCCTCTTCCGAATGTTCTGGCAATGACTGTGGTTACTACAGAGACGGTACTCCAGCATATCACGGTTTTGACGGTAAGCACAAGATCTTCGTTTTCGAGTTCGAGATGCCAACCGCTACCGATGATGCTTCTACAAACAAAGATATGCCAGCTATCTGGTTATTGAACGCTAAGATCCCAAGGACTTTACAATACGGTGATGAATCTTGTTCTTGTTGGAAGAGTGGATGTGGTGAGTTGGACTTGTTCGAGATTTTGTCTGAGGGATCTGACAAATTGATCAGTCATCTTCACGACGGCCAAGGTGATGACGGTACTTCCAGCGGTGGTGGTGGTTCCCAAGACTACTTCTCCAGACCAACCTCTGGTTCTTTGAAGGCTGCTGTTGTTTTCAACGGTGACGAAATCCACATTTTATCTGTTGATGATGATTTCAGTCTGTCCTTGTCTTCTTCTACTGTTAATGACTGGCTCGACAAGTCCGGTTCTACTGCTAACCTTAGTTAATTGTTTTAGTAAGCAAATAATTGTATTGTTTTCAAGATATAAAATGTTACTTCAAAATATGTAAGATAATTATTCACATTTTCTTAACTCGAAAGACTACATACGTCAATTTTATCTATGTTGAAGTACAATGGCGGTTGTAGGTGTGGATCTCGGGAGTAGCTCTATCAGGGTATGCTATAGTGATCCTGAGAGACATATTTTCAAAACCGAATCGAGTGATATTGGAACAACTATCACTAATAGATTCATATCTCAATCATCATATGAGTGTTTCCATAAATTGCTTGAATTATTAAAAGAATTGCCTGATGACTACGCGGCTATATCTATCACTGCAACGTGTTCAATGGTAGTTTTAAAAAAGACAAGTAAATACGGCAGAGACTACCTTGAACCTTTATCTTGTGATTATAATGAGCAAACAGCTTATAATGACATTCTCCTATGGATGGACAATCGTCCTATAGAACAAACAGCATATTTGAATGAGATATTACCAGAGAAAGTACTTCAGCATCTTGGAGGGAAATTGATCCCTGAAATGGGATTGCCTAAACTCAAGTGGATATCAGACAAATATCAAGAAGAGCAATTGGTAGCATTTGAATTGCACGATTGGCTTAGCTACTTGCTTTTGGTTGGTGGCTTTGACGAAGAAAAGTTGGTTCCTTACCGGCCACCAGTTAACGTCTTCAATGAAGATCTGGAAGCTTTGGATGGGTCCATTAAAGGTTGGTCAGAGGAGTTTTTAACCAATGCAAACATTAAAGTAGAGGTTGGTCAATCCGAATTTCAATTGCCTAGTAGAGGCTCGATTTATCCCATTGGACATCCACTAGGACTCTTGCATGATAAACTTGGGAACAAGCTGGCCGTCGTCGTTAACGGTTGCATCGACTGTTATGCCGGTTGGGTTTCTAGTATCGTTTATACTCCAAAATTGAACAACAGTTTATCTATGATTGCTGGTACGTCTACGTGCTTTTTATTCTCGACAACTGATACGCTTGCTCCCATACCAGGTGTATGGGGGCCTTTCAATCAGGTTTTAGGATCATCTATAAATCTATTTGAGTTTGGTCAATCTGCAACAGGAAAGCTCTTTGAGAACCTCTTCATACAATACGGCCAGGCGATCAAGAAAGCATGGAGCATAGATGATACGCATCTTCACATCCAATCGATTTTTCAACGTTTAGAGGAAGAGACATGCCGCTTGGAAGAAGAACATGCGCAGCCTATTCACCAAATTATTCGCAACTTCTTTTACTATGGAGACGTTTACGGAAATAGATCTCCCTACAACGACCACCGAATGAGTGAAATGTTTATAGACGGCTTCAACTCGTCCCCTGATCTTGATTCCATCAATGACACCTCCAGTGTCGTCTCTTTGGTTATCAGGTACAACTTGATTTTGGAGTTTTTGTGTTTCCAGATCAAGCAAATGGTTGATCTTATCAAAGAGCTGGGCGATCTGGAAATTCAGGCTATATCCGTCTGCGGTTCGCAAGCAAAGAACACCCGTTTCATCCAGCTTCTAGCAAAACTCCTACAAATCCCCATTTACAAGGGCACTGATGAAGACAGCAAGTACAATGTAGTCAAAGGTTCATCCATTATCGCAGCCGCAGGATTACTTAAGTCTTCGTCACAAGCGATTTCCGGGAAAATCGCATTAGATCGAGCCTTAATGACATTTTCTTCCAACGCTCCTTATCTGGATCTGGACATAAGGCCTGTCACCTGGACGAATAATTCCGGTATGCGTCCGGACTCACTTCTTCTTTTGCGAACGAAGTATAGCATTTTCCTCGATATGTGTGAAAAGCAACGTGTATACAGAAACTTGATGGATAGTGTGTCCGGTCCATATTAATCCGGCGAATTAAGTGGCCGCGCACCGGAGACCTGCGGCCTTTTAGATTTGTGGAGGTAGATACAAATCACCCTAGATGATCGGCTCCATGTACTCCATATCTCCACACGCTCCTTTCTTCTGTAGCCTTTACCCCCTAGTCCCAATAGATTTCGAGTCCCAATAGAATCCTAGACCCAATAGACTCATCATAATCAAACAACTTCTACAACGGTATCTGGAAATTCTAACGTTTCGCACTTAAGCTACAAACTACCCCAGATGATTAATAGTACTTCCCCAAGCAGACCCCCAACGACTCGAATGGCTTTTGCAATGTACACAAGATCCTACAGGGCAGCTATTCGTACATCGGTCCACTGACATGCGATTTGCCCCACTACATGACTACCGTCATGAAACGCAACTTCACTCAATGCCCCAGGTAGATGTAAACCCCACGCGATCTGACCAATAATTGGGCTTTTCGTATATTCGTTATGGGGCAAAACGTTACTTGAATCGGAAAATCTTCCTCTATAATATGAAAATCCCCTACGTTTTGTAGTAAGCTGACCATAAAGTTTTAGAGTGTGTGTACACTAGATCATAGTTACTAGCGACCAGCAATATTACATATTATTCATCCGTTTTGACTCTGAGCTGATATTGATCCGTACGCAGTCTAACCCACATTCTAATCTCCTGGCCTTTTTATTGGATTGAAACACGGGACTCAAGTAAGGCGGACAAGGGAATCAGAGGTTTTATAGTACTTTGAGAGGTGAAATTTTGGAGATATTAATCGTAGGATTAAAGATTATCTGGAGAACACAAGCAACTCGAGTGAGATTTTTGAATGAGATTTATTTTTTCTTTTTTTTCGTAATACCAGACTCTTTGGCTACCATAAAGATTGATACCTAGATAACTGCCAGATGGTGGAAACTGTGCAAAGCATGTTTCACAACAACACTGATCTGAACATTAGAAGCTCCAGCCCGGACTCGAAACACAGCTCGGAGAGTATGGAGACGGGTCAAGTCTCGGTGGCAGTGAGTCAAAATCCTGTAGGAGTTACCAAGCCCAAGAAGAGAAAGACAAACGTGAGGGCGTGTGATGCGTGTGCTATAAGGAAGGTTAAGTGTGAGGCGAAGAGACCGTGCTGCCATTGCATCAGCAATAACGTGCAATGTACGCAGCTTAGAGAAAGAAAGAAGAGTGGCCCCAAAAATCTCCACAAGAAGACGCTCAACACGATCCAAAGCTTCAGCGAGATCTTGAAAGAGTCCAATGGTACTATCACAAGGCCGTCATTATCAACTGAACACAGCTCAGGCAGCATACCGCTTAGTAAGGAGATATTGGGGGATACTAGAGGAAACGACCTCCCACGGGTGTTTGCCAAGCAGTTGATCGATAATCTCTCTCTCATCAACGAAGAACCCATAATATTTGAGCTTCTTAAGTCGCTTACAGTGCAGTCGATGCTTATAAACCATTTGAAGCTTATAGAATTTTTGGCGTCAAGTTTCAAGGACGTAGAGCAGGACGATGTGTTGGAGCATGCGATTCTAAGCGACTCTAATTTCTTGTCTAAGTTAATGGTGATCATGACTATTTGCATTCTAATCATCGAGAACCGGATTAAGCTTAGTAAGTTGAACTTCAATAGATATACGCAAAAAAATGTCCAAAGAGAGAAGGTTTCTGTCAGTTCGTTAACTGACACTAAGAACTCTTTGCATCTAAAGACTATAGAAATATTCACATTGATAGATAAAAACTCGGTGCTAAACGTGAGTAACGGTATGAATTATCATCAAACATTTTACAACCTTTCCTTGAGTTCACTTCATCTATACAACTACTACAGAATATTGAACATACCATTGAACGCCAATTTACGTTCGGATACTAATATGAGGGAAGACCAGAAGTTCATTCACTTGCGAAAAGCATGGACCTTCTATCAGTTAGTCAATATCCCACAAAAGAATGATTTGAACGTTATCCAACTTTACGAATTGTACGAGTACTTGTACACTGCTGAACGGTTTTCCTTAATGCTTGCACCTCAGCTCACAATATCAAACCATTGTGCCTTTTTAATATCAAGCGAGTGGAGTAATTCCATTATTAATGTGTCCAATAAATTTAATAGAAACTACCTTTTTGATGTGTTCAAAGCATTGAATGATGCGGATACATACAAATATGATGTGATACAGCATCTTAACAAGCACAACATTACCAATGAATTTCCTTATAAACATGCTTCTACAAATGAGAATAGTTCTTCCGGTTACTTTAAGATCAAAGCAGAAATTTTGAAGATATTCAGTGGTGACTCGTGCATAGAGTTGGTGAAAATCATTGTTATCTTCAAGTTATTGTTGCTCAATGAACAAAAGGTGACTGCAGCTGCTTTTTCTTCTGAAATGGACTTCGTACTTGAATACTTGTGCAAACATATTATAAATGAAAGCGAGCTATTGAAAGTCCAGGCTTCAAATTATGACTTGCTTCCTCATTTTTTGCAGGTATTGAAAGTGCTATTAGAGGTATCAGATGGTAATAGCGAGAACGAGTATCAAGTGGTTAACTATAGTGCCAACATCTTGAAATTCTTCCCATTATTCCCATCTGTGAACAGAATTATCAAATCAAATAGTTTGTTAAATAATTGGTTTTTGACTTTGACTGAAAAGAAACAGCGCTACCAGGATGAGAAGGTAAAGGACAACGACTATCTAGACTTTGAAAGCTTGAAGGTCGATGTCAAGGCTCCCGATAAAGTTGACAATGATCTGCTTTTGGCAGACCTTATGTTAGATTTAGGTGGCCAGAGCATGTTGGCTGCGGATGAGAACGCAATGACCGGTATAAATATCCTGGGAGGACGCGAAAGCGTTGAGCCTATGGCAACAGAAAGTTCTCCATCCACCACTGGCAACTCTGGTGCTCCTACCCATCTTCAGGCTCCTGTGACCACTGCGGAGCCGGTTCCGCCTGTTGTCACTCCAACGGTAGCTACCATACAAAGCGAGAGCTCTACAAACCTCAACTCCATGTCTATGAGTGAGAGCACTAAAAATCTATATAACCTTTTCAACCTGATCAATGACGATCTTATAACCGGCACTGGTGATTCTTTTACCAACCTATTTCAATTCAGCACCACATCAAACATGAACCAAGAAGAAGTCAAGGCTTCGAATTTTTCTCTTTAATTAATTACATAGGCATCCAATGTATACAACGATGTTCATTGATCTTCACCTCTTCGTCGTACACTGTTAGATCATTTAACTGCTACAGTAACACGAATCATGTTTTGTGTAATCTTTGGTCGTGTGAAGTTCAAGTTGTGATGATTTTCCTTCAGTGGATCTTGAATATCGAATTGCTTATTGAAAGATTCCAAGGTGAACGAGTGCCAATCTGGAATATCTATCTATTTAATATCTCGCTATAATTAGAGTAGAGTATAAATTTCTATTAGATCGGTACCGAAGGGAAAAGTTGCTTCGATTTTTATACAATTGAATTGAGATAGATCTATCCTTATTGAACTAAGGTGTTAATTATTATTAGTCCAAGTTCGACGTAAGGTTGACGAAGAGCAGGTTGCATCAAATCAATTGATTACTCCATATACACATTGCACGGAAAGTGTTGTAAGGAGGAATACCAAGAACCATAATCGGATCTCGGCATCATTGCATATTTTTCTCGTAAGATACGTTTTTTCGACGTATTTGACCATTACCGAACGTTTTTACTTTTGGATTCGAAGACAAAGCTCGGCGAGTTTTCGGTACCATAGGTTGGATCAGTTGGCAAAAGAAAAGCTACAAATTAATAATACTTGAAATTTAAAATCTGTACAATATGGATTTAGATACGGACGTTCCTATGGAGGATGTCAGTGGTGAACAACAGACAAACAAGGAAGTGAATGAATCGTCACAGATTGACCCCAAGAAACAAGAACTAAGTGTCTCTCTGGTCAACCAGTTGGATGAATGGATCGAGAAGCTTTCGAATTGTGAGCCATTGAGCGAGACAGACGTGAAAAGTCTCTGTGAGATGGCAATAGACGTGTTGCAATTCGAAGAAAACGTTCAGCCAGTTCAAGTGCCAGTCACCATATGTGGAGATGTCCACGGTCAGTTTCATGATTTGATGGAACTATTTAAAATTGGCGGCCCTTGTCCAGACACGAATTACTTGTTCATGGGAGACTACGTCGATAGAGGTTACTACTCGGTTGAGACAGTGAGTTACCTCGTATGTATGAAGGTCAGGTATCCTAACAGAATCACAATTTTGAGAGGAAATCATGAGTCAAGGCAAATCACTCAAGTTTATGGTTTTTACGATGAATGTTTAAGAAAATATGGTTCTGCAACAGTATGGAAGTTATTCACTGATCTTTTTGATTACTTCCCCATTACAGCCTTGGTCGATAATAAGATATTTTGTCTCCATGGTGGGTTATCACCCATGATCGAAACAATCGATCAAGTAAGGGAGTTAAATAGAATCCAAGAAGTGCCTCACGAAGGACCAATGTGTGATTTATTGTGGTCAGATCCAGACGACAGAGGTGGCTGGGGAATTTCACCAAGAGGTGCAGGTTTCACTTTTGGTCAAGATATTTCAGAGCAATTTAATCACACTAACGATTTGAGTCTTATTGCAAGAGCCCACCAATTGGTGATGGAAGGTTATTCATGGTCACACCAAGACTCAGTGGTCACTATTTTCTCTGCTCCTAACTACTGTTATAGATGTGGAAACCAGGCTGCCATAATGGAGGTGGACGAGCAACATAATAGACAATTTTTGCAGTATGATCCTTCTGTGAGGCCCGGAGAACCGACGGTCACTAGGAAGACACCTGACTACTTCTTGTGATTATAAGCTTGCTAATTTTCTCAATAATGGTCTTCCTGACCGTTATATCTGGCTTTGATGAGACAGGCTGGAGGTGCCAACTTTATCCTTGACTGTCTTTGAAGTGGCCAGTTTCATCCACTAATTTTTTTAGTCCGACTATTTGAAGAATCCCTTCACATCACTCTTTTCTCTTTATGTACACAGAAAATATACTGTCTGAGTTGAATATTCTTGACGCTTGCCTCCCGTCGTTGGTGTTGGAGTCATATTCACGAGTCGTGCGAATTGCAAAAAAATCAGCCAACCAGGAGCGAAGATTTTTAGAAATAATCAAGTTTACCTACTACAGTTCTGCTTTTAAAATCCTTGATTGTAGGGCTAATATATACCACAGTAATACTTTTCAGTAGCCTGTAATGTTGAAAGTTTCAGCCAAATCAAATATTAGACAGCTTGGTAGGAGAAGTGTCTACACGCTGGTCCTAGAATCAGACGTCAATATCACTAGAAATGGCAAAGTGAATGTGACCGTTGGGCATGGAGGTAGATCATCTAGAACTGGGTACACGGCTACCGTTTTCGGAGCCTCTGGCTTCTTGGGTAGATACTTAACCTCCAAATTGGCAAGACATGGTACTACTACCGTTGTTCCTTTCAGAGATGATATGAAGAAGAGGTTTTTGAAGGTAACTGGAGATTTGGGTGTTGTTAACTTTGTTGAGTTTGACCCAAGAAATATCAAATCCATAGAGGATTCCGTTGCACACTCTGACATAGTTTTCAATTGTATTGGTGCCGACTATAACACTAAGAATTTTTCCATGGCAGACGTAAACTTGACGATAACTGAAAGAATAGCCAAGGCAACAAAAGAAGCAGGAGTCCCTAGATTTGTGCATGTATCTTCTTACAATGCAAATCCAAAGTCCGAGTCTGTTTTTTACGCTACTAAAGGTGTTGGAGAGCAAATAGTGAAAGACATTATTCCTGATGCTACGATCGTCCGTCCAGCACCAATGTTCGGTAGAGAAGATAATTTGCTTAACTACTTGGGTCCCAAGTTGAAGATGTGGACTCCCAACAGAAATGCCAAAGAGATATATCCTGTACATGTTCTTGACGTTGCAAAGGGATTAGAGAAGATTGGATTTGATGACTCTACTGTTGGACAAACTTTCGAATTGTACGGTCCCGAGAGACTCTCTTTTCTCGAAATTAGACAAATGATTCACGGTATAACTCAAGATGTCTCTCAAGTAGGTCCTTTCTCCTACTCATTCGCAGACTACAAAATTCCATTGAAGCTTGCAAAATTCATTGCTGATTTGAAGCAACTTCCTTACTGGCAGTTGACCAACGCAGACCAAATCCAAAGACATCTCATCAACCAAGAGATTGACCCAACAGCTAAGACATTTAAAGACTTAGGAATTGAAGAGACCGAGCAATTGGCAAATGTGTTATTCTCTTACGTGAAGCAATGGAGACATCCTTTGATTTCACAAAAAGGTGCATCATCAGCAAAAGAGTTGAAGAAATTGCGTGAGATCGAGCATTTCACTTGATTAATTATGAAGAACTTAATCATCCCATCTTTCAATACGTTGCATTTCTTCTCTGTCTTTGGTATAGATTTTTCTTATATTTATTGAAATAATATATACGAAGTATTTCATGAATTGTACTTTTGATAGAGTGTATATTGTACTCTAACGGAATTTACCGAGATCGTTATCATATATATTTAAACACTAAATGTCCAAACTATTCTCAGTATTCAGTTGTTGAGGTGTGCCAATGTCAGCAATCCTTCCTCCCGCTAATGAGGTGGTCATTTCACCTACTGATCGTCAAATTGAGATTCTCGGCCATCTATTCGAACCATGCGAAACACTTTCATCATTGATAATTTCAAAAGTCTTCAGCAAACGGACAGCTTACACCACTTATCGAGAATTAATAGAGGATGTTCGTACTTTTCTACTCAACTACTTGAATGATTCTATACAAGAAGCTGTTTTGCATAAAAAAGAGATCAGACCGCAAATATCAAAAATCATAGCTGCACACCCCAGATTGGGGGCTGCTAAAAGCAACCCAAATCTCTCGCAGCACTCTTCAAAGGAGCAGAGATCGCTTCAGCAGGGATCCAAAGAAGAAGCCGAGTTGTTGGAACATCTCAATCATACATATGAAACGACCTTCCCTGGGTTGCGCTATGTTGTGTTCGTTAACGGCAGGTCTCGCACTGTCATAATGGAAAACATGAAAGAAAGAATAGAAAGAAATGACATAAACTTGGAAAGAGAGGAGGCTTTCAATGCCATGTGTGATATCGCTTTGGACAGAGCCCAGAATCTCGGCGCCAAGTTGTAATATTCATCTTCAAGCCTTTGGTGACCACAGCTTTTACGTAATGCATCTCAGTCACTAAATAAGAGACGCGATCTTAAGGCGAATAAACGCAGTTTATCTTTTGCTTGATGTGTATTGACGACTCACCTACAATGCCTCTATTCCCATCACACAGCACCGCCTGAAATATATCTCGGTGCCTCCATTTTGCAGTCGAGATTTTTACAAACCTCTATAAATACTTTAATTCACTCATATGCAAAATGAGAAAATGGAATCAGCTCTTCCGCTTCTCTCTGTAGCGTTTTTAGTTGTCCAGGGAAGCTGTCTATGTTTCCATGGCTCGTTATTCTCCCATTTATTGGCACTGGCTGTTAATAGTGATGATAAGCGGGTAACAAAATTGGACCTCGCACTACCATCGACTCGTCCAGGGATAATTATCCTAGACCATTCTACCTCGATAATAAGTATCTACTAAACAGCTATCGTACTAGAGATTAATCTTTTAATCAGATATCATGGTAAGTAGTGGACTATTCATATGTATCTTGGGATCCCAATTGACTGTATAAGCGATTGATGATTTTAAATTCAGGTACATTAGAGGCCAGTGGGCTTATCTAGGAAGCGACAATTACTAACTGAACAGGCTGGTGCTATAGAAAATGCTCGCAAAGAAATAAAACGACTTTCGTTAGATGACAAAGAGTCGGACTACGGACAGATTTTCTCGGTATCTGGACCTGTTGTCGTGGCTGAAAACATGATTGGATGTGCGATGTACGAGTTGGTTAAGGTGGGACATGACAATTTGGTTGGTGAGGTCATTCGTATCAATGGAGACAAGGCGACCATTCAAGTCTACGAAGAGACTGCAGGTGTTACTGTCGGTGATCCTGTTTTGAGAACAGGTAAGCCTTTGTCTGTGGAATTGGGGCCAGGTTTGATGGAGACCATTTATGATGGTATTCAAAGACCTTTGAAGGCAATCAAGGATATCTCGCAGTCCATCTACATTCCAAGAGGTATTGATGCGCCATCTTTATCTCGTACAGTCCAATACGATTTCAAACCAGGCTCTTTGAAGGTTGGAGATCACATAACAGGTGGTGATATCTTCGGTTCTATTTTTGAAAACTCGTTATTGGACGACCATAAAATTTTGTTGCCTCCAAGAGCAAGAGGTACTATCACTTCCATAGCTGAAGCTGGCTCTTATGGGGTTGAGGATACAGTTCTTGAATTGGAGTTTGAAGGTAAAAAACATTCATATTCGATGATGCACACATGGCCTGTCAGAGTTCCAAGACCAGTGGCCGAGAAGCTTACTGCCGATTACCCTTTGTTGACCGGTCAGAGAGTCTTGGATTCTTTGTTTCCTTGTGTTCAAGGTGGTACCACATGTATTCCAGGAGCCTTTGGTTGTGGTAAGACTGTCATTTCTCAATCTCTTTCAAAGTTTTCTAATTCCGATGCAATTATCTACGTTGGTTGTTTTGCTGAGGGTACACAAGTTTTGATGGCTGACGGTTCTGACAAGTCTGTTGAGGATATTTCTGTTGGTGAAAGCGTTATGGGTAAGGACGGTAAAGGTAGAGAAGTCGTTGCCCTTCCAAGAGGACAAGAGACCATGTTTAAGGTTGAGCAGAAGACAGAAAATAACATTCAAGATTTGGCAAAAATTAGCTTCACTTGTAATGCTACTCACAAATTGGTTCTCAAGACCAAACAGAATATAACAGTTCAACAAACTGTGGGTGGTAATTCTCAAACCTCTGTTGTTTACTTCACTCAAGATAACATAACCACAAAAGATAGACGTACCATCAACGTTGTTAAAGAAATGACACATTCCTTTCCACACAATTCATGTGGTGGAGAGGAGAATGCTAATAGACTTGCACAAAAATTCGTGGATGAACTCAGGCATGATGATTTTGAGTGGGACATAGAAGTTCGTGACTTAATGTTGTTGGATAACTCTGTTCGTGAATCTACTGAGCAATTGATTTCTCCTTGTTTGCTCGAAGACGATAAGTTTGGTAGAATGATGCAAAATACTGGTGCTGATCCAAGAAAGTTCGGAGAACTTGCCTATTTACTTGGTCTTTGGGTTGGTGGCGATTCTTTCGATAAGTCTTCTTTATCTGTTGAGCCAAATGAGACACAAATCATTGAGCGTATTGCTAGTCATGTAACTGAATTAGGCTTATCTTGTGACAATAAAGAAAGTTATTTGGGACAAAAGTTAGTTCAGGATGAGTCTTTCGATGCTGAAGAAAGAACACTTGTTGATGTTGATCTTGAGCAAGAGGAAGAAACGGGAGATGGATCGAATGAACTTTCTTCTGCAAAAAATGTCAATGTTCGTATCAATGGAAACTATGAGAATGTTGATGTTTTTTTCAATGCTGTCGAAGAGATGGGTTTGGGAGGTGAAAACTGCAAGATTGTTCCTCAAACTTTAGTATCCGCCCCAATTGAAGTCCGTGAAAACTTCCTTGCTGGATTGGTGGATTCGAATGGAGTTGTCAACAAGAACGAGATTTCTGCGACCATCACCACTATCTATTCGGAAGTGAGAGACGGTCTTGTTAAGGTTGCACGCTCTCTTGGTGTCTGTGCATCAGCCAATGTTACGGAGAATCTCAAAAGTGAGGCTTACACTATCAACTTGTCTGGCGGAGAAGTGTTGAAGTCTATTCTCAGTAAATGTGCTTCCAAGAGTAAGTCCTTTGACGCGCCAGCTAATGTGAAGCGTGGGCCACAATCTTTCGCTTTCTCTGTTGAGGAGCTTGCAAGTGACAATTACTATGGTCTCACCCTCCCTGAAAATTCTGATCACCAATTCTTGTTGTCTAACTTAGCTCTTGTTCACAATTGTGGTGAACGTGGTAATGAGATGGCAGAGGTATTGATGGAGTTCCCAGAGTTGTTCACTGAAATATCGGGTAGAAAGGAACCAATCATGAAACGTACAACATTGGTTGCCAACACATCTAACATGCCTGTTGCAGCTAGAGAAGCATCTATTTATACCGGTATCACATTAGCTGAGTACTTCAGAGATCAAGGTAAGAATGTTTCTATGATTGCTGATTCCTCTTCTCGTTGGGCTGAAGCATTGAGAGAAATTTCTGGTAGATTGGGTGAAATGCCTGCTGATCAAGGTTTTCCAGCATACTTGGGAGCTAAATTGGCTTCTTTCTATGAGCGTGCTGGTAAGGCTACTGCACTTGGTTCTCCTGATAGAGTCGGATCTGTTTCAATTGTTGCTGCCGTGTCTCCTGCTGGTGGTGATTTCTCGGATCCCGTCACAACTTCTACTTTGGGTATCACTCAAGTTTTCTGGGGTTTGGATAAGAAGTTAGCTCAAAGAAAGCATTTCCCTTCGATCAACACAGCAGTTTCGTATTCCAAATACACTAATGTTTTGAACAACTTTTATGACTCAAACTACCCAGAATTCCCATCTCTCAGAACTAAAATCAGAGAGATCATTTCTACTGCAGAGGAATTGGAGCAAGTTGTTCAATTAGTTGGTAAGTCTGCATTGTCCGACTCTGATAAGATCACATTAGATGTCGCAAACTTGATTAAGGAAGATTTCTTGCAACAAAACGGTTATTCCTCTTATGATGCATTCTGTCCTATCTGGAAAACATTCGACATGATGAGAGCATTCGTATCTTACTACGACGAAGCTCAAAAGGCAGTTGCTAATGGTGCTCAATGGTCAAAATTATCCGAAGCAACTTCTGATGTTAAACACTCTGTTTCCTCTGCGAAGTTCTTTGAGCCATCAAGGGGTGAAGAAGAAGGAAAGGCGGAGTTCAATACTTTGTTGTCCAATATTTCTGAAAGATTTGCTGAAGCATCAGAGTAAACATTTAAATATATATCTTTTTAGTTCTTATTTACTTTTATACAAGCCTGACATTGAAAAGTTAATCAACCTTAAAAGTTATTCTTTTTTTTTTTTTTAATTTTTTGCAATTTTTGGACTATTTGGAATATTTTCTATAGAACTGCAAAAATTTATTTAGATGCAACTAACCTATGGACAAAAGAGAGAAAGGAAACCCGAAAAACAATCACTTAAAAAGTTTTCCAGTCCCTCTATTAAATTACGAACGTCCTCATCTATTGCATCAATTATTTCAGCATTAGGTTCCAATCCAGTTACACCATTTGGCTTCTTTTCGTAGTTCAATTCGAAAGCATAGAAAGGCAATGCTTTTGGTGTATACTCAGTTTCTGGTGCCGGACAAGGCTCGTTATTTATCACCATTGCCGCATTAGTAGAGGGCGAGAAATTAGATTTGCTTGTGGAGCATATATGAGGTAGAAAAGAATTTGAACTGTTTGATTTAAATTCAGATCTACTCATCATTCGTACTATTTCAGGAGTGTTAGAACACCCCACTTGCCGGGCTCCCACCAGTGGCTCACTGGATTCATCTGCAGCATTTTCTTGACGACATACAACTGTGTTGTTCTGTTGTTCCGCATTCGTTTCTTCCTCTAGCTTTTCATTGCCGAACCATTTACGAAAGGAAGAAAACAAATTTCTATTCATACCGCTTTTTATGTTTTCTTGATATTGTTGATAGGGGTGATTGCCATTCATCATTGCATCATTATTAAATTGAGAGTCTCCTGGTCTCCATGAAATTAATCGATCTTCCATGTATTCTTGAAGATAATCAGCCATAGGTAAAAATCTGGAGCTTTGCAGTCGAATTATATCTTGTCTAAGAGTACTGTCCTTCATCGAATTTGGAGTATGTGGGTCAAAAGGAGGATTGTGAGGTGATGTTATATAAAAGTCTTGGTCAACTGGTATGGGACTTTCTCTGATAATATCTCCATCATCAGAAGGGGTTTCGATATCAAAAAAACTTGAGTCTGTATCTGAGTTGGCTCTGTGTGAATCTGTGTTATTCTTAGAATTCCCATATAACTCATCATATGGAAAATAAGTCGGTGTGTCCTTGAGAACCGGCCTGAAACCTCCATTAGACCTTATCATTTTGAAAGAACACTTCGTCATGGCAGACGAAGTCAACATAACGTCATTTTCGGTTTTGGAAGCCTCTGACTCACCAAACGGCTTTGGAGTTTGTCCATGGGTGTCATCTACAACTTTTTTAGAGCTCTGACCTTTGGTTACTTTGTGGTTATTCTCTCTCGAGGAATTGGCTGCACTAGACTGGCTCTTTAGATGAGCAAATGTTGATGCTTTCGAAGTAAGAGTTCCATTCTTTAGCTCTATTATAGGTAAGTCGAGTTTAGTATATTCTCTTTGTTTCTTCTTGACAGAATCATGTACTTGTAATGGTGCAGTTTGTACGAAAGAGAAGTTGTCATCATCATAATTTGGGTTTTCCACATTACCCAGCACACATTCACCCTTGTTGAAAGCCTCATTTAAACTCACTAAAGGAAGTGAACTGGACCTTTGTTTCGACCGACTCTTATCTTTAGTAGTCGTAGGTTTCGACTTCAGTCTAGCTACGTTTCCAGCTTCTCTTTTACTAGCTTGTTTCGTTAAGGGTGCTGATTTGATTGGTAATGCAGGATGATTGGTAGATGAGTGTATACCGACTTCATTCACTCCATTGAATGATACACTCCTATGCATTATCACTCCATTGAATATGTCTAGCTGCTATAGTATTGCAAGTATGAATAGTCAAGTAGTAATTAAGACTTTTTTTGTGTTGCAGCCATTTGTGACCATTGGAACTGCACTGAAAAATTAAGCTGATCCTGACACCAGATATCGCAAACACCAAAACCAACTCTCACATTTGACAAGCAACCCTGATTGCTACACTGAACTCCAAGACAAGACACAAGCACCCACGAGGAGCCCAGAGGGCTCCCATTGGGTCATACATCGACAATAATGTTCATTTTCCAATTCGCTCCAAAAGTGAAGTTCCTGGTCGCTGTGCCAACGAGGCCAAAAGGTCGCATATCTAGCCTCTACAGCCACAATCATATCCATCATTCTCTACATGTAATCCACCGCCATCTACATCTTCGCACCTCACGTCGCCTTATAATACAATAAGCATTTATTATTATATACGGATTAAATCATCGTCCATCTCGTACCAACAATGTCAGTGCGAAACTTCCAACCAGAGACATTAACGGGATTCATCTGCCCACACAGACTACAGCGATACCAAAACAAAGAAAGCATTCAAAGCATTCAAAGCACTTTTACTACTTCACTTTTCATTTCGGCATTTTTCACCAGCATCTTTAAGTGAACTTCTTCATCACCATTGAGCCTCAATCAACTATCCGTTTACTTAGATCTGGCTCTGACCTTCCGTCTCTTTCTCTTAAGTCTTCTAACTCTCTTTTTTCTCCACTTATCTCTCATTTTTTATGATTCAGTGTAGTCCTCTAAAAGAAAAGAATTTAAAACTAAAGAGCTAGTGTCACTAATTTATAACAGACTGGACGAAGTCTGGGTCGGTTTGCTCGTCGAATGACGGGGTCGGATTTAGTGAAAAATTTGACCAAAGTTTTTGAGGAAAAATGAGTTGCACGTTATATCCACGTTTTATTCACGGGTTCAGACTTCACAGTGTGTAGGGTTCAGCTCAGCAACAGAGAACTATTACAGAAACGGTTTAAGCTTCTGTTGCATGAGTGACGTAGTTATCTCGTGACGGGAGTAAAGCAACCTTTGGTACATTTTGTATAGTGCAATTAGAGAGGTTGTATAGGCTGCGTAGGTTGCAGAGGATGCTACGAACTTGTATCAGATCATGTGGCAGGTAGATCCAACAGAGGTGATGTATTTGAAGCAGCAGCGACCTGTCCGCTGCTTCATTTGTTGGTGGGAATGGGTTTTCGGAGTAGCAAATCGGAGGAAGATGGCACGGTATGGAATGAAGTAGACAGATCGGCATCTGGCGAAGGTGATTTACAGATTGCGTTGGTAAACATGACATATCTAGATTCTTAGTAAACTATAAACAAGAGTAGAAGAAGTAAAAACTGAGTCAAGTGTTAAGGTTCTTGCTGAGACGGTTCTGTTCCTGCCTAACGGCCTTTCGGAGGTCGTCTTTGATGTTGGGTAAGTTTATGACATCGCAGATCCTCTCTATTATTTCGTCATTCATAATGAGCGTTTCAGTATTCGGGGAGCCAGAAATGGAAGGACCTTGATGGAATTCTCTGTAGATTTGATCCACGGCCGGTAAGTGTCTAAATACAAGATGGTCGGTGCTGTTCATTTCGAGCTCCTTCGACTCTCCAGGCTGTGAAACTTCAGCGTTCTGGCTTTTTTCTAGAAGATAATTAAGGTGCTTCACACCCATTAACACCTTTATATGACAGTAGAGCCTGTAGGCCAAGTAAAGACCAGGAACATTGGGGACGACAGGCAACAATGCAAGAGGTAGCGTTATCGGGATACCAATTGCGCAGAGAGCAGCAGATCTGATGTGCTTGGAATAAGAAAAGTCCCCGAATTCATGCAATTGCTTTAAGATCACACTGGGTTTTTGGAACTCGGGATGAAACAAAGGAATTGGCTTTATTTGCTCTGGGTCTATATCGAGCTTCTCAATCTCCGCTTGCATGAGCTTGGATGTTTTATGATTCTTATTGGTTGTTACTTGTCGATTGATTTCTCTAATCATGGTATTTTTTGACGGGAAAGATCTTAAACACGCTTCTTCAAATGGTATAGAGTTCAAAAGTCTTTTCACCAATCGAGTAATGTACTTATTTACCTGAAGATCTGACAGGCTGATTTTAATCCATCCTTTTGTCGCAAGACCTACTACTTTGTTTTCAATCTTGGTGAGCAATGGAATTGATGCTAACTGTGATTTATGCAAGAGACTCGGCGCATGGTCACAATAAATAAACGATCTGTGCGTAGTGATTGGGATCGAATACACCGCTATTCTTCTAGCGTTACCTTCCTCTGTACTTATGACCCCTTTTTCGTCGTTTGTTGCCTTTTGATTGGAAACTATGGGGTTACTACTAGTGTATCGGATGGACGTCGTCAATACCGAGGGCCTCAAAACAGTCTTTTCAAGCCCATATACAAGCCCTGTACGGTGAAAAGGCATAAATCCCTGCCTCTGGATAGTACTGATCATCACCTTCAGTCTCAGATAATTAAATCCAATCTTCTACGGATGGCGTTCTTGCTATTTGGTTTTGAGATATCTGCGAATTTCACATTCGATCTCACTTTTGCCATTGACGATTAGGTGCAAAAACGAACTTTGGAAGTTGAAACGCAGCACCAGAGCCACGACACAACATAGAGGGATACTGCTACTCACCACATTCTCTCTTAGCCCCTATATCCTCTTTGTAGTGTGAATTTGATTCAAAAGATCGAATTTTTCAGCATAAGACTTGCTCATCAAGTCAATGTTGTTTTCCCTGTGCTGAGAAGCCTTCGGGAGAGCCTTAATACACAAACCACCACCAACAAAACTCGCACTAACACAGAGGTCTGTGGTACTCTTCAACCTCACCTTGCTATCGGTGGAAACGTTGTGTGTTGTTGTTGGTGGAACCGTTTTCATTATGTGCAGTCACATCGACATCGTTTAAGGTTGTTTGTGTACTTGCTACATTTGACATCTATAAACCCACCACCTTAGAGATCCAAAAAGAATAGACAGTAGGATTTAGGTAGATCGGAGACAGAAAAATGCCGGCTACGAATCAAGATGGTACACCAGGGGTAGGCCATTTTCTGAGAACCAGACTTACGAGTTCGGGAACGAGCTCGCATGAGAGCAAAAAACCAAGCAACCCATTTGAAAATGCAAAGGTTAATGGGTATAGTCATAGACCCAATATCGTTCCACCATATGTGCTCGATACGCTTTCGCCAGCTCATTACAAGGACAAGCTTGAAAACTCCAATGTGAACAATAATCAAGCAGATATAAATCCATCCATTAAGACAGTACACTCAAAACATAATGAGGACGATCAATACTTGAGCTTCGCAAACGACTCGTTTGTGAAGTCTATGAACAATAACTGGTCCAAGTTCTTGCACTCTATAAAGCAACCATTGCCATACACGAAAGATATGGTAAGTATTGACCAAGATTTCAACTCAGATTGGAATCTTGAAGGATCGTGGGAAGGTGACGACAGGTTGAAACTTGCACTTCTTGGATCACCCTCTTATGACGAAAAAGACGCCGAGGAACTGGTTCCGCAGGGCTTTTTCGGACGATTGTTTCGGCCCAAATCGTCCAAGAAGGATAAACATCATGATAACTTGAAGGTCAGATCTAAGGCAGGATACTGGATGTCCAACGAAAAAAGAGAAATAGTGCTTCCTACGTTGAAGAGACTTTTTGTACAAAATCCCCTTGTGCCCTTATTTTTGAGAGTCTTGATCATGGCTTTCTCTGCGGTCGCCCTATCACTTGCATGCTCCATCTTCGTATACTCCAAGAAAAAGTACGATGGAATGAAGGTTGAACAGCAGCCTAGTACCCTAATGGCTGTTGTGGTCCAGTGTATTGCTATAGTATATGTCATTTACATTGCTTACGATGAATACAGCGGAAAGCCTCTAGGCTTGAGAGATCCCCTAGGCAAAATGAAACTTATAATGCTCGACCTTTTGTTCATAATTCTTTCGTCAGCAAACCTTTCACTAACATTCAACACTCTCTACGATGACGAGTGGGCTTGCAAGACAAACCATGAAATTACGTTGGAAACCGTAGGTTTCTTCTACCCCGATGTTGGTTCTATCTGCAGAAGGCAGAGAGCTCTCGCAGCTTTTTTATTTTTGATCCTTTGCCTCTGGGTTGTAACCTTCACCTTGAGTATCATACGAGTGGTCGATAGAGTCAGCATTGGCACCTCTAGAAATGATTAGACAGTCTTAAATACAAAATAGCATCTTAATAATTCGTAGTGTGTGTACCAAAGAGGAAGGAATTGTGGATCGAAAGTCAGGCCCTCCAACCTTACAACAGTAGTTACATTAGACTTAAGCGCCAGTTAAATCAAACTAATTTAACATTAGTTGAAGCTGTTGTGACGGAAATACTCTCAATATTTCCAAGATTTGTTGCATTGAGTTGGTGATTAGAATTTGAGTCGTTCACTATTACAATAGTGGTGGTCTACTAATCAACTTTTTTAGATAAGTCAGAATGTCATTTCCAGTTGGTAGTGATTTGAATGCAACTTGGTCGTTTATCCAGCCAGGGTTGGAGTTCATCCTTGGCTCACAAGACGATCAAGGTGTGACATCCAAGATGTACATGAATTGTTACACTGCAGTGTTCAATTACTGTGTCAATAAGTCACGAAATGGATCCAGCAGCCAGATCTCCAGCAACGTGTCGGGACACAATTCCTACTCATTAGCTGGAGCCGAGATATATGCGAAGTTGGATTCTTACTTGAGTGAGTTCATCAAGAGCCTTAAGCAAGATCCAAACGAGACCTTTTTAGAATTTTACGTCCGAAGATGGAAACGGTTCACAATTGGTGCTGGGTATATCAATAATGTCTTTGACTATATGAACCGTTATTGGGTTCAGAAGGAGAGGTCTGACGGTCGTCGTGATATCTTTGATGTTAATACATTGTCATTGTTAAAGTGGAAAACAGAAATGTTCAACGATAATGTAGATAAATTGATAGATGAAGTTCTAGAACAAATTGAAAGACAAAGAAACAACGAAGTCGTGGACACATCGTTGATCTCCACCGCAATCAAGTCTTTGGTATTTTTGGGAATTGACGTCCAAGACCTCAAGAAGCCCAACTTGGTTGTTTACATCAAACATTTTGAGCATAAGTTTTTAGAGAAGACGAGCGAATACTATAGCAAAGAAAGCAAAAACTTTCTTGCTCAACACAATGTGGTGGACTATATGAAGAAATGTGAAACAAGACTTGCTGAAGAAGTATCCAGGTCCAATAACTATTTAGAAGAACACACCAAGAAATTTTTGTTGGAGACTTTGAATCAAGTACTCATAGAGGAGCATGCTCAAGAAATGTACAACCAGTTCCTCACACTTCTCGAACAGAACGAGACAGATCATATTCAAAGAATGTACAAATTATTATCTAGAGTACCCTCTACTCTCCAACCATTGGCTGATACTTTTGAAAACTACATTAAAGATCAAGCTGCTAAAGCATTAGAGGAACTCAAAAAATCCTCAGAATCTAGCGAAGAGGTTGTTAAAACAGCGGATGGAAAAGTTGTAAAGAAATCTTCGAGTAATGTTGTTAATCCGAAATTGTACATACACACCTTGATCTCGATATACTTGCAGTTTAATGAAGTCGTTACTAGGGCGTTTAACAAGGATGCAATTTTCATTAGATCATTGGATAATGCCTGCAAATATTTTGTCAACAAGAATCCAATCGCAACCCCATCACCTAGAATAAGTTGCAGAACTCCTGATTATCTAGCTAGATATGCAGACAGTTTTTTGAAAGGAAGTTCCAAGGAAACAGATACCCTTGATATGAATCCGGAGAATTTAATGATAGTGTTTAAATTTGTTGAAGATAAAGATGCCTTTGAGGAACATTATCGTCGTCTGTTGGCTAAAAGGTTAATAAATGGCAATACCAAATCGGAGGAATTAGAGGAAAGTATTATCCAAAGATTACAGGAAGAGAATTCGTTAGAGTACACATCTAAGATGACGAAGATGTTCTCAGATATGAAAGCATCTGAGGATTTGAAAAACAATGTCAGACAGGATTGTATTTCATCTGCAGTCAAAGATTTCACTCCTCTAATTTTAGCCCAGAGTATGTGGCCATTTAAGAAACTGGATCAGTATAACCTCAATTTAGCTCCCGAACTAGAGCCATCATTTGACAAAGTGGTGGAGATCTATAATAAAAAACACAACGGAAGAGAGCTTCTGTGGCTTTGGAACCACGGTAGAGCAGAGGTCAAAGCAAACTTATCACGCAAAGGAAAACCCCCTTTCATATTCACTGTGACAAACACGCAGTTGATGATTCTTTTGGCCTATAACCGAAAGGACACATATACATTTAATGAGTTGCTAGAAATTATTGGTACAAGCCAGAATATCCTCGAGGCTCATTTGCTTCCATTCAATAAATATAAGCTTCTCGACCAGTCTCCCCCGGGTGTGGAGCATTTCAAGGAGCCTGACACTAAATTCACAATTGTGGAAGAATACAAATCTAAAAAATTGAAGGTCAATTTCGTGAGCTCCATCAAGACCGAACAGAAGCAAGAGGAAGAAGATGCAAACAGAGAAATCGACGAGTCAAGAAAGAACTATCTATCTGCATGCATTGTTCGTATCATGAAGGCAAGAAAGGAAATGAAACATAACAATTTGGTTAACGAAGTGTTAACACAGTCACTCTCCAGATTCCATGCTAAAATCATTGATATTAAGAAAGTAATTGATCATTTGATCGAAAAGGAGTACATCCGTCGTGTGAATAATGATACTTATGAGTATTTAGCTTAATTCATGTTGTCATTTATAGGCTTTAATATTCGAGCTAGTAAAAATATCATTCCGCGATGACTTGGTTAAATAAATATCTAGTAAACATCTAACTATGTCCGTAATAAAACATAATGGCAATCACCTTGGAGTACGTGATACCGAAAAGTGGTTGTACGATGAAGCAGTAGTTTTGGAGGGTCATTCAGAGAGTGTTTTAACATCTAAATTCAGTCACAATGGAGAGTTCATCGCATCGGGTGGTATGGATAAAGAAATACTACTTTGGAAAATACCCATTCAACATGAGGGTGACGAAGCCAACTTTGGGAAGTTAGTAGGTAATAAGTCGGCTGTGACCTCTTTGAAGTGGTTGCAAAGTGATGACTACTTAATCACTAGTTCTGATACCACTGTTGGAGTATGGGATACTAGCAGTGGACGAAAAGTAAGAAAATTTAATGGACATGACTTATGTGTAAATGAAGTTGCGACTTCAAATGATGATACGATATTAAGCGTGAGTGATGATGGATCAATTCGATTATGGGATTTGAGAGAGAAAGATTCTGTTCATCATATTGATACAAAATACCCAATCTTGACAGGCACTTTTAGTAATAGTGGTTATAATTTCTATTTCAGTGGTATTGACCCATCATTAGTAGCATATGATATGAGAAATATGGAAAAAGCACTATGGAGTTGCCAAGGTCAATATGATTCTGTGACTTCCGTGGCTATAAATAAAGAAGATTCCGTTTTACTCACTCGATCAATGAATGGGTCTGTCAAAACCTATAATGCCAGAGATTTCGTGCCAGATGGTATGTCAAGAGAAAGCCCTTATGTATACAGTGGTGCTCCATCTGGTGAAGACTATTTCTTAATACGTGCTTGCTTTGGAAATAATAATATGTACATTTGTACTGGTTCCGAGGATATGCTGATGACTATTTGGGATTTTACAACAAGAAATATTAAATATAAATTTAGTGGTCATCAAGGAACCGTGATAGATGTCGACTATCACCCCTCTGAGAATTTATGCCTTTCTAGTTCTACTGATGGCGCTATAATTCTAAGACAATTGTCATAACATTTGATTTTAAAATCTAACCTTTTTCTTCTTCTCTGTATTAGATATTTTGTCATGCTTCAAGACGTCATCCTCGTTGATATCTGTATTCGAAACGAAATTATCCACAAACTGCTCATCAAAATGTGCTCTTCGAATTCTCAGATTTTTCAATTGAGACACTTTCTCAAGATTATCATTAGTAAATAAATGAACCATCCATTTGCTTGCATAACTGGATCCATCGATAGACTCAGTATAATGAAAAGGTAAGTTAGATTCCATATTCAGGTCTTGGCTGATACCGTTAGCACTTTTATGGATTTCATTGTTCGAAGTGATAAATTCTGAATATTCTGGACTATCAAGATTATGATCAACAAATTGATGTTTTAAGATAAACTCTTGCATTCCTGTATCATCAATAACATACTGATGCTGGCTGTTTTCCTGATCATGCGACTCGCTAGATTCAGCACGCCTTTTATAGATTTCCTCTTCTAAAGTACCTTTGAGAATAAGTGTTTCAACAAACACTTCCTTGGTTTGTCCTATCCTATGTGCTCTTTTGATTGCCTGTGCTTCTACTGACCTATGCCATACAGGACTCATAAAGAAGACTTTCGTGGCTGCCGTTATTGTCAAACCATGTGAAGCAAGCTTCAAGTCCATAATAAGTGCAACCCCACCAGTTTTAGTAGAAAACTTATCAAAATCAGATAAGTTGCTTGCTCTTTGAGCTGTACTTATTGACGTGGAGTAAAGTATATAGTCTATTCCCACAAGATCAAGCAATTCTGTCAAATAATAAGCACTGTCTTCAAACTCATAGAAGACTATAGACTTGACCTTTTGGAACTTATTCTCGAGAAGTTTCGATGCGAGGTAAGATAACTTAGATGAAGCCGTACCAATAATTCTGGCATATTTGATATTCTCTAACAAGAGCCCTATTTCTTCATCACTCGATGATCGAAAATCATGTTCATCTACTTGGTTTGAGCCAAAAAAGGACGAGTCTCTTATTTGCAGCAAGTACAGTTTTTCCGACGGAACTCTTATGTTTGAAGAACTGAACCGATTCATGAGATCAGACTCCTGGTCATGCTTTGACTCTTCCTTATGAAGCCCTTTAAACGTTACGTTAGTATTTTCATTCCAATAGTTAGTCCAAAACTGTTGTGCGTTCTTTTCAAATCGCTCGAAGAACTCAGAGGAATTGTGTGATGATATGAATCTATTTTTGTAAAAGAAGTCTTGGATTGATGACAACTGTGGTGCACCAAAGACACCAACAATGTCAGAATGGTCTATCGCACCGGGTCTAACGACACCCATACCCATTCTATCTATGACAAAATCCAGCAATTTAGATACGTAGTAGTTCATTTCATGTAGACTTGAGGCTGTTTTCCAACTTGGTGTATTCAATGCACTTTTAGCTGCCACTATAGATCTTTCTAATAATTCCAAATCCTTATGCCCAAGGGCAGGAGAGCCATCAGACTTCCTCTTTTTCAATGATGTTTCACAAATGCTTATAAGGGTTTTGACATCCTCCTGCTTAAAGCTTGTCCAATAAAATGTAGCCCTTTGAAGATTGGAAATTAATTTTCGTAGCTGTTGTCTATTAGCTGGATGAAACATATAATCTACATCCTTTCGTTCTGAGGATACGGCATTCACAGCTAAAACTGCGGTGAACAAATTTATACTCAATTTGTTATGGTAGGAAGGTTCAAGGAAGACAGGAATATGATGTAGCTGTGGTAACTTTAAATTGACTCCTTCTTCATTTAAATTATGTCTGATCATAATCCCATTGAGCAAGTTTGCGAGGCTCCTGTGTGAACCACATAAAGATAAAGATAAAGGTCTTACTATATTTTGATTCCATAGCTTTGGTTGCGAATGAAAAGGCTCCACCTTCAAAAAATTGCTCAAAATATTACCTAGTTTTGCGAGGTCTTCTTTGGCATTGAATCTATTCTTTATGACGTAGTGATTATTCTTTTTCGGACTTAGAGTGCTATCTTCTTCTAATTCTTCGTTTACAAATAATTTTGTGAGACCAGAAGTAGGCGTACCTGTTATGGCCCAACGGGACTGAGATCGCAAGTCTCTACACAAAGCACTTGCCCTGGAACTCTTTGAATGCATTACGTGTCCTTCGTCAATAATCAATCTTTTCCAATACATCTTATTGAATGGATTGTCTGGGTATGGAACTTTAGAATATGCAGCTAATTTAGAAATTGTAATTAATATCAAATCAAAACTGGCTAAAACATCGACATCGTCATTCATGGCATTCGTGTAAACTGAATTCTCCAACGTGATTGGTTTCTTAAAGTGAGATGATACGAATAGTTTGTGGAGGTACGAATCTTGAACATGTTTTTTCAACTCGGCATTCCATTGATGGAAAAGATTGTCTGGCACAACTACTAAAGTTGTGCTACACAAGTACAAAGTATGATAATCAGTGAGATCGTCATCTATTTGTGAGTGTTTATCCGACAAAATACTAGCACTTCTGCTTCTATGTGATACATTCAAATGCTTTTCAACACGAAGTGGTATTTTAAACGATCCTTGTGAATGCTTTAAGGTATCAACTAAAGATTCAGGTAGGCTATCAGAATAGAATTTCCACGGTAAGGAATTTTGAAGTATGTAGTTTTTACATATATTGAACAAGCTCAATGCATTGTTTTTATTTTCACCTCCAATGCTCAGATGTGAAACATTCAAATCATCAAAATAAGCCAATTCATCCTCCGGAATAGTCGATACTTCGAATTTGGTCAAGCAAATAAGACTCAAGCATATCAACGTTTTGCCCAATCCCATATTTTCAGCGAGAATCCCACCTTTAGGTAAGCCGTATAGCTCGGGGGATATATAAATCTTGGGACTGAGCATGTCGTAATAAAAGACCTGCTTTGTATGCGGTGATCTCACCTCGATGAAATTTGGAACCAAATGTTTTCTATTGGTGGTCTCGATTTCTAGCATCTTCCCCAATGATTCCATTTGGAATGGGTAAAGATGAGATTTCATTCCTTTTAAGTTGAAATCGCCAGTATATAGTTTCTTCGCAACCTTCGAAAGCAAAGTCCGTGAGCTAGGAAAATCACTCTTCACGTAATCTTCATTTGTGCCTGCAAAAGGTTCAATTTCAGGGGATTCAATCTGATTGTATATTCTCTGGATCACGGAATCCAAAGATTCAACTTTCTGACTTCTATTAAGGTACATTTTGTATGGATCGTTACGAAGCCATCTTTCTATATGAAAGTTCAAGCAATCCTGAGTTATAGATGAAGCTACATCGTTCTCCGCTTCAAAGAAAGGAACAAGCAAACGGCCCAGATTGCAATATTCGATCAACTTGATCTTTTTTGGCGGATTCCAACCATCAGCTGAAAAATCAAGCATTGTCAAGGTTCTCTTCCAAAACTTGTTGAAATTCTTACCACTTGCTACTTGCGCCGAAAATGATCTTCTGAATTCGTTGAAAAACCTTGAGCCGTCTATATCATGGGGAACAACGTACAACCTAATATTAAACACAGTAATATACCCTCCATCAAACTCCATCTTCAATGGCCTATAGGATGCTGCAACGTACCGATAAATGATCATGCGATATAGTTCTTTGACATATGAATGCGAAGACTCCATCACTAAATTCTCAATCATCTCCAAATCAAGCCATTTCCATCCATCTTGACTCCCCGGATTAGTTGCTAATGACGCAAAGCTTATGCGATCAAAAGGTAAATCGTAGAAATTGAGCGTTCCCACCGGAATTAGTCGATCTAGGTCATTTGATATACTGAAAACTTCATGATGAGGATGCCTTTTGCTGCATTTCTTGGTAAAAGTTCCCATACTTTTCTATTCTGATTGATAAGTGAAGATATTTTGTATTACCGTAAGATGTCAAGGATGTTATTCCAACGACTATCTCGATTTCTTCTTGCAGCCGTAAGTTATATGTTGGTAAAGTTCTGAAAGAATTAGATCTCTAAAGATTACAATGACAGTCCAGTAAGATCTCTATCTAACCAGGACTCTTCCGAATTGATCCAAAACCCAGAGTAAGCCTCACAAATACCTCTGATCCTAGACTATCAAGCCAAAGTCAAGCTGGCAACAAATCAGTTCGAAGAAAACCTCTCATCAAGACAGACGAATATCCGACACTCTTGTATGCCATATATCTTCAGTAGTAGAGTCTTACGCTATATACAATAGCCCTTCTCTCAGCAATACCGATAGTAAAATGTCGCGACATTTATACGACATTTACACATAATGTCGCGTAGATATGATGCACTTGGAGTATGGATGATCCTTTTATCTATATGACCTAGGTCAGTTGAAGATGAAGAGTTGTTTTATTACGATACCAACAAAGAGAACAGAGGAAGTAAACTGGAGTAAGCCCTTGAAGAATTACCTTATATCTTTGTATGGTAGTGTTTCAGAATATCAAGATGATTTAAAATCATTAGACAAATTGAGGCAAGATATACGTGGTGTCAATGCTGATAATACTGGGGTGAAACTATACTACAAGTACTATAGTCAATTGGAGTTGATCGATTTGCGTATACCATTCGAAGCATTGAACAAAAGCAAGAAACTCGAATTTGTGTGGTATGATGCGTTTGACCATGATATCTCTTACAAACAGGCTACACTTCCGTTTGAAAAGGCAAATGTTCTCTTCAATTTGGGGGCTACTTTGTCGCGTTATGCTTCTGCCAAGTATGAAGAGTCACAGAAGAATACCTCTTCGAGTACAGTTGATCTGGCAACAAAGGAGTGTCTTTCAATGTACCAACAAGCGGCAGGGATATTTTCGTTTTTGGGAGAGAACTTTCTCCATGCACCATCGTCAGATCTCAGTCAAAAATCTGTGAGATTCTACATCGAGTTAATGTTAGCACAGACACAAGAGGTGTTTTTACTCAAAGCAATAAGCGGAGACTTGGAACAGAAAAAGAACTCCTTAATCGCAAAGTTATGCAGCGGCACCAAAGCACATTACGAGGCTTGTAAAACTTTATTGGATGAATCACAGAAGGACGACATTCCTTCAGATGCTTTCAATATTGTAGACGACGAAGATGAGTTAGAAAGACTAGAAGAAGCAGAAGACGCTGATAATACATTCGCACATATCGATAATTCGTGGAGGTCATTTGTTGCATTCAAGGTTCTGTTTTACCATTCTTTATCCTACTATTTTAATGGTTTGGCATCGGAAAAAAGTGGGAAAGTGGGCGAGGCAATTGCAAATTTCAACAAATCGTCTGAAATCTTGGATAAAATCAGCACCTCGACTTTGAAGAGCATGACAAGGTCCGGAATTCCAAATGTATACGAAGTTTTAGATAACTACAAATACCAAAAGGATGCTACCAATATCAAAGTCACAGACTTGGATAAGGACAATGATTTTATTTATCACGAGATAATCCCATCTACAAACAGTGTCCCAGAAATCAAACCATTAGATAGCGCAAAAATAACCAACATTAATGATAATGAACTATTCAAAGAACTTAATGATTACAATTACAGAAACTTTCTTGCTAAAGTGGTTCCTATCAACATATACGAGTTGTCAAGTTATTATTCAGAGGAGAAATCTCAATTTTTGAGAAACGAATTAGATCTTGTTGATGTATCGAATGAAGAGTTGTCATCAGTTCTTGAATATTTGCAAATGCCCCATGCGTTGGTAAGTCTCAAGCTGAATTACAACGATAGAGAAAATGATAACTCTGATACTGATCTAAGCCAACAAACCATTTCCTATGCCAACGAAATAGCAAGAAAAGCGTCCTTGAATGAGTCTAACAAGGCACAAATAGATCTTTTGAGGAAAAACATATACAAAGAAATCAATGAAATCGAGTCAACAATATCGCAAGAATATTCAGACGCAGAAATTACTGTCAAACATGAATTGATTAAATTGAAAAAGTCACTTTATGAGGCATTCAACTCGGATCAAAAGCTTTTTGGGTTGATAAATGAAGAAAGCAGCCATTTGTACAACGCATTAAAAGTGGGATCCAGCTCGAAGAATTTCAAACAACTCTTTGAAGTCAATAATGATCTCAACAACTCAAGTGGAAATGAAGTAAGTTTAGTTGACTTAGATTCAACAACACAAGAAGAATCGATCGATCTTCAGATTCAGAGGTTGGAGAATATTTTGAACGATCTTAACATACTTAAAGACTCTAAAGCAAAAATGGTTGAAGCATTGAAGAAGGATATTCATGAAGATGACATATCTGATATTCTTATTTTGAATAGCAAAATCAAATCGACAAACGAAATAAAGTCTGTGATATTCCCGGAAGAATTAAAGAAGTTCAGTGTCTATAGTGAGAAGTTGGATGTTTTGATCGAGAAACAAAAAGTGCTTATAAATGAACTCAAAGAAGGTTGGTCGGGCTTATGTTTCAATCCCAAAATCAAGGAAATCCAATCCTCTAGAAGCTACCGGGAAAATATTAGGAAGACCGTGACCGAGAAAATAGCACATTTCTACCAGAACGTGTGGATTACCTATTCGAATGGATTGACGAAAGGAGTCGACTTCTATAAGCAGCTCATGAAATATGCAGAAAATTTGAAGAACGAAGCATTATCGTTGAACGCCCCGCAAAACCAATCTAACGCGCTCGCAAACTCGCTAGGTATGTTGGATCTCAACCGAGAGAGTTTCCTTTCCTCCCGACCTCCTCCGGTTCCACCGACGTCACACAACCTGACCAAGGCAGACGGTTCCAGCTATCTTCCGCCACCCGGCAGTCGCTACACAGTACCTGATGCTGCTTCAGGAGGGTACAACAACCCACCCAAACCACCTCAGTTACCTCCAAAAGAGCATTCATTCGGATCGGGTCAGTTCACCACAAATGTTCCTGATGCCCAATCCAAACAGACATCTACCGACAACGATTTGATCTACAGTCAACCATCAACCTACAAACCAAATATGTACGATTTCTTCTCCAATAGCAACAACTAGTTGGCGGCATATACAGAGACCCTTTATAGATGTTTTGTTTACCTACATATAATGTGAATGTAAGCCTCATTCTCGACTTCGATTCAAATCACCTGTTCTTAGTTTTTCCATCCCCCTTTAAGGCTTGTTCGTTTCAGCCTTGTTGTTAACTTGTAAACTTGCGACAAATACTATGAAGCTCGCATTTTTTGTGGGAACACAAGACTCTAGTAAGTACTCGGTAGTTGTAGTTATCATGGTTCAGTGATATTCATCGACGATAGCAATCTTAACGTTTTCCCTTGTATACAATGGGCCGTTATTTTTAATTTAATCAACAGAAATCTCAATCACGATTCCTAATTAGGAAACAAATCAATATGGGTGCTAATGAAAATTTTAAATGGCTCGCGACCAAGGCGATTAACTGTCATTTTTCACGTACTACAGATTCGTAAGAGATTTTTCTCTACAAGTCACACCTATTAGTTGTTTCTCTCATTCCTTCCATTGCAATCAAAAGGTTTGGAGAAGTCCAATATGAAGAATTGCAATAGGTGGGCTTTGATAAGCCTCTTACTAAGTCTCATTTCATTTGCTTTGGCGGAAACCACTTGCAATGCCACACACAAATGCCCGGAGGACACACCTTGCTGCTCACAATATGGTCTGTGTGGAGTAGGATCTTACTGTCTTGGTGGATGTGATATCAGGTACTCATACAACTTGAGTGCTTGTATGCCCATGCCACGGATGCAAGAATTTGAAACATCGTTCGCTAAAAATATCGATTCTATTAAAAAACAAACCGAATATTTGGGTAACGCTTCTGAAGCGGACTGGGTTTACACAGGTAACATCAACCACCATAATGAAGCGTTGTTAATCCAAATGAAGAACAACTCGGGAGGTTCGGTTATTTCGTCCACCAAATATTTGTGGTACGGAAAAATCTCCGTGAACATGAAATCGTCCAGAGACAGAGGGGTGGTTTCTGCTTTCATCATGTTCTCGGATGTACAGGATGAGATCGATTTCGAAGCTATGGGTTACAACTTGACGTATCCTCAAACCAATTTCTACGCTCAAGGTTACTTGAATCTCACAAATGCCCGTGCTTCTAAATCTTCGAACACTTTCGAAAACTACCACACGTACACTTTCGACTGGACCGAAGATGAGCTTTCCTGGTACTTGGATGGTGATAAAGTCCGGACTTTGAAGAAGGAGGACACATGGAACTCAACACTTAAGAGACATATGTATCCCCAGACCCCCTCCAGAATTCAACTCTCATTATGGCCAGGTGGTGCCTCTGACAACGATCAAGGTACCATTGAATGGGCCGGTGGTGAGATCAACTGGGACTCTACGGATATAAAGAAATATGGTTACTACTACTCATATATCAAGAATATCACTGTGGAAACCTACGATCTCCCAGATGACGTGGAATTGGACGGTGGCAACGATGAGGACGAGTTGCATGCGTTTCTATACAATTCTACAAAGGGGAACCAAGAAAACATCTATCTCACGAACAAAAAAACATGGCTAGGCGACGACGAAGCCACGGGCTTGGATCCGCAAAACGACGCGGATAAACAGCACTCCAAGTCTAAGTCCAAATCAAAATCAGCTAAGAAGTCAGGCTCTAAGACCAAGTCAGGCTCCAAGACCAAGACCAAGGACGGAAGCGTGCCTACAAGAGAGGGAACCGGTAACGACGGAGATGATGGCTCGGATGCGTCCACCACATATGCCCCCACAGGTGTCGGCGGCTTCAACCAGAACTCCAAAGCAACTTCCTCTGCAGGGTCTTCATCAAACTCGTCTGGAGGAGTCGCTGCTAATAGCATGAACTTTGTCGGGATCGTTCTCTCTTTATTAAGTGGGATCGCATACTTTGTTTTATAGTTCCTTTATACCCTTTATATTGTTTATACCCTTTATGCCCTGATACCCCGTACCATGAACTGAACTCACCACACCTTCCAGCAATCTCGTCGTCGTTGTCGCAGAAAGATTTTGCACCAAAAAAACATCACGTGACTTTATATTTCGTGTTCAAATTGTCCAGCGAATCGATATTTGTTATAAAAGTCAGTGTTGATTTCATATTATAAAGGATTATTAGATTAATTGATTCATTACTTTTGTGAAAAGGGACTGACTTAAAGCTCTTAGGAATTCAAAGATTCAGGGAGTTTAATTTCGGTACAAGATGAAGATGTTAACAAAGTTTGAGTCGAAGTCGTCGAGGGCTAAAGGTGTAGCTTTTCACCCGAAAAGACCGTGGGTTTTGGTGTCATTGCACTCGTCGACTATCCAATTGTGGGACTATCGAATGGGTACGTTGATAGACCGGTTCGAGGATCACGAGGGACCGGTTCGATGCGTCGATTTCCATCCAACACAGCCCTTGTTTGTGTCAGGAGGTGACGACTACACCATCAAAATCTGGTCGTTAAACACGAGGAAGTGCATATTTACGTTGAATGGGCATTTGGATTACATCAGGACGGTGTTGTTCCACCGCGAGCTTCCATGGATTATCTCGTGTTCCGACGATCAGACGATCAGAATTTGGAACTGGCAGAATAGACAAGAAATCGCATGTTTGACAGGTCATAACCACTACGTGATGTCTGCACAATTCCATCCTTCTGAGGATTTGATTGTTTCTGCATCTCTTGATCAAACCGTCAGAGTTTGGGACATATCTGGGTTGAGGAAGAAGCACTCAGCACCTACCAGTAGATCATTCGAGGATCAGTTACAAAGACAACAATTGCCTCAGCAAGACATCTTTGGAAACGTAAACGCCATTGTGAAGTATGTCTTAGAGGGTCACGACAAGGGAGTCAATTGGGCTACATTCCATCCTACCTTGCCACTTATTGTATCTGGTGGTGATGATAGACTTATAAAATTATGGCGCATGAGTGAAACAAAGGCTTGGGAGGTTGATACCTGTAGAGGGCACACTGGAAATATTTTGAGCGTAATTTTCCACCCCCAACAGGATTTAATTCTTTCCATTTCAGATGACAAGACGGTACGCGTGTGGGATTTGAACAAGAGAACGCCTGTCAAGCAATTCAGACGTGAACACGATAGATTTTGGATGATTGCCTCTCATCCAAACATCAATTTGTTCGCTACTTGCCACGATTCTGGTGTGATGGTGTTCAAGTTGGAAAGGGAAAGACCAGCACATACGATCTTTCAGAACAAATTGTTCTTTGTCAATTCAGAAAAGCAAGTTCAGTGCTATGACTTCCAAAAAGACGAGTCATCCTTGCCAATGTTGTCTTTAAAGAAGATTGGAAAAGCTTGGTCTTTCATGAGAACTTTATCTTACAATCAATCGGACAATTCTATACTTATCACTCACGGAGAAAGTGATAATGGAATGTATGCTTTGATAACATTGCCAAAACACGTCACTGGTGCAATAGAGCCTACAGATATCAGACAAGGAGAAGGTAATTTTGCTTGTTTCATTTCCAGAAACAGATTTGTCAGTTTTGTTAAATCATCGAAGACATTGCAGGTAAAGGATTTGAACAATAATGTGACCAAGTCGATTCAATTAGATTCTTCTATCAATGATGTGTTGAGTGGAGGACCTGGGCGTGTTTTATTAATAAAGAGCCACTCGGTAATAAATTACGATGTTCAACAGAGAAAGGAACTTTCAGAGATCAATGTCAACAATGTGAAGTATGTGTCATGGTCTAATGATGGTCAATATTTTGCATTGTTATCAAAACACACCATTACAATTGCCAATAAAGATCTTGAGTTGATAACGTCTATGCACGAGACAATCAGAATCAAGAGCGCAGCCTGGGATGACAGTGGTGTTTTATTATATTCCACGTTGAACCATATTAAATATACTTTGCTAAATGGGGACAATGGAATAATTAAGACATTGGAAAATACATTGTACATTACAAAGATCTCTCTGAACAAGGTCTATTGCTTGAATAGAGCTGGTCAAGTTGAGGTTGTCACTATTGATCCAACAGAATATAGATTCAAAAAATCTTTAGTCAACAAAAACTTCAACGAAGTATTGAGAATAATCAAAACTTCAAACTTGGTGGGTCAAAATATAATTGGATACTTACAGAAAAAGGGATATCCGGAAGTTGCTTTGCAATTTGTTGAAGACCCTGAGACGAGGTTCGATCTTGCACTTGAGTGCAGTAATTTGCAAGTCGCATTGGAACAGGCTAAAATATTAAATAACTCAAGTATCTGGGAAAGATTGGGCGAAGAAGCTATGAGTCAAGGTAATATTGAAGTTGTTGAGTTCGTTTATCAGCAATTACATTTGTTTGACAAATTGTCCTTTCTTTATTTATACAAAGGTGACGAGGAACGTTTGAACAAAATGGCAACAATTGCAGAACACAGAGGTGATTTATCCTCTTTGGTTCAAAACACCTTATATACCAACGATGTCAAGAAAAGATGTCAAACTTACTTAAAGAGCGGAATGATCCCATTGGCATACACTTTAGCCAAATCAAATGGTCTTGAGGATATAGCTAGCCATATTTTGGAGGAAGCAGGTATTGAAGAAAAAGATGTCGATCTTCCTGAGTTGGGAAGCACGATCGCGTTGCCAAAACCGATAGAGACTTCTATTGGCAATTGGCCATTGAAGGAATCCTCGTTGTCGTTCTTCGAAAAGGCATTGGTTACAGGTCAAATCGAAAACTTGTCTCTTGAGGAAACAGAAGAAGTCAAAACTGGTCCTGAGACTTCTGCATTCGAATTCCAAGATGATGAAGAAAATGATATCGAAGAAGAAGAAGAAGACGCTTGGGATCTTAATGATGAGTTGGATATTGAAGAAGACATTGCTGCGGAACAAGAAGATGAGGACATTTCCGTTATTTTACCTGCAGATGGCGAAATTGCTTACTGGCTCAGAAATGCAAAGACACCTGCTGTGTATGTCGCGGCTGGTGCATTTGAACAAGCTGCTTCGTTATTGCACAAGCAATTGGGTGTTTCTGACTTCGAGCCATTGCGTGCTAGATTCCTCGAAATTTACCAATCTTCAAAGCTCTCACTACCCGGAATTGATGATTTACCTGCAATAAAGGACTACATAAGGGCGTTCAATGATGAGGACAACCCTAACAAGTTCAAGCCGAATGTTCCTGGCTACGAAACCTTAGAGGACAGGCTCTCAGCCGGTTTTAAGCTGTTTAAATCCAACAAGTTGGAGGAGGCTATAGCTACCTTTAGATCAATCATCTACACCATAGCCGTTCTTGCAGTGGAAAATACCGATCAGGAGGCTAAATGCAAGGACATCTTGACCTTGTGTCGCGAATACATCTTGGGATTATCAATAGAATTGGCTCGTCGTGAGTTGGATTCCTCGGACATCAAACGCAACCTTGAACTTGCTGCCTACTTCACCAGAGCCGAGCTCCAGCCCCCTCACAAGATCAATGCCTTGCAAGTCGCCATGACCTTGGCCTTCAAGCACAAGAATTACGCCAGTGCTACCTACTTCGCCGATGAACTCTTGAAGATTTCCTCGTCAGGTACAAGAGCTGAGCAGGCCCAGAAACTCAGAGCAAAGGCAAGCTCCATATCCAGCGACACGGTCGAGATTGACTTCGATCCATACGCAGAGTTTGACATTTGTTCTGCTTCCTACACTCCAATATATAAAGGCTCCGATTATGTTACCGAAGAATTGACCGGCGCAAAATACAAACCTGAGTTTAAGGGTACTATCTGTAAGATAACACAGATAACCCAGATTGCTGCTCCTGCTTCAGGTTTGAGAATTATAAATTAGTTTAAGTGAACTTTTAAAAATGACTTTCTAATAAATGTATTTGATCTAGGAAAACTGTAGCGGACCAAAGTAACGTGCAAAAACCGATCCCCGTAAAATCCAAACTTAAAACTTTCATCGAGGTCACATTGATATCCAGTAGTGTAGGTTTAAGTAAGGCGACATGGACAGTGTCTCAGAGTCAGTGAAGCTCAAGGATGAAGGAAACAAACATTTGAAAGAGAATCGTTATAGTGAGGCGATTGAGTGTTACTCTAAAGCTATTGAATTGGACCCGACGAATGCTATATTCTATTCTAATAGAGCACAGGTACAGATCAAATTGGAGAACTATGGATTGGCATTGGCAGATTGCGACAAGGCGATTGAGATCGACCCAAACTTCATGAAAGCGTACTACCGTAAGGGTGTATCGTTGATGGCGATTTTGAAGTATAAGGAAGCTCAAACAAATTTCAAGATTATCTTGAAGAAGATCCCGAATGATAAGTTGACTCTTGAGAACAACAAGCAATGTTCCAATTACTTGAAGCGCCTTTCATTCGAGCGTGCCATTTCTTCGGACAACAAGGAGTCTATCATAGATAGTATCGATTATGAGGGTATGTTAATTGAAAAGTCATGGACGGGGCCAGACTTGGAAATTTCTGCCAACAAAAAGGACGGAAAAGTGCTGGTGTCGATCGGAGGACTTGATTTGAGCTATTTGAAGTATATGATAAAGACTTTCCAAGAGGGTGGCAGACTCCCCAAGAAACATGTTTTTGCAATTGTCGCCAAGGTCAATGAAATATTGAGAGAGGAAAAGACTTTGGTCGAAGTTTCATTACCTCACTCGAAGGCTTCTGCTCCAGACAGCCCCGACACCATTTTGTTGGATAATGGAAAGAAATTCACTGTTGTGGGTGATACACATGGCCAATTTTACGATGTATTGAACTTATTCGAAAAGTTTGGATTTGTTAACGACGAGCATATTTATCTTTTCAATGGAGACTTCGTGGATAGAGGGTCATGGTCCTGCGAAGTGGCATTATACTTATATGTGTTAAAAATAATATATCCTAGAGCAGTATTTATTAATAGAGGAAACCACGAAACCAATGACATGAACAAGGCGTATGGGTTTGCCGACGAATGTGAGCATAAATACACCAAGAAAGTGTTTGAAGCATTCTCGGAGTCGTTTGGTGCGTTACCTTTGGCAACGCTTATCAACGGATCTTACTTGTGTATGCATGGAGGTTTGTTTTCGGATGACAATATCACCTTGAAGGACATTAAAGAGATCAATCGTTTCCCCTCATCTGGGTCCACCCAACCCCCTCGTGAAGGTATTGCAATGGAATTATTGTGGACGGACCCTCAAACTCTGAACGGAAGAGGTCCCTCCAAGAGAGGAATTGGAATGCAGTTCGGCCCAGACATCACTGAAAAATTCTGCTTGAATAATAAAATTTCCAAGGTGTTGAGGTCTCACGAAGTCAGAATGGGCGGAGTCGAAGTTGAACATAGCGGAAGATTGATAACTGTTTTCAGTGCTCCAGACTATTGTGATTCCACAGGCAATCTTGGTGGTGTTGTGCATTTCTTTGAGAATAAGAATTACGATCCCAAGGCTGACACTGGTGAAGGTTATAAGCTGGCGGATTACAAAAATGGCCCCTGGGGAATGGAAATCGAGACCTTCGAGGCTGTTCCTCATCCTGATCTCAAGCCCATGGCGTACTCCAAGAGCGGTTTTGGGTTCTAAGGTCTTTCATAGCGAGCTTAGTGTAGAATACGTCCTTGTTACACACAGGAAATGTTTAATATTATTCTATATATCTAGAGATTTCGTAGTATATTTGTAGGTTAACCATGTCCACCCCATACGCATCCAACGAAGTAGAAGACGACGACGCCCCAGATGAATGGGATCAACGAATCATCAATACTGGATGCCACGAGGAGAATTTGAAGCTACAGTTGTGCCATGCTGACACAGGAGATTGGAGGAAGTGTGTCGAAGAGATGAATGCATTTAGAAAATGCTGGGAGAGGAACAAAAACGACGAAAGGACGCATACAGTTCAGAACACCGAGGACTGAAGAGTGTTGTGAATTTAGAAAACACATTTAGTATATAGGATTGGATTGATAAATAAATCCAGGTTTTAGTTGCAGCTTGAGCTAGCATTTTCGAGATTTTGCAATGACAAGGAAATGAAAAACCCTAAGACAGAGAGTTCCGATGTCACCAGCTCTACTAAGCAGAGTCTCTTCAATATTCTGCTTTGGCCAAATGCTGCTTTAGGACGAGCAACAATCCTGTAAGGCTATTTTTCACCACCAAACGGGTAGAAATGGGTCAAAACGGGCTACAATGGTGCTTAAAAGTATCCGAAAAACAGAGAATTTCAGCCAGGTAGTTGCAATATGGATGCTGGCACCTCAAATAGACACAAGCTTATGCTCTTAGTATTAGACTTTTTCGTTTGTACATAGTATTGGTTATATATAAAAATCAATCTTTAAAATTCAAATACTATCGCAATTTCTTTGCTATCAATAAAAGTTCAATGAGTTTCCAGGATGAAGTACACATTGGAGAGCAAGGATGGTGTTGATAGACAGGCAATTGATAACAAGCAAAGACACGCGTCGAGCGGGTATTTAGAAGATGATATTCTCTCTATTGTCACGTCAGACGACTCAGAAGAAACAGAAGATGAAATTGAGATCAATAGCAGCCAAATAGTTGAAAATAGACTCAAGTCAAGGAAAATACATCTACAAGCACTTCAGCAGCCATCGCTGATATCCATTTTATCTTCGGATGAAGACTTGTCTTCTGATAATAAAGAAGATTATCACTCTATCATTAACAACCAAGGGCTAGTCTATAGGACAGAAAAAGAATTCGAAGAGGACATTAATCGCCTCAAGCTCAAAAGCACAAAGAAATTCAAGGATGCTTGGGACCAGATATTGGATAAATATGCACACATCAACGATGAACTTGAGAGCGATGAAATCGATCTAGCTACAGGTAGAATAGTAGTAGATAACGGCCATTTAAAGTCATTGAGGGAAGACACCGATTCAAAAGTATCCCTGGTAAACCAACTTAATATATGGTCTCCTACATATGATATAGACAAACAAAAGGCCTCAAAGAGATCCAAAGAATATAGAGAACGGATGAGAAAGAAAGAGCTAAAGTCAAGACTAAAACAGAACCAGACGTTCCACAACCTTAGTGCTAAGACCGATTCATCAATATCCAGTCTGAATGCAAGCTATTTCAACTCTTTAGGAAGAATCTCAGAAGATAATCTCTCCTTATTGAGCCCATCTCCAACAAAAAAGCAGAAATCACTACAACTAAATGATAGTTCCTCCTTTATACTTGATACCGATGATGATAACTCTCCGACGAAAAAACATGATAATACCATACTCCCGGAATCTCCTACAAGAGCAAATTTCAGGACAAGCCGGTCGCTCTCGAATTTGGAGATCCCGAAGCTTGGAATTAGTGCTGAACATAGACATAAAAGTAAAAGTCATAGAGAAACTAGTGTTGGTAGACAACTTCACGATGCCTTAAAAGAGAACAGAGAAAAGACGGAAATTGCATCGAGTTCGGGATCAATGAACCCAAACACACTAAAACAAAACCTTAAAAAAGTAGATAATTCAAGTACAAAGAATCATGGTGATTCCGATTCCGATGATACTGATTTTGATAATGAGTACCTGATCGTGGAAGATCCGTATATGGAAGAGACCTCAAACCAGAACAGTATTTCTATATATCATTGCGCATTTGAGGATTGCTTTTATTGCACAGGAAACAAGTCACTATACCACTCTCATTTACTTGAAAGGCATTCTTCAGAGTTGAATCAAATTGGATTTCCCGTTTCATTAAGTTCAGAAAAACAGGGGACTCCAAAAAAAATTAGCGAGGTCACGATCAAAAAGCTCACCCACGTATTTCCTTTGGTATTGAATGTACCCTCGTTACCGTTCTCGCTGAACGGAGAACCATTTCAATGTGGCGTATCCTTGGAACAGGGTAAATGCAAAAAATCTTTCATAACCAAGGAAGCACTTAGAAAGCACAGATCAGTTCGTCCCTCCTTATGCTCTAGTAAAAAACAGGTATACATGTGTCCCTTGTTAGGATGTGGGTATTTGACTGATGGTGGCTACTTAGAATGGAAAGCTCACATTATTGACTCAAAGCATCACATTGATTCCAAATTGTTACGAGTTGACAAAGTGAAAGATCAGATCAAGGAAAGTAATAGTTTTGAGAGGTTTTCACAAGGTAACGGTACAGATAAGTGTGAACTGTTGTCAGCTGAAATGAGCTTCCATGATGATTTGGACAAATTGTTTAACGACTCCGATTGAGTTAACGGACGACCCTATTTCACGTACGACATAAATGTAACCTAATATCAATTTTAGATAGTTAGAAGGTTTACGGTATTTAGCATGTATCTAATAAACTAGATATTATTTAGTTCAAGTTTTTTAACACTATTTACAAAGTTGTTATTCATAGGTCATTTTCCGTTGGTTCTTTTTTTGAGCTTCCCTTGAATGCATCTTGTCCCTTTATATACTTATCAAATGCGTCATTCCGCTCAGGAAAGGGTCTTGCTCCAACCAAACGAATCATATCCTCTCTTGTGAGGACTTCCTTTTTATATAATTCTTCGGCGACCTTATCGACTAATTCTATCTTTTCGGTCAATAATTTATGGCAAGCATCGTACGCCTCGTCAATGAGTCTTTTAACCTCGCAATCGATTAAACGTGCAGTGGTTTCTGAATAGTTGTTTTGTACCTTGAGTCGCCCACTTTCTTCACTACTTTCATAGTAGACGCTGCCGATTTTGTCAGACATTCCAAGCTTCAAGACCATCAGTTGAGCCATCTGAGTTATTTTCTTAAAATCATCAGATGCACCACTCGTAACAGTGTCAAAATGTAACTCCTCACTAACTCTTCCTCCCAAAGTCATGATCATTCTGTCAACATACTGTTCTTTCGAAACCAAATATTGGTCCTTGGGTAAGTATTGAGCATAACCCAAAGCACCTTGACCTCTAGGAATAATCGATACCTTGACCAAAGGATCTGCGTATTGAAGGAACCAACCACATATTGCATGGCCTGCTTCATGATAGGCTACCGTTTTCTTCTCTTCTGGGCTCAAAATTCTCGATTTCTTTTCCAAACCTGCAATAACTCTTTCAATAGCTTGCTCGAAATGATGAGTGTCAACGGAGCTGGCATCTTCTCTTGCTGCAATTAAGGCACCCTCATTACAACAATTTGCAATGTCTGCACCAGCAAAACCTGGTGTCAATGCACTCAATCTTCCTGCTAAATTGTCTATAGCCTCGTCTTTCAGTTTTTGGTACTCGTTGAACTCAATATTTTTGTTGCTCTTTCCAACATCTTCAGTGCATTTCAAAGTGAGCTTAGAAAGGTGAACTTTAAATATCTCCTTTCTTCCTTCAACGTCTGGAGTGTCAATAGATATATGTCTGTCAAATCTTCCAGGTCTCAACAATGCCTTATCTAGGATATCTGGTCTGTTAGTACCAGCTAAAACGACAACGTGATCCGAAGTATCAAATCCATCCATCTCAACTAAGAGCTGATTCAAAGTGTTCTCTCTTTCGTCATTGCCTCCCATTTTACCATTTCCTCTTTCCTTACCAATAGCATCTATTTCGTCAACGAAAATGATAGCAGGAGCCATATCACGAGCTGTTTTGAATAAATCACGTACTCTTGAAGCACCAACACCGACGAACATTTCCACAAACTCAGAACCAGAAACAGAGAGAAAAGGGACGCCCGCCTCTCCTGCAGTCGCCTTTGCTAAAAGTGTCTTACCTGTACCGGGAGGACCCGACAAAATGGCACCTCTTGGGATCTTAGCTCCTAATTTCTCGTACTTCGTTGGGTCTTGCAAAAACTTGACGAATTCCATGATTTCCTCCTTTGATTCCTCACATCCAGCTACATCCTTAAACTTGATCTTCACTTCTGTTTCTTGGTTGAAAAGCTTTGCCTTCGATTTGCCAATCTTGAAAATGCCACCTGGCCCACCACCTCCGGGACCAACACCACCTTGAGAGGAAGCCCTTCTGACGGTGATGTACCAAATACCACCAATCAACAAAATAGTGGGTAAAACAGGTAAGATGTAGTTGAGCCATGAACCCCTCTCTTCGTATGAAATTGGTAATCTCTCTTCTATCGGTATGCCTAATTTGTTTTGGATTTCATTCATTTCTTCCTCGAAAAACTCGACTGATCCAATGGTGAAAACTACCGCAGGATTTCCAGATTGTGCTCTAAATGTGTGATCAGAAACAGCCCCTGGAATCAACTCGGCTTCCACGGCAAATCGGTTTATGACAGTGAGCCTAGTGACCAAACCTTTCTCGAGATAATTGAGTTTGAAGTCCTGAAATGACAATCTGTTCCCTTCACTCTGCTGCAGGCTCATATACAACACAAGCAATGTCGACGTAAGGAACAAAAGTGTTAGCCCTCGAGCAATCGACTTGCCATCAAATTGGTATAACTTTATGTTGTTGTAATTCAAGTTGGACTTCTTTTTTAACCGTTCTCTGATTTCTTCCCGTATCTGCTTTTCATCTTCATCCATCTCCTTTTCTCTCAGTTCTCTACTCTGTTTCTTATCCTCCGGCTTCTCATTGTCATCTTTCTTCTTTTCCCTCAAGAATGCTGTGTTTTTAAATCTTAATACTGAGTTATGCGTTGATAGTCCTCTGTTAAAGCTTCTAGCTAGACAGGTATTCACGTTGAAATTTTTGAAACCTCTTTGAAGAGGTAACAGTCTTGGAATAGACACAGGAGCCCTCAAGCATACCCTTAGTCTTCCTATACCAGATCCGAGCATTGAAATTTACAACACCTTAGTGACTTTATTCTATCTGGAAGAACTCAAGAGGGCATTTAGAGGAATTCGATATTTTGCCCTCGAATTGAGAAGGCAATCACGTGACTGATTCAGAGACACATCAAAATACATTACTTACACAATTCGTAGAGATAGACTATATAGTAACTCTCATGAGCTTCCCAGAGGCTTGGGCTTCTTGGGACCAAAGAACTCGTCCCAGCTGGTCTCACAGATTTTCAAAAATTTTTGTTTTTCGCTGTTCAACCGGGAGATTAGGTCTGGGGACAGGGCAGCAGAGCCGTTCTGAGACATGTTGGTGTCAGTTACTGTGTCAGGCGATTGTTTCGGCTTCGAGGCAGAGGAGTCTTTGGATAATGCAGAGGTAGGCTCAGGAGACACCATCTGCCTTTCCGTGGAAGATGCAGACAGGGATTGAGGCTTTTTAAATATCTTGAAATTGAAAACGCTTTCGTTCATGAGGTTGATGGAGCCAAAGATGGCCGTGTCACCGGGAGAGCGGTTCGAGGCATTCTGTTCATCATTAAGGGTTCTGTACTTGGCTTCCATCTCTTTTATTTCGTCCTCGGAAACTGGCATTCTATCTTCTTCGAGCCTGCGCTTGGATTTGGCGAGATCGAAGAAGTCTTTCTGGGAAGAGAGTGGCTGAGAACGTAAAGGCGCGTCTCTGGTATAGTCTCCATGGTAGATATCCCTCACCTGGTTTGTGTTCTTAGATGTGTTTTGTTGGCTACTTGTGTTCTGCGATGATGCATGGCCGGCATTAGATGCGAATGCTTTGGTGCCTCTAGGAAATTGCGAAGTGGTAGTTGTGTAAGGACGAGGTCTTCTCCCGACTGGATAAGTTTGCGTAGCTTGTGCGACGGGAACTGCTTGATACATGAGCGGAGTCTGAATGTAAGGCCCGTATCCACGACGTTGGACGGGCATGTGCAGAACAACTTGGTACATTACTGGGGCTGGCATGGCTCCCGTGCCAGGATGGACGGTGGCATATGGCATGTGTGCTTTCTTGTAGGACCCGCTAATTTGTCGGGGTACGGCGGACTGGATTTTGGTTTGACGAATAGGTGCTGATTTTATCGCAAGCATTGGGTTGGACGTGTTTTTCGTCGCTGCTATGTTTAATGACGCAGGTGTATGTTTTCTCTTCAACCTCTTGACTGTCGGTGTGAGTAGCTCATCATTTTGGTCATCCTCACTCTTGCGCTTACTGTCTCCGGTACCGGCAGACTCGTCTAATTTGTCTTCCAAGGGCACGGTCACGATCGTACTCGACGTTGTCTGTTTCTCTGCCTCCCCTGCTGAGTCACTGTGGCCGTACGAATCATCATCATCGTCGCCTGAACTCTCATCTGATGCCATTTTCGACGAAAACGAAGAGTTGCCCGAATGAATAGCCGCTATAAGACTTTTTTGCTGTAATTCTATCTGCTGCGAAATCTTCACCGTGCTCTTCATCGCCTCGTTCAACTGGGGTAATCCAGGACTCACGATTCGAAGAGCAACGTCCCCGTTCTCTCCTGATCCACGCTTCAAGTCGAGAGACTGCGGCCTGTGCTTCTGCTTCCTCATATGCTGTGGCGGCAAGTCTACTTGGCTTTGTGACATCTTTCTATCTCCCTCCCTTGTGTCTTATACTACGGCGCTGTTCCTTGTTTCTTGCTTATGGCTTGCTGGTCACTCAAACTCCTTCTGCCTACTTCCCCTGGTCTGTCTTTCTTCAAGATATATAGTGTACTGCAATTACAATATAATATATGTGGTATATAAATTTATCTAGATATATGAGAAATTAAATAAACTGGCGTTGGTGTGTATACAGGCTAACATTCATTTTCAACACTTGTTTCAGAATCTGCAAGGATAAAAGATCCAGCTCAGTTTCAGGTCTTGACTGGCGGAGGACGGAGGCACAGACTGCTGCAACAGGGGCGGCGAGGAAGGCGACAAGATGAGAACCCCCAAGTGCGAGCGAAGGGAGCTATCAGGGCTAGAGAACACAATGAGTGTGAGACGATCGCTCGCGATCGTGTTCATTTTTCATTGTGTGTGGGATCGACGTAACTATGTGCAGTTGATGGCTATATAGATGCGAAGAGCGACGTAGGCATGTAGATAATACCAGAGGGACTGTGTAGATATGTCTGGGAAGTATCAGAATAAGCAGATGCCTGTGAAGCAGGCAGAACGAAAAAGTGTAAAGTGCATTGTAGATGGAACGCAGCATAAATGAGATGCATCCACGTAAAACGACTGAAGAATATATTGACTTATCTACAACCGGTAACGTTTCAAAACATACGTCTATCAGAACGGCTCAAAGATCAGCGCAAGTCTTTGTATTGAAACAGAGCTAAAAGAAATCAAATATAGTATGGAATATGGAGTACTTCGCAGTTACACTTAAGCTAACACACAGAATACAGCATTGCCGAATGCCGGCCACCAACACAACGACCTACTAAAAGTCCTTAAACAGTAAAAAAGCGCGCACGAAATGTGGTTTGTATGTAAAGACAAGCAAGTCATAACGATGGTTGACAGGCAGAAGTACGAGGGGTTGACCTGAGTTTGAAACAGAATTGTGTATAAATAAAGTTGTATCTAAATTTAATCCCCCAGCACCACAAAACTAGTGTTAGCCTATTCGGTGAAATTCTCCCAGCCCTTGGGTCTCTTCAAGTCTTTGACTTTGAAATATTTACCAGTACATGACCATCCTCTCCAAGTAAAGTCATCGTTAGGGTTACAGACACACTTTTTCTCCTTTCTTGTTTCTTCGTTCACAGGACAGTTATGGAAAGGAACATGGAAATAACCAACGTCTTCGAAAAAATGGACTTTATCTTTTGGTAAGAAAAGAGCAGCGGCAATGGAATGCACAGGAGCGTCACCCCATCTTTCGTAGAAAAACCCACCTGCTTTGTCGAGGTGTTCGAAGTATTTCGTGTAGGCTTCCGACCTCCAAAATTTGAGATTGGCGATCTCGAAGTTGGACCAGAAATGACAACCGTTGTACGAGTCTCCGTTGTCATCGGAGATCCACTCCATCAAATTGTTCTCAGCTACATAAGACGGATTTTGACTGATGAACTTTTTAGTCTCGTCCCATAATGTTGGAATGGTTTCCTTGTACTCGGGCAAAGAGATGGTGAAAGCGTAGTCTTTGTTGTTCTCTTGCATCCACTTGAACACGTCGTAATCAATGTCACAGTAGATCTTGATATCAGGCTCAACTCTCCAGTAGTAGTCATAATCCATCATGAGTTCGTGTCTCCAGAAGAAACCAGATTCATAACGACACATATGTCTGTAGGAGACGGATCCACCGTAGATGACATTCTTCTCCACCATCTTCTCTCTTTCCAAAGCAGCCTTCTCCTGATCAATCCACTCGGGGTAGGACCACTGCTCCTTTGGAATAAGTCCATACTTGGTATCTCCTGAAACAATACTCGAGGTGACAGTCTTAAATTCCTCCGAAAAGTCCTCGTCATTCAAAAACACCCAATCGTAGTGGTATTTGGAATTGAAACGATCCTCCACCTGTCTGATAGACTGCAATAAACTGTGCAAGTCTGAGTTTCTAGCCAATGTTACAAACGTAGCCTTAATCTTTTCATCTTTGCCGTCAACAGCAGGGTGGATCTTTCCACCGGGCCTATGCTGGATAGTCTGAGCAGGCTTCTCTTCTACAGATCCGGCTTTCTGGTTCTCCTTCTGGTTCTCCTTCGTGTCTACCACCTTATTATCATTGTCATTCACGTTTGTCAGAACTCCACTGTACGTGGATCCCCCAGAAAGAATGAACCCACATCCGATCAAGAAAAGTGCAAACACAGCAAACCTTATGATACGGGCATTCGACCTAGATGATGCCATTATCTACTTAACTTTACTCTCTTAGCACGGTTTGCCTTATAGATTAATCTAAGATTTGCTAGCAAGGTAATTACTGGTGAAAATTCGGACCATCGCCTCAAATATAATAAGAAAGGAACACGCACAAAATTGGTGAAGTGTCCTCTCAATATTTTCTAAACGCATTCAGAACCGGCATAAATCGAGGTTGTCGATCGCATAATATCTGGTCGTATATGACATGTTAATCATAAAGTGCTATGATTAAGCAATGCTGTAGACCAGTCTGAGGTCGATAAGAGCCAATATGGGGTAATCTATAAACAGCTACAGTGGCAGATAATGATGAAATATCCTATTATATAGGTATGAATGTACAGAAGTGTATGTAGCCGAAGACCCTAGGTGAAATTCTCCCAACCTTCGGGTTTTTGAAGATTCATCACATCGTAGTACTGCTTTGTACAGCTGTAGCCCCTGAAGGTGAAGTCATCCTGGGGCTTACAGTTGCATTTATGGTCGTAGCGGAACTGTGGGTTGACGGGGCATTGGGTGTAGACACTATGCTTGTAACCGACGTCTTCGAAGTAGTGGATTTTGTCTCTGGACAAGAAGAGGGCGGCTGCGATGGAGTGTATGGGGGCATCACCCCACCTCTCGTAGAAGAAGCCACCTACTTTGTCGAGATGGTCGAAGTACTTTGAGTAGGCCTCAGATCTCCAAAAGTCCAAATCTGCGATTTCGAAGTTGGACCAGAAATGGCACAAGTTGTATGTCTCTCCTTTATCGTTTGAGATCCAATCCATTAAGTTATTCTCAGCCAAATACTGTGGGTTGTTGGAGATGAATTTTTTGGTCTCGTCCCATAAGGTTGGAATTGTGGCAAGGAACTCATGGATGGTGATAGTGAAGCCATAAACCTTGTTGTTGTCCTCCATGTACTTGAACAAGTCGTAGTCAAGATCACAGTGGATTTTGATGTCAGGTTCCACTCTCCAGTACCATTTATACTCATCTAGAAGCGGGTGACGATAGAAGAACCCGGATTCGAAACGGCACATGTGTCTGTAGCTCTCCATGTCTCCGTATATGATATTCTTGGCTTTCATGTCCTCTCTCACATCAGCTGCCTTTTTCTGGTCTATCCACTCAGGATACGACCAATGCTCCCTGGGGATCTGTCCGTATTTTGTGGTACCAGAAACCAAGGCCGTGGTCAAGTCCTTGAACTCTTGTGTAAAAGGTTCGTCGTTCAAGAACACCCAATCGTAGTTGAACTTACGGTTGAATCTATCCTCCACGCTTCTGATGGAGTCGATCAACAGGTACAATTCACTGTTTCTAGCAAGTGTGACAAAGGTGGCTTTCACCCTATCCTTGGATGGGGCCTTGCTCTGAGGCTTCTGTTCAGGCTTCAACAACTTATCCTGCTTAGGACCTTCTCTGTACTCATCCTTACTTTCGTCACTGGACTTGTCGGCGTCTTTGGTCTCCTTCGATTCCTTCGAATCATCTTTGCCTTCGATTTGACCTTCTTCGATCTGGACCTTCCCTTGCTGGTACTCCTTCTCGGGAGACTTGATGGGCTCAGAATCTTCAATATGCTCAGCTGCACTCTTCTTGCCTTCATCCAATCCCAATTCTCCACTCTTCAACTTCGATACATCGAAATCCTTTATTATTTCGTTTGAATTACTGTCCACATAGACTACCAGTGGCTGGATATATGTGGAAAGTGAATATAGGACCAATATAGAGATCACTGCTCCGATTATTTTGAAATTCACCCTCGCCATAGTGGTCTCTGTGTTGATTACAACCTACAATCTCAACAATCTATAGCCTAGGAGTGTGTTTATTTCTACTCTTCGCTAAAGAACACTGTCATGTAGCCAAGCTGGCCGGATGCCTTCTTGATGGAATTGTGTACCTGCATACTTCAAAGATGGCTAATGTTGCATCACTTCGAAGCAAAGCTTCTACAAGGCATTAGTTTGTCAATTCTCGTTATATATAGATGATAGGGGACTATTTAGGACTTGTTTAAGAAGATATTTTGCTTCCACGAGTATTTATAGGTACAGAAAAACATGTCTGAAGAGGAGTAAATTGCCAAGATACTTTTCTGATTTAAGCAGGTACAACTATCATCATTTGCAATCAGGAGGAACAAAGTCACAAGACCTAAGTTAGAGCGAATTTGAAAATAAACAATGCAATATAATACACCATGGAAGGAGAGGACGATGCAAAGTGAAGACGATATGAAGTGAAGAATACAATATTGTACGGTTTAAAATGTGTATAATTATAGAAGTCGTCGATAAAAATGGTCTTGTACAGCGGATTCACGTAGTTTGAGGTCTGCATAGAGCTTGACAAAGTACAGGGACACGGAGCAGCAAAAGGCTTAGCCGTTTAGAACCGAAGCGAAGTGACGGAACTCGTTCATGTCAATTTTCAGCTCGATGGTAACACAGGCACTCATCAAGTCCAGGAACTTGAGATTGACCTTGGTGGAGCCTATGTGGTTTAAATTTTTCATGGTGATGTAGATGCCGTCTTTATCTGTGATAGCCAAGAGCTGGGTTTCGAGGACCTTGAAGGCAGCCAAGCTGAGGCCGACAAGCCTGAGACGGGTGTCCGATACAAGAAGGTTGTCGAATATTTTGAACCAGATCTCCAAGTTCATGAAACTGTCAGTGAACAAGCACCAGAACCAGTTCACCGTAATATACTCTATCTGTATGTTGAGCTTTTGGAAGTGCGCATGTAGATTGGGAAGTAGAAACGGGAAGTAGTGTTCTATCATCACTCTCTGGTCGTTTTTGATATATTTTAGTGAATTGCTGCTGAAGTAGTTTAAATTTGGTTCATAATGCGGAAGGAGCTCTTCTATAAGACCAATGAATATCCAAAACACGTCTTCCTCACTCAAATCATGCTCACTTAAAAGCAAGTTACCCACAATCTTGTTCATGCCTTGACAGTATCCTATAGAAGGCTTGTAGGCCACATACGCATAGAGAATCTTTTTGAGTTTGTAGTAATGTGGGCCAGGCTGTGAATTGATGAAATCATTGAAGTATATGTTGGACGGTAACGTCCGATGCAAATCAAGATCCACTTGATTGATATTGGATTTGATCAAACTATCATCAGTAGAATTTGCGATTTCATACAATTGTTGAAACTCGCCGTTGACTTTAAGATTTTTGGCACCCGAAAGCTCGAGCCAGAAGTCGTGTCGATATTTGGATGGTATACCTGAAAATGTAACTAATTCAACTAAGGTACGATAGTGGTATCGTTCTTTACCCCTATGAGCCATTGTTTTATCTAATTTCAAGAGATTCAAACCTCTTATCCCAAAGATCTCATCCGACTTCATCAATATTTCGTTATCGTGATGCGTCAAACTGTTCGAATAACGATGGTAATGTTTCAACAAGTCGTTCATGAAAACGTCCCAGTTATTTTCCACTTGCATATTGTTAAAGTCATGAATTTTTCCTATTTCCCTTAATTTCTGTATTGTATCTTTCGAATTTCCCGGTGTGGTTGTGCCGTTCGCCTTGAATGATGTTACAGACCTCTCCGGGGTTCTAGTAGTAGTAGCCAGGAACAGCGATGTGGGAAGATCCTCTTTTCCCATCGTTGTGTCTATAGAGTGCTCAAAGTTTTCGTCATTATTGTCATCCGAGCTCTTTTCATTTCCCATAATACTATTCGAGTCATTGAAAAATCCATACTTATCAATACTCAAGACATTGGGTGTGATGAATGTTTCTTTTTTGAAATTTATACTGTCCAATTCAACTGGAACTTTATTATTAGCAGGTATATCCAGAAGCGAATTTTCTGTTGAGTCGCTGACAGATTGCGAAACTGTTCGGGGTGTAGATTGGTTGGAGTTAGGACGGAATGGTTTCTGAGGCGACCAATTTGACTTGGACAAGTCATCAAGAGAGTGGAAAAAACCAGTGAGCCAGCTTTGGTTTTTATGTAGTTCTTGCGAATTTGGCACATGAGACTGGTGAGAAACGTATATGGGCGATTTGGACACCGTGCTTTTCGCTGTGGGTGGCAAACACTTCTCTTCCAGTAACTCTATATTCATTGCATTCTCAATGAGTCCCAGAAGCACCGTCTCCACGTTCGTTTCCACATTCAAGCCACTTAACTTTTTGTCAACTTCAAGTCTTGATAGATTTCCGTATTCATTACATATTTTAAGTAGTTCATTCTCTCGGCGGAACTTTTCCTTCCTCAACAATATAAGCTCCGCTTCCTTCTTGGCAAGGTCATGAGATAGCTGTCTTATCAACGCGACGTGATCTCCATTGAACTTCAAGCTTATCAATTTTTTGATTTGTCTATCAGATGCTTGGTAAAGGTTACCAACGAATGAGGCTGTAGCAGACGACTCCTCTGGCTCTCCGGCGCCAAACAATTTGGATTTACCTTCCGTTTCTGGCTCATCCAAGAATATATTCTTTGATTTCATGAATGCCCATGTATATCGCAGCAATTGTTCTAAAGATGAATATCTCAATTTTAGTGATCTAAAATTGTCGCGCTCAAAAGTCGAGCCTACGACTTTTCTCGCGATTTTTGCTTCTTGTAGCCTACCAAAAATTTGCAACCCATGTACCCTACGTTCAAGCGATCAACGAGTACTACTACAGATACATCACATTGCGTAGGGTCTAAACCTTGGGACTGGTAAGGTTGTTAAAAAAAAATGGTTAAATCTCTTTGTATAGCGTGTCATCTTTATGCAAGGACAATGCTAATCTTCTCTGTATTGTTAAAATTGACAGATGTACTATCCGCGAGGATAGTACGAACTAATGGAAAAAAAATATCTATATAAATATACCTGCATTTTCCATTTCGAAGACTTTGCTGTTAAAGATCCTGAGCATACTGGAAAGAAATACAATCGCATCGTACGATGAGAATGTAATGTTCGAGGTGGTACACTTTACAGTATCATTTTCATATCTGCACTTTCCACTTTCCGGCTATTGGGTGTTCAGGGGGCTCTCGTTCTTAATTTGTCTCTCAAAAGATAAGTCGTAGGCCTAACACGAATGAAAATCTAATTTTTTTGGGAGAGCTGTTGATATATTGTAGCATGTAGCTCGGGTACCAGTCAAACACTCTGTGGCCAGACAGTCTTCACTGAGCAAAGTGACCATGTAGAAGAGTATTTTCCGTGTTGGTATATTTGAAGATAATCGAGGACGGCATATAAATCCACATTAATGGAGCCTTTTTGATGGCAATTTGTAGACTATTATAACTAGAGACACTCTTTATTATTATAATTGTACTTGACAGCATTTGAATGGCCCAAACTTGAGACCTAATCATTATAGAACATAAGACGAATATTTAGATTAACAGCTATAGATACATATTGTTGATTTAGAATAAATTATAGTTGTCAAGAGAATGCCAATTATTAGAATCAGATCCAAAGATGGAACATTTAGAGTGAATGTGAATGAGAACGACGATTTTTTGGTTCTTTACGAAGAGATTCTGAAGAACATCAAGACAGGACACCCAGAATCTATACATTTGAGTAACAACCCCGCAGAAAAGGGGTCGCCTGCTAGCACATGGTGTGGTAGATCTATCAATGAATTGGGCTTAAAGAATGGGGATATGCTAATAGCAACATTTGAGCCCAAAGAGCAGGGAACGGTTACCGTCAATGAGATATCAGATGTCAAGAAAACGTCCCATGGACCGTTGCAATTAAAACAATTGCCTATCGACGATATCTTGGACAAGGAGGATGGGTTGATCAAGCGCCCAAAGTCGGGAATGTGTCGTCACAGCGATAAAGGAATGTGTGAATACTGCTCGCCTTTACCCCCATGGGATAAAGATTACATGAAGGAGAAAGCGTACAAGCACTTGTCGTTTCAAGCACACCTTAAAGAATTGAATGAGCAAAAGAATAACAAAAACAACGCTACATCTTACATGCATCCGCTCGAGGTTCCCAACTACAATATAGACTTGAACTGTAGAAATGGACATTTGCCATATCCTAGAGGGATATGCTCAAAATGCCAACCTCCAGTTATAACACTTCAGCAACAGAAGTTCAGAATGGTTGACCATGTTGAATTTGCAGATTTCAATCTTTTAAATAAGTTTATTGACGCGTGGAGACAAACTGGAGTACAGAGGTTTGGAATAATGTACGGAAGATATGAAAAGCATAGTGAGGTACCTTTAGGTGTCAAGGCAGTCGTGGAGGTAGTATACGAGCCTCCACAAGCAGGTGAAGCAGACGGTATCACATTGCTTCCCTGGGAAGATGAAGCCAAGGTGAATGAGGTTGCGGAATCACTAGGCCTTTCAGTTTTGGGAATGGTGTTTACCGACTTGACAGACTCCGGTGCTAATAACGGAACTGTATTGTGCAAGAGACATAAGGATAGCTACTTCTTATCGTGCTCAGAAGTTATCAAGGCCGCTAAAGAACAAATTGCACATCCGAATATTACCAAATATGCGGACAAAGGCATATTCTCATCTAAATACGTCACTTGTGTTATCAGTGGTGGCACAGACGGCCAAATAGAACCACGTTCCTATCAGGTATCTGTCGACGCTGAAGCGTTGGTCCAGGCTGACATCATCATCCCTTCTACACAGCCATCAATGCTCTACATCAACAACAGCGATGATAAGCGCTACGTCCCGGACGTTTTTTACCTGAAAGTAAATGAGTACGGCCTCGAGGTTAAAACCAATGCCAAACCAGCTTTCCCTGTCGAGTTTTTGCTCGTCACTCTCCTGGATTCCTTTCCTGTGGACGCCAACCCATTATTCGCCAGCAACTTCCCTATCGAAAACCGTGACTTCATGGGTGAACTACAGAACCTAGCTGCAACTCACCAATTTGTCAACTCTGGGCTGCAAAATGCACTCGCACAATTGTGCGACTTCCATTTTCTCGTCTATCTAAAGAAGACGAATATTTTAGGTGATCACGAGTTTTCCTTACTATTGAACTGTGTGAAGAACCGTTCAGATCACGAATACTTGCAGTTGCTTGAGAGCCCAGGCTGGATGACTTTCATCACCATCTTAGAACAGAGTAACTAGCATTGCTTATCGATCGCAACCGAAAATTCTGGAACCTTCGATATACCCGTTACCCGCAACCCACACCCATCTCTTGAGGTTAACGTCAATGTGACACAAAAAAAATTTCTTGCCGCCAGCACATTTCACTAGATCCATTAATATATATATATTTCTTCTCAGGTGTTGTAATTAATAATATAGGATCTAATTTAGACTAGAGAATACAAGATGTCTACACCATTCGGAGTTGATTTGGGTAACAATAATACCGTAATTGCATGTGCCAGAAATAGAGGTATTGACATTGTTGTAAATGAGGTGTCAAACCGTTCCACACCTTCCCTTGTTGGATTTGGATTGAAGAACAGATTCATCGGAGAGACAGGAAAGAACCAGCAAACATCTAACTTGAAGAACTCAGTTGATAACTTGAAGAGAATTTTGGGATTGAACTACAATGATCCAGATTTTGAGATTGAAAAGAAGTATTTCACTGCCCCATTGGTTGAAACCAAAGATGGCGGTATTGCAGCCAAGGTGAGATTCATGGGAGAGCAACAAGAGTTCACTTCCACGCAATTGTCAGCCATGTACATCAACAAGATCAAGGACATTGCTTTGAAGGAGACCAAGGGTAATATTGTCGACATTTGTCTTTCTGTGCCTGTATGGTACACCGAGAAGCAACGTCGTGCTGCTGCAGACGCCTGTAAGATTGCTGGATTGAACCCAGTCAGAATCGTTAATGAAGTCACCGCTGCAGCTGTCGGATACGGTGTATTCAAGGCTAATGACTTGCCAGAGGATGAGCCAAAGAAGGTCGCATTTATTGATATTGGCCACTCTTCCTACCAAGTTTCTATCGCAGCCGTCAAGAAGGGTGAATTAAAAGTTTTGGGATCTGCCTACGACAAGCATTTTGGTGGAAGAAACTTTGATTACGCTATTGCTGAGCACTTTGCTGAGGAGTTCAAGGATAAATACAAGATCGATGTTAGAGAGAATCCAAAGGCTTACTACAGAGTTTTAACTGCAGCAGAGAAATTGAAGAAGGTCTTGTCCGCCAACTCTAAAGCTCCTTTCAATATAGAATCAGTCATGAACGATGTCGATGTTTCTTCTTCATTGACCCGTGAGATTTTGGAGGAGTTTGTTCAGCCATTATTAGATAGAGTCCACGTTCCTATTGAGGTTGCTTTGAAGGATGCTGGATTGACTGCTGATGACATCGACTCCATTGAAGTAATTGGTGGATGTACCAGAGTTCCTTCTTTGAAGAACAAGTTGTCCGAGATCTTCGGCAAGCAATTGTCTTTCACCTTGAATCAAGATGAGGCTATTGCAAGAGGTAACGCCTTCATTTGCGCAATGCACTCTCCAACTTTGAGAGTCAGACCATTCAAGTTTGAGGACTTCAACCCATACTCAGTCTCTTACTTCTGGGACAAGCAAGAAGAAGACGATGATCACTTGGAAGTGTTCCCAAGAGGTGGCCTTTTCCCATCTACCAAGATTATCACCTTGTATAGAAGTGGAGATTTCGAGGTAGAGGCCAGATACACTAACAGAGAGGAGTTGCCTGTTGGAACTGAACCTGTTGTCGCCAAGTGGCAAATAAAGGGTGTTGTTCCATCTGAGGGTGAACAATTCATTGCCACCAAGTTGAAATTGAGAAACGACCCATCTGGTTTCTACACTATCGAGTCTGCACATACTGTAGAGGAGAAGATCGTCAAGGAGTTGGTTGAAAAGGAAGAATCTGCAAAGGAGGATGAAGAAGAGGAGAAAGAGCCAGAGTACCGCGAGGTCAAGAAGTTGGTCAAGAAGGCTGATTTGGAAATCTTTGCTATTACTGCCTCCTTGCCTGACGAGGCCAGACAAGCCTTTATCGAGAAGGAAAACACCTTCGTCATGGAGGACAAATTAGTCGCCGACACCGAAGACAGAAAGAATGCCTTGGAGGAATACATATACGAGTTGAGAGGTAAGTTGGAAGAGCAGTACAAGGACTTTGCCTCCGACGAGGAGAAGGCCAAGTTGTCAGACTTGTTGTTGAAGGCCGAGGACTGGTTGTACGAAGATGGCTACGACTCCACCAAGGCCAAGTACATCGCCAAGTACGAAGAATTGGCTTCCATCGGTAACATCATCAGAGGCCGTTACTTGGCCAAGGAAGAGGAAAAGAAACAGGCGTTGAGACAAAAGCAAGAGGAAGCACAGGCTGCTGCTATGGCCGAGAAGTTGGCTGCTGCTAGAAACGCATCCAAGGATGATAAACCTGCCAACGATGAGAAAAAGAATGAACAACAAGAGGATGGTGACATTGAGATGGGAATCTAGATATGAATGTATATATACCATTAGTATTTAAGAATAATATATTTACACTGTTTAAAAATTGAGATCTCTTATAAACCGTTACCCCTGTGGCTCTCATTACACAAACCCCGAGACTGTTTGTAAGGTCGGTTACAATTATTTTTTTTTCCCTCTCTTCTCTATGATTAAGCATTGGCTGTATTAGTATTGCAACTAGTAGCATTATTTGTATTATATTGACGATAAGAGTGTATTATTTGAGAGTAGAAACTAAAGAGAGCGATCATCTGTTCAATTTTGCATTATACTATTCAAGTTGTCAAGTTAAACGACCTAATATATTAGCATTTAAACATAGGATCTAATTACAGTACTTAATTTAATGGTAAATTCCTCCAATACCCATAAATCCAATTTGTCGATAGCTATTCAGCAAGCTGAAAACGAGAATGAAACTACAAGCACACCAAACTTTCTTCCGTTGTTGTTGGACAAGGGGTCGTCATCTGCGTCGCAGTCAGCTCGGAAGCTGAAACCAGAGTGTGCTCCTATTACCACGACGTTTGACTTCGCCGAGGGGTCTTCAGATATGCCAGACGCGGTTGTCGATCTCTCACAGAACTTTAACTCGGATGAGGATGGAGATGACGACGACGACGATGGGGAGAATGGCCCGACGCATCCAGAGAACGAGGAGGATTTGAAGGATTATGTCCCTGGGGGCTATCACCCGTGCTATATAGGGGAGACTTACAAGTCCAACAAGTATACGCTTGTTCGGAAACTCGGATGGGGTCATTTTTCAACTGTATGGTTGGCGAAGGATAATGATAAAAATTCTCATGTTGCCATGAAAATAGTGAGGAGTGCTAAGCATTACACGGAAACCGCCATCGATGAAATAAAGCTCTTGGACAAAGTGACCAATTCCGAAATAAACCACCCCGGTCACGAGCATGTCATTCAGTTACTTGATACGTTTACTCACAGGGGACCAAACGGTGTACATGTGGTTATGGTCTTTGAGGTTTTAGGAGAAAATCTTTTAGGGCTCATTCGCCGTTACAAGCATCGTGGTATTCCAGTTGTATTTGTAAAGCAGGTTGCCAAACAACTACTTTCTTCGTTAGACTTTCTACACCGTAAATGTGGTGTAATTCACACGGACCTAAAACCTGAGAACGTCTTGATAGAAATAGGAGACGTAGAACAAATAGTGAGGATGGTGGAAGAAGAGGAGAACAAGGTTCGTTTACAGAAAAAGCTACAGAGAACAAGAAGTAGACAAGCATCTGGTACTGGAGCATCAGGTTCCGGGGCATCAGGTTCTGGAGCATCGGGTACTGGAGCAGCGAGTACTGGAATCCCAAGCTCTACCATGCCTAACACTCCACAGCAACAGAGAGTGCTCAGTGGTGACTATGGTAGTACAAAGATGTTCAATGGATCACCATCTTTAGGCAGGAATGGTAGAAGATCTAGGCGGCAGACTTTGATCACTGGTAGTCAACCACTTCCCTCCCCGCTAAGAACATTCAATAAGTCATTTACAAATGTGTACGGGTTATCGACAACGACCGCCAATACACCTATCAAATCATCATTAGCTAGCTCCAATGACGTATCTGGAGCAGAGAACACTGCGTCCTCAGTCATCACAGAAAAGGAGACTTTGAACAGCTCACTCTCATCTATGTCCATCTCGACAAATGAGACTCACGTTCCTAAACAAAGTCATTTCGACAGAATAAACGATTCAAAGGATGAACACGAAGTAGAACACGGTGTGATAAACGAGGATGAACTAATTTCAGTCAAGATTGCTGATTTAGGGAATGCCTGCTGGACACATCACCACTTTACCGAAGGAATTCAAACAAGGCAGTACCGTTCACCTGAAGTTCTTTTAGGCTACCATTGGGGATGTTCCGCCGATATGTGGTCCTTCGCTTGTTTGATTTTTGAATTGCTTACTGGTGACTATTTATTTGACCCTCGTGAGGGTAAATCCTACACCAAGGATGATGACCATATTGCTCAAATCATAGAATTGGTTGGAGCGTTTCCCCGTAGCATGCTCAAAGAAGGATACTACGCCAGAGACTTTTTCAACTCCAGGGGAGATTTGCATAGAATTCTGAAATTGAAACCCTGGGGGCTTAAGGATGTCCTTGTAGAGAAATACAAGTTCGCGGTCTCCGACGCAGTCGAAATATCCGAATTTCTTCTTCCCATGCTTACCATATCGCCAGAGAAAAGAGCCGACGCCGGCGGAATGGTCAACCATCCCTGGCTTAGCGATGCTCTTGGTTTAGAGAATGTGGTGCTCGAAAGACCTGTGGGTGGCTCTGGAGAGGACATTTCTGGTTGGACTAGAGAAATTTCCAACCAAACTCAAAACAGCAAATTTGTACATTACCACAATTGCTAACTTTAATGACCACGATGATATGAGGATTAAGGAAAAAAAACTGTTTACTTATACTACCAGCTTTGCACATTATACTTGCATTAATCTTCTACCTTTTATTCCTACTACCAAGTAGTTTCTCATGCTCAATCTAGTTGAAGAATGTTCACATTTTTATGCCATTTTCATGTCAGCTCAACTATTTAACGATCCCATATCAATCATGATTCAAAACGTACCCGTGCTCTTCATATATATTTCATTGCCGTGAGTATTCATATAAAAAGATAATCCATTTGCATATATTTAGTGTAAGTTAAATATTCGAGATTCCAAAATTAACCAACTATTAAATTCGGGATTCAAAATTCAAGTATTTACACCTACTTACAACGATTGAGGCTGGGATAAGATGTTACAAATCGAAAAAAATAATCTTTTGATTCAAAAGACACTTACTGAAAGAGTGTTTCCTTCTGATGATTCGTCACCGAAGTCGTTGGATAGAATTGTGAGTGACTTTGACTTCACCACTTACCATTTATCAACGGACGCTGATAGCAAAGATTTGATATTAGTTTCGTTATATATGAAGGTATGGGGCGACTTAACACAATACGGAGTTGTCGAGTACTTGAACAAGAAGTACGAGAAGTTCTTGGGCCCTTTGACTATCTTGACGGGAAGCCAGATCGAAAGTGGATATAACTACTCTGTGGTGGTGAACCTTCAGGAATTGGCAAGTAAGGATGACGAATACAAGAACGAGCTCATCCACGAGCTTTCTCACTTGAAGAGACACTCGATAGCTGCTCCATTGGAACAGGCTTTCCAGAGATACGATGAATTAACACAGACTTATGCCAACAGCAATACGTACTCTGAGGAGATCCAGAGTGAATTACAGAATGAGAAAGTGTTCGTAATAAGATATCGTGGAGAAGATGAATGCATCTATATCAAGCCATCGTTTGACAGAGTTACCATTATATTTTCCACTGTCTTCCAGGATGAGACAGACAAGATATTTGGTAAGGTTTTCTTGCAGGAGTTCGTTGATGCCCGTAAAAGATCGGTGCAGACAGCACCACAAGTGTTGTTCAGTCACAAGGAGCCACCATTGGATATCCAACACGTTGTTAAAGGATCTCACAACGATGAGAGTAAGGGGTTTGTGACTTTTGTTTTGTTCCCTAGACATTTGGTGAAGGGTGACCGTAGAGAAAATTGTATATCACATATTCAATTCTTCAGGACATACTTCCACTACCACATAAAATGCTCGAAGGCTTACATGCATTCAAGAATGAGATTCAGAGTTAGAGAGTTCTTGAAAATTTTGAATAGAGCCAAGCCTGAGAATGTGGACTCTGACGGCAAAGCAATAGAGAACAGAAAGACAGCCAGTGGAAGAAGATTCGAGTCTGCTGCAAGGGGTTAGTCAAGCTATTTGAGTTCTACGCTTCAATCGCCAAAAAGTACAAATAAGTACCTATGTATGTTGTTTATTAAAAACTACAATATTTACAGAATTGAGATCAACGTAGGAAAGAAGACTATGCACCTGAGAATGATTTCATCATTCTTTCGGTTTCTTCACACCATATTTCGATCTTGATGTTGATCTATTGGCTACTCCAGCCAAGTCGTAAGCTCCTCTAACCAATCTATATTTCACACCAGGCAAATCTTGCACTCTACCACCTCTCACCAATACGACATGATGCTCTTGCAAGTTGTGTCCCTCTCCAGGAATCAAACAAGACACAACATTACCGTTAGTCAATCTAACACGGCAACACTTTCTTTGAGCAGAATTAGGCTTCTTAGGTTTCACGATCATAACCCTCAACACAACTCCTTTCTTGAATGGGTTATTGCCCAAATGTGGTGCCTTGGAGACATACGGTTTCACGGGCTTGACATGTCTTCCACTTTTGATCTGGTTCAAAGTAGCGTACCTTTTTTGAGTGTTCGTCATACTTTGCATTTGTGTAGCCAAACTACCACCAAAAGGCAGCGCCGAAAATTGGCCAGCACTAAAACTCGGCCTCAATATCGGCGTCCTTGCAATATTTGCCTTAACTGCCGACAAAACTGTCCTGAACATGCTTGACTTCAATAAACTATATCCTAAACCTTGTAGAAGTGAAAAATAATATCATAAATGTCGCAGACATTTTCAGATGTCGGATAATGTCGCGACAATTTTCAACGTCCAATTAAAAGATTAACTTTAAGATCGAGGTGAACCATCATCATCATATTGACTATTGCCCCGAATCACGATGTTTAGAGCAGCAATTGCCAGAAATTTGAGAGTACCTTTGTCATCCTACAAGCTTGCACCCATCAGAATTGCAAACCGTGTGCCCCAGCCTATCCGGTTTTACGCAGGTGTTCCTTCATTGACCAGAGACCTAGCAAAGGAGAGAATAATAGAGTTATTAGAGGGCTTCGACAAGGTGGACACTTCGAAAGGTATCACAGAAGAATCTGGGTTCATTCTGGATTTGGGACTCGACTCTCTTGACGTTATGGAGATCGTGATGGAGGTGGAGCATGAGTTCAACATACAAATTCCAGACCATGAGGCAGACTCGTTGAAGACTGTTGGCCAAACCATCGACTACATATTGGCACAGGATGACGCTGTTTAAGCGAGGGTCGTGCTTTGTTGTTCACGAATCATAAGTCGAGAGTCTACGATTCTTCACGTTCGTTTAACCAATGCATCAAGTCAACTAGTATGTACTAGTTATTTCCGTATATAAACTCATAATTTCGCTTATTATAATGAAATTCCTTATTTATTAACCTTGATCCTTAGGATGAGTGCCGCGTAGTACACTTCTTGCACTTTACAAAGTTGATGCTGTACAGCGTAGCGCATTGCTTGCAAATATCATCCCTAAAGTACAACGGCGGAACATGCTGACATTTTTCCGAGCTAGACCATTGTTCACAGTAGTCCAGCCTCAAACTCCTCTTGTGACTCCGTGACAAAAGCCAAATGTGCACAGTTTAGGTATAGGCCGCCACCCTTTAGAAGATACACAGTATATATTGCGTAAAATTGACATGTATCTCATCATGGGTGAAAGTCAAATTGATGCGCAAAATCAATAACTAAATCTTGTACCTCATATTCAGCTTAACGTTCTCTACATCGATGGTATCAATCAAAGAGAACCATACAAATAAAGAGTACTATCTAGCAAGAACAATGATATAAGATTCTAGATCACATCCAAACATAACCTACAAACGACTACCCGAGTGATCACATACTACGCCAAGATCTATAGACCGTACACTTATCCCAAAGTAATCATGGCTATTGACTATGTTGTACTGAGCCTAGGATCCACTTGCCCGTTGCTATCAGACTCTTTCGCAGCCTCTTCGGCGAAATGCATCACGTGTTTAAACACGTGTCAAATCGAGCCAATGAAAATCCTACAATATACTATCGAATTTTTAGAAATATCGAATTTTTATCTAGAGTAAAGACAAACATCGTTAAAAATGGTTAATGTATGTACTATTAGTAACTTCTACATGGATGACAAGTAGCATAAGATTTTTTTGACCTTGTTTTCCTTTTCCCGAGATGATAGAGCTAAATTTGAATTGTTAAATACTAACTAGATGTAGTACGTTAAAGGACCAGCATACAAGACTCTCAAGAGCGTGTTAGGATTGAATGCCCCAGTTGTCAAGAGCTACATTCCAAACCTCGTTTTCTGGGGAGGATCAGCTGCTGGAGCTGTTGCTACTTTCACAGAGGGTATTCCATTGTTCAAGGATACCTTCTACACAAAAATACCATACTTTGGTCAACACTGGGTGTACAATCCTGATCCAGAAGATATTCCTCTTTAAGCATACAATATTATACATAAAGCTCTTTTGAATACACGAGTTAGTCTATTTCCTGTTTATTGTAATGTTCGTATCTATTAAAGTATGCAATGTGTCACGGCAAATATTGCAACATGTCTTTCGTTTCTCTCTTCAAGAACTCATGGGATATCAAGTATTCTATGGCGGTTTTGATATCAGGTACGGTGACAGGGCCTCTTCTCTCTAAGGTTTTCAAGGCATCAACGATTAATTGTTTCACATTCATAGAACGTTGTTGTTTCATTATTTTCACAAGAATGGTCTGAATTTCGGTTGACCTGTCTCTCAAAATAGTAGTAGTGTTGACATCAGAAGGGTTTACGTAGTCTTTTTCCTTAGCCAAAGGTACTTTGATTTTATAGGATTTGTCAGAGAAATTTGTGTTGTAAGAATAGTTCTGGTCATCCTTAATCAAAATTTGGGACTTGCATAACGAGCTCAAGATTCTTTTGAGCAATGCTTCATCAAAGCCCGTTAATGAAGTCAATTTGTCGAAAGAGTATGATTCATTCTCATTAAACAAAAGAAGAACCGTTGCTTGAAGTAAGTTAAGACTCAATTCTTTATCTCCATTGGGAAAGTGCGCAACAATTGACAACTGGTGCAAGGAGTAATAATTCCAATCTAACTTTTGGTCTCTATGTTTCTCTATCAGATTATTGTAAAAAGAAGTAAACTCGCCTAATATATCGCCTAGTTGTGGTGGCAAAACAATATCTTTTTCTATCCTCGGAATCTCTGGCCAATGTTTCTTCTCAAGAATCAAAGCGCTAAACGATAAGGAGTCAGCTTTCAGATTCGCCATATCAAAATAGAGATCTTTTGAAGTTTTCAAATCTTTGAACATTATTTTCAAGCTTATAGTCTCATCTGTTTCTCCCATAATGTCTATCATAGAATCAGCCAACTTCTTTTCCTGGGTAATGTTCGATGATCTGTTTAATAAAAGACGTCTAGACAAATCCTTTTTGAATAAGTTAAGACAATCGCTTTTGTTGTGTATTGCCTTGAATACCGTTGAAAATTGATTTTGAAAGTCAATGAAAGAAGGTGACTTTGTTCCCAGCTTTTTTGCGGCACTTTTCAAGTAAGAATCGCAGTACTTGCATAACTTACTTATTAAAAATGCATTAGTTGACTTTTGGTTGCAAACTTTTTCAAACCGGCTCCTCAATTCGAATTCGAATCTTTCATTGTTCTTAAATTTTGCCGACGCTATGTCTCGGAAGGTATTGAACAATTGACATATTTCAGGTATCATAGGTTTTGAGTCAGATTTTAATGACTCGATTTTCAGCGCCATCACATCGAATATGTAAACTCCCCACTGATGAATAAATATTGGAATGGAATCGTAATTATACTCCTCCATAGACAGCTCACAAAAGTCAAACATGTATTCGAGTTGAGCTTGATTCTCATCCGCTAACAAATGAGGAAGGGTGGCTTTCAACACTTCCTGCAAGTTTTGAAATATCAAACAAAACTTCAACTTGAGAAGTAATTCTTTGAGGAACGGCTGCGGGTATTTGCAATTTTTGAAAGTCGTTATTTCATTCGACATTTTAGCGAGACAAATATTCACATACTTGTCGGGTGTTCGAAGCCATTTACCCTTCAAAATATTATAGTGGCTGATAATCAGGTCCATGAACTTTGTTTGCAATCTCAACAAATCGTTGCGGTTTAGTTCAAGGAGCAACTTGGAGATCTTGTTTACTAGTTGAGTTTCTTCCGGATCTTCAAATTCACGCACCTTGTTCAAAAGCTGTCTATGTTTCACGTAAATCTTATCATTCTTCATTAAAATTTCCTCAATAAATATGTTCCAACCCATGCTGGAAATCATCTGTCGTTTCGCATGATGTAACAAATAGGTCCTATCAAGATAGAGAAATAATTTGCTGAGCAAATTCAACTTCCGTCCCCACATCTCATAAATTTCCACAAAATCACGCATAGAATCCTCCAACTTACTCACTTCAACTGCCGCTTCGATGCTTTTCTTCACTTCAGATTCGAAGTATTTATTTATTTTGCCCTTAATGTTATCAGCTAATTTAGACTGTTCAGAGTGTTTATATCGGCATAACGACTCTGCGCATCTATAATATGCATCGTAACTGTACTCTAGCTTGCCATCATGTAGCACCAAGTCTATCAACCGATCTAATTTTGCTCTTGTTTCGTGAAGATATTGCTCCATCACCTCCTCATCTACTATGATTCTACTGGTCTTGATACGCTTGAATCTTTCCAACCTGGGACTTGGCTCTGAATCAGGAAAAGAATGAGACAAATGTGAAGATATTATAGACTCATTAACTGTCTCAGATCCAAAATCTAGAGCCGCTGGTATTATAGGATCCGTCATACTTTGACAGTCTTTCTTAAGAATTAGGAAGATAATCAAATTTCTATTTATCGCGATTTCAAGAAAAAGAATCTTTATTCTTCAACCTTGAAGAGAGCAAGAACAAGAATGAGTGAAGAGGCTCTTGATATAAAAGACCCCAAGCAGTTGACTAATAAGTACAAGAAGAACGGGTCGTTCGACAGAATGAGAAAAGAGCTTTTAGAGAATTTCAAAACGTCAGATACCCATGCTAATTTACTACTCAAACTAAAGGTCCTAACAGAAAACAAAATCAAACAAGACCCTTCCATTTTGTTGAAAAATAAGGGTAAGATGGGAGCACTTATACAAGGAGAGATTATCAACCAGCATGCGCAAAACAAGAGTGATTCGACTATTCTAGGGATTGTGGATAAGGACATCCAGGATAAATTGATCGATTCCCCAGAGTTTCACAAAAGTTTGAAAATGGAACTTAAAGATGTCAAGCGAAGGTTACAGGGAATCAGCGACGAAGATTATGAGGAGATGCTAAAGAAAGAGCTGGAAAAGGAGATGGAGCAGCAGAGAGAGTTGGAAGAACAGAAAAAGAGTATGGGGTTCGAGAAGGATTACAAGAACAACCTCACTGTAAAACAATTACACTCTTCACATAAGATTACGAAAGTCCCTCGAATAAATTTAGCATCTAGCAGACAAAGTTACAGAGACAGCGCATCATCAAACACAGAAAACAGTAAACAAACAAAAGACAAGGCATTTTTGATGTATTAATTAAAGTAGCATACAATTCGTATTTAATCATCTAAGAAAGTTTTTTTGATCGAAATCCCTTCCAAATAGGCACTCGTTACATCGTGAGCAGATTACTCATCTGCCTCGAAAATCTCATTGGCTATGAGCATAAGCTCCTCGACCACCTTACTCTTATAGCTTAGATCCTGCGGGTTCATGGAATTATCATTCAATATGGCAGGTCCCCATATAATTGAAAGACTTTTTGGTGTCATTCTGTTCACGTTTTGGTTAGCAGCCACTTTGTTGAGATGAAATATAAGAGCTCTCAAAGTGAAATAAGCTCCATCAGGGAGATTGTATACTAGATGGTGTAACTTTTTAGCAATAAATGTTTCATCCAAGGATTTGACTGTTTCTATGAAAGACTGATAGTAGTCGTTTGTGAGTAACGGTTCTGGAAGACAAGAGAGATAATGCTTTAGTAACGATGCGACACAATATATGTCTGCATCAAGCACATTGTCAGGATCTATGTTGCTTCCGATCAATAAGTAGTTGGTGAACTTTTCATCAATAGCTTCTCTCAAGCCATCAATTGAAGTCTTGTTACCGCTTGTTCGGTAAATTCCTTCGATATCGAGACCGTAGGTTTCCACCACTTCAATACATTTCTTCACAACCAAAGGAACATTATCAATTCCTGCGTACTGTATCACATCTTCGATAGGAACACCGAAGGTGGGTTGCAAATGCTTCTTTATTTGTGCGTCCAAGCTCTTGGGGCCCTTCAATTCCAGGTTCCCGAAGGAGTTTGATGGATCTAATGAGCCATAATTAGGGTTGTTTTGAGGGTAACTTGATTCGTTTGATGACAGAGTGCTGGGAATAATTGGTGACTTCGCGCCCTTTGACTGGTTAGTGGAGGCAGTAGCTTGAGACGAGCCAAAATTTTGGCTAGATCCATAGTTTTGACTGGAGCCAAAATCACTCGGACTGCTTGTGACAAATCCAGAACTGTTGTTAATGGTATTTGTATTAGTACTTGACGTTTTGGCATTGTTAGATAAGAATGGTTTATTCACTTTTTGTGTCTTTGCCAAACTTGGGTGAATAGTATACTCAACAGGCATCATATTCCTATTCGATGACGACTTACTGTATCGTAACAAATAGTTGTACAAGTCTTTCTCATTATCTACTGAGCTCGCAAGCGCTTTCATGGATTGTTTAGATTCTTGCAATGGACTTATCAAAACACCAGAATTCATTATCAATGTCTCATTCCATGTGGCGTACTTCTGTAATTGCACATTCATAGCTATATCCATCTCTAAAATCAAGTTTTTCAACTTTTTCGAGTTATTGGGTCTATGTATCATCGTAATTTCGTCTTTTAATTTCTTTGACGTGTTCACTTTGGTCTTGAATTCTTGGTCCGCCAGATCGACTTTCCTTTGCAAGTCTTCCTCTTGCTGCTCCAAACTCTTGTTTTTCAAGGAAAATGATTTTTTATTCGAATCTGAACTCCTGAGCTTTTCCAAATCCTCACACAAGTGAAAGTACTTCTGTTTAGCCTTTTCTGCTGCAGCGATAGCATCCACACACTCCTTTTCTTTACGCTTACCCTCGTCTTTGATCATCTTCCTCGACCTCGTTACCGTCCCCACCAAAGACATCAATTCGTCGTACATCACATTCAACGCTTTGATATAAGAGCCACCCACATTGTGTAGTTTCTCGTCAAACTCAATAATCTTGTCCAATCTATCGCTAAAAGAATCGCTCTTGATCTTGGTCGACGTTTTCATAGACACACGCAGATTCGAAGCAAACTTCTTCATTTGAGTGTAGTGCTCATCCTCTATCAATGCCTTTTTCTTAATATATTTGGCAAATTCTTCTCCCGTCGTAATACTCTGCTTCAACCGCGTCAACAAAACATCCAAACTAGAATCGCTATTGAGGAACTCTAGGATATTATCCTGTTCCAACAATTTCTGTGATCCACTCTCAATACTCATACTTAACGTAAAGCTTGAATAAAATATAAAAAACTTGAATCAACTGTCAAACTAAGGTATATATTCTTAGACTTTGGATCTTGAATATGTAAAAATGACCATTTCGTCTGCCGCGCATTCGCCTAAAAAAAGGTTCCATACAAATATGCTACAAAATGGATGCCAACACAATCTCTGAGCGAAATACGAATGTCGCAAAGACACAGCAAAGACGTAGTGTAGACATAACATCAAATAACATCAATATATCGAAGTCATGAAGAATAAAGGATTCAATTTAACGTAGTATGTAAAAAGATGCAAATCTATAAACTGGATATGTAGTATATAGAGTAGAGAAAGCTATTTATGTAAAAGCAGCGGAAATGGGCCTCTTCTCGTCCTCAGGCATACCGAAGGCATTGACACCTTGCTCGATATTGGCGACTGAAAACTCCAAGTCGTCTGTGGTTATCATATCCCAGAACTTGTAGATCATCATGATGGTGAAGACATTGCACAATGAACCGAAGAAAAGACCGTCTATGTAGTGCGAGGCATGATGGCAGATGCTCTGACCCCAGACATATGAGAGTAGCTGGCCGGCGACGAAGAAGAAGACGCCGAGAACGATTGCTCCGAGGGGCCAGTAGGAATCAAGAGCGAAAATGACCAAGATTACCTGACTGACGACATAGACGAACAAGATGATTGTGTTTATCACGTAGGTCACGACGAAGAGCGGCGTGGTGTTTTGGTTGTCCAACACACTTCCCCAGCCGTTGAAAGTGGCAAGCGACACAATAAAGTTGATCACAAACCAACCGATGCAAATCGCTTTCAACGACCACAACGACCTTCTTGACCCATCTTCCCAGAACTGGAAGCACAAGATCCCGTTATATAGTATACAAATGCACACAGCACTACTCATTCCAATCTGAACGGCCACGAAATATGCATATGACAGACTTGATGGAGGACTGACTCCACAATCAACAATCACTGAACTTACTATTAATCCGATCACCAAATAGAAGAAAAAAAGCATTTCTGCCCGTCCTATCGCTGTGTACTTACTTCTCACATTGAATATGATGATGAGCAAGATTACAAGTCCTCCGAAATGAACAAACGCTGTTCCCACCTGGAATATCATTGTATTGGCAACTTCCACTGATCTAGCATAGCAGTCAGGAAGGATTCCTTTGGTGAAGGCAGACGTCCCGTTCGTAGATCCCAACACCGAACAAAGCGGGAGTGCCGTTTTAGCACATATATGCCCAAAATCACCGAAGCTATCACCCATTAGTGTATTTCTTTAACTTCTTAGATTTTTTTTTTGTTGTTCTAAAATTAAATTTCAGTTTAGTATTTATTACAATTCTCGATCTGGCAAGTTAGTAAAAAGTTTTCGTATCAATAAATCATCAACAGTATATACAGAATAAGTTTAACTACACAAACCATTAGGCTCTAGACATATGTACACATCAGTCCACGCACTCTGTAGGAGCCATCCGGGGCTCTGTGGGTGGTGCGACTCAACAGTAAGGGGGCGGAGGCATTTCCATGAACGACTGAGGTTCGTGGTGAACCTGAAATGGCAGGCCAGCCTTGAACATGCCTTCCTTGAGACCTCGAGCGATCTTGAGAATCTCAGCAGCGTTTTCGTGGATGACACGGTTCTTGTCCAAAGAGTCAGTAGCGACCAGGCCGTTCTTCTTCTTCTTCTCGCCCTCACTTTCCGGCTTTGCAACCTGTGCAGCAGAATTGGAAGATGCCGAATTCAACTTGTTGACGTCCATGTAGTTCAAGGACTTGCGGTCTCTGTCTGCGGTCGACTTTTCATCATCTGGGCTCAAGCTCTTCATCTTCTTTTCGCTTTCACGGCGAATAGGGGACATAGAAAATTGCTGGCTATTCGACAAGAACGAGTAGTTGCTTCCAAGCCCAACACTCGACAACAAAAAGTTCGATGAAGGACTGTTCATATGCGACTGCTGCAAACTTGAGTTCTGGAGAACCGAATGCTTGATCCAAGAATCACTATCCTCTGTAGAAACCCGTAATGGCTGTGGCTGTTTCAAATTGGCGACAGCTTGAGGCGAGCCATGCAAAGAGCTTTCCACCAACGTCGAGTTGTTGGTGAAATTGGTGTTCGTAGGGGATATGGATTGTGTTCTTGAAAATTTCTCTGGCTCCGCCTCCGGCTTCCGTGACTTTGAGCCCAACTTAATCTTCCGTCTAGTTGGTCTGCACGAACTATTAGAGTTCGATTTGTAGTAGTTTGTGGATTGAAGAGTTGCAATCTCTGCCAATATATCCGTCATCTTTGCGCTTTCAAATTTGGTAAGATATTCGATGGGAATACCATTGTTGTTGGAAACAGGAATCTTGAACTCTGATAAGTTAAGGTTCATGTTCAATGTATTATGCAAGTTGGGAATGCTCTTGTTATACTTGTCAAGATGTGTGCGCTGTATCATATTCTTGATTCGAGGCACGCTGAGCTTCAACGACTCTCTAGACTTGAACAAATTCATGTTCTTATGCAAGTTGTGTGCGGAGTAGACAACATTGAGATCAACAATCTTGGACTCGTAGGCCCTAGACAACTTCGAGTGTATGCTTAATATGTCCTGCTCATTCTCTGACGTATACTTCAAACTTAACCGGTGAAGCAAGGTCGGTAAAGTCTCACGAAACAACTCTCTGATCTGCGTTTCAATCTGCTTCTGGAGAAAATCTGCTATAACCTGCACAGTGTCAAATGTAGACGATACTTTAATCGACACCAACGGATCATTCCGAAACACAAGTGTCAAGCCTTTGGACTTGGAAAACACCACGATGGCAATGCCATTGATCTTGATGTCGCTTAGTTTCAAATCCAAGGGAAGCGCAAACGGATCATCCGCCATTAAAAACTCCGGGGTCACAAACCGGTCCCGTTCCATGCTCACCTCCTTCTCACACGAGTTGCAACTGTGCATCCTGAACGGATTCGCCTGAACCTTCGTGTGCAACGTCAAGTGGAAATCTCCATCGTAGTTGACCTTGAAAATCCCCCGGAACCTGTCCCTGTCCAACTCCCCAATTTCAAGGATTTCAAAGTCTGGCGCGATCTTCCCGAAGTTCAAGTCTTTAATCTCTATCTTCGACGCCAATATGCTCGGCCTTTCACCAGAGTTAAGCGCGTCCCGTAGCAACTCCTTGGTCCAGCTCAGCAACGCATCTGTCTCAAGTGAGTTCCAGTCCACTTTGAATGACATCTCCTTGCTTTATTCTCTGTGTGTTTTCTTTGTGTTATTATGTGTATGCTTTTTTTTTGCCTTCTTGTTCTGCTCTTGTGACTCTATGTTCTCTGATGGTCTTCTAAATTCGCCCCTATAACTCTTTCCCACAATTATATGTGCGAAATATACCTCTTATATGTAATTAGTAACTAATTTCTTTACCCGCTGACATTCAGGGACTTAAGAATGGGTGTCTTAAACTTTTTTATCCCTGTAGTAAAGAGAAAAAAAAAGATCACTTCACTATCCCGGAATTAACGTTTTTGTGTCATTATTTACATATGTGTCGAAAATGGTGAGAATCGTCGTTTTCTTGGTCAGCGATTATGTAATTTCATGACACTGAGTGTCTCTCAGTTAATTCCCTGCTTAGGACAAGATATGAGGATAACGGTTGCAGAGCAGAGCAAGGCAGAAGAGGAATACGTGGGATAGGTATAACATAGTCTGGTACAGGTTAACAGAGCTTGTTCGATTGATAAGCGTATCTCCGTGTGATCTGGTGTTAAGCTCACGATTGAGTGCATTTTGGCACACTTGTGGTCACTTGTAGTCGGGGTCGGTATTAGGTGAGCACAAAGTAAGTCCGGAAGATTAAGTCATCAACTAATGAATAATTAGGTAGAAGTGGTTCGATAAGGCTTATTGAGACGATCTGGCGGTTTAGAGTAGGCAGTTGACTAAGGCAGCGACGGTACTTAGACCTTGAGTACAACCGGAAGCCTCTGTAGGAGAAAAAAGCGAGTTTCAGCGAGAATTGGGATACATAGGCTGTCTGGTGCGTGAGTAGAATAGTATTTGAGACAGTAGAATACAGTAATTGAGAAATAATCGGTGTACAGAGATGAGTTCTGGGAAGTTTTATCAGTTGGAGTGTTTAGACGGACACGGGCGACGGTTCCTGTTTGAGCAATTGAAGGGGAAGGTTGTAGTTGTTGTGAATGTAGCCAGCTTGTGTGGGTTTACACCTCAATACGAAGAGTTTGAGGCGCTCTATCAAAAGTATAAATCCGATGGTTTGGAGATTTTGGCGTTTCCGTGCAACCAGTTTGGAGGCCAGGAGCCTCTAGATGGTGAGAAACTAGTGGAGCATTGCCGTAGGAGTTTTGGCGTGACATTTCCAATCATGGAGAAAGTCGAAGTAAATGGATACGGCGAGCATCCGGTGTATCGTTATATAAAGCAAGAGAAGCCTGGTGAGTTGGGGTTTAAGGGAGTACGCTGGAACTTTGAAAAGTTTGTGATTGACCGTAGGGGTAACGTTGTGATGCGTTGTGTGTCTGCAGTAACACCGACAGATATGGAATGTCTCATCGAGAGGCTACTTAAACAATAATATTTTAGTAAAATTGTACATGTATATATAAGACTATAGAACTATGGATCAGTGATTTGAATAGTAATTGATAAATACCATGCGAACGAAAAGAATGATGGACCTTACCTTGTTTTTGCTCTTTTGCTTGCCGGAGTCAGACCTTTATCTAGTTTTCGTTTGGCGATATCTGGGTTAATCTCCTTTAGTAAACATGCTAGAAGAGTGTAGCATCTTCTTGCAAGCTCACTGGCACTTCTGCTTTGAAAGAAAAAGTCAAGTTGGAATAGAGGCGAATCTCTAATTGCGTCTCGCATCCTTTCGTAAACGTCAGGTCTATCAAGTCCAAATCTGTATAACTGAACAAGCATGAAACGGTCCTCCTCATCACTGAAGATTCTCTTATTGCTGGACGTTGGTGGGAACCTGAGAGTAAGCTCCTGTAATGGGTACTTATATTGCAGCATTTTGCGTCTCAATGCTTCCTTTTGCAACTTCATCTTCATTATTCTCTCTTCACCCTGCTCTATTTGATTGACCCATCTTTCGTAACCCTCAACTTCCTCATAGGAAGTCCAGAACTTTTTTGCATATTCTCGAACCTCCTCGACTGTTTTATCTTCAAAGTTCAGTGCAATCAAATTGATCGAATTTCTACCAAATTTGGTAGTCAACGAGATGAACTGGAGGAAGTCTCTCCTGTTCCAGTTAAAAAATCCCTGGGTAAGTAGCTCTTCCTTCAACTTTTTCTCTTCTTCCGTCAAAGGTCTAGAGTTGTCAATTTCATCCTGTTCCAATTTTTGTTCAAGCTGACGTTCCTTGAGTGTCTTGGGGTTACCGGCCTTAAGGGGCACTTGGTATCTTATCTGTTTCTTGTAGTAGTTCTTCTCAAGCTCGTGCAACTCAAGTAGTTTCGCGGGGTAGAACTGATGGTCAAAAATGTTCAATTGCTTCGGAGGTCTGGGTCCGGATTTAGGTGCAGCTCTATTTCCAGTGTTAAGGACATCTTTGTAATACATGTCAATAGAGTAGTTTTCTTTCCTTTCTCTTTTGCCTGGGTTTATCCATGCATGACCTATATTTGTCATTGCAGTGGGTTCCTTTTTCTTGAAGTTTTCGCCGTTCCATTCGTAAACTGATTCGTCGTTACTATTGCTGAATTGCTGCAAAGCATTCAAGTCTAACTTCTCGTACTTCTTGTTCAATTCTCTTGTCTTATTTTCGGACTCTTGTAAAATCCTATCAATGTCCGTGTCTCCATCCTGTTCAGCATCATTCAGCCTGAATACCTCTGCTGCACCATGCTGAATCATATTCAAAAGTTCATCCTTGGATGCAGCTTTATTAGACTGTTGACCACCTGTATTTCTACCTTGTTGTATAACTAACTGATCAAGTCTCAATTTTTGTGCTGCTCTCTCGAGTATCTTTTCCTCAATGGCATGTTCCGTGATGAATCTGAATACCTTGACTTGCTTTGTTTGACCAATTCTATGAGCTCTGTCCATGGCTTGTAAATCCGCCTGTGGATTCCAATCTGAATCAAACAATATAACAATATCTGCACTAGTCAAGTTGATTCCAAGACCACCTGCTCTGGTAGTCAAAAGAAAAACGAACTTCTCGCTTCCTGGTTTGTTGTATTCATCAATAGAGTTTATTCTGTCAGCGTGGTCTGTCTGACCATCTATTCTACAATAGTCATACTCTCTAAATCCACAATAATCTTCGAGAATATCTAACATTCTACTCATTTGAGAAAAGATTAGAACTCTGGATCCTTCTTTATGGAACTTTTTCAACAACTTATCCAAGATAATCATCTTTTGTGCATTGAAAACCAAGTGTTCATCAGTAGTAAATGGAGGACCAGGTTCTGCACCTTCAAAAAGATATGGGTGGTTACAACATTTCCGTAATTGCATTACCACATTGAGTAATCTTGTCTTAGATTCCTTCTTACCGTTTGCTCCATTGACAACATCAATATCTTTCTCCAAGATCTTTTGATACCATTTTTTCTGCATTTCTGTCATCTTAATGTAGACATTCAATTCCTGTTTGGGTAATAACGACTTCTCCACGTCGGATTTGATTCTTCTCAACAAGAAGGGCTTCAAGACTTTATGTAACTGTTGAACAACGTTATCCTCATCATTGAGGCCAAACCACTCATCAAATGACACACTATCACTAAACACATCGGGCAAAATGAAATTTAAAAGTGCCCATAGTTCATGTAAATTGTTTTGTAATGGAGTACCCGTAATCAAGAGCCTATTCCTGGAGTGGAACATTCTTATAATCTGGGATAACAAAGATTCTTCATTTTTGATTCTATGAGCCTCATCTATAATCAAGTACTGCCAGTCGAATTTCCTGAAGGAAGCCTTTTCTTTGATCACTATCTCATAGGACGCTATTACCACATCAAAGTCGCAAGTTAACAAGCGGTTCTGAATCAACTCATGTCTTTGTTCCTTATCACCCTGTAAAACTAGAACGTTAAAGCTAGGAACCCACTTGTTGAACTCTCTTTGCCAATTGTCTAATGTAGATTTTGGAGTTATTACAATATGTGGGCCATTGATTCCTTTGATATAACGCAAGAACCCCAAAAACGAGATGGTCTGGAGAGTCTTTCCAAGGCCCATTTCGTCAGCTAAAACACCCGACAAATTATTTTCATACAATGAAATCAACCAGTTCAAACCTTGAATCTGATAAGCCCTCATCTTACCCTCTATGTATCCAGGACTCTCAGTAAACTCGATCACCGACGAAGCCTCTTCTTCTTCGTTCAACAACTCCATATCCTCTTCCTTCTCGGTTTTTCTCCTCTTCTCTAGCTTGGAAGATTCCTCTTCCACAGTGTTGAGTATTTGCTTGAATACTTCATCTTTGGATGCCTTGGCATTGATAAAATGCTTGAATAGATCGGTCAACCCCAAGAGATATTTAAACCTTTTGGTGGTCTTCTCTATGTCTACAACCTTCTTATCTGACTTCACAAAATAGTTGCTCTTGTCTCTAGGAGGTGCGATTTTCGCGATACTCAACTCACTCTCACGATCATCGTTGGTTTCACGTTTCAATAAATCTGTCAAATTTGTCGATGACTCCTATAATTGTCAGTTAAAGTTTAAACTAGTACTTGAGAGATATGAACTTACCGATTCTGAGTTATTCGTCATCGTTTATTTGATTTTTTTCTTTAATTAAAACCACGTCTGAATGAAAAGTGCTAAATTTCGAACTTCTATGTTTTTGTATCTACGCGAACAGAATTTCGACTCTCAGTGTAACTCTTTTGACTGAGTGATCTCTGCAGGACGGTTTAGATATGAATCAAACGTGAAATATCGAAGCATCAGTCTCGCGTTGAGGCCATCCTATTCGATTACTGCGAGAGAGGATATATACTTGATACATGTTGTAAATGTCACTTCGCTATATGGGGACCAGAAGTTTTCACTTCTTTATTCGAAGACTGAGAAAACTTCGCAGACCTCAATGGGAATCTCGCTACTACTATGACAATAATTCCGGAATATGGGGTATCACAAACGGCTGGAACTGGTTGTTAACAAACCATCAGGCGACATATTTGTAGGATGGAGAATCTTTTCAACATTTGTCGATGCTTTGAATTGTAAACGGAAATATTTTTCAATAGAATTGCAAAAATGAAAAATGCACGGCAACAAGAGTTAGCTGCGTCGAATTATTCCAAACGATGTTCAACAGCTACTATCTGTACCAACCTTGATTCATTGAAGCACTCCTATTACAGTACTCGACATATGACTCAAAAGTATCGCTCTTTATTGGACTTGATACAAATAGTCTTTACTCTTGTGAATCAAAATACCGTCCTCCAATGGGTGAATAAGAATAACAGCATGTGGAATTCCCGAACCCTTAACGAGAAATATTGTACCACCATTTCATATATGAAAGCCCTTTCGACATTGAAATTTGAGTTTGATTTGTCTAAAGTGAACTTGACAGCGTCTCCAGTTCTGCAAATATTGAACATATATGCACTATTTGCTGCGAAAGTTTAGAATTGAATTTTTGATCTATATTTGAGAGCAACAATCACAGGGTTATAGTATCTTCGCTGATACTTATTCAATAATTCTTACATGAGAGATAGATGATAAGTGTGATCATGATTTTATTGAGCTATAAAGGATGTACTTTTTTATGGTAAGATTACTGGAATCGCCTGTAGCTTATACAGTTTTCAAAGCAATTTCAATTCCTTTCTTACAAGACTCCGTGTACAATTGATAGGTATTGTCACTGTTAGGACATCCGTAGAAAGAAGGACTGCCATCGTGGAGCAAGTGGCCATTCTCGACACTGAAATTCACTGAAGGGGAATCGCTCGAAGCCAAATCGCCGACTTCTCCATTAGTAGGGTTGACAACAACTTTTTCATCACCCACAGTCAAGGTATTTGAATCTAAAGTGAACTTGACATCGCTTCCACTTCCACCAACATTGAAGCCAGCGACAGAGTCCCCAGTTGCTTTAATTGGTTGGTAATGAAGATCAGTTCCAGAGTTAATGGCAAGAAGGCCGAAGCTGGACTGACTCTTCTTGGAAAGTTTGACTGGGGAAGCTGAAGTGACAGAAGTAACAGCGAGAACAGATAATAAGTATTTAATTTGCATCTTTGAGTGAATTGTATTGAATGATGAATTGGAAAAAGATTCAACTACAAGATCGGGTGTTTAAATACTTTTCCAATGTAAAAACTCATGTATTTATAGACGGGTGTTCGTTTTCGTGCTGTGATGTAACCATATTAAAAATAACATAGCATATGTTTGTAACCTATGTTTGTAGCCTATGTTCGGTACAAGGATTACTAAAACTGAAGCGAGGACATGTCAAAGAATACCATGTAAAAATAGAAACTTCAATCTGCAGGGGCGAGATTTTCAAGCTATGAAATTTTATAGGGTTTATGTGGAGAAAATTTGACACGATGATCGTGCATGTAATGTTCGGTCCGTGTTGTGGGTCCATTATTGACCAAGTTCAAAGAAGCTCACGTCGACAAAAACTTTCAATCTAATGAAATGTATCATTGATCTACATATTCGGAGAAAAATCATAAACGAAGTAGTAAATAAGAAAAGTGCACAAGCAAGAATAAATCGCATCGTTTTGTTAGGGACATATAAAGTAAATTCAATATTATACGACTTTCAATTGTATTGGAAGTCCTCTCTTACAAGATGCAGCATATAGATCGTAGCCTCCGTCCTTTGTTGGGCATGCATAAAAAGAATCACTTCCGTCATGAAGCAATCTGCCATCATCAATGGTGAAAGTTGTTGTTTCTGAATCACTCGTGCCTTCATTACCTACAGATTCAACAGCAGAATATATCCAGACCCTCGCACCGCTTACCAATAACTCTGTATCATCTAGCCTGAAATCGATAACGGCTCCATTTCCACCAACATTAAAAGCAAATACATACTCGGCAGCGATCGTAATAGATTTGTTATGTACTATAGATCCAGAATGGTGGGCAACTAGACCAAAGCTTTCTAGTGTCGTAGTTGGGGTTGAACTTGACTCAGACGAGGAGGAGGTGGAAACTTTAGAACTGGATTCGCTTTTACTCAAATGTATAACTGGGGAAGCTAAAACAATAGATGTTGCTGTAAGAATTGACAAGAAATATTTTATTTGCATCTTAAAATATTTAGTTATGATTTCAACTGAGTAGAGAGAAGTTATCCAGAATACAACTATATATTCCTTTCTTTATAAATCGCAACGAATGAGAAAGTCTTCTGTTTATAGCAAAGGAGCTTACTCATACTGTGTGGATAGTTGGAACCTAAAGTGAAAAGGATCTGTAATCAATGTAAAATTACACTTTTATAATTAGAAATGGTACATAAATGGCAATTCTTGATGGATCAAACTTTTATTTTCCAGTTACATGAAAACGCAAAAGCGGCTTCTTTGTGAGTTAGGTCTACAATGAAATCGGTAGATTGTGAATTTTAACGCTTTGGTCCCTTTGTGTAGTGAAAATTGTTTAGTTGAAGTCTTGCTCTATATTAGTAATTTTTGATAAAATTTTACTGCGGTTGCAAAAATTGCGAAAAAATGTATCTACTGGTCTATAAATACAGCATCTCTAGATAAGATTGCTACTTTCTTGAAAAAGCTTCTCCACTCGAGTGGATCCCCTCTAACCCTTTTAAACTCAACAAGTTTGAGTGGAAGTGATTGATCACAAAGCAGTATATTAATAGTGCCTTTCAACGGTAATTTAGATTTCTCAGCGACAGTGTTGACTTCTATACGTAATGTTTCTCTTTCAGAAAGATTTTCAAGATCGAGGTGATCTATGTTTGAGAATGTTACCCCTATACGATGCAATGAATCCCTGAGGATAGGTAGGAGCGACTCAATTGGTACGACAGAGAAAAATCTGGTGAGCAGCTTTACTGCATTTAAACGAACGTTTTTGAACTCGATTAATCGCCTTTGAGTACTGCTTATCTGAGAAAGCAGACAACCGTGATTATTTTTAAATTGTAGTATAGTAGGGTCTTTCGATATAATATCAAGAATTCTTTCATGCTTATCATTAGAATCGTAGGAAGGCATCTTAAGATTGTTAAGTACATCATGGTCTTGCGTAGCAGGGATTTCGAATCTGCTCGATGAGTTAAGTATGTTTGCAGTATTGTTTACAGGCTGGGACATGCTGATATACGTCTGTTTATTGTTCGATATGCCCGGCACATTTTTATCATCAATTTTATCAACATCCTCATCATCAAAATTGACCTGCAATTGTGAAAGTAACTTTTCAGCTAATACTTGCGAGTCATTACAGAGTTCCTCAGAATTCATAAACTGATTGTCGCTGTTTACCCATGGGTGAAGTCTGATCTGGGACATGCTAACCCTCGATGAGGGGTTTGGCTGCATGATAGAGCGAAGAATAGAGCTGACATTGCTGTCAAACTTGTTCCATGGTGAATAAGCCAACCTCCCATTTGAATCAACGTAATTTGTATAACTGTAATCGTGACCATAACATGGCTCTTGCCATGCTATCTGCCCTGTTAAGAGAACAAAAAGCACTACTCCACAGGACCATATATCAGATTTAACAGGATCATAGGAATGTTCCGAAAATATCTCTGGTGCCATATAAGAAGGAGAACCGCATTTATCTTTGAATTGTCGTCTTTCATTGTCATTATACCTGTAAACCGAGGCAAGACCAAAGTCTCCAAGCTTCAAGTTTCCTTCACCATCTAGGAAAATATTCTCTGGTTTTATATCTCGGTGAACCACCCCTTTGCTATGAATATAGTCAACAGAATTCACAAGCTGTCGAAAATAAAAATTGGCTAGTTCTTCGTCAAGCCCAATATCAGGCTCAATCTTGTCGAAAAGGTCTCCTCCTTCTGCAAGTTCCATGATCAAATACACCCACACATTGTCAGTTCCAAACAGGAAAAGATTCACTACATTTGGATGCCCACTGCATTCTTTTTGAATTCTCACTTCCACACCTATTTTCTCGTCGCTGAGTCCAAGTCTATGAGCATTCTTTCTGTGGATAAATTTCACAGCTACTATGTTTTTGGATTTTCGAGAAATTCCTTGCTTCACAATAGCATATCCGCCCTCTCCTATAGTCTTGCCTATTTCAAGATGTTTGAACAGAGGAAGATCAACATCCATGACTGACCAGTTTGAAGTATACCCTAATACTTTTGAGTTCTCAGTATCTCGCCAGTAATTATCAAGCTATCTTGGGCTTCGTTGATCGATGGTCCAATATGTATATGCAGTACTCTATCGTTATGTCATAATCCCAAAATCCGAAGCAGAAACTAAAGATAACAATTACAAGGCATAGATTGTTGTTCAGTTGGATAGCTTGCTTTCATGTTGGAACGCTCCAATTTTGATTGATGAAAAAATAATACACTGATGAGTTCGACACGGTTGAATTCTTCCAAGACGAATGAGAGCGATGAGTCTTTCGACATGGACAAGACCATCGACTCTTACATCGAACTGTCATCGCTAAGCAATCGAATGAGAGATGACAATCCTAATTTACAGCCAATAGAGGAAGACATGTCTGCAAATATTGAAAAGATTCAGATGCAGAGGCAGAAGGAAGAATATGAGAGAGCACGAGACATGGTTGACTCTTCGCCTGCATCATCTGAGAGCGGGTTGCTGTCTGCCAGTAACTCAGGTCTTCTCAGGAGGTTCAAGAGCCTTTCTTTGAAAAGTGAGACAGACATGCTGCAGCGATTCAGTGGAATAAAAAAGCCGTTTCTGCTCGATAGACACCGAACAAACAAGTATGAGGCTCCGCCTGTGTATGAGATGAGGTCATCTCTGACATTGACTTCATCAGACACCCGAACCAGTAGTGGGAACACGGAAGAGGAGGAGAATGACGAAGACTATTGGACCGCCCTGAGCAACCGTTCGTATGAGAATGAAGAGTTAAGGTTTTGGAAATATCACATTTTAAAGTTCGGAAAGGATTTATACTTGACCACTAATCCTACAACGAAGTATTTGTATTGCAGACCAGGCCCAGGAATCTACGTGCAAGTTGATTACGATAAGAACGCACATGCTTCCAAAAGAGATAGAGGGTTTACCTTGAAAATAACCGACATAGAGTCTATCTATCTGAAGTTACCGCCTCGATTGATAATAACTAAGGAATCAGGACAAAACGCTTTTATAGAAGTATCTTATCCTCCAAGTAAAGGCAATGGTAATAGAAGATCACGACGCAAGCCCCCACAATCGGAAAGCGTTGCTGTACCCACGAGAATAAAAGAAGATTATTTCGCTTACGAGAAATTGGGCTCTGATAGAAACGTTCACCTTACTAACTACGAATTTTCGGACTCTAATGGAGTACCATGGAACATAGGTCGTATACCGCGTTTGAAGCGTCGTCAACGGAACAAGATAAAGAAAATTGGCTCAGGATTCTCCGAAGACAATCCGACAGCGTACAAGCTCTCAGGTAAAAAAAATATTTACTTCCACCAAAATTATATTGGTAAACCACTCGACCCAAAAACATCATACCGTGTTTGCCCTGCAACTTCCTTCATGTACGACAAATCCCCTTTCCCACCAGTTCTTGCGCATTTCAGGCCATATGAATCCGATATCACCAAGAGATTGAAGCATTCTGTGTCCAAAAACTTTCATAGGCTCTCCTCGCATCCAAATGCAATCCAAGATAGAATAAGGTCAGATACGATCGAAAACGATATAGGTGCAGGCTCAAAGATCAACAACTATTTCACAGGAAGTGATGGTCTATACTACGTTGAATCACAATCGGACGATGCGCCCAATTCCGACAAACTAGGCTGGATCACCATATACGAAGATGAAAGTTTATTCCTGCGCATTCCGTGTCCAATGTTTGATCTTGTGCTTGGCTTGACTCTTACAGTAGGCATCCAAGAATCCCTAAGTAGCTCTTAGTTTGAAGACTACCTATAACGGCAGTAAGCACAGACCAAATAAATTGCCTGAAAAGGGACTAGACTAGATATTATGTAGATTACGATTTTAACTGGATGGAGAAATATCATTACGCGTTTACATTACGAGAGTCGCTTAACAATTGTCCTTCCAAAATTCCAATACTTTTTTAATGAGTTTTCGCACTGTTCCTTCATACTGAAGCTGACAACAATGCTCCCTGTCAAGGGTTGTAGTACTATGAACTCCAGCGATCTTGCTCCCATAGGTATACTAAAGCATACTAATGAAGGTGATGTATGAACCGCACAGGCCGACATACAACTCTTCAAATCAAGGCTTTTATCAAGGCTACATGGGCAAGTATGGCATCCGCAAGAAAAATTTATGTTCCTGTCGGTAATATTAAAGAAATGGTGCCGATAATAGCCGCAGTCCTTTGGAAGGAGCCAAATCTCAATTCACAAGCAATTCCGTTCGTACTGGACAGCTCGCCAACTCGGGGAACGTTTTGTTGCTAGGGGTAACAGAAAACCCAGTCTAACGCCGCTCGGTTCCTAGAGAACACCCACCATCGAACCCTCGCGCTGTGACCTGCTTCTGATGTCATTATCAGACACTCCCCGTTGGAAGCTCATCTCTTTCTTATCCTTCTTGTTCTTCTTATCCTTTTTGTCCTTTTCACCATTCTTCTACGCGCCCAGTAGCGATTCCCGCTTCTCCTGCTCCAAGCGACGACCCACTACAAAGACAGACCCTTCCGTAGTACGGTCAACTGCTAATTCCACATGGGCTTCTTATTTTTGTCCTGCTCCTACCAATTCCGTCTTCCCTACTCCCATTGGCGTTTCCTCGAGATGCACCTTCTTTACCTACCAAATGCGCTTGCAGCACACCCTTACATCCAATTGTTATGAATCAAAATCCTTTCGGCACTCCCTGTTATGGGTTTTCTTCTTCCCCTATGTGGCCCATATCCAAAAACAACAGCTCCTTCTGCCGTACTGGCCTTCACCTGCTGCTGATCCCTGTTGCGCCTGTGAAAGAAAGCCTTTTGGAGTCTGAAGCCTGGCCGCGCAAAACGTGAACGAAATCAACTTTCACATATGCATCACTTTGTTACCATACAATGTCTTCCAACTCTACGTAATTTTAACTAAATAGAGATAAATTACAAATTGTAAGTGAATTCAATCACAATGAAATCTTGGTTATAGATGACTTTCTACTAATTGAACGAAGAATCGATGGATTTTACGAAATCCTTTTGCACTGGAAAGATGAAATAGTCTGCGAGTTGCGCTGATTCGGAAGAAGCAAGAAAAAACCAGGTGTAATGTATTGGTAAGATGCATTACAATAGCCGATATATCTGTAGATTAAATTGGGATGGCATCAATCTAGACACATTCAAAGGGATGTCAGGCGAGAAATAACTGGTTATAAAAATATTACATTCCCCGGTTGCAGAGAGATTTATAACATTCCCAAGAACATCTCAACCCGAGCGGCTCAAAATACACAGATAGTATACGGACAGGTATACAAAAGGGACTTGAAGGGACTTAAAGTGACTTAAAGTGGAGGCGAAGACCAGTAGCGCTAAGGATCTAGTATAGATAAACTAGCACGGAAGAAGTAGAGTTATAGCAGTCGATAGACGCTGTAAGAAAAGCCATTTCGCAGGGTAAAAAGCTAAGAGCCAAATTGAAACGTAAGTTTTGACACGTCATTGCATAACTCTGACAGACAGTGACAAGTAGCAAACACGGTCACTATAGAAGTACAGCTAGAAAGAACATTGAAAGCAGGCGCTAAGGAGAAGCGTTTTTTTTAGCATCACATTGTAAAGGAGAATAGCTTGTTTGTAGCATGGCAGACTTTCAGGCATTCAAGTTTGCAACACTCAAGACCAACAATTTATACTTCGTGCCCCTTTTTGGGTTGGTATGTTGGTATGCCTTGTTGTTTGGACTCATGGGGATCTGGATTGCGCGTGGATCGCGTCCCTACCCTGAGTACGATGAGAACGAGACACCCATCCCGTTGGAGCGTGTGGGCATGATTCTCCAGCCGGGGTTTTTCATCAGTTTCGTGGTGATCCACTCGGTCACGTTCTGTGTGTCGATGTACCTCGAGTTCTACCATCGTAAGATTGGTAAGTTGATCAAATTCATCAGGCCTCGTTTGCAGGTGAATCTTGCGTACGCATCGCTTATTGTGGGAGTCATCGCACAATCATTTTTCATCGCCGAGGCCATCGTTGGAACTGTTTACATCAAGAAACATGCAAGAGCAGAGTCGCACTACGCCATTTTGCTTGCCACATTCGCTATCTTGGTGATGATTTCATTGGCGCTCAATTTCATCAACTACTACATTATGGGTCAATATTACAGGAAATACGTGAACGGAGAAAAATGGAACAAGTTCACCGTGTCGTTCATCCTCAAAATTATCTGGTTGTTGGTTACTCTTGTTCTAGCTATTGTTTGTTGCGTGTTTTACGTTGAAAACAATCTTGTTGTTTCGTCCATTTTAGAGTGGGCTTTCCACTTCTGGTACGGGCTCTTGTTAGCTTTCTGGACGTTCGACTTGTACCCATTCACGGAGCTCAGGGCCTTGCGCAAGAACGAAAACTCCAAGACCTTGCACCGTAAGCGCTTCAGAAGCTGGAGAAAGACTTCCAGCGTGGACGGCACTAATATTACCCACGCATCAGCAGAATCTACTTTGACTCCCGAGGAATCCAGTATGGAAGAGGAGTACAACTCTCCCGACTTGAATTATGATGCCCAGAGATACGCTAATGACTACCACGTCTGATGTCATTGCATAATATGTCGCATGGCTAACGTGAGCTAGTCACATTGACTGCTCTTTGAAAAATTGAGCAGTTTTTGCAGCCGTGCTTTTCATTTGTAAACCCAAGAGGCTGGCCTCAAAGAATATTTACAATCTGCTGTAATATAACTAGTAGTCATAAATTTATACCCATCCATCGTCTATGGACTTAATATAAGATAAGAATTTAAAGAGAATATTTCATAATGGACACCTGCATCGCGTACATTATATGAAATGTCGTAATGCGCAACACCTTTAAGGGGATGAAACGAGTGGTCGTAGCTGACGGTGGGAATATAAAGCAAGCGAAATCCACTTGCTAGGCAGTTCGAGTAGCTATACAAGTATTTGAAAAAAAGAATTCTTTCAAGTAGGGTCATTATGGCTACTGAGGTCAGTGATTTGGAGCAGGCAGGACCGATCGAGGCTGCCGACTTGGTCTATACAGATGCGTTCTGTCCCAACCCGAGACAGATGTTGCGAATTTGTTTAAATCTTAAGACTTTGATAGACAAGGTTATCCCTATTCCATTCGAAGAGCAAAATATTAAAAAGGCCAATTCGCCAGTAATCAATAAGAAGGTGATTGACTTGGTCTACACGGCAGCCGGGGGAAAAGGTGATGGCAAAAAGGGCTCATCTTCGTACAAGTACCGTGCTTCGTTGATTTTTGCGTTGTTGAAGGTATGTGGATGGTACTGGCAACATGCTGACTTCGAATTGACCGACAATGATTTGTTTATGGCTCGTGCAACTGCAGCACAGCAAATTGCACTGATCATTATTGAGGAGACGCAAGATGAGGAATACTTGTTTTTGGGTATGTTGTGCCACCGATACGTGATTAACTTGAACGAGGTTGATGCTGACCCTATCAGTGCGTTGGAACTTGCCGTGGACATGCACTCTACAATTGTTATTGGATCAGGGGGTTACCAGAGATGTATTAAGTGGTTGTGGAGAGGCTGGATCGTTCAGTCCTCAACCAATCCACACTCGTATGTGCTCTACAAGGGTGTTTCTTCACACGCAATCAGAACTCATTTCGATCCTGCTAGAATCAAAACCCCATTATATCAAAACATTTTGGAAATTTTCTTCAGTTTTGCATACTTGATTTTTTACACAATTCTTGTCAATGGTCATCTGATTGAATCATTGGGGTTGGATACGTTGGAGATTATATTCTACCTTTTTACGGTGGGATCTATTTTGGATGAGGTTGTGAAATTCTATCATGTTGGTTACAATTATCTCGGTTTCTGGAATGCATTTAATGATACAATGTATGCTATTATCACCATATCTATGGCTTTCAGAGTTGCAGGTTTGGAGACGAGTGGAAACAGGAAGTTTCAATACTACGAACTTTCTTTCAGAATCTTGTCTTGTGCGGCACCATTCATGTGGTCCAGACTTTTGTTATACCTCGATGCCCAACAGTTTGTAGGTGCAATGATCGTGGTTGTGAAAACTATGATGAAAGAGTCAATCCTTTTCTTTGTACTCTTGTTCGTTGTGATTCTCGGGTTCTTGCAAGGTTTCTTGGGGTTGGATGCATCTGATGGAAAGAGCGAGGCCACTAAACATATCTTGATATCACTTATCAAGACCATTATTGGTGGCTCTAGTTTTGATGATGTTGCTAAGTTGGTGCCTCCATATGCATCTATATTGTATTATGCATACTCTTTTGTTTTATCAGTCATTTTGATGAACATTTTGATTGCGTTGTATTCTACTGCTTACGGAGCTATTGTTGAGAATGCTGCCGACGAGTATTTTGCATTAATTGCTCAAAAAACTCTTAGATACATCAGAGCCCCTGACCAGGATCTTTACGTGCCTCCGTTGAATTTGATCGAATATGCCATTACTCCGTTGTCGATCATTTTATCGAAAACCAATTTCAAGATAATCAACTATTACATCATGCTCATCATATATTCGCCCTTGCTCACATACATCACGGTAGACGAACTAGCCAATGCAAGGAGAATACAATACAACAGATTCAAGGGCTTGCTGGACGATGCAAACGAGATTGACACCGAATGGGATCTCACCGACGGCTACGATGTCGATGCCAACACCGGATGGGAGGGTATCCAGGAAAGAAACAGCGAACTCTCGCAAGTTCTAGCCGTTCAGCGCGAGGGCGAGCGTCGTGACCCCGAGTTTAGCATCGACTTCAACAAGTTCGTTCAAGACATCGAAGAAGTGGTACAGCCCGTCCAAAAGGCAAGCGAAGCAGGTATCAACTGGGAGTATTACCATTTGTACGAAAAGCTAGAGAAGATCAGCTCCTTGCTAGAGACAGTGGTTGCTGAGAATCAACAGCTAAAGAAGAAATTAGAGAACAGTTAGGATGGATCTGACGATCTTTCGTAATTTCTCAAACAATTTCGCTAAAAACCAAATATTACAGTTTAACTGCTCGGTTGAAACTCTCAGCACGAGTACAATACTATAAAACGCAAGTATCAAGTTCATAAGCGTAGACTATCAACTGTAGATTGAGATGGTATATCATCTACAATGATAATCAAAGTGGTCTGCGACATTTCTGTAATGCGGACCAGTCTCGATGTAGTAAAGCTCGAATAGAAAAAAAAAATTATATGGCCATTACAGTATCATGGGAAGATAGTCGTTGAGGGAATATTTTGAAATAAGTTGAACATGACTGAAGAAAGTATACATGGTCTCGATAGCTCCCAATTCACAAATGGGGATGATATACATTTCGACTATAATCCTGATACAAAAAATATAGATTCAAATTCGACACTTATAGGTTCCAACACCAAGAAGAAGAAAAAGAAGAAGAAAAACAAGAGTAGGATCTCGCCAGCTAACGTAGAAGTAACACTCAATGATCCGGATGAAGAGTATCCTAACTCCCGAGTGATAAAGCAAGCACCCAATGGAGATGTTGTGGTCGAGCGATTACCGGAAGAAAACGAAAGTTATGGACAACCACACCGTCATCAATACACTGTAAACATATGGGATAATGCTTCTTTGGAGGAGCAGGAAAAGCTCAGAAATTTCTGGGAGTCATTAGATCAAGAACTGAAGATAAAACTTGTACGGATCGACAAAAAGTCTATTATGGAGATATTTCGAAATGAAGCTAAGTTGGCCTCCGTCCAAAACCACAACAACCTGGGTCAAGCAAGCAGTATTAGTAATAGCTGTCAATGTAAGTATTGTGGCAAGAAAAATAGCATAATTGAAGATGAGTTGGAAAACATATATGATAACCACTTTGATGACATTATTGATTTCATTCACGAGATACGAGATATCAATGACCTTAATGCTCTACCCAGCTTATTGTTCGGAGGATTTCATATGCTTGAAGATGAGCACAAATTACAAAAACGACAAAAGAAGGCAAAAATTGCTCCTATCGAGGAAGTTGAACGAGATTCGGTACCAACAGGAGTTGACCCATACGTCGAGAAGGAGTTCAAAGAGATAGAGGCAGAGATAGCGGAAATCAAGGAAGATTTTGAACATGAGTTTGGTAATGGGAAGAGTAACCAAGAGAGACGATCCAACATATTTAACAAATTAAAAGAAAGCCAAGCGTTTATATCTAATGACATATTAGACGAAGATCAACTCAGTGAGATTCGCCTGCAATTTGAAGTTCTCAAGAGCGGAGATGTGGCGAAATCCGAAGTTGCCATAAATAAGCTACTCAGCTCCGATTTTATGGAAGGCCTCAAGGCCTTGAAACGAGGGAATGAAGGATTAAAAAATGATACACCAGAGATTGGTTCTGGAAGCCTGGACGAAAAGAATATTGCCAAAGATATATCAGAGAAGATGTATCAAGCTGACAAATCTCAATTAGAGAAAGGACTTATGCTTCTTCGTCAGCATGAATTAAACCCTGAAGAGGATCTTGATACTTTGACTAAAAAGTTTGATGTTCTTTTCTCGAAGGGATTAATGGCATTGACAGAGGATCTACTCAATAATGATGGAAGCTCGTTTATAAATATGATGGAGGCTCTCAAAAAAGCAAGAAATACTAGAGAGGAGTTATTGAAAACCGGAAATGTAGACTATAATGTATCGGATGACGAGGATGTTCCATATGAGACACACGATGAGGAAAAGTTGTATAACTTGAACAATCTTCAGGTAGATCAGTTACAAAGAGACCTCAAGAAAATGGAAATCGAGAAGAATGAAAATAGGCTAAATGTTGAGATGGTGGATGAAAGTGAAGATTATGCGTCTCCAAATAAACTCTACCCTTTATCCCTACAAGGTGACCAGAAAATTTCTGAATTCAAAGATTTCAATATTCAAAATTCGCATACACGGGATAGAGAATTTACTGAGGCAAGAAAGAATAGTATTGATGAAGACAAGGTTTTGAGTCAAATAGAGATTGAAGAAGAACAAGATGAATACGAGGCAAATGATGATTTAAGCGATACAGAATCGGAGATCTCAGAAGAAGAAAAGATGCAAGAGATCAGACGTCTTTTCTTGATTCAAGTTATCAAACTTTTTCAAGAAAGGCTTCAGTGTGCTTATAAGGAAATGTTGTCTCACGAAAGAACTCAAAAGCTAATTGAAGAATTAGAAGCTGAAGAAAATGCCAAGAAGGAAAGGGAGCTCAAGAAATTGAAGCAAAAGGAAAAGGCTAAAGAAAAGAAAAGACTACAGCAATTAGCCAAGGAAGAAGAGAGACGAAAGAAAGAAGAACAAGAAAAAGCCAAGGAAGAAGAGTTGAGGCGAAAACAAGAAGCACTCAAAGCAGAGCAGAAGCGAAAGAAAGAGGAAGCTAAGAAGAAACGAGAAGAAGAGAAGAAGAAACGAATCGAGGAGTTGAAACGCAAGGAAGAGGAACAAAAGCGTAAGGCAGAAGCTCAAAGAAAAAAGGAGGAGGCAGCGAGAAAGTTGAAGGAAGAAAAGCGTCGACAAGTGGAATTGGAACGCAAAGCTAAAGAAGAGGCAGAGAAGAGAAGGAAAGAGGAAGAGAACTTGGGAAGACTTGAGAAGGACAAGGATAATGAAACACAGAATGCAACAAGTACAAGAGATGAAACATTATTCCAAGCAAATACTTCTGTCTTGGGTGCATTCCCTGAAATCACTAAAGATTTCGAGGAGCCTCCGATTTCTGCGCCCAATGTGGAGCTTGGCTCGAACATCATCGATGAACCTTTAAACTCAAACAATGAAGCAAAAGAAACCGCTACTATGTCTCCCGGAACAAATCCCATTCTCGATAAACTATACCAAACCAGGTCGTCTTCTTTATCAAACGGAGCAAATTCACCTAACTTGATACCTCCCCAAACCCAGCTTTTAACCTCAGTTTTAGCTCCAGGCCCAAATCAGATCTCCAATCATATGATAGGTGCGACTGACATCAAAGGCAGCCCTCCCGGTGGTACAATAAATAGTCCTTGGAATACGGCTACCAAGTCCCGACCACCAGTATCCATCCCAAATCAGTTTCAACAACCATTCAGTCCATTCAATCAGTTTCAGTCTGAAAATTCGAACTTGGGAGGGTTGTCTAACAACATGTGGGGCGCCAGTCAAAACAGAAGCAATTCTATATGGGGCGCCACGAATTCGTCAAATGGTGGCATATGGAATAATCCCATCAATAATATAGCCCCGATTGTGCTCGACAATGAAGCCGTGCAAGTGGCTGCTTTCAACGCTTTTCAAATTCTCCAGAATTCAAATCAGTTGGAATTTGGTCTAGCACCAAGTTTGAAACACTATCAAAGCACCAAGTCTCTAATGGGCTCAACCAGTCTTACATACAACCAATTTTTGGGTGCATGTCAGAGCTCTGCAGTGTACATATTTGAGTTCCTATACGACGACTTCGGTACAGTGACTCATATAAAGGTCAGCGCCTCTCCTCAATACCAACCCATAGCAACACCGTCTCATTTGTCGGGATCAACTATGCTCTCCGGTCATGAGAATGAGAGAATTGTCTCTCCATCTCTTTCTGGCAGGGTTTCTTCAAATGCTCATATGCAATCTTTGAATGCAAAACCTGACTCACAATCAGTTTTGCAATCTCTTGAAGAGTCTTCACGAACACCCTTGAACGGTAGGACACTATGGAATTGAATAGTCACTGTGTAATTATTAGCTAGCATAATCCATACATATATTTGGTCATTTTGTAAATTGTACTAATTAAAGAAATGCGCCTCTCGTACTACATTATATTTTGAGTGATCGATGACAATTGAAAATATAAGTTTCTATTTTTTCCTTTTTCTATATTATGGGATTTGTAAATAGAATTTAAAGATCTCTTACTTCTTGTAATAGTCATTTCAGGTTATCTGGACTTAAAGTTGGCGGCATCTTATATATAGGGGCTGAAAGTCAGTATAAAATTTTAGTTAACATTGCATAGAGCATCGGTTTACATAAAAGTCATACAGATGTCAGGATTCATAAAGAGAAAGCTAGTAATCGTGGGTGATGGTGCATGTGGTAAGACGTCCTTATTATATGTGTTTACTTTGGGGGAGTTTCCTACCGAATACCATCCTACGGTATTTGAGAACTATGCCATTGACTGTCGAGTGGATGGAAAATCTATACAATTAGCTTTATGGGACACGGCTGGCCAGGAAGAGTACGAGCGACTCCGTCCGTTGAGCTATTCCAATTCTCACATAATTCTCATTGGATTTGCATTAGATACACCTGATACATTGGAAAATGCCAGAACTAAGTGGTATGCAGAGGTTGATAGATATTGCCCCAAGGTTCCCTATTTATTAGTTGGGTTGAAAAAGGATCTTCGAACTCTGAAGGATCCTAGACGGTTTGTGCATTTTGAGCAGGGAGAGAGGGTAGCGAAAGAAATAAATGCGAAGAAGTATCTTGAATGCTCATCTTTGACAGGTGAAGGAGTTGATGATATCTTCGAAATTGCAACAAGGGTGAGTTTGCTTGTGAGCGATAAGCCGAAATCTACATGTTGCACTATTCTATGAAAGAAATGATTGTCACAAGCTGAAGAATAGAATTCAACCTCTGTGGCCTTAACGAGAACACTATAGACCAAAACTTTCACGATTTTATTATTCTAAGACACCAAATTCTATTTATAGTTTAATCTAATGGACCAAGAAAAAAAGAACAAAAAATAAGGTGTAAGACACTTTGCGCACATCAGCACACGAGTTCAATCAAGACTAGCGGAAAGAAAAATTGACATTTATCGAACCATTTTTCTTATCTTCATTCTTGATCATATCATATTGTAGTAGTTAAATATAGTAACAGTCTTTCACGGCTTAAACAGGGTTTATCAGGTATTCTTTTGACATATTCCTGATAGAGAGCTTGAAAAAAAAAAATTACACGACCTCGGTGAGGGTCGAACTCACGATCTTAAGATTAACAGTCTTACGCCTTAACCAACTTGGCCACGAAGTCATGTTTTCTGATGTTTGGTTTTATATCATCGAAGTAATGCTATGTGTGAGGATATCACCAACGGGAAAAAATCTCCTTAATGGATATTGCTTCCTCTACTATGCTACCATTATATAACCGATGTGTTTTAAAATGCTATGAAATATGCGTAATGGAACTGTAGTCAGATCCAGATGCTGCCGATACAATCCCTGTAAAATCTATGAAAGGGTTCTAAGGGAGTCTCAACTTTTGGAGGCATTGTTCAGCTTCCTTTAACTTAATCAAGCTGTCATTCAACTGTTCAGATGTGCGAGTAAGCTGTGCTGTACTCAGTTCTAGGTCGTTCAAATTTTGGATCAACTTCCGGGAATTGTTGAAATTCACTTCAATGTACTCTGTTCGCAAGATATCGTTTTGTGCGGTTGACGGAAGCGCCCTGATGCTTCTGATCCATTGGAGCGTCTTCGCACGGGGTTGATATGAAGGTCCCGCACTCAGATTGGTACCAGCAGTGTTGGATCGGGTTTGATTAGACATCTGATAAGAAACATTTATTCTCTAAGTTTATTCACAGTTTTGTACTATTTAAGGTATATACCTGTCATGTCTCCAGATGTCGGTTAGCTTGGTAGGCAAGTCTTCGTCAGCTGGACGCTGTAAATCCCATTTTTCATCGAGGACTTTGAAAAACTTAGACAACGGGTCTATGTTCCATCTCTCACCTTGATAGGTGAACCAGCCCAAGTGTCCTCCGATGGTGGTAGTTACCATAACAGTATAAGGATTAATTTTAACCTCGCTCCTCGGCAATGATCTCCAGCCAATTACTGGGTCATCCTCAGAGTTCAAGATAAGCAAGGGTACTCTAACACTGGAGAGTCTTTGTATAGGCGACGCGGCTCTGTAATACTCATCAGCACAATTGAATCCAAATAATTTCGACGTAAACTGATTATCGAAATCCTTGAGCTTCGCCATTTCAAAGTTCTCTGGATTCTTTTTATATCTATCAACTATGGTGTTGTGCTTGAGATGGCTGTCGTAGTGTTTGTCAAGCAATTTCAACAAATTCTTGCACATCGTCTGCGAATACAATTTGCTTCCAACGTAGCTTTCGCTCAAATAAATAGAGCTGTCGACAAAATCCCATGGAGTGCCAACCGCCGTAGCAGCCTTGATGTTCTCATACACATTGTCTCCCTCCTGGGCCAAGTAGTTGGCTAAGATAGCACCTCCCAATGAAAATCCAATGAGGTATATTCTTTTATTGGGCCAAAGCTCCTTGACGTGCTCATTTATCAAATACCTCAAATCATTGGTCCAGGCACCGTTAAACAATTGAGGTGTGGAAATAGTGTGGTTAGCACATCCCCTCGCATTCAATACCAAGGCATCGAAGTTGTATGGGTCACCTGTCACCTTGTACAAGAATGCCCGAATGTAGTTTTCATAGGATCCTCCCGAGAGCCCGTGCAAGGCGATAACCAAAGGCTTGCTATCATCAGCCAAAAGTTCCCTCTCCTTTGCCGGGTCCACGTACTCGGTACGTATAGGGGCTCTTCTAATCTGCGAGTCAGGTTTGAACCTCTCGTGTTCCGGGTCCGAAGGACCTTGGAACACATAGTCCACCGCAACCGTACTCTCACCTTCCCACAGGTCGTATTTCAACTTTTCACCGTCCACCTCGTAGAACCGATTCTTCAGGTCAATGGACAATATCCTTCTTTTGTAATGCACCTGGTCCCTGTTCTCAAACCGGTTGACAGCCGTGAACACCGTGTGCATGTGTCCTGACGGAAACATGGGTGTAAACGACGACCCATCCGCCAAACTTTCCACCTCTTCTCTCATCAATTCCGGAAGCGTTTTCGTCTCCCCATCACCTTTCCGCACAAACGTAACGGGCTTCAAAGGCTCCTCATTCTTAACATACGACCTAAACCAGCCTAATACCATCTTGCTACTGAATGTTTCGCTGCTGCTCGGCTTTTCGCTTCCCTTTCTCGCTCATCTTATCCAGTATCTTTTTTCAGCAATTGTTTGGCACATTCTTTATACACTCCAATCCGTTCAGTAGAGAAATGACCTCTTTCCGGTCTGCGATAAGATTGTGTAACTTAATTGTATCATATGTTGTAAATATAAGAACTCATTAGTTCTTTTCTATATATTATATATTACTTTACTTTTAATAAGGAGTTATTGTGATTAAGATCTACTTTAGTCTTTTAAGCAATCCTGCCATTCTTTAGTAAGTAAACAACCGTTCATATCACTATCTCAAAAGCAATGCAATTGTCGTTAAGCGTTTTAACAACCATTGCAGTGGCGCTACTCAGCGGAGTCAGCGAGGCCGGCAAACACTCAGCCAAGATGCAAAGGGCGCCAATAGAGGACTCATTGGCACCGGCCAAGTTCCAGGGATACAAGGAGGGTTTGATGAACAAGTACTTGAACATGTTCAACGGTGGCGCTGCGTTTGGCGGTCATGGAGGCATGAGCCAGCAAGGGGGTCAGGTACCATTTGTGGTGCCCGAGGGAGGCCATGACGTGCCATTGACAGACTATATGAACACACAGTACTACACTGAGATTGAGGTTGGTACTCCAGGTCAGAAGTTCAGCGTGGTTTTGGATACGGGTTCTTCCAACTTGTGGGTGCCATCCGAGGATTGCAGTTCGCTTGCTTGCTTTTTGCACTCAAAATACAAGCACGACTCTTCTTCGACCTACAAGGCCAATGGATCCGAATTTGCTATTCAGTACGGAAGTGGTTCGTTAGAGGGATATGTTTCGCAAGATGTGTTGTCCATTGGTGACTTGACCATTCCCCACCAAGTTTTCGCTGAGGCTACTAAGGAGCCAGGTTTGGCATTTGCCTTCAGTAAGTTCGATGGTATCTTAGGATTGGCGTACGACACCATATCTGTCAACAAGATTGTACCACCTCTCTACAATGCCATAAACCAAGGGTTGTTGGATTCCCCTCAAGTTGCATTCTACTTGGGAGACAAAGACGAGGATGAGAACGATGGCGGTGTCGCAACATTCGGTGGATACGATTCCTCCTTGTTTTCAGGAAAGCTTACATGGTTACCAGTGAGAAGAAAGGCTTACTGGGAGGTCGCTTTCGACGGTATTGGGTTAGGTGACGAGTATGCAGAATTGACTTCTACAGGAGCTGCTATTGACACCGGTACCTCCTTGATTACCTTACCTTCTTCGTTGGCTGAAATCATCAACTCGAAGATCGGTGCTACAAAGTCCTGGTCTGGCCAATACCTGATTGATTGCGATGCTCGCAAATCCTTACCAGACGTGACCTTCACTTTGGCCGGATACAACTTTACCTTGACTCCTCAAGATTACGTCTTGGAAGTTGGCGGATCATGTATCTCTGTGTTCACACCTGTGGACTTCCCCAAGCCTATTGGGGATCTCGCAATCGTTGGTGATGCATTCTTGAGACGTTACTACTCCGTCTACGATTTGAAGAAAAATGCTGTTGGTTTGGCAAAATCAAAATCCAAGTAAGTACTGGATACTTAGGATCCTTCTTATTGATCAAAAGTATAGATCTGCTCTTTTTGTTTAATCAAAATACCTATATTATATGAATACTGTAGCTCTTGTGAACTGAACTGTCCCTAAGAGAAAAGTCACAAAAAAAAAAAAATGGCTGGCTTGGGTGCGAAAAAATATACCCACTGCGATTTGGTATAACCAGCCATTCACTAATCAACCACTATCAATGGTCAATAAGACGTTGTCTAAAGGGGTCAGATCATTTATGTGAGATTAAACCCGATATATACAATTATAAATCCTACATTTTATAATTTAACTCAACCTTAGATTTTCTTTTAAGATATACTACTAAGAATGCAAAGAGAAGACACAAGACGACTGTATCATGACATTCCCATAGATCTACAGTTAATGGATCTGGAGAAAAGGAGTTCGAAATCATCTCCCATAAACAACTTACAGCAGAAAGTAGAAATGCTGTCTGTATCAACCACCTCATTGCCGATGTCTTTTCCCCAGTACATGATAGATGATATAAATACGTTCCATACTGATAATATGGATAGCTCATCATCTACGCAAACTGGCGGCACACTGTGTTCACCAAGAACCAAGAAGAGAAGATCAAAAGACCCACGGGGAGGGAATGGTAATGATAACACTTCCTACAATCAAGTTTCCAAAAGATTCTCACATTTTGTTGTCGATCAACAGAATCCTTATTTGGCACAAAGATTGGATAATTTATCATTTGAATCGGGGTCATTTGGAAGTGTGTCCCCTAACAAACAAACACCTGGGCATCAGTCATCTGTCACTCGTTCCAAATCACTGAAGAGCTCGTTTCCATTAACTCAAGAAATTTCGAATTCTATGGAGTCGCAGGCCACCATTTTCTCAACTAGACCCGACAAGAATGAGGAACTCAAAAAAAGGAGATCGGGAAAGAGAAAGGCGAGCTTGTTGAGTTATGGGACACTCAAATCGGCTTCTTTGTCTAGAAGTAAGGCAATAAGGTTTAAAAGCGGCAGTATAATGTATCGAATTCACATCCGAATGAAAAAACTAATGTCTAAGTTGAAACGTTTACGATTTACCTTTTCCGCTTCATCAAAACGCTCTCTGATTCTCAAACGGGGTAGTACAATCAGAAGACAGAGGACTAAGAAACTACATCGTAAAGATTGGAGACTGATACGCAAGGAGCAAAAGCAGCGGCATGGAGCAAACATTTCGGCTCCTCTGACCAATCCTGAAGTAGGATATGGAAGAGTTGATAGAATAAGGGGACTAGATGATGAAGTGAAATACTATGCTGGTGCACCAAAGGAAAATGTAAATCTTCCAGAAGTGTTTAACGATATAAAAAGAGATCAAATATCAGGATACTTGGGCGAGCAGCAAAAGGCATTTTTGAATAACTTATGGTCTAAATCTTCAATAAGCTCAATCAATTATCCAAAAAGTATATTTGATGCCAATTCAAGTTACAAAAGAATGATTGGAACAGCTATTACTGACGAGATTGACGAGAGTAATTCGAATCCTCCTCTACCACCTCCTCATTATGGAGTTACCAGTGCAACAAAAAATTATTACGACAACTTAGAAATTATGCTGCTATGGAAAAGCTACTTGAGTCTGGTTCTCAGCAAGAGGATCGAGCTTCGTCAGGAAATAAATCTTTTCCAATCACTTTTGGCCAGTGGTCGATTCAACAACCTTGATCCATCCAACTATCGATTATCGATTAGCAGCAGCCAATATTCCTCATTAGAGAGTAGGAGAATTCAACAGCATGAAACCACCTCAGAATCTCCAACCTCACACTATTCTGTAACTACTTCTTCGGCACCCACCAGTTCTGAAACTGGATTTAATTCTGGACTGAGTGATATCTTTATTGATCCACCCACTGAAGAATTCAACAAAAGGTATTTGAATAGGAGGTCCATCCTAGGAGAAATGTTAGATTATAGTTCAGAGACAGACTTGTCTAGTAATTCGTCAAGTACTAGTTATAAGGGAACAAGCTCAGAAGAGTTCAAAGCGAGCCCTGATATTGAGATTGAAAGGACGTACGGTATCCTGAGGAACGGCAGTAAGATTTCCACAAGAGTGGTATAATGTTAGCTTACGATGTATAGAAGAAATGAGCAGTAATGTATAATGAACAACTTCGTTAATTTAATATATACAAGTGGAAAAAAAATAATTAAAGGAATCGATGGATTTTGAATTATGTACACCTTCTCAATTCAACAGCTCAGGAAGAACTAAATGAATTGTCCTTAATTCTTTGGTTCTTCAGATGAATCATTTCCCTCATTCTTCTTGTACAATTGTTCGAAGATCTTCAATGATTCATTTTGTAATTCCTCAGTCTTGGTCTTCAATTCGTTAGCGTCAACCTCTTCACCAGCTTGAGCCTTGACAACAATTTCTCTCAAGGCATTAACTTGCTCTCTGACCTTGTCAGCATCCGCTGTGTCTAATTTGTCCTTGAACTCATTCAAAGAGTTCTCAGTGTCATTGCACAATTGGTCAGCTCTGTTGGCATTCTCAATGGCCTCTCTTCTTGCTTTATCAGACTCTGCGAACTTCTCAGCATCGTTAACCATTTGCTCAATTTCAGAATCAGACAATCCAGAAGAGCCTGCAACAGTGATGGAGGCATCCTTGTTAGAAGCCTTGTCACGTGCAGAAACCTTGATAATACCATCAGTGTCGATGTCGAAGGTGACCTCAATTTGTGGGACACCCTTAGGAGCTGGTGGAATTCCACTCAATGTAAAGTTACCGATCAACTTGTTGTCCTTGGTAAGTTCTCTCTCACCTTGGAAAACTCTGATCTCAACAGATGTTTGACCTGCAGAAGCAGTAGAGAAAATTTGAGATTTCTTAGCTGGGATGGTTGTGTTTCTAGAAATCAATCTTGCGAAAACACCACCCATGGTCTCAATACCCAAGGACAATGGTGTAACATCCAACAAGACAACATCAGTGACTTCACCAGCCAAGATACCACCTTGAATGGCAGCACCCATAGCAACAGCCTCATCAGGGTTGACAGCCTTGGATGGCTCCTTTCCGAAAATGGATTTGACGGTCTCAATAACCTTTGGCATTCTTGACATACCACCGACTAAGATGACTTCGGAAACATCAGAAGTAGATAATCCAGCATCTTTGATGGCCTTCTTACATGGCTCCACGGTTCTCTTCACCAATGAATCAACCATGTTCTCAAATTGAGCTCTGGAGATCTTCTGGTTAATATGTTTAGGACCAGATGCATCGGCAGTGATAAATGGCAAGTTGATCTCAGTAGAAACAGTAGAGGACAATTCAATCTTGGCCTTCTCTGCAGCCTCTCTGATACGTTGAATGGCCATTCTATCCTTCTCCAAGTCAATTCCAGATTCCTTCTTGAAAGTTTGGACAATGTGTCTGACAATTGAAATATCGAAATCTTCACCACCCAAGTGAGTATCACCGTTTGTGGATTTGACTTCGAAAACACCAGCACCGATATCCAAAATAGAAATATCGAAGGTACCTCCACCCAAATCGAAAACAGCAACAACTTCACCATCGTTCTTCTCCAAACCGTAGGCCAAGGCTGCGGCTGTTGGCTCGTTGACAACACGCAAAACGTTCAATCCAACAATCTTACCTGCGTCCTTTGTGGCTTGTCTCTGAGCATCGTTGAAATAGGCTGGACAGGTGACAACTGCGTTCTTCACTGGCTTACCCATGAATGCTTCTGCGGTCTCCTTCATCTTGTTCAACACAAAACCACCGATTTGTTGGGGGGAGTACTTATCGCCTCTGGCCTCAATCCAAGCATCTCCATTGTCGTGCTTCACAATCTTGTATGGAACCTGGTTCAAGTCTCTTTGAACCTCCTGGTCCTCGAAACGACGTCCAATCAAACGCTTGGTGGCAAATAATGTGTTTTCTGGGTTGACCACTGCCTGACGCTTGGCTGGAATACCAACCAATCTCTCTCCCTCCTTGGTGAAGGCGACGATTGAAGGTGTGGTTCTTCCACCCTCCGAGTTCTCGATGATCTTGGGGATCTTACCCTCCATCACAGCAACTGCAGAGTTGGTTGTACCCAAGTCAATACCGATAACCGGCCCATTTGGTGCAGCGGTGGAATTAGCACGGCTAAATCCTGCAACACGACGGCTTACGTTTCTTAATGAGTTTCTAGCTGTTAACATCTCTTATAATAAGCAGACTAAGTTTGAGAAAAGAGTAGGATTGTTGAAAATTTATTACTGGACGCTTTGATTATATAAAGCAAATTTTTTTGTCACTTTTTCGGTTACCCGGGATTGAATTCCGAAGAAGGTTCGAGAAGACAGGTACAAGGCTACACGTGAGGGTCTGCGACAACGACATCTAGCTCAACAAGTCTGGGGGAAGGTTACCGTTCATGACCCAGGTGAGGGACTTGTCGCCTCGGAACTCTTCGATGTATCGTATTATCTCTTCTGCGGGCTTGTCGTACTTTTGCATGCCTCGGGCAATGGAATCGCAGAGCTTCTTCCGACGCTGGAAACGCTTGGATTCTTTAGAACGAGAGTCGCCTCGCCACTCGTGTTTGCCGTACTTGCTGTCCATCTCACACAAGGGAGGCTGTCCGCGGAAGCCCTTGGTGAATTCGTCGTAGATTTCTTTGACGGTCATGGGGTTGTGGAGGAAGTCGATGGAGATCTTGGGGCGCTTGGAGGAGTCGAGAGACTCGGAGAATTGAGCTGCGGACTCTTCTGCATTGTCTACTTCTCGTCTCTTGCTGTAGTTGCGTTTCCTAGCCTTGCCAGGCGAGTGTGGGGGGTGCTGTTGAGCTTGCGCAGCAACAGCAGCTACCGCAACATGGTGCAAGGCTGGATCCATATTACTGTCGATGTGCACCTGCTGAGCCTCTATGTCCAGACCACCGATGGCGTGTTGCTGGACCTGGTTGCGCACCTGCTGTTCGACTTGATCTTGCACTTGCCGCACCTGATCCTCAACATGCGTCCCAACCTGGTGCTGGCCTTGTACCTGCGGCCGCACCAGGACCAGCACGTCAGTGACTCCATCTGCCTGCTCAATATCGCCCTCTTGGATGGCCTGGAGCGAACTTATTATGGCATTCTGATTCTTGTTTTCCAAGAAGTCCGTCATAAGACTCGTCAATTTCTCAATCTTGCTGTTCTGATAGTCCAATACGTGTCTCAAATACGTCAACTCATGGTTGACCGCAGAAAGCTTCTCGCTCTCGATCTTCCCTATGATTCCATATATTTTATTGAAATTTTCTTGCAAGTAATTCGCAGAGTACCCATTCACGTCTACTTCTGCATTATTATTATTACCACTATCATCAAATTTATTATCGTTTCTCAAGTCTTCCAACCTATTGCTGTTTTCTATCTCGTCGCCATTTGAACTCATTCTTTCCATGTCAATATTTTAATCTAGTTGCAAAATGTCGGCGACTTTATGATCAAAATAAACAAATCTAATATTAAGGGAGACTTTTTTTCTATATGAAATGAGTTTTAGACATAAAAAATCATAAAAAGAGAGTCCTGTATATAACATTCCTCTCATGGCCCTGGGTGAGAGAGCATTGGATAGTCGTAGTCAGGAACGGAGACCTGAGGACCTATGAGGGCCACAAGGCCGATGCAGTGGCCGTCGTTGTAGACGTATATGACTCTGCAGTTTGGATTTGTGGGGTGGGCACGGAGGTTGTCGCGAAGGTGAGACAAGTCCAGAGTGCGTGGAAGAAAGAGGCCGACATTGTCGGCGTATTCTGTGAGGGAAGACACTAGAAATCCTACGGAGAAGGGCTCCATTTTGTGTAGATCGAAGGCGTTTGCTCTTTTGTTGTAGGAGGGTCCACCCCAGGGGGGCGAGCAGAAGACGAAGTCGAAGGGCTTTGAAATTCGGGAGCCAGAGTGAGGGATCCACAGTCTGGAGCTGCCGGAGGCAGCCTCCAGACTAGCGATTTTGTCCCAGTCACCAGTGTAAGTCCATATCTTGTCGTGCACACCGTAGGTGGCGGCATTGTGTAGTGTGCATTGGATGTTTACCGGGTTGATGTCGATAGCCCCAACGCAATCGAAGTATTTTGCAAACTGGATCGTATTGCCTCCACCGCCGCAGCACACATCCAAGATGTTTGTTGCGCCAGGAACGAGGTCCTTCACCACCTTGGCAGTGAATTTGGCCACCTTTTCTGGTGTCACGGAATACCAAAGCTCTGGGGTCATGTAGACTCCACTGTCGAACTTGCTGAAAAGCTGGTATCTCTTGCGCCAGTACTTCTTGCAATTGCCTGGAAGAGTGTGCAAATTATGCATAAGGAGCTCGCTCCCTTCTTCCACTTCTAACTCATCCAGTTCCGAGTCCGATGCCATTCGTACCTTACATCGAAGCGAACCTCATCGCTTGAGTCTCGAGATTTAAGTCAGTGAGTCGTGTGTGTTACAATATGGCTGCAAACTATTAATACATAAAACCAACTATACATAAATTATCCTAGAACTGAACCATTGAAGACATAAAGTAATAATGAGGCAAGTCTTTCTCAAATCCTCCAGACCTTTCCTTCGCTTACGTATATCTTATTTTCATCCTGCATTTTTTGAAGAGCAGTATTTATTTCCTCCGATGAGAAGACCTCCTCTTGCGGCAATGTTTCATTCACGGCCTCTATGACCTGGTCGATAGGACATGAGCCAGATTCGTTGGAAAAGAGAGATGAGTTGATTATCTGTGCTATGTTCCGTACGAAGGAAGAGTATCTTTCAGCGCTGATATCACTAGCATCCGAGTTGGAAACGTTAGTTTCAGCCAATGGTCTACCAGTACTTTCATCAGCATGGTTGGTTGGTCTTTGTGGAGTGATTCTGAGCCTTTCGAGATCTTCTCCAACTTCACTTCCTTCGCCTTCTGCATTGTTTCCCTGTTCAGCAGGAGGCGGTGGTGAGGGCGTGACAGATGGTGTTGTTTGTTGTGCATTTCTCTCGAGAAGAGTACGAGCTCTTGTTCTGGTAGTTGTAGCTCTTGGTACACGTTCTTCTTCGCTTTCTTCTTCTTCAGAATCAACTTCTGATTCGGATTCAACATCTATTTCGCCTGTTCTTTGCTTCTTATTTTTGGACTTCTTAGGTACTTCCCTAAACAAAGTGTATCTCAATAATTCTTCTGCCATTTTGGCATCCTTCACTTCAATTATTTTGGAAAGACGAACTTTGGCATGGGCAGTAGCTAGACGAATTAAAGTTTCTAAGGTTCTAGCAGTTATTGGTGCAGTATGTCTTTGATTGTTATCAATCAAGTCATTACGCAATCCCGAGTATATACTTGAGATATAATCTGAAGCCCTCTTCGTGAGCACTGGCTTTATTCTTTGTTTCGCGTACTGGATATATTTCTTCAAAAATGGGATCGATAATATGGTTGGTGGTCTACCGGAACTTGTAGTTGTCACTCCAGTGTGCAATAAAGCATTAAATCTTTCAAAGATAGGCTGTTCTTGTTCTTCTTGCTCATTAGTAGTATCATCTCCTACAGCCAATGATAATACAGACTTTTCTCTGACCGGTTCACCTTCTGCCAAGCCTGGTGGGATAAACCTATGCATTCTCAAAACATGATCGGAAACGATTCTATCTCTAGTGGGTTGGAAATCATCTGTAACCACGAATAGCAAATCGAAACGTGATAATAATGAATCGGGAAGAGCGATATTTTTATGTGGATCCTTATGAATATCATATTGTCCGAAGACAGGGTTGGCAGCAGCAATAACAGAACAACGAGCATTCAATGTTGTATGAATCCCCGCTTTTGCAATTGTCACAGTCTGTTGTTCCATGACTTCGTGAATGGCTACACGATCGATGTCGGACATCTTATCAAACTCATCAATACACACCACACCTCTGTCAGCGAGCACCATAGCACCTGCTTCCAATCTACGTTCGCCTGTTTCCTTATCACTTGTTACAGCAGCTGTCAAACCAACACCTGAAGAACCCCTACCTGTAGTGGCAATAGCCAATGGAGCAGTGTTTAAAACGAAACGCAATACTTGAGATTTAGCTGTGGAAGGGTCACCAACCATTAAGATATTGATATCACCTCTCAAATGAGTTCCATTCTCCAAATTTTTCTCAACACCACCAAGAAGCATCAACAACAAAGCCTTTTTGACATACTCCAAACCATAAATTGATGGTGCAAGAGAGTTGGAAAGAATGTCAAATATTTTTCTGTTCTTAGAAAGCTTATTGATGTTTCTGATATCTTGATCTGTTAATTTCTCAGATGAAGCAACACCTGTGGATCTAGCATGTAACGGATATACCGAATTTGCAAGAAGAACTGTCTTGAAGGAGGAATTGTTGTTCGCAGCCGCACCAAGAGCACGATACACACCCACTATTTGGACACGATCACCTGGTTTAGTGACGTCTGCCAAATCATCATCCAATACAACATCAACTGAACGAGGAAGTTGACCTGCTGGTGCTGATTCTGGCATTTCCTGAATCGCGATTTTTTGATGGTCCCTATACGTAGAATAACCATACTCAGTAACCAATTTATTACCCTCCATATCTTCGGTTGGATAAATTGCTGCAGTCGAAATTGGATCAAAGGACGTCGTCTGATCTCTGTATTCTCTTGCATAAAAACGACTGGTTCTTTCCGCGTAATGAACAGATCTGATGATTTTAGGTCTAACTAATGATGCTCTAGTAACAATACCTTCTACTGAAACCATTTTCGACAAGTATCCAGAATCTATAGACCTTGGAGTTACTTGATGGTCACCGAACGATCCTTTGAATGATAAGTAAAATTGTTGGTTCTCGTCTATCGAATCGAAACGAGAATCTGTAGGATCGTATATAGTGAGAACAGTGTCACGTAAAGCTCTCTCGCAAGCTGGAAGAAAATCTGCTGGCGAATTCAAAAGACCATTCCAAAACTCCCTGTCGAAATCACGAAGCTCATCCATTGAAACAGAGAGCCTATACTTCCCCTTGAATAACATGTTCCTTATTTGCGCACGATAATCGCCATTTTGAAGATTGAACCCATCCAAGAATTCTTGAAACCTTCTGACTCTTTCACCAAAGACAGCGTCTATAGGCTGATCACTAAATCCTGCTGAGTTGTCCATACTTTACAGTGTTAGAGTTAGTTAAAGAAGAATCCAATAGTAAAAGAAGAATGTGGTTTTTCAGCTGAGCTTAATGAGAACATTTCACTGACGCGTATCATTAATTTTCCGAAAGAGGAAAAAACCTTTTAATTTTTCGGGTTTTGACATTTTATTTAATATTTACACAGCACTAAAACTAGGAAACATAACGATACGGATTGTTTATTAGAGTCTGCTTCACTGGTTAACTGAACTTCCATCCAGAAATGTATGGATTAGTTATCAGTTGTTGTTCGTTCTGGAATAAACTTCCGAACTCTTCAAACTCCAATGCAGCGATGCCTTTGTACTTTCTAGTTTTTTCACTCTCCAACAAAGTGGAATAACTCCAGTCTAAAAAGTCTTCCATATTGTAGTTATGCTTTCTGAACGGCTCTTTGAAGATCTTGGCTAATGTGGCAACGTTTGGGTGATAGTGAGACATAAGTGCCTCAAGCTCCCATAATGAGGAATTGATAGCATTAGTCACAAGTGGGTCGTTCTCATCATCGTTATAAGGGTCGACGTATTCATCGAGTGATGCGGCATCGGAGTTGTGAAGCATAATCATGCATATTGGGTGCTTTTTCAACAAGTTATATATAAATGGTATAACGATGACAATTCCTGTAGCACTAGCACTAATTGACAAGCGTGCTAACTTTTTGATGAACGATGCAACCAAGCTGGCCGAAAGATGAGTCGAAGATAGAAATAAGTCGCACAAACGGAAGAATCGAGAACGATACTTCGTATACAACAACTCTGGTGAGAGTAGTGAGTATAACTTCTTGTAGAAATCCGGATATTCCAAATTGTATCTTTTCATGAGCTCATACAACGAATTTAGTGCCAAGATGGGAACCACACCGTCCCCTTTCACATCATAAGAATTGGTCAAAAAGTCCATAAGGCTTTGAGGTTGAGCCATGAAGGGAATTACTCGTTTATGTAATACAAGTAATATGGACTTGTACTGTTGTACCAATAATGGATATGACAATATTGTTAAAAAACATTTTTCATAGTTTGTTTTGAATGTGTTCTGCTTGTAGGCTACAGATGGTAATGGGGTTTTGATCCATACGCTCTGTTCTTTTAATGCATCTGTATCCTCTTTGAGCAATAAAGGGTTTCTAATTATTGTGTAAAAGTTAGAAAACACTGATCTTTGTTTCTCTTTCAGATGTATTGATTTCCATTCCTCTAGCGTCTCGTGCAAGTTATAAAAAGCATAGAATTGAAGGTCCCAGTTTTCCTTATATTTTTCCACAAACTCCAAAAGGAGGAAATTATGTATAGATCCATCCTCTTGAATTTGACCCACATCGCTTGCTAATAATGTTTCGATGAGTTTCTTATAAGTCAATGTAGGGAAGTATAGGTCATTGGCACCCGACTTCATATGCTGCGATTCGTATTTGATTAAAGTAAGATACATTTCTAACATGTCAATTTGAAGGGATTCAGCAGATGCAAGATTGGTGTTCATAAAGTCAAGAAGCACATTCTTAAACGAATTGTACTTATCATGCAACCATGTAACTGCGAGTTTTTTATTCTCGTCAAATGATTTCTTATTGACCAAAGCTCCATTTTTGAGAAGCTTTTGAAAAGCCTTGAAAATGGTGACGCTCAAGTGACGAGCCTTAAGCTCAACATTCTCTTGGTCCTCCCTTATTAATAAAGGTTTTATCTTGTCATATTCTCCAATCAATGTAACGAAGTTGTTGTAGTTTCTTGAAGACTCCATTAATTGATCGCCTAAACTCGTTATCTCATCCACACTTAAACTTGTTTCTTTCTTCAGAGTGCTTACCTGCTTCCTCTTGACCGGCCCCCTGGCATTTTCCTTCGTTCTCTTCGTTGCCATTGCTGAAATACTTTGCAAGTCTCCTACTAAAGTTCATCAAGACCTGAAAAAATCACATACATTTAAGATGAGATCCTGTAGATAATCGTATAATTACCCGGATTGAATTTTCTATATAAGATTTTTGAGACTTTACAGACTCTGGCTGTTCTTTTCTTTCTTCATATGACCTTCCAAGTTTTATACCCATATGATGAAATCTCGCGTTGCTTCACGACCTTTCCCTCTGGCGTTGTAGTCCTTTCGGGGATTCCTCCAGAAATGTCTTTTCGTACGATTAGGCTGGGTTTATGTGGTGAGAGTGTTTGACGCAAAATTTTCTTGTTACAAATACTTAAAACGCTCAGAGAACTTCTGACCCCTTTAACTTGGAGGGAGCCCACTTAAAAAGTGTTGTTTTTGTTCTTGTAGACGCAAGTTTTTTAAACTTAAAAGCAAATTTGACGAGAATCATAAAGATGAATTCATTTTTTCCAATAATCCACTTCTTTTCGTCTCGTAACAAGCTTACAGTCGTAGTCTGTTTACAAATGTTCAATGTGAATTATTTTGAAATATTTACCTGTTATAAAAGTACAAAAGATTAGGAAAGTCAGCCATACTTAAACTTTAGTCAAGAGAAAAAACATATAACCATATTGCAGATCATGATTAATCCTCTTTAAATGAAAGTCTCGTAAGGAACTGGTGCCAATGTTTGTGGGACGTTGCTCTTTGTTGAAACAACTCTAGCGTCTCTTGGCTTGGCAGGTTGTCTCTTCAAGTTGACTTGCTCTCCATTCTCCTTGGCCTGTCTCTTCAAAGCAGCGTTGGTCTTAACTCTGTTCAAAAATTCTTGACGACAAGCAGAATGCTTAACATGCTCGACTCTCAAGTTGACTCTCTTCTCAATGTATCTGGTACCAACAACCTTGTTGATGATTACACCAACAGATGACTTGGTGACGTTGTAAACAATACCTGTCTTTCCATGGTAGTATTTGTGGGGCATACCCTTCTGCACAGCACCATTGGCTCTGATATCAACAATATCTCCTACCTTGTAAACCTTCAAGTACGTGGACAAAGGAATAGTACCACGCTTCTTGAAATCACGTTGGAAGGCATAACGAGTACCTGATCTGTAACCACGACTAAAATAGTTAGTATCCTAGTTGCTTGTAAAGGAAGCGTTTAATTCCATGTTCTTCCAGTAATCTCTTCCAAATCCCACATCCACTCTCGGACACTCTCTTCTCAATCTCCAAAGCCGAAATATCAACTTTTGGTTCAGTCTTGTTCAAAACACAAATATTTGTCGTTGATATGGTTCTACAATTGTCTAATTTTCATCAATTCCCTTTTCTTCCGCACTGTCAAAACACCTGGACTTCGAAACCAGCAGAAAACGCCTCCTCTTTAGTGATGTGTAGTACTTACGATTTACCCATTTTAACTCTTTAAATATCTATTATCTGTAGGTCTTCTTAACTGTCTTCACCTGAAGTTGGTTTGAAAATTTTCGATACTTAGTATCGTGGAAGGGCTGCGTAACCATTGTTGGTTTTGTGTGATTTAGCTCAATCACGTGTGTAGGGTTTCAACCTCTCATACAGTCTGTCTAGAAGGTTGCAACACCATTTCCTACTTATCGAAAGTGCTCTAAGTGTGGCCCCATTATTCATAGGTGGAGAATCACTCGTATATGCTCTCCTATAGAGAGGGAGATCGCTCATTTCAATATTCTGGTCTACTTTCACATGCAAAAGGCCAATACACTATGTTGCACAAAAACGATTCGACCAAGAGTGGAGAGTATATGGAGCACTAGAGCTGATAAGGACATACTATCCCTGAGGCAGGTAGCTCGTTCAACTTACTAACAGTGAAGCCACTTCACCAATGTTGTTAGTTGTAGAATATGTATTTATGTATGTTACTAATGCTTCAGTTTCTCTATCTTTGCTCAATGTTGACTGTTACAGATGATGTGGATTTTTTTTTTTGCAATTCTGCAACTATCCTCTAAAAGCTGTTATGCCTATCTCGGCTAGATATCTAAAAAGTCACTTGAAATGACATGTTTTACGTTTCCTACATCGTAACACATACGCTTCCTCTATAAGAGCTTAGTCACCCGTGTTCTACTAGAATTGTCATGTCACACCTACTATAATATAGCATATACACTTAATGTGACTAGACGAGAGGATCAAGATATCTACCTCGAAAATTGCAATAGCTAACAATAAAATAAAAAAACTTGTAGATATATACGGCTCATTCTGACAGCTATAAGAAGCGTATCTGACAGAGCTTACTGAGGAGAACTTATCTAATAGCTTACCCCAGAAACTTTTTATTTTGCTTGTGATTGAATATTTTAATCTTTTTAGTAAGTTTCGCTCATCCGGTCCGACCTAAAAGGTTTATCAAGAAAACATATAAACACTATAATTCTCGTTCACTATCTACCTTCTTTAAGTCAATTACAGAAATGAACGAGGAATTGACACCGTCGGTGAAACAGAATCACCATGGTGTAGTCGTTCGCTACTTCTTAATTTTCATATCTTTCATCAATTCCTTGATTTTCGTGAACTCTCTAGCCTTTGGAGCTTTATTTTACCATTTATACGATAAAATAACAGGAAAGGAGAAATTCTACTTACCTGATGATGAGAAGGATGTGAGCAGTTACAAGGCGCGAGATGCGTATCCTGATATTGAGAAGATGAAGCCGTCCAGAGATTTGAGATACTATGCCTTGAATTTGGGCTTGGAATTGGAAGAGCACAAGATTACTACAGAGGATGGATACATACTTGTGCTTCATCATTTATACGATCCGAAGGCCACAAAGGAGGAGATGGATGCCAAGAAACCCGTTCTTATGCAACATGGACTTCTTTCGTGCTCCGGTGCATACCTTACTGCGGGCCAAAATTCTTTGGCTTATTACATGGTGGAAATGGGATATGATGTATGGTTGGGCAACAACAGAAGTGGGTTCAACCCCGAACATGAACTGTTCGAGGGAAACTTGATGCACAATGAGGCGTACTGGGACTGGGATATCAGGGACATGGCGTATTACGATTTGCCCTGTATCATCAAGAATGTTCTTTCAAACAAACCGAACCATTCGAAATTAGTTCTCTTTGGTCACCTGCAGGGTTGCACTCAATCTTTCTTGATGTTGAAGAATGAAAACCTCAGACACATCCAAGAAAAGGTCGAACATTTCTTTGCATTGGCTCCAGCTATCTTTCCAGGTTCGTTGTTTCACAATAAGATGTTTATCAAGTTTATGCATCATAGGGGACCATTGGGATTTAAGTTAATCTTTGGGACATGCTCCTTTTTGAGAAACTTGGGTCAAGCAAGGCATTTATTAGCCTCTACAGGATTTTTTGGTTTCTTGTCATATATTATGTTCAAATTTCTTTTTGGATGGACAAGCAAAAAATGGGGACGAGATAAAAAAGTCTGGCACTTTCATTTTATTTTCAATGTTTCTTATGTATCAACGAAGTTGATGAGTTGGTGGTTGAGTGAATGGGTTCAAGAAGGTTTTTCCAATCAATTACAACCTAAAAAAGCGTATGAAATTGGTCTCAACCACAAAATTGAACTTCAGGACTCGGAAGAAGCACGTAAAGCTGAAAAGGATGATTCGAAGACATTTTTCCCCTTCAAAAAGGCATGGTTTCTGCGGGAAGATCCAGTTGTACCTATTTTTATATTCTCTGGAGACCTTGATTTCTTAGTTGATGGAAAAAGACTCATAACTCATATGAGAAATTATGAACAGGAAACTTACAAAGAAGATGTCAACTTAAGGGTAGTCGAGTTGGACGACTACTCTCACTTAGATGTGGTTTGGGCCGATGACCTCATAGGAAGAATCGGACATGTAATTCACAAGACGTTAGAAAATACAAACAAAGGGGAGACCCAGGAAGTCGTAACAGAAAAAGACGTATAATTATTAATATCAAATCCAGTATGTACTTATATATAACCCATGTTTAATTCGTTTTGGTTGAAAGCAAAATTTCTGCCTCATCTAAGGCTTGTATGATATGATCCCAAAATTTCCGAATATCAATGCTCTCTCCAATAAAAACACCTTCTCTTTCGGAATTCGACGACTTGAGAAGTACCAATTGCCCTTCTATTTCTTGATCCACTTCAACCTTGACTTTCAGTCTGATATACTTGAAGCCATATGTTTCATTTGTAAAAATCATTGGTAATAAACAATATAATGCAAGCGGATCATGGATTGGTGGCCCCTCACGGAAGCCATGCTTATTTTTATACGACTCAGCGTAGAACATCAACATATCATGAAATTGCTTTCTAATAGGAGAATTTCTGAGAGTCGGATGGTAAATCCTCTCTCGAATATCACTCGTGGCAATTGCAGTGTGGGTAAAATTCAACGGTGATAGGACACATTTATTCTGCAAAACCTGATCAGAGAGCACATTTGAAGCAGCTAGTGGATCACAGTTGAAATTGAATTCAGCGTAAGGTGTTATATTGCCCATATCTATTGCTCCACCCATTATCGTAATATATCTTACTTTTAGTTTGAGATCGGGATAAGTGGAGAACAAATTCGATATGTTGGTCATTGGACCAGTACAAACCAAGCATATCTCATTCTCATGCTCAAGAATGGCATCTTTCATTGCTTCCAAATAGGTTTTATTCTTTGAAACTGTCGTTTTTGGATTTGCTGGCAAATCAACACTACCGATCCCTTTAACACCGTGGACGTCTAGAGCGAAGACAGAAGTCTTCTCCAAAGGCTCACTTGAGCCAGCATATACCGGAATGTTTCCCGCCTCAACTCCAAGGGTATCCAAAACTCCCAAGGCATTATGAGTTGTCAGAGATAAAGGTGCATTCCCATGAACAGTAGAGATTCCAAGAAGCTCAAAATTTTCGTCAAATGTCGCTAATAGTATAGCGAATGCATCGTCATTACCAGGGTCACAGTCCAACCAAATAGGAATAGAACCGTACGTCATTTTATTGTATTCTATAAAGAGAAGCGTTTTCTATCGATGTTAAAAAAGTTCATCGCATCACAAATGTCAAAATTGGGGTTCGAGAAAATCGAACAATGTAACGTTACATTAATTGAAGCTGCCTAAAGGTCAGCACTCTCTTCCTCAACAGGGACTACAAAGGCACCGGCCAAGAAAAGAGCAGGCTCGTTGATGTTGCGGTGTTGATAGCTTAAGATTCCAACACCACCTGCATCAAGCATAAATTGCGGGTCCACGTTAATGGGTCTTGACACCCATCTGGCAGCGAAGCATCTCAAGATATGACCATGAGCGATAACCATCACGTCACACTCTACATTGTCATCCAAAGCTTTCTTGTGGATGGCTCTGATGTCAGCAATCACTTTATCAACTCTCTCCTGGACCTGCAAGTGGTTTTCTCCGTTTTCACAGCCATCCCTCCAAATCTTCCACGTTTCACCTGGTGGGAGGTGTTTATCCAATCCTCTCAGCTTGCGCAACTCTAAGATCTGCGATTTCAAAAGTCCCTCGTAATCTCCATACTCCCATTCTCTGAGATCATTGGCCTCCGTAACTTTGATGTGGGATTTTTCCTCTTCGCTTACCGAGCCTAAAAGAAGCTGTAAAGTCTGTTTAGCGCGAAGTCTGGGTGAGGTGAACACATGTTTCAAATTTGCAGGCTTTACTGGTTGGGATGATCCGTTACCGATCAACACTTCTCCCGTCTTCTTCATTTGTTTCTCTCCAAATTCCGTTAATGGCAAGTCTGTAATAGAAGTGTGCTGACCAGACTTGGACCATTCTGTCTGTCCATGACGAACAAAAATCACTCTTGGGGCTGCAGCTTTCATTACGGAGTATTTAAGTGATAACTCTTGTTCACCTGTGGTCGTACTGAGCGTCGTTGATACTGTCGTCGATACTGTTAGACTCTTCCGCTCATCACGAGTCATGTGACGAGTTTTTCATGTTTGATAATATGCGTAGGATGCTTTATTCTAGGAAGATGCTAAATATCTAAAAGGATGGCTTGTTTAATAAAGATATTGAAAGCCTACCCACAGAGAAATGGAGTGTTTTAGTTTTTGAAGTATGGAATGAGTTCGTGAGGATTGGTTTGAACAAAACCATTGTATCTGGTAAAGTAGGATGCAATACGTCTATTCTGGTCAGTCTGATGTGGAGTTTCCGACCACCTTCTTGTCAGAAATTCTTCATGAGCACCCAGCTATCACTATCCTTATACCACGTATCCTTGCTCGACAACAAGCTTTCAGCCTTCTTCAATTGTCTAAACTCGCCAGTCTTTAGCGTAGCTCATCTCTTCTCACTAATTTTGTGTAATAATACGTATATACAGACCAATATTTCTCTTTTCATAGACCTTTGTCACCTTTCCAAATAGTATATACAATAGTTGGGGAGATAACAGACGATCTCAACATGAGCACCAAGCATGAGTTATCAGAAAGAATAGTATCGTTGCTTAAGACATTGCCTAAGGACAGAATAAAGCATTATGCGTCATTCAAAGAATTGCAAATAGAAAGATTTCTGAACAAAGACTTAGTTGAAGACATCAGCGAAAAAGACTTAAAGCTTCAATACATGTCTCTAAGAGACCTAGTTAACGATAAATACAAGAACCACTACAAGCTTGATGACAAGCTCTTACGACCCAAAGGGAATCCTCAGTACTACGACCGTCTCATGAGCGATATCAAGGGAGAAAATAAGGAGTCGTTCTGGACTGCCATCAGAACGGTTGTTTTTGGGAAGTAAGAGACCCGGGTTTCCTAGTATCACTCTACATGATTTGAGAAGTCATCATCCACGAAGTTTTGTCTCATTGGAATCGAGCGGAACGTTACCCTTGCACATAGATCTTTCAAGTTCTCCATTATTGCTTTGTTTGGATTTACTTGATGTTAGTTTAATAGTTTTCTAAGTAGTCACTACAATACCTACGTTATTATTTGCAACATAGAGGTAGCGGTGTTGGTGTTTCAAAAATTTAATTCTTAGTGGCCCAGATCTCTGGAAAATTCGCATCCCAATTCTACGTGGCCGATATTTAGAACAATACGAACATCTTAGGCCGAAGTTTTATTCATTAAGAAAGTGCTTTAAGAAGCTCAAAAATCTCATCAATGGGTCTCATTACAACTGTTAGGGCCTCACGACCTGCCCAGGTTGCGATTGGGTTTATTTTGTTCTTTTTGATGTACTGGTTTATATTTCCTTCTGGAGATTCATATTCTCCAGAAGAATTGAACAGTTTATTACAAAACAAGGATGAGAGTGTAGTGTCTATCAGAAAAGTAGAGCTCAATGCACAACGGTTAGCTCAACCGTATTTTGATTTGCCAAATTATAGGATGTCTAGGTGGGAATTGAAGGGAAGTCCTGTGGTCCATAACAATGACTTTGTTAGGTTGACTTCCGATCAACAACATCAGGTGGCTAACATGTTCTCCACTCTTCCAATACAAGCCGAATCATTCGAAATGGAGATGACATTTCACTTGCATAGCAACAATGCGAACGGATTGGTAGGTGACGGTTTTGGCATTTGGTTTATTGACAAGAAGCTGAATATTGGAGATGTCTTTGGAGTGGAAAACCATTTTAATGGATTAGGAATTATGGTAGACACCTACAAGAACGGTAAAAGAGGCCACTTTCCATACGTCAACTTAATGTTAGGTGACGGGCAAAAGATGTACAATAAGGAAACAGATGGGTTTGAACATCGATTGGCTGGATGTACTGCCAGAAGTTTGCTTAATCCTGGAAAAAAGGTGAGTAAGGCAAGAATTGTGTACATTAAGGACGGATATCTTTCATTAGATTTCGACTACACTGGATCAGGCAATGACTGGACTAACTGCGTGACTTTATCTGATGTTCGCTTGCCTCAAATCAAGTATTTAGGTTTCAGTGGGGAGACCGGTGATTTGTCTGAAACCATTGATATAATTGAAAATAGAATCTTCGCCCTTTACAAGCACGAGGGTGACTACATTGAGTCGATATCTGAACTTGAAACACTCATGAAAGAGCAATCTGAGGCTGAAGAAGTACCAAAAAATGGTAGATCTGGGGGAAGGAACAGAGCATTCAAAAAGTCTTCCAAGTCTCTGAGCAGGAAATCCCTCCAGAGATTGAAGAATGCTGAAAAAAGAATCAAAGAAAAGGAAAGACAAAAACGAAAAGAACTTTATGGAGACGAAGATGCTACCCTTTTCAGAAGATTGGTCTCTCAGGTATTGTACATCTTGAAATTGTCAATTTATCTAGTTGTTTTCATTGCTATCGTTTGGTTAGCGATCATAATGCTTAGAGTGCGAAAACAACGGAACAGATCGAGGAAGACTAGTCTTTTGGATTAAAGGGTCGTCCATTTCAATAAAAAACTATACTTCTTTTAAGGACTAAATATTCATATACATATACAACAAATATACTTCAATACGTCGTGAAAAACCTAGATTATATCTAAAGTGTTAATTTTGCTTTTTCTTGTTTTTCAAAAGCTCACTATTTTTAGCGGCTTGCAAGATTAAATCGTCATCTCCATTCTTTGCAACAAAGGTAATGCCGTATGTTTGTCTTTTAATGTCGAAAATTTTAAGAGCCAAAAAGAAAACCGGGACCAATACTGGAGTCATGCTAAGGTTTGCGAACCGATTTAGAGCACATGTCTCATTAATCAAACTGAACGATCTTTGCTTTAAAGTATTTGTAAAATCCTTGTCGAAAGAAAAGGCATCAGAATATATTGTAATTTTACAGCCATCCACGTTGACCTTATTTTTCGTAAACTTTTGGTACATTTCTCTAGATTTGATAATCGACCATTCCAACAAGAGTCCTTGAAAATCCACCTTGGCAAACACCTTTCTCACATGAAGTCCAGTAATTCTGACATAGAAATTACTTTCAGACGATTTATCCAAGAGAGGGAGTAAAGTAATTATTGCAATAGGTGAGTCTTTGTAGACAATCACAATCGAATTATTCCCCTGCTCAATCAACCGAGTCTCTTTGGGGGTTCCTCGTCTATTTTCTTTTGTAAATTTAGACCCAGTAAGTTGAGCAAACTTTCTGAGATCAAAGCCGTATATTTGTTCAATATAGCTTTCGTTAGGCAAATTATCAGATATGATCCTGAACTCGCGACTTAAAAAGTAAGATGATATTCCTATCACTCCAAATGATATAATCAATGCTGGGAATACAGTGGTCAATTGAAATTTAAAGTTACGATCATTCCATGAGTACGCTAAAAATTCACGAATGCTACTTGATATGACGACATAGTCCCACAAAGCGTACACCAAGTATCCCAATGATCCACCGGCAACCACGAAGACAGATAAAGGATGCCAGAATATGTGTCTGTTTAATTTCCCTTGCAATTGTTTGTAATAATCCCCATGAAGTCTTAAAGACGCTTCTGCCAACTCTGGTGTCAACGGAGACCTCAGGAGGGTGGACTTGGCCTCAGCCTCAAGAGGCTCATTCAAGTCTACTTTCTTTTGAATGGCCATTGCTTAAGGTTTTGAAGTGAAGATGAAGATATCTGAAAAATTCGGCATCTTTTAAGTAAGAGGTCGCACGTGGATAAAGAGTTAATTTTGGCCTACGGAAACAAGCATTGGGTGCAAAATTGTTACATCAGTAAGCCCAATCACCTTCGGAGCAATACGGATGATGTTATCGAAGCCTCAAACCAGCCAATAAATCAATGAAGACCGATATTGGTTTAAGGAGGAAATTTTAAACATTTTATAGATAGTGTGGCTCTGTACAGAAATTTGCAATCATAGCGAATTATGGCTCTCAGATCAAACTAGTTAATAAGACCATAAGGATTTCTTGATATTTTTGATGAGACTAACAGAAGAAAGGTAAGAGATGGGCAATCAAGAACGTACGAATGTGCCCAAGGGACAAGTTAAAAGGATTGCAGTTATAGGTGGAGGTGCATCCGGAGCAATTGTGTTAGACACCCTTATAAAAGAAGGTGTGTATGATGAGATCACAGTATTCGAAAGACGAGAGAAACTAGGGGGAGTTTGGGTGTTGGATCGGAAAACCAGAGAAACTCCTAATGATATAGTGAAGCCAGGATTTACACCTAAAGCCATTGATCCCCCATTAAGGAATCCTTTTAGGGACGCTAGCGACCCATCCAAGCAAGTATTGATAAAGAAAACCCCCAAACAAGAACGGTTCGTAGAGACTCCATCTTATGAAGGAATCAAGACAAACATCATTGAGCAGCTTATGACGTACAGTGACGAGAATTCTTGGTTTCCGCATGAAGTGAAAGAGGATACTAAATATGTCAGTGGAAATTCGGTACAAGAATACATTCACCGGTACTTCAGCAGGCACACGCAAGACGATCGTGTGACATTAGCTCTTAAGACCACAGTGGAAGATATAGAGAAGATTTCTAAGCCCGACGCTGAAATTCCTTATTCATTCAGAGTTACTGCAAGGCTGAATGTATATGAAGAAATGGATATCTGGTGGCAGGAGGATTTCGATGCCGTTATTGTAGCCACCGGTCATTATCACGTTCCATTTATTCCTGTTGTCGAAGGATTAAAAGAAGTTCAGGAAAAGTTCAAAGACGTTATTCAACATGCAAAATTTTATAGAGAGCCCACAGCTTATAAAGGTGAAACAGTGATTACAATTGGGTCCAGATCTTCAGGAGCAGACATCACTAAACAGATTTCTCCATATGCGAATGTGGTTTACCAGTCTGTCAGAAACAATACTGGCATCAAGAAGTCTAAAAAAGAAAATGTTAAGGGTAAAGGTGTAATTAAAGAGTACAAAATCATAGACAATAATAATTTTAGGGTTATATTTGACGACGACACGGAAATCACCAATCCTGATCACATTATCTACGGTACTGGGTACCAATTTTCATTTCCATTCCTTTCGAGACTTTTCGAAGAAGAGGGAAAAGAAGTTTCAAAAGATGGGATCATTATTCCCGATCTTTACCAGCACACCTTTCCTATTGGTGAGCCATTGATTAACTTTGTAGGTATGCCTATAGATGGTGTCTCCTTCAGAGTCTTCGAATACCAGGCTATCTTGGTGTCGAGATATTTGTCTGGAAAAATTGAGTTGCCATCAATTTCGCAGCAAAAGGATTGGGTGGCTGACAGATTAGAATCAAAAGGTTTAACTAGACTGTATCACACAATTGGAGTAACAGATGCTTACCCATTTTTGAACAATCTCGTATCTTTGGGAAAGATCAAGGATCCTTCAGTCAAACCTGGAAGAGAATTCCCCACGTTTTCTGAAGATGATTTAAAGGTTTACAGAGAAGCAGGAGAGAAACTCAGAGAGTTTTGGGATGAATATTAAGTCATCAGATAAGATTAGTTAGTTGTTTCCGAATATATAGTGAGAATTGAGTCAAGCTATTCATACCAGTATATACATTTTCCCAGTGCAAAGGTTTCGTTTCGTAGTCTTGCAAGAATCGTGTTTTCACCGAATTGAAGATATCGATTTATTTTGTCTCTTCGGATTATCTAAAGAGCTCTATTTTTTTACTGTGAGAGATGGAAGATGCTACTTTGAACATACCGATACCGCATTATCCCCCGTTCAAGCTTAGATCATCATTGATAGATAAAGATCCTGTAATTTGGGTTCATCTCTTGGCCGGATACGTAGATCTTTTCAAGGTTTTAGAAGGAGGACGACTGAAAAATCTCTCTACGAAGTCAGAAAAGCAATTACAATTGTTCTTGAAGGTGTTCTTGAGCGAAACATACGATGAAGCTACGAAAATATTTGCGTTGGGAAGTATAAATCCTCAAATAAAAGAAAATCAGAGCATTTTGAAGGCATATGTATTCCAGTTCATCAAAAATCACAGCATTGTAAAATGCAATTTTCTGGCCGAGACCATATGGCACTTCATTTGCGTATACGTGGAGAAAAATGCTACAGTCGTGAGAGGACTTGTGGATGGAAGCTTTACAAGTATGTACAATGACAATGCAAAATCTGGAAAAGTTAACTCTATCCCATCTCTTCAGAAATACCTTGAGACATTATTAATGCAAGGTAAATTCCAGGAGAAGGAGTTGCGCTTTTTGTCTTTATTTATTGGGCAATACATCACTAGCATCAAGAAAGCGAAAGCTTTCAAAATCAGCGCTTCAGGTCCAGGAGACAGCGAACGGATAATAAATAAAAGAAAGGCAAAAACTAATAATATCGCAGAGAAATTTGTTAACAAAATGTGGATAGACAAGCTCGAGACTCTTTATGCGGGAGGGAAGAGCAATCAAGCGAAGTGGATAGAGAGCACGATGATTGCTAGTTTGATTTCTCTCTCTATTGGTGGATTATCAAAGTTGACAACAGAGTTGGGAATTAACAATGTTGCCAGTTTAAAGGTTTCTCCGCTATTCAGTACTATCCTAATATCAGATTCTATGAAACAGTTGATGCCCGGTATCGAGGACCGTCTTCCCTTTTTGAGAAATATAAATTTCGAGTCCAATGACTCAGGCGTGGACTCAAAAGTTAAACAAGAGGATTTTACTACTCTCGTTGATATGTTTCCCGGCATGACAAGAGGGAAAGCTGTGACCATCTTGGAAGAAAATGGTGGCGATGTCCTGAAAGTAATCGAGAACCTTTTGGAGTCTCCTGATTTAATAAGCAGCATCCCAGAACACGAGAAGCCGCAGAATGAACAGATAAAGCAGAAGGATATAAAGGTGGATAAATTATTACAGGGGAGATTTTCTTCAGCTCAGAAACCCAACATATTGAGGAAACCGAAAATTCACTCCATCGAAAAGTCAAGACCCTCTCAGGACCACAGAGAGAAAACATTAGAGGCCGCATTGAGAATTATGTACGAGTCTGACGAGGATGAACCCGATGACACCTATCAAGACACAGAAAATACAGGAGACCCAACTTCAGGTCTGACTTGATAGTTTTCTTTCCGCACTTTTGCTTGAATCACTCTATTTGTTGGTTCGCAAAGTGTGAAAGATTGGCCAGATCAGACCCCGATGATTACCGGCGTCCATTAATTTGCATATATAAATAGAATATATAAATTAGTATCATGATGACTTGAAACGGTATACATAAATGTATTTGATACATATGAAGGATTGAGTAGCTGGAAATGTACGTCGTTGATTCTCAGTAGATTAACAAGCATTCTCTCGAATAACAAACACCTTCAGGGATATCTGAGCCTTGAACCTTACATATTCTCTAGCATAACCGACATTGAAGGTGTATTTCAGTTATAGGCTTCGCAACGACCTAATCTGTAGGAAGGTATATAATTTGAATGAAATACACGATTGATTTAAACGTAAGTTGGAGAAGCAGGAAGTTGTAGAAGTCAATTAACTCTCCAATAGAACAATGATCAGCGCATTATTTATCCATGATTCTAAAGGTGACGTTTTGATATCAAAGCTATATAAAGAAGGAGTGAAGAAAAACATTTCAGATGTCTTCAGAATTCAAGTTATAACGTCTAATATCAAGAGTAATAGATCAGACGTAAAGGATGTACGTTCTCCTGTCTTGACGCTAGGATCTACTTCATTCATATACATTAGGTCAGGTCTACTATGGATTTGTGCTGTAACGAGGTCAAATCAGGACTGCTCTGTGATCCTTGAGTTTTTATTCCATTTTGAATCAATATTGAAGTCGCTATTTATCAAAGGACATGACATAAATAACCCCTTGAAGAAGGACCTTACCGAGGAAATAATAACTAATAACTTCTATGTCATTTATGAGTTATTAGATGAGATTATTGAATTTGGGTATCCCACTGGATTTGAATTGAACGCATTGAAAAGTAATATGACTACAGTATCGTCCGGTGAGAATATATTCAGGTCTTCTGTGTCTATACCAACCAGTATGCTAAAGAGAAACAGCACCAGCAAAGACGCTCAGACCGGTATAAGGAAAACTTCGTTGACTGACATTTCTTGGAGAGAAGAAGGTAAAAAGTATAGAAGAAACGAAGCATTCTTGAACGTAGATGAAAAAATCAACGCATTGTTCAATGCCGACGGAGAAATACTCCGGTGTGATGTGAAGGGCTCTATCAACATGAAAACCCATTTATCCGGAATGCCGGAATGTCGATTTGGCTTTGCAAATGACAATGTTTTACTTACACCCCAAAATAAAGAATACAACGCAAGCAGTCTATCGGCAAATGTGAAGCTCGAGGACTGTCAATTCCACCAGTGTGTGGACTTGAATGTGTTGGACGCAGAAAGAGCTATTCAATTCATACCTCCAGATGGCGACTTTCAACTCATGTCATACAACTGCTATCAAAACATTAACTTGCCGTTTGAAGTCCGTGCAGATGTCAGTGAGAAGGGCAGGGACATCTTGATGTACAACTTGCGTGTCTCATCTCTCTTTCCTTCCAAGGTAATGGCTACAAATGTTATAGTGAGATTACCCACCCCAAAAGGTGTCATCAAGTCGAATACTTCAACCTCTACAGGAAAGTCTAAATTTCACCCGGAGGAGGATGTTATAATATGGAAGATCAACAAGGTAATGGGTGGTCTGGAGCTACAGTTTAGTTCAGAGGTTCAACTATCAGATAACAAAGCCAAAAAGAGTAATACCAATAGTCCCGTTTTAAACTGGGACAGACAGCCTATTAAGTTGGATTTCGAGCTCGAAATGTTCTCATGCTCAGGATTGGCGGTGAAGTACTTGAAGGTCTTTGAAAGAACCAACTACAAGACTGTTAAGTGGGTCAAATACTGCTCGAAGTCAGGTTATTATGATATCAGGTATTAGAATTTTTAGTGTATTATACAGTACAGCGATAAACTTTTAATACATGGTTCTCATCATCGAGCAGACTTTAAAAAGAATCATTATCGATGAGGGATATAATAGTGTTAAGTGGGCTGTCGCATCCCAGTTTGACGAGTTCCATATGCCGACACTTATCAGTAGAACAAGGTATAGTAAACTCAACCAAATTTTCAAACGGAGAGACAAGCATCACCATTCATGACTCAGTAAGGGAAAAGGACGTTTTCATCATCCAGAGCGGATGTGGAAATGTCAATGACTCTCTCATTGAACTTATTATTATGATTTCTGCTTGCAAAACAGCAAGCGCAAAGAGAGTAACTGCAGTTCTTCCTTTGTTTCCATACTCTAGACAGCCCGATGTGCCCACGGCTGCGGCGATGACAGGTGCACCATCGATAAGTATGAAGAAGGATCTGTACACGTTTGAGAGCGCCCCCGGCACTCCGAGACCCACAACAAGACACGACAATGATGTATTGTCTATAGCTCCTCCCACTTTGAACTTGAACGGAAGCGGATTGTTAGAGAAAGCTGCCATGAATAATATCAAACAGCCATCCATGACTGGGACTAAGACGTCAAAGTCTGACTTATCTCAAGAAGGAAATGATAATGGATACAAGCAATGGATCTCGCAAAATGGAACCTTGATTGCCAATCTTTTGGTGACTTCTGGTTCAGATAGAATTATTACGATGGATTTGCACGATCCGCAGTTTCAGGGTTTCTTTGATGTTCCCGTTGACAATTTGTATTCGAAGGCTTTGTTGAAAAGATTTATAGTTGACACAATACCCAACTACCAGGACTGTGTCATTGTCTCTCCGGACAGTGGTGGAGCAAAAAGAGCCACTTCCATAGCAGATGCTTTGGGTTGTTCATTCGCTCTAATTCATAAAGAGAGAAGAGCTCACGTCCAGAAAACTCCATCTTCAAAAAACAGTCTGTCAGCATCTCTACCATTGGCTGTTACAGCTGTAAAGGCAACTACAATGCTCGTTGGAGATGTGAAGGACAGAGTTTGCGTCTTGGTAGATGATATAGTAGATACGTCTTACACTATCACGAGAGCGGCCAAGCTCCTCAAGGACCAGGGTGCATCGTATGTCTATGCCTTGGTTTCTCACGGTGTATTCAGTGGTGATGCATTGAACAGAATTGCAAAGTCAGACATTGATAAAATAATCACTACAAATTCAGTCCCTGAAACTGAACATTTGAAAACATTAGGTGCCGATAAATTACAAATTCTCGATGTCTCCAGGGTTTTTGCTGAAGCTATCAGAAGAATTCATAATGGTGAATCGGTCTCCATGCTCTTTGATCATGGTATTTAGACGATATTGACTTGACCCTAATGCATAATGAACCCATTAATTGGATATTTCTTTTAATCAAGACTTAAATATAGCTATACTCTAAGGACAATCGAAAATACATAGTCTGTTATTTTTCTGTATAAACATATATGCATACACAGTTCAGAACTAGATATCTCTAGTCTACGCATTATTCATTTTCGTTCTCAGAAAATCAGCTTGAGCGATTGCACACATTATATTGAAACCTATGTGCTGAGTACAACTTATGAAACTAAGGGATTATCAAGAAGAGGCTGTTGGATCGGTATTAACTGCTTTATCCAGGGGGATCAAAAGACCGGCTGTTGTTCTAGCTACTGGAGGAGGTAAAACAGTGGTTTTCTCTCACTTGATACCCAAGTTGAAGGACTTGAGTCTGAAAGATAGACCAAAAAGTCTAGTTTTAGCACACAGAGAAGAATTGGTACGCCAGGCTGCTGGAACAATACAGAGGGTCAATCCCAAGCTACAAGTAAGTCTAGATATGAAAATATTTAAGCCCACGCCGATGGCTGATGTGATTGTTGGGTCTGTTCCAACTTTGATACGAAAAACCAGATTAGAGAAGTATGATCCCAGTCAATTCCATTCGATAATATTAGATGAATGTCATCACGCCACAGCTAATTCGTGGGTGAAAATATTGAAATATTTTGGAGCTGATACACCAAAGCTGGAAATAAATGTAGTTGGGTTTACTGCGACTATGGAAAGAGGCGACGGCCAATCTTTGGGCACAATGTTTGATGAGATAGTGTACGAGAGAAGTCTTTTGGAAATGGTCACAAAAGGTGAATTGGTTGATGTCAAGTTCTCCAGCATAGAGAGTAAAATAGATCTTGACAAGGTTGCAATGAAAGCGAGCGATTATGATGTTAACAGTTTAGCAACGAAAGTGAATACTTCAGAGAACAACGTGTTGATTGCATTGTCATATGCCAAGTTGAGAAAGGAATTCGGATTCAAGAGCACCTTGATTTTTTGCGTTAATATTGACCATTGCAAAACGCTCTGCGGTGTTTTACAAAGTAAGGGCATCAATGCACAGTATGTCTCGGGTTTGACATGCAAACAGACCAGACTTGAAATACTTGAGGACTTTAAAAATGGCAAAATCGATGTGCTATGTAACGTCCTGGTATTCACGGAGGGTACTGACATTCCAAACGTAGATTCACTAATATTAGCACGTCCCACAAAATCAAGACCGCTTTTAGTACAAATGATTGGAAGAGGTCTCCGACTTCACGCGGAAAAGAAACACTGTCATGTTATCGATCTTGCTGATACTTTAAGCACGGGCACCCAGTCGGTCCCAACATTATTTTGTCTTCCTCCGGAATATTCAATTGACGGTAAAACCTACGCCAAGTTGTCGGAAGAAAGCGAAGAGTATCAACTCAAACTAGAAGAAGAGGAAAAAACACGTTTACAACAAAAGGAAATAGAAAGGCGGCGAGAGGAACAAGCAACCAAGGACAAACTCGATATGATTGATAACAATCAAAATATGTTAGCTTTGAAACTTACCACCGTGGACGGGTTTATGGAATTGAACTCTAGGGAAGCTGGTAATTACAAAAAGATCCTGGACGCCATAAGTGAAATCAAAAAGAGTAAACAGAAATGGATAGCACTCGACTACTGTGTTTGGGGCCTCCCTGCACGATTTGACACATTTTTCTTGATTGCCCGTCAAGAGGTCAACAATTCAATATATTTTCGCTTGACGCTTAACCGCTTCATTTCAATACAACAGCGTTTGGCAAGTAAGTTCAAGTGCGGCAAACACACTATTATTTCTGAAATAAGCATGAATCAAAATCTCAAGCAAGTAATCACACAAGCAGAAAGCATGAAGCAGCGGACAAGCAACGACTATTTCTCGAAGACTCGTGAGCGACCTCCTACTAAAAAGCAGTTGGATTTTCTCAAATCTAAGCTCAAGAAAAAGGCATCATCCTTATACCCTGACATCATAGAGTTAGATGACACTTTAGGAAAGGAATTACAAAAATTCACATCTCAACGGGTATTGGACTTGATTTTTGCATTGAAATACTCTACAAACTCTCTATGGGTTACATGGGAGTTGAACAAGCTACTCGGTCCAAGTAAGAAGACCAGTTCACTCATAAAGAAACTAAGTAAGGCTGATATCGATCCTTTATAGATTCACGTGTAAATATACATTTGTAATATAGATATATATTTTGAACTAACTTTTAACATAAGTATTCGAATCAAGACAATATGAGGTTGCAGTTAGGCACTTTTGTGCTTCTCCTTGTTGCTCATATCACATCTTGTATATGCGAAGTTGTGACTGAAGGAGAAGACACTCAAATTTCTGGCGGTGAAGTATCATCGTCCGGGAAATCAAGACACACAAACAACTGGGCTGTTTTGGTATCAACATCTAGGTTCTGGTTTAACTATAGACATATGGCAAATGTACTCAGTTTGTACAGAACAGTGAAGCGATTGGGTATCCCTGATTCTCAAATCATTCTTATGCTTTCAGACGATATAGCGTGCAACCCAAGAAATGCATTTCCTGGAACTGTGTTCAATAATATGGACCAAGCGATTGATCTCTACGGTGATCTGATCGAGGTTGATTACCGGGGATATGAGGTCACAGTAGAGAATTTTATAAGGCTTCTTACAGATAGGTGGGGACCTGATCACCCTCGTTCAAAGAGGCTTTTGACGGACGAAAACTCGAATATTTTCATATACTTAACAGGTCATGGGGGCAACGAATTCTTGAAGTTTCAGGACGCTGAGGAGATCGGATCCTATGATATTGCGGACGCTTTTGCCCAGATGCATGAGAAAAAGAGGTACAATGAGATTTTCTTTATGATTGACACCTGTCAAGCAAACACCATGTATGAGCGAATTTACTCTCCCAATATTTTATCAGTTGGCTCCTCAAAAATAGACGAGTCTTCATATTCGCACCATTCGGACATGGATATAGGTGTTGCTGTGATTGACAGGTTTACTTACTACACTTTGGACTTCCTCGAGAAGATCAACAAAACATCGAATGCAACCATGGACAAACTTTTCGACGTCTTCACTTATGAAAACGTCCACTCGAACCCTGGCATTCGCACAGATCTATTTAACAGAAATGTCAGCGAAGTCCTTTTAACAGACTTCTTCGGTAACGTCCAGAATGTCGTGGTCGACGAAGTCGATAACGATATTCTCTACGTGGCCAACCAGGAAGAGAACATGCATCCCGCTAGCTCGTCTCCAAACAAATCGGAGCTGGTGTCCAATTTATATACTGTCAAAGATATTAATGTCCCAACTTTCAATCAACCTTCCTTCCACAAGCTTTTGCTGATTGAGTATCTCAGTTTGGCCGTGCTAGCCTTGTTATGGATTTACTACAAATGACAACTTATACCTGTCGTCAGCCTTCTCAGTTTAGTTGAGGTAATATTCAAAGTATTTAGAATTTAAAAGCATCAAGGCACATACTAATACAACACATAGAAGTTCATAACACATGTATACTTGACTCGTCATCTTGTAGTTGGAGCTGGAGCTTTCGATGAGCTTATGGAGTTAAGTTGAAAACTCCGATCAGTATGCACGTGCTCATAACCGGCTAAACTACGCGCTGAAATGCTAACTAAATTTGTTTACCTCTTAAGCTTACAGCAAATTTATGTCATTGAAGATGACTCTGAACGTTGCGCCAGCAGATGAGTTGTTCCATATAGTTGCTTCTAATGATCATAGCAGTGAAGAGAAATTAGAGCTAATAAATCAGCTCAAAGCGCATGTCAAAAAGGAATACGTTGACATCAAACAGGTACCCAAATATCTAGAGGCATTGTCCATTGCAGTGGACATATCAGATTGGGGGATCCTGGCAAGTAGCTTCAGCGTATTATGTCACCTTGTAAAGAGAGTGAGCATGCAAGATAAAAGTGGAGAGGTGTTGAAAAGCCAGGGATACTTAATTTTACCTATCATTATAAATCGTATGAATGACTCGAAAACAAGTACGATAAACTCGGCGAAGAGGGCATTAGAAGCATGTTGGTTATCGACGCCTCAGAGCGTCGAAGACACTGTTATTGACTTGGGAATGAGCCATCGGAATAGCAAGATAGTTACCGAATGTGTTCGGTGGCTACACCATATCGTGAAAAATATCAACACACATTTCAAATTAAATCGTTTTCTTCCGCATATAATTAAGTTACTTCGTGGAAATCCAGAGAAAAAGAATACTGAGCTTATAGATAGTGTACGGGGGTTATTGGTAGACTACTATTCTTACCAACACAACCAATTGTACAAGTTTGATCTCGAAAGGGAACTAGAGTTCCAAAGCATTGATCTTGGTGTGAGAGACTCTATAATGAAAGCAATGGCATCTGACATCAAAGAGAATACACATAGCAATTATGTTTTATCGGGGAGTACTCGAGTGGTGGTCAATGCGAGAAATGATATCAATAAGCCAGATTTCGTACCGGAGAACAAGTCCAGCTTGAAGGATGATGCATCTATTTACACACATGAAAGAAATACTAAAAAAGTTGTGAATTCAACTCAGAAGAAGAATCCCAGTATGCCACAGTCCGTGGAGGTTGCTCTTCCCTCCTTGACTCTGAATGTTACTAGCGATACCTTATCGGAATCCAACATTGACCTATCGCCCGAAATACAAAAAATAATTGGTAGTTCAAATTTCAGCATCGACAATTCTATTGAAAAGTTGAACATTTCCAATGTCAATAAGTTCTACGATATTGTCAACAATATATTACCTGCATTCGATAATAAGGAGACTGAGTTCAACTGGAGTGCTCGAGAAAAGGGGGTGATACAATTAAGAAGGATAATAAGAGGAAATTTGCCTGTCGATTATACGTCGGATTTAATTAGTTGTTTCAGAAATATAGCAACCGCTATATGTAAAGCAATTACTTCTTTAAGAACGACATTGTGTATCAATGGTTGTCAGTTGATTAGAGAATCTGCAATCATATTGAAAGAAAAGTTTGACCCTTTGGCTGATTTGTTTTTACCCACTTTAATTAAATTATGCTCAGCTACCAAAAACATTGCGTCGTCTAATGCTAATAGTACTATCTGTGCAATATTTTTAAACATTTCTTTTACTCACAAATCATTTCAAAGGATCACATCCTGTTCTAACGAAAAGAATGTACTGCCTCGATCATATAGTGGCTTGTGGTTGCAAATCTTGATATACAGGTTTCATGATGGGCCTTTTTCTGCCCCATTGTCAGGCACACCAGGAATCACTGGGATTGAGGCATCGTGCAAAATTCTATCGAGAATTTTAGGTGACCCAAATCCCAGTGTACGTCTGGTTGCAAAAGATTGTTTCTGGTCTTTTCAGTCAAAGTTTCCCGAGGCGGCAAAGCAAATGTTGGGCACCTTGGATACCAAAATCATCAAAGCTATTGAAAGGTCAAGGCCCAAAAATAAACCGATGATACTCGATAAAAGCATCAGTGAGAAAATCCAACCAACAAGACCCTCAATCCGAGAAGCTATCAGAAATAAATACAAGGATGTGAGACCTCATAGAGACTCCCCGAATAATTCACAGCCATCTTCTAGATCCACATCAGGTTTATCAATGCGCTCAAATGATATCAAATCTATTGATAGGGTTCATTCCGATACTTCCAAAAGAGTTATTTCCAAATCTATGCTCAACAGGGTTGATGATACTAAAGAATCTTCAGTGAAACCAGTTGCTACTCCAAATTATGAATTCAGTCAAAATCATGAGACCATGCACATTGACAACGAACCTGAACCTGAATCTAAACCTGAGCCTCAAAGCATTAAAGAAGAAAAAAGTACTAATCAGTCAGAGCCCAGTAATAATAAAGACGTGGCTCGTATGAGTTTTGATAAACAGAGTGACCCAATTCTCAAATTTTTATCATCGAACCAAATCGATCTCATCAAGGAAGGTATAAACTTGTTAAAATATGCTATTATGGGCGAGGAAGATCTCTCAACTGAAATAAATGAGTTGTTGCGAGTTATATCAATTAGAGAACCAATGCTTCTTCAACCATTGTTCTTATCCTCAGAAACCTTACTCAAAAGAAGCTATCAGTTTTTTGCTGCTGAAGATTTTTTTCGAGTTTGCACAATATTGGTCAAACCTGTTGAAGATGGCTTCGTAAAAAGCATAATATCTATTGCAGATGTCGATGAAATTTATCAATCTTTTATAAAGCTCCTTTCATATTGTGTCAGCATATCCAATATTGATGATGATGGAGAGTTGAGTATGCAGATCATTAGATTTAAATCCACCATCATCGGGATGATTATTGAATTCATGATGAAAGGCTTGGATAAAATTCCCATCAGTGATAGTTATTTCCTGAAAGTGACCGCCAATATGTTAGAACTTGTGGGACTCGTTAAATCAACTGATCTCTACTCGTCGTTTTCGAATGTGTTGAAAAAAATGTATTCCATTAACCCCGTTCTATTTACCTCTGAACTAGACTTGACTGATAACAACACAAACGATGAAGTCAGATTCATCATAGGTATTGATACGACTTTAGATTTTTCAACCAATATCGGATATGATAACAATCTTACATCGTTGATGAATTTAACGAAGGTAATTCCTTCCAAGGATATTGACAGATTTTCTCCGGTGAAAGTATCTACAGACTTTACGATGATAGTCCCTATGCTCAAGGACGATCTTCTGATAACAAATTCCAATAACAGAGATGATGCGATGTCACATTCTGGTGAAAGTACCCTGCAAACTTCAAAAGACAGCTTTCTCCAGAAAAGTGCACAGGCCAAAGAGATACCTTCAGAAGATGAATATCGAGATCAAGAGATGGAACAACATGATGACTTTGATGCACCTGGTCTTGCTAGAAATGGAGAAGCCCCTTCTTCTCGTTTAGTCTCTGGAAACATACAACTGGACATTCATTTGGGTAATAGTACGGCTCGAGTTAAAAAGAACATCAATGAAAAGTTACATGATGTGGATTATGAGTCTACCAAGACCGATGACATGGATGTGGATAAGAATGAAGATCAAAATCAAACTGATAGCATACGTACAAAAACCCCACCTCGTGAGAAAAACTCTAAAAGAACATCAAATTCTGATTATTTTGACAAAGAGAGGAATTGTTTTCTTGAACCAGGCAGCCTGACGACGTCTAGCAAATCTGGATTTCAGTCAAAATATCATGAAAACTCTGACGATTTAGTTGAGGATTTTGCTCAGGTAAATTTAGGAGAACTATCCAAGACAGACAATCCTGAAGCCAATCAGTTTCAGAATATTCTCGAGAAAATTGATCCTATCAATAAGATTTCTGGGAAAAACAAACCAATCGCAATCTTTCAGGATAGTAAGGAAAGAGGTTCACCTCAAAAAGTAAGGGATTATAACTACAGTGAAAACAACTGGTTTAATTTTCAAGTAGCCAAATACTCTTTAGAGGGTGATTATGAATATGATAATCGATCTGGCTTGAGTCAGGATAACTTTGGGGTACTTTGCGATAGGCTTAGCACCAATCAAATTGAAGGGAAAGAGTTTATCAGTTTACTTAATTATTTGCAAGCGGTAGAAACATCTTCTTTCGGTGGGTACTTTCATTCTGAGGGCCAAGAAATGGTTATACGTGCGATTTTAAAATTTTTCAATGTTGTTACGCTGGATTCACAATCTAAAATCCATAGTGCCCTCATTATTTTGAAGCAGTTGTTTATTCTTCGTGTCCCAGTAAATTTAGACTCAGTATGGGATGTCTTCATTAAACTTTTGAATCAATGGCCATCTGATGAAGAGTTATACTTTGCATTAATGGATACATTTGATGAAATGCTCTGTGGTATTTACAGTACTCAAGAGTTGATCAATAAGTCGTTAAACTATATAACATCTTCGGGTGTTGAAAACGGAGACCATACGTTAGTGTTTGCTTTAGAGCTGTTGAACAAAATTTTGAGTCTGCAATCAATCTCACTATTAATAGATCAGTCTATTATCCGTGATCTAGATAAAATTTTATCAAGATACTTGGAACATACAAATGTTGAAGTCAGAAGATTAGTTGTATTAGGATACGCCAGGATTTTAAAAGCATCAGGATACCCTAAATCTGGCGAAATCAAAGCTGATAAATCTGAAGAGGCTAAATTGATAGATGGCATCTTACTAAGGTGTAGCGTGCCTCAGAAAAAGTTGATAGAATACTATAGTCAGGTTTGACAAGTCAGTGTATTCGTTACGGTAAATAAGGTAATATGTAATGATAAATAAAACAAATCTATGAAGTAAATTTTGAACGCCAAGCAGACGCAATGTATCTCACATATTACAAGTTTTAAGTGTACACAGTGTGATAAAAGTCAGATCATCTTGCAGTAGCATGCGGTTTTTGTTGCTCTGAAGAATTTGTGACAGATGATTCAGGAGTAGGAATCAAAACTTCAGTCGAATCGAGATTATAATTGTGCTTTGTTGGTGTTGATCTATATTCTCTTTCGGGTAAAGAAGCATCGGCTCCTTGTCTTAACCTCTTGAATTTATCTGATGGTTTTGAAATTCCAGGATTCCCTCTCAATTGTTGTCCTTGTTGAAACATCTGTCTTTTCTTTTTCATCATATTGGCACTTATTTGCTGTTGTCTCGCAGATGGGACAGAGTAACCACTTAATGAATTCATTTGAAATTGGTTTTGATTCTGCATGCTCATCATAGCTGGACTAATCACTTGGACCAATGGCGGTTGTAAATGACTCTCTGGTTCTCCCAATGCTACATATTGTTGGGAAGGATATGGCATTAACGTATCATACCCTCCTGATACAGGTGGATTTGGAAACGATGGTGACCAATAATCATTTTGACCATAATTATCTGGTGGTATGTACACTGGTTGAAAATGCGAGTTCACTTGATCGTAGACATATGGTGACTGCTGTAAATTATGAGGATGAAATGAATGTTGAGGAGTAGAGACTACTCTTTGAAAGGTTTGATACTTTGAAGAAGACGGAATGGCACCATAAGCTGTATGCTGTTCTTCCAACGGCAACATTTTCGGAGCCATGGATTGACCGGCCTTGTTGTTTATGGGTGTCTTGACTGGATATGTCTGTTCTATCAAGTATTCATCATTATATATAAGTGGGTTTGCAGGCAACTGAGAAGCTGAGTTGAAAAACATCGACGACTCAACTGAATCGTATTGTTCCTCGTTCCTGTTGTATCCGAAATTGTTGACGTTAGGATCTAATGCAATGTATTCGTTTGGATCAGTCGGTAACTCCATACTGGAATCAAAGTAATCCAATGGAAAGTCATCCTCGTAATCCGAGGCTGCCTTGAACTCTGTTGGAGTCTCCTGATTCATGAATTCGTACGACTCAGTGCCCTTTTGGGCACCTTCAGGATAAGTATATTCTGGTGATGATTTCGAGTCGTAGGAATTGGTATCAGAAACAGTCTCATTGATCTGTTTCTGCGTCTCCATATGATCAGCTAATTGCTGATACAAATTCTTAGATTCGTCGTATTTAAACGATAATGCTGGTTCACTGTGTGAAACTGTTGTCGGGTTTTGCCCTAGTTTTTCCTTCTTCATATCCCTTTCCAAGGCATCTGCCATGAGTTTGTCATGAGGGACATTAAACCAAAAGAAAACCTTCTGCTTTTTTTGAGTCCTCAAGCAAGAGTTCTTGAACAAAAAATCAAGAAATTCAGATCTTGGAGGCTCCAATATTGCATCGGTGCCACATTTAAGGTTCCTCAAGTCAGAAAATATTCCTTCTTCGAACTTCTTCCTGTCAGTTATCTTTCTTCCAAATTTCTCAAACTTATACACTATGCATCTCACAATATCAGTTCCAGTGATGAAGTATAAGTTGTTCCAATAAACACAACTCACAAACCCTTCATCGTGATTTAAGTAATAGCGCCTAATAACCTGATTCTCCTGCCAATTTGCCGGAGCAGTGGCTAGAAAGAACTTCAAGTCCTCGATCAATCTCAAGGATTCTTTAACGTCCTCAGAAGTGGACTTCTGTGCACCTGCATCGACGCCCCTGCTAGCCCTATTCTTCAAATCCATTGCTCACTACTGGAAGTATTTATATGCGATAACCCGCAGGTTTAGTACCCAGCAGCCTCAATTCTAGTGTTGAACTTATTGACCCCGTATTTCCCACGCTTGCAATCGACTCTGCAACGTCGGCCTTCTCTCCTTCCAGTCTCGCCTTTCTCCAACACAAGCGATGTCTGGACCTCTTTTCTCCGAGATCTAGCACCACTGACTGACTGTACCGTTTCGATAGCGCCTCTTCTCTCTCGTTCTGGCGCTCTTCCCGTACTTGGAACCTTGTTGAACTACGGAATGTATGTTGATATCGTTTTATAATTGAAATCTACCTTTAAAACCTCTCCTGCTCCTCAATTCTACTTGTAACTATCCTTCAGCCTATGCTATAGCTATCTATTTCACTTCTGTCTCAAGTCTGAGAGAAAAGGTATCACTTTCAAAAAAATTCACGATTGAAACTAAGAGCGTCTTAAGTGTTTAAATATGTAACAGATGTTGAAGTTGGCATGTTTCAAGTTTGAAATCTGAAACATGACACAAAATTCCTTCGCTGGCTATCGCACCATCTAGACTTGTCGTAAATTACGCGATACCCTTGTTGGTGGTATGTTTGTGTACGATGTGCCTGAGACTTACTTATTGTGGACATCAATCAGAGTGTGTGTGTACGTTTATCGAGGAGAGGACAGAGGTGTGAACAATGCAACGAGTTCTGGTATTGTTGGCAGGGTACTGAAGCCGTACGGTATTTGCAGGCAATAAAGGGATCAGCTTATCAGGACAAGTGACAGGTTGAAGGATGCCTTGGCATTGTAGTTGAAGACGTAGAGGCCAGGGCCGGTTTTGCCGTAGAATGGTAGAGGAATCTGCTGAGAGCTGAAGACTTGAACCATCTTCGAGAGTAGCCTAGCGGAGGCTTCCGCTAGGCTACTGTTTTGCTCATGCGAGTTTGCTTCCATCTCAATTCCCCTCTTGGCTAATGACACAGTCCCACTCGGCACCATAAATATCAGCCCACATTTTATCCGCTCTATGTAAACATACAGGCAAGCTACTGTTCTAACAATAGAAGTGCGTCAAACGTTCAGATTCACAGCTGGTCCCTGGTACCTGAATATTCCAATGATACTGATGATTAGACGATGAACTGTTGTCGTTTGGACGGGGAATGTTTGATTTGTGACAATAATGGGGTCCAAACAGTTTTGTGTAATTATGTTTGTTTTGCAACTTTGGGCTGTTTGTTCAAGTGCGAGGATCTTTTTGCAATCGACATTGCGTTTGATATGGTATAGCCTCCGGAACCATTGTTCTAGTAAAGGCAAGATATAGCAGTTGGTGGGAAACACACAAGCAAAGGAAATCAGTAAGCATAGAGCTATCTTGTGGAATATCAAAGTGTGTAAGAATGAATACAAGTGGCATATCACAAGCAACTCAAGAGGCGTGCATGCAGACGTTTGACAGACTTCCTCAAAGAAGGACAGAACTATTGCAGCAATTGGGAGATCAACTTCCACCTTTTCGTGAGCTCATGCGAGTGGTTGAGAAGCGAAGTTTGGGACGGGAGCCGATGGAGAGTGAGAGCAGCTACACATACTCGTCATTTGAGGCACGTAGGGACTCCCGACGCATGCTGGACAGTCTACTGGACACAAGCCAACGGAGTCCGCCGACAAACAACTTGAAGACTTTGGCTGACATCATGGCATCGAGAAACTTTTCGGAGCTCGAATCCACACAAGAACGAGAACAAAGTGCATACAGCTTTTTGGTGCATTTTCTTTCCACCACCAAAAGCTTAAACAGCTGCTTTCTGGAACTCTACCATCAGTTGCAGTTGAAAGAATTCAGTGCCAGACTCAAGATGAGTGAGACGAATATTGAGCAGTTTCTACTTGGAAAAGACAGCAACAACGAAGAACACGGTATTTCCCGAGAAGACTTCAAGAAGTGGGTTGTTCAAGTGCCCACGATCATGTATGAGAATATTTCGGAGGCACTAGCAAAGTTTTCTGCATTACTAGACGAACTCAAGTCAATGAAAGAATATTATGAGTTAGAGGATAAAGTCAAGGAGGTTGAGGCTCAGCTCGTCCTGGACTCCAAAGTGGAAAACACTATTCCAAGAAACATATACAAAGACGATTTAAAATTTCAAAAGAGATATAGACTTTACAAAACCAATGCTCCAAAAAAAGTAACTAATTACATCAAGACCGAGCAGGATAATATTCACAAAAGCCTTAAAAAGCGTAAAGGAAGAGCTCGCAAATCAGAAGCAAAATCTGACTCCTGCAGTCACTGTGGTACTATGGCAACCCCTGAATGGAGAAAAGGACCCACAGGATCCAGAACTTTATGTAATGCTTGTGGTTTATTTTACTCCAAATTAACCAAACGTTTTGGGTCCGAGGGAGCTGTCATCGTCTTTGATTCGAGAAAAAACTCTAATCTAACTTCTGATAGAACTGTTCCTACTCACGGAGAGTATGAGAGAATCAAATCACCTCTCGACTAAGGACAATGCATAATTTGACAGCAATAATAATATACCATTATGTAAACTACTTCATATATAAAGTATAAAAGCATAATTCGTACAATATTCTACTATCATGCATCGTAATCACTCCAATCTTTTTTGAACCACAGCCAATCCATATCATTCGTGGGAACTGATGATGATGTCAAGGATTGCAACTTTTCATCTTCGAAATGATTATGAGAATTTTCAAGCTTCTTCTTCTCTGGCTTCGCCTTTAAAATAGGAGCAAGCCCATTTCCTCTGGAAGTACAAGATCCTCTTCGGAATGGTGGAATATATTTCCCAGGTTTAGAACAGTCCTCATTAAAATGATAGCTTCCGCTTGAAACTGGGCGATCAACGCTTGCAAATGTTGCGGAATGTCTTCTGAAATGACCAGAATTTCCTGAATAGGCACTCATATCCTTTACATTCGATCTGCTGGAGGGATCATTTGAGTTTTCATTAGCGAATAGCTGAGAATGCAGAATCCCACTGTTGCTTGCCTTTGTTTGTGGTTTTTTGAACACATTATCATTCGAAAGATTAATAGTGCTAGTCTTTATCGAATTTCCATAATGATTGTGATCAGACCCAATGTGTGAATCATTATTCAGACTATGGGTATTCCCATCGAAATCACCCTCTAGGTGAAAGACTTCATCATCATCATCTAATGCAAGTCTGTCAATTTCTTCAACTAGAGGTCCAACTAATGGAGACTTGTTATTATTAGGAGACCTTAAAAACGGGGGTACGTACTTCCCAGAAAGTGGAGCTGTTGAAGGAATTGTGGATGGTGCCTGAAGACTGTTAGAGCTCACATGAGATTGGTTCAAAGAGTACGGTGTCAGACCATTTCCATTCACAATAAATTTCCTCGATTTACTCGTAGAAAACAGGTTCGACTTCTTTCGAGGGAAATTATACCCGTTTTGAGTGTTTTCAACGTTCCCGTTCCGACCGTTTTGTTTTCCTCTATACTGAGTATTGACGTTTCCTCTCCTATTTTTCCAAAATCTATTTCTGTGCTTCTTCTTCCAATGATTTGCACCTGAAGATTGACCTTTACCAGCGTTGGATTGTCTCTGCTCACCATACTTTACCATGTAATGATTGAAAACAGATTTTGGAGTGAAAAAGTCTTCACGGTTAAATTTGCTGTTATGATTGTTTCCCATTTTGCTGCTACTTGAATGGTTGTATGACGCAACATTGAATGGCTTCCTTGTATTTCTCACAAATTTAACATTCGACCCACCGATAGGGATAGGCTTCAAATCCGTATTAGAAGATAATAAAGCATCTGCTCTATGGTTATGGGGAATTGATGTTTCATCCAGATGATTCGAGGTCTTGGAGAAATTCGATTTTGTGTTGGTAGTATCGCTCTCTGTGGTGGATGGAGGCGATGCCTCGAGGTTCGTATCGTCTACAAGAGGCTTGACTTCGAGTTCTGGTTTTGCAATCAAGCCTTCCTGCTTCACAGGAGAGACTGAGATCGAATTTTGAGATTTCTTGTAGTAATAATCATCCTCGTCATTGAAAAACTCGAACTCATCATCAACATCACCATCCATATCCTCTTCATAGTCACTTGCCCAGTATTCTTCATCTATAGTGAAGTACTTCAAAGTTTTCAACTCATCCTTCAAGTTTTGTATATGTCTATTGTCTGGATCTAAATTGAGGCAAAATCTCAAGACAGAAAACATTTCACCACTCATAGTCGAGAAAAAGTCAAACAATGCTTCCCTATTGTTGGAAAACTGGATGAATCTCTTATCTGAATAGTTTGCAACGTTAAATGGATTCTTGTGGAAAACTAACGTTAACAAAATGATTCCAATAGACCAAATATCTATCTTAGATGCATCATAAGATTTGATATTAGAGTCAAACAACTCAGGTGCCATGTACCGTTCTGAGCCAACGTCAAATTCATTTCTGTTGGTGATAATCTTTTCTGTGGTGGCTAATCCCCAATCACATAACTTGATCGACCAATCATCGCTAATCAAGATGTTTTCAGGCTTTAAGTCTCGATGAAATACATTCAAATTGTGGCAATATTCCACTGCACTTAAAATCTGTTGGAAAACATCTTTGATATCCTGGGAGGTAGACGGACCCTGGCCATTCTGTATAGCTTCATACAAATCACCACGACTGCAGTATTCTAAAATCAAAAATGAGTCAAAGTGATCATTTAAAGAAGCGATATTCGGATGTTTGCCCAAAATGGTATGAACTGAAATCTCCTTCAAAGCTTCTTCGTATAAAGATTGAAGAATAGAGTTTTTATTCCTCTTCGAAGATCTCACAGGAGATCTTAATTTGGCAGGAGACGAAGATGGTCGCGATCCTTGCTCCTTCGGTGGCAGTTTATAGTCAAGGGGGTAAATGAACTTGACAGCTACTAAAGCATCGTTGTTCTGCACGTCTTTAGCTACTGATACTAATCCATAAGACCCTTCACTAATGTCAGCTATCTTGGAATATCGCCCATTGAGTAGATCACCTTTATCATACTCCTTGTAAGCGTCCATATTGTCTGAAAAATGTAATTTTTATGCCGTTTGTTAAATGCGTAATTCAATGCGTCAATGATTATGTATCTGGTCTTTTTGGCTCTTTTCTTCAATCACCAAGCCCAAATGTATTGTAATAAAATAAAAAAATAAAGTAACGTCAAAGAGTGGAACAAAAATATGCTCTCGATTTGGATGACAAGTTTAATCAAAAACAAGCAAAGCCTCTATGATGATTTTGACGTCTAGTAATGCTGTGTGCAATATGTGGACTGTTAATGCTAATGAATGTACCCAATCCAATCACTTCAATACTTGATGGTCATATAAAGTTTAGCAGCGATTCGAGTTGCCTGAAATGTGGTTGAAGCGCCTAAAGTCTTTTCAACACCTGATCTATCAGCCCAACTGTCTGAATGTCCCCAGATATTTGGTCTTGCGTCCACTGTATCCTGGAGCTTTGCTGTTCGACGATCCGTATAATACTGGATAACCGCTTTCGCCGCAAACTTTCAAGTCTTTTGGATCTTAAAAGTTGAGATCTTGTGAGAACTTTGTAATTCTATGTATTTTGTACTTCCACAAAACTATATATATTCCGACTTGTCCAATAATCGATTGAATTCTTTCACTATTTGATTGATGATGAGTATAGAATAGATACTCTGTCACTAACACCCCACCAAAGATCGTTAAAATTATTAATGTCGCGGGATTTTGGTACGACATTTTTTTGCCTCGAAGACATAAATACATAGAGCATTGATCTATTTAGACTTTGTACAAAGAAAGACGGCGCTATGGACGAACAGATACCATTATTTCTAGCTGTTACAGGTATAGATGACCACTCAGTGGCCAAACACTTTTTGGAGCTCACCAATGGGGACTTGGACTATGCAGTGAGCTTATATATGGAATCAAATCCTCCTGAGAGCGCAAGTGTGGAACCTACAAATGACGAAGATATAGCCAGAAGACTACAGCTGGAAGCCTACGGTAACGGAGAAGATTCAATTAGAGAAGCAGATACAAATATACATAGACACGAGACGTTGGTGGACAGTTTCGATCAAATGGCTAGCCATTTCAATGCTAACAATCCATCAGACATATTTGGCCAAGGCCGTGTTGGAGTGTTCAATCAGCGGTTTGACGATGATGAAATGGAATACTACGAAGATAGAGAATACGAGAATCTGGATCTGGAGGGACACAGCGGTAATGAGTCGAATAGTGGCAGTGACGATGCGATCATGGTACTTGATAGTGATGAAGAAGTAGAAAGACATGCAGTCAGGGGCAGAAGGAGATTGAATCGTTCCCAACGCATGAATACGTTAACGTCTACGCAAAGGCGGCTAGCTAATTTGTTCAGACCACCATTTGAAATCATGGAAAAAATCAATCTAGATACAGCGAAACTTGAGGGCCGAAAGCAAAACAAATGGATTTTAGTCAATATTCAAGACAATACTGAATTTATTTGCCAGGTCATAAATAGGGATTTTTGGTCAAGCTCTAAAGTGAAGTCAAAGGTGCGTGAGAGCTTTTTATTTTTACAATATCAAAAGGATTCTGTCAATGGTAGCAACTACAGTAATTTTTATTCGGTTGAGCAATTACCTCACATTGCCATTCTTGATCCCTTGACAGGTGAAAGAGTTCACAAGTGGCCAGAAGGAGAAATCCCTGATGTCGATAAATGGATCGAAGATGTCGACAAGTTTTTGGCTAACTTTTCATTACTTCCCGATTCCGACAACCCAGTTGTTAAACACGAAACCAAGTTTGACCCTAATTTATTAACCGAAGAGCAACAAATAGAATATGCAATGAAGCAATCGATATCACAGAGTAATAACCCAGATTCCGAGAATCCTATTGTTGTTGAAGACGAAGATACTGACAATGGTGGTGCTGAAGATAGTGCTACCAACGATAATGAATTGCCAACTAATGTACAAGAAACTGTAAGCACCGACCCATATGACGCTATTGAAGCCGAAGATCACCAAACACATTCAGCTCAGGTAACTAATGTTCAGTTCAGATTTCCAAATGGCAAAAGAGTGGTTCATAAGTTTGGTCTTGATGAAAAGGTGGAAACATTATTCAAATTTTTGAAATTTCTACAGTCAACAGATTCGAGCCAATATGGATTGTCTCTTGATGATAGATTGACTTTGAGCAATACTTCCAACCGATCATTTAGTTTTATTGACTCATTGAGTTCTACTATTGAAGAGTCAAATTTGAAGAACGTTAGCATTTTAGTAGAGAAGGAGTAAGACTATTGTATACAGAGACTAGTATATTAAGTATTCACAATATTTACGTTTGTAAAGCTATTCTGTTTTTAATGGAGGAAATCTTTCTATCAGTGGTAGTTCTGGAAGGACGTGCGGAACCTTTGATGCTGTTTGAGATTCTTCAATGCTGTAATTATCAAATAACGATTTACTTTTCAAAAGAAATTTATACTTGTTTGATGACTCTTTCTCCCCGGGAGACTCTGGACTTCGTGTGTGAGTTTTTTCAATTGAAGCTTTCTTGTAAGAACTACCAGGGGAAGGGGAAAGATCTACGTCGTCTCTCTCTTTTTCCTTTTTGATTCCACTTCTCAACAACATTAAATCATTATCGATTTCCGAACTGGACAAACCTTGGCAGGAAGCAAGTTTAGTGTTCACTCCTTGCTTGCTGTCATCTTGCTTCTGAGAATATTCATGATTTTTCAAGCGCTGTAGATGACGATATTTCGCATCTGTCAACTCAATTCTATTTTCCTTTATGTAATGATTATCGGAGGAGTAATGAAAATCCTGAACATAAGATTCTGTGGAACCTCCCTCCATTTCATCAGAAGTTCTTTTCAAGGCACTCGGACCTATCACTGATTTGTAGTAGTGTTTCCAGTCCTTTGTGTTCATTTCGTTTCGGCTTATGTTATGGTATTCTTTATCAAGTTTGTTCAACTTCTCGTACGTCTCGTCTATCAAACTGTTTTTATGCTGAATTAGATTACTGTAGTATTGTTTCCATAGTATGTTTTTGTGTGCACTGGAGTTCTCTTTGATTAGGTTCTCTTGGTAAACTCTTTCCTGAAGTATCTCCTGCAATTTCTCGAGAAACGGACGGATGACCGCGTCAAAATGCTGTTTAAATGGTAGCAGCTGCTCACCCTCCTCAAGCAAAAGTGTGTCAAACTCTAGCGGACTCTGTAGATTCTTGTATAGGTCCCTGATCTCCTCCTCATACTCCTCCCACGTCCTCAACACATCTTTCCGCTCCTCTACGCCGCCGTCGGCCAGAAGCACAACATCCTCAGTATTGTACGTTATTTTGCTGATTGTGTCCACTTCAAAATTATAGATCTTCATCCAGTATCTCTCATTATTCGTTACACCCCTGATGACGTTGTTAAGACTCTGCACCATCTGGTTGATGCGTGGTAATCGGGACCTTATATAGTCCTTGCCAACGCTAGCAAACTCTCGGCTTATCTCCTCTTCTAAATTTCCTAACGCCTCCTCCGAAAGCGATGATAAATTAGCTAACTGAGATGACTTAAAATCACCAACACGATTTTCAGACGCCATTACTTATGTATTCGTATCTTATCGAATCTACAGTTGTATGCAACTTAGGTTCCTGACATAAGTTTTTTTTGCGATCATGGTCTCGTTGGAGGTGTCGTGTAAATTACAATTTTATCTTACCTCAGAAGCGATTTAGACGAAACGATCTTGTTACTTGGGCTACGAATAACTAGAACCGATCGAAAGCGCACAATCAGACGGGCCAGGTGTAACTACGACTGTCATAGCACAGACACGTCTTGTGTAGAGTTTCTATGGGTGGTGTAGACTCGGTATAGAAACTGATATACTTGGCCGAATTCCCAGAATCTCTTTCACTTATTCTGCAAGGTTTTATCTAAAGGTTGCATATGGCACCCAGCTAATGCTGCCACAAACCGAAAGCCGTCATTTTCTTCAAGACATGGTTCCCTCATATGATAGATTCGTTCCCACCCGTTACCAGCCTCTAATACAAAATCCGGCATTCATGTTCCACAATGTTTGACATATCGGATGCGAGTGTGTTCGCTTATCCATATGATGATCAGCGGAGCTACATGCAACTCGGCCTTGGTAGATCTGGAGCTGTTTACGTCCCCCCGTCACCGATGTTTGACCTGTTCGTGCCACAACACGTCACACGGCTGTATGAGATGCCAAGACAAATGACTATTTGTACCAAAGTGATTCATATGATCGTTTGCACGAGAACATGTGGTGAGTGAACGAAATTTAATTTTCGCAGCTAAATACAAAGGCCAACCACGTTGCTTGCCAGCTGAGGTTAATCAATAAATACCCAACGTGACTGATCCGGGCATCTAGATATAATGGAGAATCGTATGGGCGTGTAAGCATGTAAAAGTATAAGACTGTAAGATATCTATCACTTCCATACTTCTTAGGCTGAAGGTAGAGCCATTTATATATTGGAAGTGATTTGATAGATACAGCCACAAATACAGAATAGTTCAATTATAGCAATTGCACCAACCGGAAAAACTTTGCTTTTGCAAGTGAGGAAGAAGAATAAACGTTGACGAGTTAGATATACAGACAGAGTAAAAAGAAGCAAGAAGATATTATATAATTCATAGAGAGAATACCATGAACTCGATCTTAGAGAAGAAAGGTAAAATCGATTCAGAGAAGGGCCATTTTGCTGAGCCTCCATTGGCAACTATAACATACAATCGATACGTGAAATGGATTGATCTATATGTTTCTCGAGTAATACACAATCCGATTGTCGCATGTGGGTTGATCCTTGTGGGTATTTTGCTGATACAAATAGTTCAGTTGTGCAGCATGTACTCAAAAAATGTGTTTCGATTTGTGTACTTGAACGATTACTACATGGACATTTTGGCTGCAAGCATTAACATAATGTCAGTTATGCGATTCAGTATGAACAAGACACTTCCATCTTCTTTGGAAATGCTCTTGTTCATTTTCCAAAACTTTGCCTGCTATGTGATCGTCTTTGATAAGAATAATACCGTGAGTTTTGCATTTCATCAATCCAACAAAGTATTCACGATGTTTTCATTATCCCAGATGGTGTGCCCATACAGTATCTTGATACTCAATTTTCTAGAATACTTGAGAAACTCGAGCATGACAGTTACTGAATTCTTGATTGACAGTAACAACAATTTCTTACCCATATTTCTCAGTTATTCATACATGTTTGTCAACTTCAACTTCCCATACTTTGACAATGAGATAATCAAGTCTCTATACAAGATAGGTCAATTTTCATTGAAGTTCTACTGCATTCTTCAATTCATTTTGTATGAGATTGGCGTTATCTCTTACAGTACCAGAGGAATTCAAGATTTTAGCATATTTTACAAGTTTGAGGCAAAGAACATAAAAAGAACAATCATCTCCAGAATTTACGAATACAGAAACGCCATCATACTTATTTCAAATTCTCTAGTGATAAGCATTGATTTATTCATTATAATGCAATGTATTTACAGAAGGTTTATATAATTTCATAAATCTATACAATTTTTCATTAAAATCTTCAATTTCACTAAACTAAAACGGGCAAGATGTGGACTTTAAAAATTTTGCCACAAATACATTAATTTCACCTTTATTTAGTTAGTGCTAGTGAAAATCAAACTCATCTTGTTCTCTGTAGGATGCAAATTCATAATCGAAGTTATGCAATAATGACATTTCAATTTGAATGTCATCAAATTCTGACAGGGTCTGACCATTTTCTATAATATCAATATCCATTGAGGGAGGCTCTGCATGTTTCTGTTTCTTCTCGTCACTCCAGTTCTCCAATACAACAGAGCCATCCTTTTCGCTGTATATTGATTCTCTGACTTGTGGATTAAGGTCGTGGTTATATGTTAACATTGCAGTTAAAAGACTGTGCTCGTAGATTCGAGATTCGGCAAGATCGCTTTCTTCAAGCTGTTGCTCTTCTAAATGACAAACAACATCTCTCACTAGCGCATGATCCTCGTCAGTAATCTTAGCGGGTTTCTTGACTAAAGAAGAAATGTGAGGCACGTTAGATGTGCCATGATTATTTGTAACCAAAGGTAATTGATTTCTCTCTTCAATAAGGAACTCAGAATCAACTGCTTCAGAATTCCATGGAGAGGACTGATTTCTTTTCCCTTCTTTCAACTTTCTTGGATTATTTTCTTTCGTCAATTTTTCTGCAGCAACATATTTTGAATACTCAACTTCATCTAATATCTTTTCACTAGCTTTGTAATCATTAGCTACTTCAATGCTCAAAGAGTGAGGTAAATGGGAAAAATACTCCTTCACAGAGAGTGATCCATTCACACGAGCACTCAATTCTTCAACTGCATCGGAAATATCAGCCTTGACTATTTTTATTTCATCCACTGATTCTTTTTGGTTTAACCAATATTGTAAGCGCTTTTTTTGAATTATGTTGGTCATTATAGATCTTAATTTGATCTTTGCCAAATTCTCTAAAAGTACTAATGACTTGTAATGCAATTTGGGAGCCTTTTTGGTGCTACCTATTGGTGTGATACGATTATGTATATACAAAGAGCTCGTTAACTCGAAGGCATTTGAACAGTTTATTAGGGAGTCGTCTCGAATTTCACCATCAGCGTCGTCGGTGAATACACCAACAGATTTTTCCCAGTTTTGACTTGGGGTACACTCTTCTGCATCCAAACTATTCGCAACCGTCGTAGTTTGCGCACCCACATAACCCTGGTATAACTTTCGAAATCTCTGGTTTTCATCATTAATCCTCTTATTCTCGAATTCCGAAATTAGGGCACTTTGAGCCTCTTCAACTCTTATTAAAAACTCACTCATCTCATATGCGGCTGGAATCTTGCTGTATCGTACCAAAGACCTGCTGTGCTTTATGAATTTCACTGACAGAGACTTCTGCTCGCCTATCTTCACTTTGTATTTCTTCGCCTTCGTCTCGTTCTTTCTGATACGGGTGAGTTCTTCCCGTAGCATATTGTAGTAAGTCATGATCTCCATTTTACTCTTGCCAGGAATACATTCTACTATTTGGTCTATTCTGTGTATTGAGTATCTTGCCAAACAATTGAAAAATGCCTCCTTCTCCGCTCGTGTCCAGAGGGTACCACCACAGCCGTGGAAGTTCTCGTCTGACTGGTAATACGTTATACCTGAGCTGTTGATCTTGGAAACTCTGAGTTTCTCATCTTTAGTTCTTCCCAAATAATCCTTTGCGAAGAACAGTTTTACTTCACGATTATAGAAGTCAAGGTAATTAGGGTTCCCTTGAAATGCTCGTGCAGATCTAGTTACCGGCTGCTGCACTGACATACCATTCTATAGCACTCTATTCACTTGTACTGTTGATTTTGCTAAAAACCATAGAAGACTGTATATAAACTGAGATGCTTCAGTAGTTGAAATGCTTATATTAATCATCGAAGACTATTTATCTATTGATACATCATCTATTCTTGACAGTAAGGCCTTTATCTCCTCGTCAGACTCTTTACTTTTGCTCTGTTGGTTTTCTGGAATGGGGTTGTCGTTGTAGTCATCATCTTCGCAATCGGTATCAACCCATTCGCTCTCGCTTTGCACATTTTCCTGCTTGCTGCCATAATAACCTTGTAGTATTTCAGGTAGAAAAGGCTTTGGAATGTCTTCAATTATTTCGTCATTATCGTAAAATATTTCCACGTACTCTTCAGGCACAAGTCCATTTTCGCCTGTCTCGGGGTCTTCTGCAACAAGCCAACCTTGGCCATGTCGATAAGAGACCCATATAGTTTGACCCTCTTTCAATGCAACTTCGTTGTCGTTTTCTGGATGAAAATCGAAAAGTGCCATAGCCTTTCGATTTATTTCGTCCGAAGAGTATGCTCCCCTTATGTCTTCGTTCGCTAGCTCGCTATCCCTATAATCATCAAAGTCATATTTGTCGTCAGGAAATGTGCTTGAACTATTGTACATGTATGGTATTTCAAAATTTCCTGTTCGCAAAGGATGTGAATCAGGATATGCAAAGTCTTTTATCGATGTAGCGCTAGGGAACAACGTACAGAAAGACCGTTGATTATTATCTTCATGCATCTTCAATATTGGAAGCTTGTGTCGCTATTCCACTGCTACCTCTTTGACCTTTCGCGCGGTGGTTATGTTGTTGATGGATGGCTATTCTAACTAAAAATAACTTCTGCTTTTTCTCACAAATATTTGTTCCAGTCACTTGCTAACTTCCTGAACACCTCGAAACTGTATGTTATACTTGACAGGATAAACTAACCTAAGTTTTCCCGTTAATAAACGCTATCAAGTAATCTGAAACAAACTGGAAGAATGAAACAATTCGAACGATTCAAACGGAATATTGATGATGATCATGAAACACGCGACATTGGACGACATCGGAAAAATGTCGCACTATCTAACACAAATTTTCCAATGCCATAGAGATGTGGTGAATGCTCAGGAACAACACATCAAGATGGATCCCCACGAGGAACAAGTTCAGGAATTGGAAGTGCTTGAGTCAATTTACCCAGACGAACTTACTCGAATAAACGATTCGCACTTCAGCATAAAACTTAAGTTGGACACCTCTACCGACAAGAAGCATGTGTTGAGCTTGGAAGTCAAATACCCTGAGGATTATCCAAATATAACACCCAAGTTGTACATAGAAAAAATAGAGGATGACGACACCGAGGAGATATATGACAGCGACAATGAAAATGATAACGATGACAGACACAAGGTAATAGACATTGCAGAAACAGTTGATTTTGACAAGGATGATATTAAAATCTTGCTTGGTAAGATCATGGAAGAAGCGGAGATGCAGGTTGGGATGCCATCTGTATTTGCATTAACCACACAATTGAAGGATGAAGCCGAGATACTTTTTGAAAAAAAGGTCAAAGAAGAGCAAAGAAAGCATGATGAAGAAGTTTTCAAACGAGAACAGGAAGAACAGAAGAAATTCCAGGGAACAGTGGTCACGAAAGAATCTTTTAGCACTTGGAGGCGCAAATTCAGAGAAGAAATGCAAGTCGAAAAGCGAGACAAAGAGAGATACAATAAGATGCATCAAGGCAAGTTAACAGGAAGAGAAATCTTCGAGCAAGGTTTAGCAGAGCAAGATGATGATGATATTTTGAATGAAGTCACCGATTCAGTGAATAAGATCTCAGTTTAGCTGGGGTCTTTTCTCCTTGAGCCCAATAATTTACTGCATTTACTCTTTTAGTATTTGATTTTTACCTATAGATTTATTTTAAAGTTCAGATCAATGTTGCGCATCGGCAATGACAAAGAAATCGGTTAATAGCTCACCGACGGTAAACTATTAGCAGCCCATTGCATGGTTAGTATTTAATAACTACGATATTCTTTTATGTACATTTTCTCAACTCAAATTCTTTTTCGAGACACTGTATTAAAATGCATTACTATTTACCGTATTTAGAGTCTTATTTATACAAGCATGACAAATTCAGGCCTGATGCGAGAAATTTTGAAAGCTATCAATCTAAGGCAAGATCACTAATCCACTCCCAAACCTTCATTATTTCACCATGGTTTTCATTGAGTGAAGATCTAACATTAGTATTGTTCTCCACTTTAGACGTGATCTTTTCCCAAGTCTTCAGTCTCTTTTGAAGATTGTGTTCACTTCCAAGAATCAAATCACGTAATTGGTTTGAACCGATGTACGAGGGAATTGATGCGTCTGATCCAGAATGCACCTTCTGTTTAATTAACTTTTTTATTACCTCTTTGCATATTATCTCAATGCGAGCATTCTCCAATTGAGCCCTTCTGTACCTCATTTTCGCTAATTGAATCAATACAGCAAATAATAAGAGAATTGCTATATGATACTTGAATCTTATTACAGTTCGTGTTACCGAATTCTGCAACTTGCATTTCAAGCTAATGTGCGATAAGGACGTTGATCGAAGAATTTTGTTCTTTGCTTTGGGGCCCGTGTAGTTAAGGTTAGGTTTCGAATGCAATATTTCTGCATCGATGTGTCGCGTCTATAATCATATGTTAGTAAAGTGGTACAATAAAAAGTGTTTGTAAAAATAACTTGCCTTACAATTATTTCTGGTTCCTTTTCTAATTCAATTATTGCCCGACTCCATAATTCCTCAAATTCTTCAGTTGTAATATAGGGTGCTTTCATTGAAAGCAACATTTCATGAAGATCAGAAACACTGATTCCAACGTTCTTATCAGTCTCAGTGATAGTACCACAACCTCTATTAGCGTTCTTGGTTCGCAATAAATCCAATGCCACATCTATCATTATTTCAAGCTTTTCTGCCTTTTTTGTATCTGGGATGCATCTTTTTGAAGTAGGATTAATGAAAGAGTACCAAGGCTTCCATTCATAAAAGTCCTCGTAACATCCTAATTCAAGATTCGGAAAACATCTAGCATGTGGTGGGCAAGGAATACAAGATGGTTTGAAATTCGAATCAAGATAGTTTCCAAATTCGACTAACCATTTGAAAGTATTGCCATCATCTGGGAACGTTGGTCTATTTACTTCTTGGCCACAGAATCCAACCAAAATCGTTTGTTCTCTAAACCAAAATCCAACGAGACCACCACTTATTAATATTATCCAAACAAAAAGGAAAAAAATGACAGACTTCAAAGAGTATCTCTTGCGAACTATATCATTCAAACGTCCGATGTCGTCACCGACTCTCCCTTTCAATCGCAAGTAACTACTAGTCAAGAAAGAGGTGTTCTCTGATTCCAAGGAATTAGAATCATCCCTGTCATCGTTTTTCTCGCTATTTCTCTCATCTTCGTCATCTCCATCAATTTTAGCCTTTTCCTTTTGTTTTGGAGAAGGAATAGTACGACGACGGGGATTGAGTGTTTTATTGGTAGGCAGTTTTGGGCTCTTGGTATAATCAAACTTGCTTTCTTTCAACTCAAAATCCTTTTTCGGAACTCCTTGTATTGTAACTCCCAACTGAGATGCCATTGATAGAGGATCAATAGGTTGTGATTCTCCCTGCTTTTTCCCCCTAATTTTCTCAAGTTGTTTATTAAAATGTTCTTCTTCATCTTTTAGAGACTGAAACACTTCTGCCTTCTCTGATTCATTATGTTTAGATTTTGAGCTACCGGATTCATTAGGGGTATTTGTCTTAGATGGTGTCTTCTTATCCTGTTTAGGTGTTGCGTGATCATTTCGCGGTCCTACGGGTGTTGCCACTTTGGAAGAATGAAGCTTTTGACTAGAAGGTGTGGATGATTTACTCTTTCTGGGGCTTACATTCAATCTCCTTGTCTTTAAGTTAGAAATCTCCTTTTCTTCAGAGTCGCTAGAGCTATCGAAAATTGATCGATTAGCATCATTCGCTGCAGTCCGCTTTTTCTTTGGCGGTGCTTCATCATCTCCATCTAGTGTCCGCTTTCGTCTCTGCCTCTCTATAGAATTGTCAGGCGTTTGAAATACGTTCCGGTTGGTAAATGGACTTGCCAGTCTTTCAGATCGAGCAGCATCCGATTTCGTTCTAGGGCTCGATTTAGGCTCATTGATCTTGACCTTCTCTTCCGTCTCGTTCAAATGTTTGGTCTTCGATGTCTTCGAAACAGACTTTGGTTCATCTTCATTCTCATCCTCCTCTTTAAAATCTGATTCTGTCTCTTCTTCCTCTTTGGGTGTCTCCGATTCCTCCTCTTCATCCTCATCAAATTCGACATTTTCCTCGCCTCGTTTCACATCAACAAACCCCTTGTCATTGTAATTCTCTACCGATTTCTGGTTCTGCTTCAAATACTCCTCCGCTCTCGGCTTCAATTGTTTGTTGAAAATGTTCACAAGCTGTTTCTTCTTCAGATTCGAAGCAAACTTGATCCCGTACTCATTCAAAATCCCCCGCAATTCGGCCACCTTCAACGTGTTGGCATCGAAATCTATTCTGTGTTAGTATTTCTCTCAAGCGTCGAACTGAATCATCCCTTCCAGCCTCAAAACCACTTCCCTCGCTGTGAAAGCCCCAAATCGCCTACTTACCTGCTTGTAAATACTCTTTGCCATCCATTGCTAAGCGCCCTAACAACAATGCATCAATATTCTTCTGACTCGCCTGATAGTTTTGTTGATAAGCCTGACTCTAGGCAGAACTATATCTCGATGCGCTACTTTCTACCAGTCTGTGTCTACGTCAAACTGTCTGTCAACAGTCGTCTTAGCTTCTCAAAACATAAACAAAAGATTTTTGTTTACCGAGGTTTTTGGCGTCGCACGACCGCCAATTCACTGAGTCCTGCTTCATTACTAGTCCTCACTAAAGCCTTACGCCAATCCAACGGCAACGCGATCCCTATCCATCGCGCAACTACTGTAAATCCCGCCGCGTTGGCTCAGTGGCTCCATCAATTTCGTTAACGCTTTGTTGAAACGTTCCCTTCAACCCTTGCACAATGTATCGTCGCCTATGTATCATAGCGCTCAAAGAGGACAAATTATAAGCACCATTTACCTCAGTATTTCCGTCCTAGGTGAAATTCCCCTTGCCCTGACTACAAGTTGAATACACTTCCCAGTATCTCTTGGCTACATGACTACTCGAACCACATGAACTACATAGACTACATAGACTACATAAACTATGTGAGTTATATGTGGCTACCGCTAAGATGTACAAATTACTTCAGGGTTTGTTGGGAACTGCTACTACAAAGGTGACTTGCCTGGGGAAAGAGTAAACCCGCTCTCAGTTGACCAAATTTGCTGTAATTCCGTGTTTCTGGAGCTGCAACATAACAATGCTAATATGCTGGAAACATTGGAAATGTAGGGTTCACTCGTTTCCTGCTTCCCTGCAAGTCTTAGTCGTTGAAATGAGCCGAAATAAGCCGATCAACGCCTCAACACCACGCATTAATGCCCGTACAGGGTCAAATGGGGCTAACAGTATTACTCGCTACTACCTATTGTTGCCTCAAACATGCTGGAAAGCTAGAGGCGGGTATGAGCCCGGATATGTAACAAGTTCATCTCTGTTCAGAACCCACGACACTGCATTGGGCTTTCCCAGTTTTGGGTGTCAATAATAACCGGCTGAAGCCTACGTAGCCCGCAGTTGGAGTTGTCGCAGGGGCCTTCAAGGTTGGTTTGCTCAAGCACACCAACCAACCACACCAACCCAATTTCTGTTGGTAGTGGACCATTCCATCTTCGTAATTTCAAGGTGCATTCTAGAGCCGGCACATGCAGCTATCATCTCTGGTTATCTGATTCTGTACAGCAGCCAGATATCAGCTTGAGTTGAATATGCCAGGATCTGCGCTGTGCACATGGCGATGGGTCATGTAGACCTCCAGTGTGGTACGCCCAGGCCCCCGAAGGGCCTGGGCGGCTCCACAACTAGTGCTTCATCAAAGGGTCATCACGGACCAGGAACATAACAACCCGGCAGAAGCTTGCTTTTGACCACATAATCTGAAACCTGCCACGTACAGTTTGATCTGCCTAACTAAACTCCTTTCTGTCTTTCTATCTTGCAGCCTGCCACCTGCCACTACCACACCCATTACTATCACACTGCGCAACTGTCCAACCTCTGCCAGTTGCCCGCTTAATCTCTAACACTAAATACTCCTTTTGCAGCCCCGCTGGCCTACCCATATGCCGAGCCTATCACCTGTGTCGCACATTCCAATGTTCCGATTGTCTTAGCATTTATCTCCCGACTATCGCCTCCACGTCTAATTATGGCGTGTTCGTCTGTCTCGCGCTAGAAAGATTACACTCTTTTCCCGAATTCATCTTTCCAAGCGTCTCACGTATTCAGAAAACAAGTGACCGCTTCGGTGTGTATTTGCAGTCCTGAGTGTTAAGCGCGAGTGTGCATGTACATATATGCGTCTATGTTAGTTGTCTTTTTGTTTGATGTGGGTCAAGTATCCTTTTCGGTTAATGTTTCCAATGAACTTTCAATTTGCTTCATTATATAGTCCAGTTCGAACTCATTTAATGTAGACATTACATTATAATATATATCCTATCTCATTTATCGCTGTTTTTTTTGGAGGAGTGAGGTATTGTTTTTTTTCATACGCACAGACGTTCGAAATTGAGGTTTCAATATAAGAAGTTGGAGGAAGTTGGAATTTTTTTCTTGTTGAAAACCAGCAACTCATCTATAAGTAATCAAGGAACGGACTTATTGCCATAGAACTCAGTAATACGAAGGCCCATAGGCATCAGGTGGTAACAGAGTGTAGAAAGAACGAGAGTGGACTGCGCAGAGGTTTCGAAAAGACGGAAATAAAAAGAAAGAAGGCAGCACGAAAGCATAGAATTTCGTAGCAGCAGAGGCCGAGACAAAAGCGCAGGAAGCGACAAAAACTAGGCCAGCGTATCGCGAGACAATAGCAAACAGAGACTGCTAAGAGACATTCAAAGAGTATAGAGGAAACACCTGAGAACGAGGATTGCAAACAGACATTTCGGTTGGAGGTTTTCGATACGAAGAGACTTTTCCAGCTTATCCAAATAGACGCCTTTGAGAAACACTGATAAAATTGGTCGGTAAATAGACAATATCTAACAGAAAGCAAGAACAGATACGCATAACTCGATATTATGCCACAACTACCTTCTGTGTCTGAGCTAATGATCAGCGCAGACCCCCGAGTGGAGCGTAAGCTTAGTGCAGGTACCACTAGCTCGCCCCATATCCCCAGGATAACGTCTACACTTATCCAGGAACAAGCACCAAACGTGGCGCCGGCGTCAGCCAGTGCTCCAGTTCGGAGACTAACGGACCCTTTGATACAATATCAGCCATATAACTCCCAGGTACATGGGCAACAACCTGTGAGTGCGGGAGCTTATTCTTCAGTATCTTCAAATCCAGACTACTTTGCACATACACATGAGGGACAATCTTTGACAGATTTGCATGGTCAACATTACAATTTACAAGAAAGACATTCGATCAGCTCTTCGATAGGGCCGATGTCGAGGAATCCATCCTCAAGCAACCAATTCACGTTGAGCTCGCCTCCTGTTCATGCGATGCAACAGGGACAGATGTCGGCAGCTACATCTAATACAAGCATTTCTGCCCCAACATCATCACAGCAACCACACCGTCATCTGGCCGGAGCAGCCAATAATCCAACAAGTTTACCGCCAGGTTCGGCACCACCACATCCAGTGTATAACTATCCCGAATCGTTTTACCATCAACAACTTCAACACCAACAATTCATTCCCCATTCCCAGCTACACATGCCCACTTCTGCGGTAGCACAACACCCAGGCTTTGGGCATGCTTTGAATTCCGGACCTACGATGTATTATCCAGTGTATCCTGAAATGCCATATATATATCAACAACAGGCAATGCCTTACGAGGAGAATAATGCGCTCCTCAACAGAAGGCGAATAATAAAGAGGAGAACAAGAACGGGTTGTTTGACGTGTAGAAAGCGTCGTATAAAATGTGATGAGCGTAAACCTCACTGTTTCAATTGCGAAAGATCAAGAAAAGTTTGTTTGGGCTACGAGAATCTCTCCAAGTTGAAGAAGAAGAAGCTGTCGCAAGATTCTTCTGCCAACAAGTCCGAGCTGGGTGATGAGATTAATGAAGAAAAAGAAAATGATAACGATTCGCATGATCAGCAATCAAAGAACAGCGAAGACCAGGAAATCAATTTGAAAGAAAATGGCAAAACGGACATTAAGGAAGATTCGGAGTAAGATCCAATAGAGTAGTCGTCGATTACCGATTGCTGAACTTCTTCGTACTTTCTGCCACCCCTAAATACCGCGTGCTTCTAGGTTTCTAATGTGTATATACTTTATTAGAACTTTATTGGACGTACGTACATTTACCTTTTTGGTCGTGTCTGTAGTGCGATTGCTACTAGAGCATTACAATACCATTTGTGTTTACTGACACTAATGCTTGGGTATATCTATAATCCTGACTTTATCGCCATCAGTAACCATGTAGTTTTGCGAGAAATATGTTGGCAACCTTTGTCATGCTTTCAAAGATTTAGGACCCTTTTGTTTACAAGTCTGCTTACACATAGGCTCATTGTAAATCCTCTCTTATGGAGACTTCCACATTGAAGTACTGTCTTGTAAATCTCTTCAACAATGCATGCGTCTCAGAGCATCGTATCAACTGATCGCCAACTTATTATGGACCTGCATGACACCTTCCTAAAAAAGAGTGCGGTGCTACAAAAAAATCTCTGACTTGCTCAGGGTCCTATTGTAAAGGAAAACAATAATGGCTTTCTTACAGACGAATCTGTAGCACTTGAAGACACCTCGTTGAGCCTGTTTCACATCTCTAAGAAGGGGTAGTTTAACACTTGTCTTCATGTACATCATTAGGAGGCACTATTGTCGTTCTTCTCGAGTCTCAATTCTTTCGCTCTCTTTAAACGGGAAGTTTTGTCCTGCATATGCGTTCTGAAGATTCTAAAGATGCTAAACGAGGTAGAAACCACACAAAAGTCAGAAGCTGCCCATAGTTTCCGAAATATGAGACGGTATTCCTTATCTGCTATTGGATGTGGTATGTGCGCAAAACGATGGCATTTACAAACATTAAGGTTTTAACATCTAGCTAATTTTTTGAAGCGATGTGTGCAGATAAGATCCAGCAAGTAAAGTTGCGGTGTAGGCCATCCCTAATACAGCAACAATATAATCGTTCCTGGATAAGTCCTTTTTGCTTGGGAGTTGTACGCTTAACTTACGGGGTATATGCATACGAGGCTGGGCGGTATTATCTCGTTTCTCTATTTAATCGAAATATAACTTTGTAAATTGAACTTGTGGTTTAATGCAAGATGTAACGTGATGCTTACATGCTATACAATACTACCTAATTTGCTCAATGAGGACACATAGATAATCCCAACTCCCTTCAAAAGTTCTGGTTGCAAGTGCGTTAATTGTGTAGTGAATATCTTGACGTATTAGCTGGCTAGTCTCAACTTACTTAGGCAACAATTGTTCAATTCTGAATTGCTCGTACTTTTTGTTGACGGTGATGTCTTTGAGGTCATGTATGTGAGACCCAAACAATACATTTTTCAAGACCTTGAAGTCGCATACATTGATATCATTGATGTCGATGTTACCCCAAGGCGTCTCACGTTGAGTGCTTTGGTTAGCTGATATGACCGTAAAAGGCAATTTTTGTTGAAGGCTTCTAAGATAATCGTAATCTTCGTCTAAGTAGTCGTCCAAGAAATTGAAGATTCTTATATCGTTTTGTTCAATTGATTCGCTAATTAAATTCTTGTTTAGCCTGCTTTCGTCCTCGGTAAGAGTATCTGATTTTGCTATTACCGGAATCAAATTAATCCTGTTGCTGAGAGCCTTCATGTTGGCAATATCAAATTCACAGAGCCTTCGAGCGTTAGTATATTGTGCAAAGTTAATTCCATGCAACACATTTTATAATACGTACCCTTTACCAGTAGGTCTAATGAAATAGAGACCTACGTGAATCCTATTGTCCTCAAAGCGTGGGTTTCTATTTATCTTGATTTCTTCGTTGAAGATTTTTCTGAACTCACTCTCGACATGCTTTACAAGGTGCGCAGCATTGGAGATGTTGTTCAAATTGTAGCCAAAGTTTTTTGTCAAACTCACCTTCAACTTAATGGGAATTGAGCCAGGCTCGGTGACATCTGTTTGTTAGTACTGTAAGTCTTCGTGTGGTATATTGAATGCATATGTGGATACTTACCGATCGTGTGACTTTCAATTGAAAGCTCTTTATTATCATCGAACGCATATTCAGCTTCATTATCATCTTCCATGAAATACTCCTGGTTGCATAATGTGTTCATGAATGATTTCTTACCAATACCATTTTCTCCTATCAACAACATGTTTAATTGAATTCCCTTCTTGTTGATCTTCCGCTGTCTAATCTGCTCTGGTGTGACCTAAAATGTTAGTGTTGTGCTCACAACATACGCAATTTGTCATACTTACATATGATTCCGACATCGTTGGCGAGAAAGAGAGCGGGTTAGGTAGTGAATTCTCAGTGCTGAACATATTGAAAGCTTTGGCTGATTTAGTTACTTTCTTAAACAAATATAGTTGATAATCACAGATTGATTGCAAAAAGTGTTTGTGGACCTTTATATCAAATTAATTAAATTTACACAAAAATTGAAAAAAATCGTTTCAATCTCATGGTCTCTTGCGCTGTCTGATGTATGATATTGATTTTCTCAATATTTATTCTTTATATACACTAACCTATTAACCAAGTTTATCCATTTCATCCACTGCATAATCCAAAATGTAACTCTCTTCGATCAAGTCATCTAATCTTGTGTAGTGTCTTTCATTATATGGAATAATGGACCCAACGATTTTCATTAATGGTTTTATTTCAATCAATTTGTTAGCGGAAAATGCCTTCAAGACAACATTGATAACCTTTTGACTGAGTTCATAGAATTTGAAATTCACATTCCAGTCTCTGAGTTTTTTGAACAAAAGAATCAATTGTTCGTTGTCCAATTGAGTGATAGTATTTTCAAGTTGGAATGAACCCAAGACTGATTCTTTATCCTCATTCAAGTTGACGGCCTCTTTTATAATATTGTAAAGTCTCATCGGATGATTTAAAGTTAAAGCCAACAAGAATGCATTGGACCAATCGTTTTTGTTAATTAAATTACTGAGTTCTTGTTCTTGTTCAATCTTAAGTTTTCGCTCATGTTCTTGTTGTTCAAAAACTTCGTCTGAGTTGTCCACCCAGATACAAATGTTTCCATCAGCGTCTGCAGAAACAAATTCGTTTCCATCTTCCTTTACAGCCAAAGACCATATTCTATTTGCATGTGAATCAAATGTTTTTACTACTTCTTCTGATTTTATGTCCCACAATTTAACCAAACCATCGGCTCCCGATGTCACGATTTGTGAATTCTTATTGAAAAATTTAGCTCGTTGCACTGAGTTAGTATGTCCTTCGAATGTGTGTTTGCAAGTAAAATCTACTAATGACCAAACTTTAGACGTTTTATCACCACTACTTGTAACAAGCAATTTGTCATATTGACAAAAATTAATATCCCATAAACCTCTACGATGTCCTTTCAAAACACCCACTACTTCGCCACTAATGACATTCCACACCTTTCCTAATTTGTCGTATGATGCAGTTGCGAAGAATTCATCATTGGGAGCTATATCGATCGAATTGATATCCTTTTCATGTGCTCTTCTTGTGTACTCGGAAACTTTTACAACACTTCCTTTTTTCAGTGGTATTTTCCATTTCTTTATTGTCAAGTCGCTTGATCCTGTTATCAAATAAGATGGTGACTGCTCAGATTTGGATAGGGACAATGCTGTAACCGAACCAATATGCCCATGGAAAGTCGCGTAGAGAGAGAAATCCGCAATTTTTTCATCCCATTGCCAAAGTTTGGCTTCATTGTCCTTACTTCCTGTTGCAATCCATCGACCATCATTCGAGACATCCAATGCGTTCAATAAATCTTTATGTGCTTCGTAAAGCTTTAACTCAAATGGTTTACTAGGATCAACAATTCTCAAAGATGGAGAATTTGTAGCTAGAGCAAGTAGATCGAAATTTGGACCAACGTACCTAATGTCTGCAACGGTACCATGATTACCGGCTATTCTTCTCACAATAGGCAATGCAGTAAGCTGTGAGAGCTCATGCAAAGAAGAAGTGTCAACCTCGATCAAAGTCTGATCGCTGATCACCAATACTAATTTCTCATCAATAAGTTTTATCACGTCAATAATCATAAGTTCTTCATTTGTGTCGAGAGGTTCTGGAGATGTGGCTACACACCGCTTGGACCTAATGTCCCAGATTCTTAACATGTAGTCTGATCCGGCCGTGTAAACATAATCTTGCTCATTTACGTTCAAGAAACCACCTGCTTCCACTTGCTCCTTTACTGGATACGTATGGATTGGTTTGTAATTTGCAGTATCATAAATTATAACAATATTGTCTCTTCCAGCGGATAAGAACCGTTGCCCATCAAGACTAAAGTCCAAACAACGTACAGCAGAGGAATGTTCTGTTATAGTCTTTACACATTTACGTTTCACCAAGTCCCATACTTTCACAGCTCCCATTATATCAGCACTAGCCAATCTCCAGTTGACTGAGTGCAACTCTCCGTGAAACTTTAATGAACATATAGTTGTAGCATGTCCCTTTAATGAGTGTGTTACATATCCCGTTTCTATATCCCACACAGTCACAATACCATCAGATCCACCAAATGCAAATAATGAAGAATTTTCGTCCACTGCTGATATGTAGACCGGCGATGACATCTTATGGCTTTTCACAATTTTCGATTCGTTCAAGTCAAAAATACGAAGTTGCTGAGATTGAGAAACAATGGCAAGCTTGCTTGCATCAGGTGTAAGTAAAAGAGTTGTTACAAGCTCCCCATCTCCTTCTATTCTATGAATTATTTCATTCGATGCCAAGTCTGTAATTATGACATCTTCTTCCAACGGAGTGGCTAAAATACTCCCATCCGAGGATATTGATGCAGGCGCAGAACCAACATAGAATGGCTCTATCGTCTTACTAGAATAGCTAACTTTCAATCCATCCATTCTATAAACTACTTCCTTAAGATGTAAAATCTGAGAAGATCATCACAAATTTTTTTTTCTCTATAAATATATACTGCACAAAAGTTTTATGTCTCTAGTTGAACATATTCTATACCCATTGATTTCACAGTATTTTGCATGTATAACTCAATGTAGTCTTCTATGCCTTTGCCTTTCCCACCATAGCGATCACCATATACTATTTGTCGTAATCTCACGAAATAAAAAAATAAGCCACTCAAGAATAAAGTGAGTTTTATTTGAATTAGACTTAGAAATTCAGACATACTGCTCTGATTATCCAACAAAGCATTCACCAGTTCCTCCGTTAACAAGTTGACTCTATTTACAGGGCTCCCAAGATTCTTATTTAATGTTTGCATCATTCGCATTGTTCTGGATAAGAAAAATAACTCTGCTGGGAACTTATCCTTGTCTCCCAAGATCTCTTTAAAAAGTTCAGGGAACGTTCGTGAACCAGCAGCCGCTGCCCCAGATGTTGCCATATTTTTGTGGGGCCTGAGTTGTATGATTGTAACAAATACGTCCACGGAATTAACACCCCACTTTCTTGCAATGGATTTGATGCCCTTGGTGTTGAAAGTGAAAAGGTACTTCCAAAGAACTGCGTAATCATTCATGAGCGATTTTGGAAGCTCAATATAGAGTCCGTGATCTATTAGTACCAACTGTTGCTTTTTTCTGGAATCAAATCTTGCGATGACATTTCCTGGATGAGGATCCGAGTGAACAGACCCGTATTTGAAAATCTGTTTTCCTAGCATTCCCAAGTACTGTCTCATCAATAATGCCAAGTCAAAACCACCCTCTAAAAGTCGCTCTTTGTCAACTAAAGAGACACCATCGACCCATTCAGTTACTAAAACCTGCTTATGGGTTAGGTCTGCAAAGCTTTTTGGAACAGCAACGTTAAGTCTCTGAAGTCCTTTGTCCTGACTTATTATCTCCCTGAAGGCTTCAGAATTATGCATCTCGTGTATAAAATCAGTCTCCTTCAAAAGTTGGTCCGACACATAGCTGGTGAAGTAGCTGAGTGGCAAATCGAATATTCTGTCGTAAATCTTAGAGATGGTCCTATAGATCCACAAATCGACCACAATCTGCTGCGATATGTAGTGGTGTTGAACCTTCACAGCTACCTCCTGGCCGCCTTTCAACACACCTTTGTGCACTTGTGCAATCGACGCACTTGCAACAGGGTTGTGGTCTATCGATTCAAATATCTCACTCTCGTAGTTACGTCCCCAACTCCTTCTGAGCACCTTGTCGACATCCTTCCACTCGTCTGCTGGGGCATCGTCGTACAACTTGACAAATCGTTTTTGGAAGGCAATTGGAAATATACTGCCCTGATTTGCAATGGCCTGTCCGATTTTGACATACATTCCCTTATTCTGTTTCAATAGGTCATAAAGACATTCAGCAACTAGCTCGTGCAAATCATTGATATTCTTGTACTTATCTATGTTTCTTGAGTACTGATATGCAACCCATAGGAGGTCATATATCGCACGTACTGATCTCGCCATCAACGACGAGTAGTTGTACTTATCCACCGCATAAATAGCACCACCCACAGTGAATGTCAAAATCACCGGTTTCCATACTCTTCTTGCTATTCCAGCTCTTGGTTGTGCCAATTTATGAATAAACCTAGTATTTGCCAACCGATTATAGCGGCAACCCCACATCCTAGATGTCCCTCGTGTGACATGATTGTGTAGTCCAAGCATGATGATCAATTGGATTTCTACATGCACTATCTGCCTCTAATCTGCTCACGAAATGTTATATCTAGACTATGACAATCTATTCAACTCAAGCAATATTCATAAAACAGCCATAAGGTAAATTTATCAGCTAGGTTTCCGGAACGAAAAAAAAATTTGGAATCGATTCAATCTTTTTAACGTTAAATCATCAATCATTATACAGCTCAATATGTTTTCATTGACTCGCAGAGTTGCTTTGTCCCAAGTTCGTTCGTACTCAACCACTGTTGCTACACCAAAGAAAGTCGGAGCTTTCAGAGGAGGTATTTTGGGCTTTTTGTTCGGAGTTACTTTGGCTGGAGCAGGATCGTACTACTACTTATTAGATGAATATAAGGTGGCTAACAGTGTTGTGATTGCTGATGTTGTTGCCTTGCAGAATTCTATATCCAATTTGGAGAAGCATGTGAAGGCATTGGAAGAATCGAAAAAATAAAACGTTAATAGGACCTGGAGCTTGACTGAGGGCCCCGGAGGTTGATATAATCTAATAAACAACAATTTGGGATAATTAGTGTAATATTCGAAAATTACGTAGTTATATGCTTTGTACTTTCTCTATGTATTTACAGGTTCAGAGTTCGTTGGCGAACTCTATGGAATCGTCGATTAGACGATCGAATGCATCTTTGTCAAGGGTATTGGACAATTCGCCGATCAAGTTCAACTCGAGCTTTCGGCCGCCCAAAGAACCCCCTTCCACAATGTTAAGCTGGACCAATCTCTCTTCTCCTTGACCTTTGTAGCAGAGATCTAACAGCCTTCTATAAGAAACATTAATGTAGTGATAACGTACTTTCTTTCCACCCACAATCAAATCGATGTATGGATGAATTGATGTTGCAACACGCCCACTGAAATCCAATTTTGACTTGACCAAAAACTCTTCAATTCCTGGCTGACTATCGAATTTGAGGTATCTTGAGGTAGTGGCGCTCAAAATTTCGTCAATGGTAGAAGACGGTTTTTCAACTTCGGGAACTGAAATCTCATCGGACTTCAACAAATTACCCGATAATTGACAGCAGACTTTCAAGTCACTCAGCATACCAGGCAATGGAATAAACGCATTATTCTCGCCTTCTACTGTAACAACATTCATGGTCTCCAAATCCGGGATCGACGTTTCATTTAGGTCGATCCACATTTCAACGGGTGGATAATTGATTTGTTCTTCGATATTATCAATTGAATCATCTTGGTAAAGACTCGGTAAAAATCTTAATTGAACCACGTAGTTGTGAGGGTCTTTCACTGTGAATTGATTGAAGTTTCTCAGTGTGAGATTTGGATAATCATACAAAGACAAGGAGAGAGCTCTATCATTAGCCAGTTGAAGATTCGAGGTGAAGCAGAACTTAGCGTCACTCCCTTTAATTGAAGTTGTCGTGGAATCTCTCAGTTTGAGACTATGCAAGTAATCTTTATCGTATAAGATGTCAGCAAGAGTTACAGTGAATATAGGATCGTTGAGCTGATCTGAAGAAACACCGAAAAGCTTTTCCCTGTAATTGAAATCCTTCAATTCTCTATAGATTTTATCTTTCTCATGCATCGGTAATGTATATGGTACTTGATGTGATGATCTTTCCTCAAAATTGCTAATTATTTCGACCGAATTGTTTCCGGCACTTTTATCGAAAGATTCTGAGTCGACTAAACCCAATTCTCCCAATAATTTCGAGTGTTCTTCATTGCGAGTAGAGTTCGTATATGAATTCGGAAGCGATTTGGATTTTTCTATAACTTCTTCGAATTGGCCATCATGAACTGAAAGCAGCAGGTCGGAGTACTTCTCAAGATCGTTTTCTAACGTAAGAGAATCGCATTTCCTTTGAAGCTTTTTATTCCAAACGTACAATTCTCTTTTCCTGTTAATCCATGCCAAAGAATCGTCATCCTTGAAGGGAAAAAACTCATCAAATTGAACATCGTCCATTAAATATAAAGTTTCCTTCGAGTGTTTGTTGTAGTTCAATAACCATAACAAGAGCCGTTTTGACCTCTTTATCTGATTTGCATTTAAGGAAACTAAGTCGTACACATCATCCCCGATATGGTTAAAAAATACCTCTGTGTTTCTTCCCACAAGGTCTAGTTGGAAGCCGGAAAACTTTTCGTTGAACATCTTTTTTATCAAAGATAGATCAATTCTCTCTTTATGGGTACGACTCAAGATTGAATTGATATTAATTTCTGCATTGTTCACTTGCGATTCCATTCCAGTTAGCTCTATCAGACTTTTTTTGGAATCATACGAAATCTTAACTCCAGTTCGTGATATGTATTGAATAATAAACCCATTTTCCAGAAGAAGTAAAAATAAATCACACCTGTTGAGTTTAATCGACCGCAGAACATACAAATCATCTATTGTTGTCAACTTATCAGTAACCTTGATACCCCAGGTCTCTTTGATTATCGCCTCTGACAATTTACTCTTGTTCACCTTGGAAAACCCTTTACTTTCTCTCGATCCAGCATGTTTATTATTGGCCCTGATGTAGTTTAATAACTGGATTCGGGTGAATGAGGCCTTCAACCGGTCCTTTATGCTTTCAAATCTCCTCTGCGTTACCTCCATCGCCACAGGCTTGAATTTTTCGATCATTGTCTCGTAGCTTTCTTCATCGTTCTTACTTCCCTCCAAATCTTTCTGGAATCTTTCCACAGCCCCAAGATCAAAAGGCTGCTTGAAGTTCTGCAGACTCAACTCGTCAACGAGACTACTGTATTTCTTGTCCGTAGTGCTTTTGGGATCGAGTATCAATATATTTTTCGTCTCTTCCTTCATCTTCGGTTCCTGAGATAGCTTAGAAACATCTTGCAATTCCTGCAATATGACCGACGGAATCTGCAGCTTATTTATCTTCAAATTCGAGCATATATGGAAACATCTAAACTTCCATCCTCGTAGATGCTTTTTAGCACTTAACTGTCGAATTAGCATGCCTCCAGCGTCTCTTTGTCTCAACATCTTTAGTCCATAGAGAGAGGCCTGAAGAATTTTAGACATCGAGAATCACGTGATTATTTCAATATTGCAAGACTACCGGAACCTCATCTCATCTCCAGTCTGCTAATGCTTGAAAGTTGGAAAACTAAACCTACGGCCACAAAACCAGCCGATGACACAAAAACGTCCTTTTTGGTGGGCTTTTTATGGAGGGATGTGGGAGCGAGGGTGAAGAGTGACACGATACGCTTGACAGTTCGCAGCAAGGATATAGAGTGTAGATCATTGATAGAACCGCGTCGACTCAGCGTACATTGTGTTAATGCTGTTTCAAACATTCTTGCGAAGGCTTGAAGTTAGAACAAAGACAGTTGTCTCACCAGGATACATCTGGTTTTCAAATAGAGACTACATAGCTTCAGACGTATAAGTGAAGTGTTCAGCAATCACTCTCGTGACCGCTAAATTCTGTCCTCTTTACGAATAGATTAAATCTTTCGTAATACAGGTCGCTGATAACAGCCGTGAAAGTCGCATCCATAAGTGATAGACTCAGGAGGGGGTTTCACGGCCCGTAAAACGGTCAGCTATCTAAGTCTCATTTCTACTAACGAGCCCATTTCCCCATGCTTACTCTGTGCTTGTTGCTCTTTCGAATCTCTAGTACTTTTCACTCATTCGGTGTCGCTTTCCATTAGACGTCAACTTGTAGCTCTTTTTGTGATACTCGCTTAGATTATACATTTTAGTTTGAAAGCTGACCTCGCAAACGCTTGCAAATTTTGATGCTATGGCCCTGTTCTCCCCTTTCCATACGGTTCGGCTCTTATGTTTATACATATATATATATATATGGTCAGCTTTTCTCCATCAATATTTATAGGTTAGTTACTGTATTGTGATCCTAGATTATTCTCTTAATCATCGTAGTCAAACTTTTATCGTAAAAAAGTTGAGAGTTGGTTATCTCGTTCTTATCAAACTCTCTATAAAGTGCTCCACAAAGCTAGAGAGAAGGTTTTGACAACATAATAACCCGGAGGGCAATAGATATATCAAATAATTAAAGTAAACACTTCACTCATATATCAGGAGGAAGAATGCTAAAGGGTAACGGTTATGCTTTCAAGTTGCAAAGCAGGGCATTAAGACAGGGCCTAAGTTCTGGAGTTTATAGGAACATTATGGCACCCAAAAGGCCTCTATGGGCAACTGGTGTTGCTGTGCGTCTGTTTGTACAATCTGGTGATAAGATGAATGCTGCTTTAGAGAAGATAGATATTGACAGAGCTTCAGTAAATGTCGACAGAGTAAATAAGTTGGAGCAAGATGCAAAGAAGAATCAAATTGAATACTTGAGTCAATTAAGCATGAAAGAGTTGATTTCTTATCTTGTTGTTGGGATGTGTACGATGAACAAATTGACGCTAAACACATGCATTAAGATCTTTCCCTTTGTTCCATTGTGGGTCATGAAGCGGTTGGTGTATACCATCTATGGCGGAGGAGAAACTATTGAAGAGGTAAAGGAAACAGGAAAAAGGCTTTCCAAGCGTGGCATCAACAACATGATGATTTCTTTGACAATCGAGGCATGTGATGGTAACATGAATGTCAACCCTGATGAAGTAGTGAACGAAACAATCAGGTCAGTTGATGAAATTATGATACCACACACATTATCTACTATCAAGGAGTCTGGCAAGTCGATTAACGCTATCCCTCCAGCATATGTAGCATTGAAGCCAACTGGATTTTCCAGGAATGCAGCCAAAGTTTTGAAAGATTTCAAGACTGACCCAGAATGTGCAAAGGAATTTGAGGATCTTTGCGCAAAGGCCTCGAAGCTTGTTAAACACATGCATGAGGCAAATGAGAGATTGGGAAAAATGTACCCGGAGAGAACTGCACCATTTGTGGTTGCAACCATTGATGCTGAAAAATTTGATCTTCAGGAAGGAGTGTATGAATTGCAGAGAAGACTTTATTCCAAATATAATCCTATTGGCAAACCAATTACGGTTATCGGAACTCTCCAAATGTACTTGGCAGAGTCAGCCCAATTGTTATCCACCGAAGAAAAATATGCAAAAGAAGGTGGTTACAGGTTAGGATTAAAATTGGTAAGAGGTGCTTACATTCACTCTGAACCCAATAGAGCTGTCATTCATAAAGATAAGGAAGCAACTGATAAAAATTACAATACTGGAATCGCTCACGCAATCGACAGTATATTAGCGTCGAAAAATAATGACTCCATTATTGGCCATTTGGTTGTAGCTTCCCACAACAAAGAATCATTAGAATATGCAACCGAGAAGATTGAAAAAGCTACCAATACAGGCGATGACAAAAACAAGATAAATATTGTTTTGGGTCAATTACTTGGAATGGCTGATGGAATCACAACAAACTTGATCAAACATCGTCAGGTTGATAATGTCATAAAATATGTTCCATGGGGGCCACCTTTGGAAACTAAGGAGTACATGTTGAGAAGGTTAGAGGAAAACGGCGACGCTGTTCGGAATGACAATGGGTTCTCTCTAGTGAAAGCAGTTGTTTTTGTTTTATGGAGAAGAATTTTCTTCGCTTAAAGCTTTGACTAACATATGTATAATTTTTAAATAGATTAATCTAATGCATTTGATGGATATTTTATAAAGTTATGCTGATCTTTACTGGTTTCCAAATGTTGGAACTAATTACACATTGGACTAGCCATTCCCAGTCAACTAATCCAAAATTACGGATGTCTTTGCCGTCTTTGAAGGATCTCGATTTATATCTGGAGGAACTGGGCCGTGATCCGCTTCTCGCGCTCTGCACCATATAGCCATTCACTTCCAAAAATTCTTTGAAATATGTTCCATCATCATAGATCAAGATCCCCTTGCTTTGGGAATCATTCGACTTCAAGTAGTCAAGTGTCTCTTTTGCGTTCTTTAAAGTTATCAAACTTTTACACCCAAATGCATGGAAGATGAATTTGCAATTGCTTGATGTAGTTTGGTCAATAGTGTCTGTGATCAAAATGATATGATAGCAGTTTAGCAAGTGACCATTGATTTTTGTTTGTTGCGATAAGTTATATCCTTTTTCATAGTTGTATCTGAATTGGAATACGTTGGTACTTGTCAAGCTTCCTAAAACATTTGAATGTCCAGCAGGAAGTAAATACGGCCATTGGGATAAACATTTCTTTTCTTTGACGCAGTCATAAATGAAGACTTCAGAAAGAATGGGCCAACCTAGAGCCAAAGTTTGGAGGTATTTTGCACTTCTGCAATATGAATCAGATAGTAAAGCTGCAAATTTAAATTCTTGCAATGAAGGTTCACCAACGAGAGTGTGGTTTTCATCATGAGTACATTTGATAGTATCATGAAAACCCGCATTTAATACTGAACCTCCATTTTCCTCAATCGAATCAATCAAGGTTTCTTTCTTGGCAGAATTTAAAGACGTTATACCAAATAACATTCCCGAGAAGATCTTACCCAGTGAATTATTTTTGATACGTTTTCTAGGACTAGAAAAAATATTTGAATCTTTTGATGGACTGCTCATGGGGCTTCTGAATGTTCTAACTATTTTCTCGGAAGCCGGCTCACCGATATTAGACTTTTCAAATGCCATTTTATCTAAGAATAGCTTCGAACCATCAGTTTTCAAGATATCTTGATCATGGAATATTAATTTGAACTCCTGTTGATGATAAATCCAATCGTCCACTTCCATATAACATTCAGAAAGGGGCGTTATTATTTCCTCATCCTTGTTTTTGTTTTTACCCGTTAACTTCTTCAAGTGCACATAATTGTATCCTCTCACACATGAAATATTTTGTGACCTTGATTTACTCAATCCAACAACAATGAATGTTGTATGAGATGAACGCAATCGCACCTTGTCACCTATCCGGATATCCAACATGTAGAGGTCAGAATTCTTTATAATATAGGAACCCTCTTCAAATTCTACCACCAGAGTGTTGTCTCCAGGTTCTCTGATTATCCCCGTATAAACTTTCAAATTGAAAAATGCCCATACGCTGCTCACAGATCCAAGTAAGTTTCCATCAAGTGACTCCAGATCTTCATCTCTTAAAATGTCATAGTGGTCTTCTGAACTAATTTTTCCCGAACTGGTGTACCCCCGGTCATCTGAAAGTTCTTTCTCAGAATGATGACTAGGTGTATCATTTTTTCCAGAATCCGTTGGAGAAGAAACAACATTGATTCTTTCCCTTTTGAGTTTACCACGATTAACTACCACCTCAGATAGCTCTTCGAATTTATCGGTTTTTGAGCTTGAATCTTGAAGTTGCAAAATATCCATTTTCTTTATTGCTAAGGGTGATGATTCTTCGATCTCACTCGGTGAGCCAAAAAATAAGTTTTGCTTGGTATCAGATAGGCTTTGATTCTTGTTGTTCTCGTAACTTGAATTGCCTCTAGCTTTGACCACAGACACTGAAGTGTTACTTCTATCACCATGATCAACAAACTCTTGGCCCAAAATTTTGGGCAGCCGAATTTTTTCTGTCTCTTTCTCTGACAGCTTCAAAGAAGGATCCTTCTCATCATCTGTTTTGACCTCTTCAAACGTTTGGTCCGCAAATGACTTCTGGTTGGAATTTATATTGAACTCAGTTGTATTGTGAAAGCTAGAAGTCTCAACTTCTTCTTGGGTATTTACAACTTCACGTCGTGAGTGGGTCAAACGTTCTATTGTCTGCGGTATTTGCACCAGGCTTGCATCATAATCAGTTTTCGGTGACGAAGAATAATCAACCTGGTCAAGTGTCTTCACACTTACCATCTGGGGGCTGGAGTCTATTATGTCAGGATCAGTGTCTTGTGCCCGAATATTCGAATATTTATTAGTATTTCTCGCTGGATTAATGACTTGTGTATCATGTTCACCCGTGAAAGATTTCTGCATCTCATCGTACAAATCCCCGCTGGTGTTACCTCTATTGTTATGGAGGGAAACCTCGATGGTTCCTCTATTGTCGGAGTGTATCCGTTGAGTTGGGTCACCATTATCATAGGCTAAAAGATCACTCGTGATCTCCGCATTCTCAAAACTCAAATCCTTCAAAATAAAGGGGCCTCTAGCCTGCACTTTTTGGCCTCGATACCCACCTGGGGTGCCAGCTGAGACGTTCAGAACATCCTCATCCTTCTCAAAGGGATCTCGGAGCTTATTCAAAAACGGCGTTTCTTCTGGTTTGTTCTGCAATCCAAATGTATCGTCTTGTGTAGGTTCATCACTGAATATCAAAGAATGCTTCCGTTGACCTCCATTGCCTCCTCTCCCTTCCTCTTCGTTCCTGCAATGGTTTCCCTCTGTTGGTTCCTGGCTACAGAATATCAAGCTATGCTCCTTCGTGTCGCCTTCTGGGCTTTCGACCGGTAGAAATCCTTGACCATGTACTAACTGCGTATCCTTCATAGCCTTTTCATCGTCCAAATCAACCCCGTCGCCTCTCAAACGTCTCATACAAGGCCTTTAAGTCAACCTTTACTAGAGCTTTAAAGATATTTTTCAGATGACACAAAAGTACGCGTGGTTTAATAGTCTTCATGATTAAACGTAATTTTTGAGACATCTACATATATTGATCCATTAAATGGAATTTACCCAGCCTACGCAGACACAGCCTACGCAAAAATCTCCTGATAGCCAGCTACAGGAGGGGGCAGATGACAAGAATCGAATTTGCCGTCTTGTTTGCACTTCAGGCCAATATGATCAATTCAGTTTAATGTTGACATCACCTAGTAAAGATGACAAAATAGTATGGGTAGTGGGCAGAAATCTGGAATGTGACTTCGTTTTGAATACTTGTACGCGTTTATCGAACAGACACTTCAAATTGTGGTTTAACAAGATTGACAAGACATTGTGGATACAAGACTCGTCTACAAATGGCACACATTTGAATAATAATCGATTGGTGAAAGGATCGAATTATATGGTGAATCAGGGCGACGAGATCGCAGTTGGAGTTGGGGTACCGAAAGATGTAATTAGATTTGTGGTGATATTTGCGGATGCATTTAATCCGTCAAAACTTTCAAATTCGGAGAACAGCTCATTGATCAAAGACGAGGGGATTTACAAAGACTTCATAATAAAAAATGAGACCATTGGCCAAGGAGCATTTGCAACCGTCAAGAAGGCGGTAGAAAGATCTACCGGCAAATCGTATGCGGTGAAGATAATAAATAGGAGAAAGGCTTTAAAAACAGGAGGTGCAATGGTAGGTGTTGACCGTGAATTATCTATACTAAGACAGTTGGATCATCCTAACATTGTTTCACTTAAGTCTTTCTATGAGGACTTGGATAATTATTATTTGGTCATGGAATTAGTTCCAGGGGGTGATTTAATGGACTTTGTTGCTGCTAACGGTGCAATTGGCGAGGATGCAACACAGGTGATTACGAAACAAATACTAAGGGGAATTGCATATGTACACAAGATGGGTATCTCCCATCGAGACCTTAAACCGGACAATATTCTAATAATGCAGGATGATCCTATTTTGGTGAAGATAACAGACTTTGGGCTCGCAAAAATAAGTGATAATTCAACCTTTATGAAAACATTCTGTGGAACTTTAGCATATGTAGCACCCGAAGTCATAACTGGGAAATATGAGGCATCTCAAAACGAATCTCAAAGAAATAACTACTCCTCCTTAGTAGATATTTGGTCTTTGGGATGCCTTGTCTATGTTTTACTAACAAGCCATTTGCCTTTCAATGGTAAAACACAAGCACAGATGTTCCAGAAAATCAAGAAGGGCGAATACCACGAATCACCTTTGAACGCATATAATGTGTCGAAAGACGGTATAGATTTTTTAAATTGTTGTTTACAGGTGGACCCACAATTTCGAATCACAGCAGAAGATGCTCTCAAACATAAATGGTTGAAGGATGCTGATGAGGATTCAAATCTGCAAGACTTCAGTTTGTCACAATCACAATCTCAACAGTCTCGTAAAATCGAGAATGGATTATCAGTGAACCACAACTTGAGTAAGATCGACGAAGATATCATGATGAGACCATTGGATAGTGAAAAGAATAAACGCAAAAAGGCCAATGGTAATGATTTCAAGGTTCCCAAGAGGGTTGTGCCTTTACCTCAGTCTCAAATTCCTCTTTCTCAACAGAGACACGATGACGTTAAAAATAACGATACTAATGGACACAGATCTCAAGATGTAACTAATAATACGAAAAAAAGAAAGGATTCTGAACGGGAAACGAATTTGGGCAACAAAAGAATGAAACAAAGCTCTCAATTGTCGAATGTCAACGTGCCATCGAGTCTTCCGAACAACAATGGTTCAGAGTCCCAGGAATTGGCAGTTTATCCAAAGGACACATTCATTTCCTTGATACCATTGCCACATTCGATTTTTAAGAAACCTATTCACATTCGTCAAGGCTTAAATCCGTACGCAGTTGGCAGAAATGAAACTTGCGACACGTATATCAACGACGATAGAATGTCAAAAATACATTGCTTACTCAATAAGAAAAGACACCCGGTACTTGAAAAATCAATATACGAGACCCCAGCACATTGTTTGGATGACATATGGCTTTTGGATGTTAGTACCAATTCTTGCTTTGTCAATGGTGTTTTACTTGGTAAGGGAAGAAAGGTCCAATTATTTAATGGCGACAGATTAGATCTTTTCAAGGACGACAGGTCAGAAGAGCTGATGAGCTTCAAAGTGCTTATCAGAGATACTACAGGTCTTTTCAACGGAGGTGAACGTCTCAAAAACTCAGATCCAAAATTTGTCAACGTTTTAAGACAAGACGCTGCTGATGCAAAATTGCGTCCTCGAGCTGTAACAGAATCGATTTATGTTAATGGATCCACGAAGTCCAAAGATGGCAAGGACAGTGGAAATGAGGCCTTCAGCGGAGGCAGTTTCAACACCCAATTACGTCAACAGAGGAAGATATACGAGATTACAAAGAGTCCCCAAAAGGTGCAAAACTCAAAACGGGCCAGCCTCCAAGTGGGACAAGAGAGGCCTACGAATTCATGGATAAACTGACTCGGTAAGCTGCACCCGTGATTCTTGGCCTCTATCGTTTATCTCGTTTCTATCGTCTTATCACATTTCAACATCATAACTCCTGCATATATCATATAGAGATAATTAATTCACGTTTAAACATAGACAGTACAGGCTTGACGAGCTACCTATCACGTATGTTTAACGTTGCGACCGCATTGTAATCTTTGATTCCGGCTTCAACCTGAAACTTATTACACCAGAGCGAGAGCCTTTTCCTGGTCAATCAATCCAGCGATAATTGTATATGTCTTGGTTTATGGATGTTAATTCGATAAGAACATATTCTTAATGAGGAAACCCGTCAGGAAGTTAGCGTTGAGACATCGCCTATCAATATTGAACCGCGTCATACCGATCGACATTAAACCGCGTTTTACCGATCAAAATTGATTTTGCGGGCCGGAATAGGACCGAATTCTTTATATATTATCTAGTCCAAGAAATTTGCTTCTATATTCTGCAGTAATTCGGTTGATAAGTATGCTACATATGAACAACAACGGATTTTGTTCCTTTCTGGTACCATATCAGATGCGGAAAGTGAAAAATTTGGTATGAAAAGTTTGGAGATCTGGATGAGATGATTAGATAAGGTTTGTAGACTCGGGCTCTACAATTGATATACTTTTGTACCAATTTTGTATCTGCAGCTTGTGCCTTTTAACCTTTTCAGTCTCTATATATATCTATCTATATATCGCTGATTTACGATGCTGGGGTTATATTCGCTTGTAGAAAGACAATCTGAGGTTAACTTCAGGCGTCAACATGTCAGACAAGTCCGTTGAGAAACAAATCTCCAATGAGTTTGGTCAGGAAAAGCAGGTGCCAAGTGATCAGAAAAGCATCGGCAAAGAGCACGAAATCACGAATGTGACGTCGATAACTCCAGAAGACCTAGAGACACTGAATGTCATTACAACAATACTCTCACCAACTACAGGAAAGGAGGTTAAAGTGACTGGAGATGTCGATGAGGCAATGAAATATGCCATCGAAAACGCGAATGTAGAGATTGATGCAGAAACAGATAGACGTCTTTTGAGGAAGATTGATACATTCATGTTACCGGTGATGGGTTTATTATACGCATTCCAATTCATGGATAAGCTTTCTAACTCCTATGCCTCTATTATGGGGATGAGGGAGGATTTGAAAATGGTAGGCAATCAATATAGTTGGACCGGAACCGCCTTCTACTTAGGGTATCTTTTTTTCGAGTTCCCTGCCTCTTACATTTTGCAAAGATTTCCGGTTGCGAAAACTGTTAGTGGATTTATCATTCTTTGGGGTATAATCTTGTGTCTACATTCCGTTCCCCAATATGCTGGCTTTATTGCATTGCGTACTATTTTGGGTATTCTTGAATCTTCTGTGACTCCCGCATTCGTCATCATAACTGGTCAATTTTACAAGAAAGAAGAGCAATTCTTGCGTACATCCGTATGGTTTGCTTGTAATGGTGTTGGAACAATGCTTGGAGCAGGTGCAATATCCTACAACCTCGCAAAGAACGCCGATAGTTATAGCATGGCAGCATGGAAACTAGTTTTTATCATTGTCGGTGTTCTCACCATTCTGCTTGGATTCTTGATCATGGCTCATATTCCTGATACACCAATGCAAGCATGGTTTTTGAATGACGAGGAGAAAAGACTCGTCGTGGAGAGAATCAGAACCAATCAGCAAGGATTTGGTAATCGTCATTTCAAAAAACATCAATTTATAGAGGCTTTTACTGATGTACAAACCTATCTTTTGTTCATCTACGCAATTGGAAGTAATATACCAAATGGTGGACTAACAAATTTTGGAAGTATTTTGCTATCCGAAGACCTCGGTTATTCTGAAACCAAGTCTTTACTTATGGGTATGCCACAAGGAGCTATTGAAGTCGTTGGGTGTATTCTTTTCGCATATGGTACTCGGTTCTATAAATCAAGAATGTTTTGGGGTTTCTTAGGTTCATTGATCTCGGTTGTGGCCTATTGTATGTTGGCATTTGCTAAGCAGACGAAAGCGCAGTATGCTGGTTACTGTCTCATTACACTTGCACCGGTTGGATTCATTTGTGTATTGTCATGTGTTTCTTCAAATGTTGCTGGTCATACTAAAAAAGTGACTGTAAATGCAGTTTATCTTGTCGGATATTGCGTGGGTAACTTGATTGGACCCCAAACATTTTTGGCTACTGAAGCACCTTCATACCACACTGCCAAGATCTGTATTGTTGTTTTTGGCGTTGTATCTTTGATAGACTTAATCGCCATATGGTTGTACTACATTTTTGAGAATCGCAGAAGAGACAAAAAGGCTCTGGAAGTTGAAATTCCTATTATCGAGAACATAGAATTTGCAGATTTGACAGACAAGGAAAATCCTTATTTCAGATACGACTGTTAAACAATTGGGAGATAATAGAAATTTGTTTATACATATAATACATATTTTAAATTAACGTTACTGATTATTCATTCCTGGTCTAGCATTAAACTGCTTCAGGTCGTCAAAATTCTCTTTGTCACTAGACCCTTCGATCATCTCAGTCTTTACTATGGACTTTTTCAAAATTGACTCTATACTCTTATTATTGCTCGTCGAATCTACCAATCGCCGTAACTTCGTTGTTTTGCTTAGGCTTTTGATGATGTGATCTTTATCTTTAAGTTGTTCTCGAAGACTCATGATTTCCTCTTCCTGATCATTCAATAAAGAGTCCCTCTGTTTATTAGTGTACGACGAACCATCACTTCCTTCTCTCCTCTCTGATTGGGTTTCATAAACGTTTTTCAATTTATTTTCCAAATGGCCAATGTAGGATTGATATTCCTCCATTTCATATGTGACTCTTTTGTAAAACTCCTCCAAATTGGACATCATTTTCTGCAGCGCATTATTTGCCATTCCAGATCCTATTATATCATTAAGAGTAGCATTTTTCAATATGATAGTTTCTGTCTTTTGAATATCTGTTAGCCTGGTCAAATGTTCAACCTTTTCATTTAGAATCTTGTTCTCTGCCTCAAGTTGCAAATATTCAGAAGATGGTATGGAAGAATTTCTTAAAAATGAGCTACTGTGACTGTTTCCAAAATCGCGAGCCTTGAGCATTCTAAGCTCGGAGTTTTGGCTTTCAATAGTTCTTTGAAGTTCCAGGATGAGCTTGGCTGAATCCGCGCTGCTAAGCCCTGTCTCCTGGTTTCTCTGGACATTCATTACTATATCCTTTGCTCTTGCCGCAAATCGTAACGTATTGAAAGTTTCGGACACATACTGATTCCCGTTAGAATTACCCGAGCTACCGGAGCCCAAATGAATAGTACAAAGGATCAGAACTAAAGATGAGCCCGATAAGGCAGGTTGTAAAAGACGAGTCAACTTGGAATCCCTATAAGGAATGTGCTCCAGGGGGTTCATGTAGTTCGAATTGCTCGACATAGACAACTTATTAATAACGTTTGATAGTGCTAGTAACGATTTATTGATATATGCCCCTTCCTTTCTTCTCTCCACACTGGACGTAGCCCTTTCTGAACCCGCCAAATCGCATAATGATAAAGTTGAATGTTGTTCTGTCCCCTTTTCTAAATCTGTAGTGTCTAGTTTTATTTGTAATACTGAATGAGACCTCGAAGACCTAGAGTTGAAATCTGTTGCGCTAGTTTTTCTGTTGACATCTCCTTTCTTAATGAGTTGAAGTAATTGATCTTTCGAATCAACCTTGGAAGAAGTTATTCCTATAATCCTTGTTCCATATTCGGGGTCGTCTCTGATTTTTAAGTCGGTAGAGTTCAAAGGATTAAGCAAATCAATTATCTTTTCGTTATATATTTCCAAATAACTCAATGTGATATTGTAGTGCTTTTTTGGCCCACTGTTGTTAATCTGAGAATAAATGTCATCAATGGCTAATTCGACAAATCCTGGGTCATCACTAGTTCCCTTCATTGAATATGTCTTACCTGAACCAGTCATACCATATGCAAAAACAGTTCCATTGAATCCTTCGTTGAAAAAGCTTTCCACTATGGACGAGCACGTCTTACCATAAACCTCTCTGTTAGTGACAGTTTCGCTGGCTGGGAAGACGTTATCAAACTGATAATCAGCATCATTAACCGTGTTATGTATACTCTTCCTATTCTCATCAATTCCCCATTGTACCTCAGATTCAGCTGTCACACTCTGTGGGTTGGGTCGTATGGACACGGTAATACTCCCCGTGTATGGTTCGTGCGGCTTTAAACTTGACGGCGTACTGGGTCTGCTACCAGAGAAAGACCCAATCGAAGATCCTGGACGTGAACTGCTGTTTCTATTCATGAGCCTAGGAGATGACAGCCGAAGAGACCTCGAAGAGGGAGGGCGTCGAAAGTCCGTCATGCTCATTCGGCCCTTAGACGAAGGTGTAGCCATAGCAGAAGGGTAGTTCCCTAGCGACGACTTTGACCTGTGAGGCGTTCCTTGATTCATGTTTTACTTTTAGTAATTCTTATCCACTAAAACTATACGCTGCTCCTCAAAACAAGCTTAATATGTCTATATTAAAGTCTGAAGGGTGAGATTTTAAACGGGACACCAAAAAGTTGGCCCTTTTAGACGATTGGTTTTTGTGTTTGTATATTTCCAAACTGGGTTACCTAATTGAAGTTTTGAGGTGTTTTCCATTTACGCATTGATTGCAAAATTTCTACTCTACAAAATCGCTGGTAATTCTACTAATCAAACAACAAATCTTATTGCCTACTTAGGATTGAACTACTTTGTACTGCTTAAAGAGCAAAGCAAGGTTTATCCGTGGGGTCCTTGCCAAACCAGATCGACCAATCACCATATTTTTCGTTTATATCACTACCTTCGGATTCGCATTCTCTCTTGGCAATGATTGCAGACCTGATATCAGCAAAAAGCAAACTGAAGCACAACTTTCTTGAGATGACAGAACCTACCTCAAGAACATTTCCATAGGAGGAAAAATCATCTCTAATCTGCACAATATCAAGATTATTTGAAAAGTGAGTTTTTGGGTTGGGATAGTGCAACTTCTTTTCGTGTTTGACTTGCTTATCAGGAATAACCTTGGAGAAGACCAAGCATCTGCGAGATCCGTAGTGAATAATCTCATTGATTAGGTACTTTGGTACGAGGGGATGAACGGTGTCTACATCTTCTGTGTTTGATCTGTTCGCCCACTCAAGCTTCAAATGAACACCGTTTAATATCAAGAGACCTGTTTTGCTTCCATAGTTGTAGAATTTCCGTGCATGCTCCGGGAAGATGAAATGAAGCTCCACTGTCGGGTTCAGTTTGTGTTCATGATAAACGATTTTCTCTAATGGACCACCACATACTTGAGAGAGAACCCCATTTACCCCCGCATTTCTAGGAATATTCTTGACCACGATAACTCTTCTCATTTTTAAAGACTCCAGACTCCTTCTGTAGCTGAGCTTAGAGTTCACCATTGAAGATTTTTCAACATCCTTTGCAATGTTTTCTAAAGATGATTTGCTCTTGCTCAAAGTCTTGCTCTTGGGTCTCTTCTTCGCACTTGGAGTAGCATTAATTCCTGAATCAAAAGTATTCATATACATTTGTCTCATTTTGTCTACCTCCTCCTCATGCTTCTTTTCAATGTGCGACAACTTTTTCGAATCTCGAGCAGTCAATGGTACATTATAGTCTGTCAACTTGGAGCTCCTCGACGAGGGTTTGGAATTCAGGGGTTCTGAGAGATGTTCATTCCACAGCGCGAAAGACTTGGTGCAAGCTTTTGCAATCTTCCTAAGGCCTAATTTGTCCTCCTTTGCTTCATGAGAGTGTTCAGACCACATGCTGTTCAAAGAAGAAATCCTAGAGCTCTTAAAGTTGAATGCATTGCCCACAGTTATTCCGTTGGCATTGGTCGACGGAGAAGACTTAGCCATAGGAATGCCTTCCATCGATGTCAATTTCCTGAACATTAATCACACCTCCTTTTACCTTTTAGATAGCAATAATATGGTTGAATTAGCAATGTTGGAGCAATAGAAAGTAATTTAGATAGCACTTTAACCTATAGGCTGTTGGTTTCCAAGTTAAGCATAGGCTGGGGTAGAAGTTTTGACTTACTATATGTATTTCCTGTTTTTATTCAATGAGCTCCATTTGTGAACGCCAAATTTGCGGCAATTCTCATATATAGTCCTGGGTCACCTTTTTCTCCCACGGAGACCCGTCATCGGACACACTCTCCTCTGTATCTATTCTAAGTATTATATACACATTTGTGTTCTATGTCACTACTTTATGTAATGATATTTACATAATACTTAATCCATGTTGAAATATTTTGGTGATGAGCTCTAGTGAGATTTTCACTACCGAAATTTTCAAAATTTTTTCTTCACATAGGTTTATAGTTATTAGTTGATAAGACGCTAGATGTACTGCCTTAGAAAATAACTAGTTAATATCAGATTAGTAGTTTCGAGATACACCCCAAAATATATCTTCAAAATGAGTGAACCAACCGTGTTAAAACGAACTGCAAGTCTGAATGAGTTAGATGCTAAAAGAATAAGAGTTGATGGAAAGAGGACACAAGTGGTACAAGAAAAAGATGTAGGAATATTACAGTTCGCAAACAAGTTTCAGGAGGAATTTAATGGGTTTCTGGGTACTATAAAGCAAAGATATTCTGATTTTTTGGTCAATGAAATAAATTTGAAGGGAGATGTTGTCCATTTGGAAGATGATGGAATTGACTTGGGAGTAACAAAGAAAGAAAGGAGAATGGAAAAGAGACAGCAAGATAGACAGGAACTTCACAACAAGACACCAGAGGAAGTTGAATCGATCAAAGAAGAGAAGAGAAAGGAGAAGGAAAAGCTACCAAAGTACGAGCTCAGCGATGAGCATAAGAAAGAGATTTTGACATACTTGAAACCGGAGGAATTACAGAGTATAGAAGATCTCTTCACTAATGGTTCCAATACGGAGACATCTACAACTTTCAGTGACAAGAAACAGAGAGGAAACTTGCATAAATTGTTGCGTGAATCGTTTCAAGGACATTTAGATACTGTAACCACACCTGAAAATACATTCAAGATCGCTTTGGCACATAATTCCAAAAATCCAAGAAGACAGCCCGCGCAAGAAAAATTGAACCATGTCGATGAAAATGGTATAGTCAATTATGGGCTAGGTCCATATAAGAACTACTTACATTTCACTGTCTACAAAGAGAACAGAGAAACTATGGAGGTAGCATCAACTATTTCCAAGTATCTTCGAATTCCTCCTAAGAACGTAAGCTATGCTGGGACAAAAGATAGAAGAGGTGTTACTTGCCAAAAGTTTTCTATTCATAGAGGCAAAGTCGCAAGAGTTACTGCTTTGAATAAAGCTTTGAGGAATATAGTCTTGGGTGGATTCTCCTATGAGGACAATCATTTGTCGCTAGGTGACTTGAAAGGGAATGAGTTCGTCATTACCATAAGAGACGTTAAGGCAAACGATGAATCCAAAGATGTAACTAATGTGATTAAGTCGTCTTTTGAATCTTTCCAAAAGACGGGTTTTATTAATTACTACGGGATGCAGAGATTTGGAACATTTTCGATATCAACCCATGTGCTCGGTATAAAATTGCTTCAGGAGGATTGGAAGGGAGCAGCAGAGCTCATATTATCAGAACAGGAGACGGTTTTACCAGATTCTGTTAATGCTAGACGCATCTGGGCCGAAACATCAAATCCAAATTTGGCTTTGAAACATATGCCCTCCAGATGTACCGCTGAATGTGCCATCCTTTCTACCCTCAGCAAAGAGAAATTAGATGAGAATGGAATGTATAGTTCCCAATCTTATTTCAAAGGTATCATGTCTATCCCAAGAAATTTAAGGACGATGTATGTGCACGCTTATCAATCATACATTTGGAATACGGTAACCTCGAAGAGAATCGAGTTGTTTGGCAGTGAGGTACAAGAAGGTGACCTTGTATTAGTAGACAAAAAGAACGATGCTGCAAAAGATGAGGACTTTGAAGAGGATGTTGCCATTGATACATATTTGAGAGCTAGACCTTTAACTAAAGAAGACTTATCCAATGGAAAATATACCATATTCGATGTTGTATTACCGGCACCAGGATTTGATATCCTCTATCCAACTAACGAGATATTAGCCAAAACTTATGTTGACGCTATGGCTCCAGATGGACTCGACCCCTATAAAATGACAAGAAAAGTCAGAGAGTTTTCTTTAGCCGGTACCTACAGGCATATTATGATGAAGCCGGGAAATCTCAAGTTCGAAATTGTTAAATATAAAGGCGATACTGAACCTATTGTTAGAACCGATCTTGAACTTCTCGGGCTCAAGAAACAAGGTGATCCTAAACCCAGCCGATATATTGAGAATAATGATCCAGAGGCATCTGAGACAGCTCTTGTACTTCTGATGCAACTTGGTGTTAGTTCTTATGCTACTATGGCATTGCGAGAGCTTATGCGAATAGACACAGCTCGGTTGAGTGAAAGTTTCAACGTGAAGTCTTGATGTCTCATATCTGTGGTGTCATTCACGTGTAAATAGATAAAATGTCAATTTTTCAATCCAAACTATCTTTAGATACCAAGTAGATCAACTTAATAAAGAACTGTAATGAGTATTGTTAAAACTATTACTAAAGGTGGATTGGGTCTGTTGATAAAGACCTCGAGCTCGATATCCCGAGTGATACCAATCGATGCGACTTGGTATATGCCAAATGTCCCCAAAAATGGCCTTGATGAATTTCTCAATGTAGGAAGACTACCTAATGCAGCATTCTTCGATCTTGATAAGGCTGCCCTCCCCAATTCGAAGTACCCTCATATGCTTCCCACTACCGAGGTATTCAATGAATATATGAAGAAACTCAAAGTGAAGAATTCGGACAAATTGGTTGTGTATGACAAATCTGGTATCTTCTCGAGCCCCAGAGCAGCCTGGACTTTGTCATTATTTGGTCATCAGGATGTCTATCTTTTAAACAATTACATTACTTATGCCGAAACAGAGCCAATTGAAACCACTAAAAGAGATTTTGTCGCAACTACACTGGTTGCAGACGAAGAATATCTGTCTGTGAACGTTGAAGATCTCTCTCTGAGATACACAGATGAAGTTATTGAGTATGAAGAACTATTGGGGCTTGTTAAAGGTAGAAAGTTACAAGAAAAATACATAACGCTCGACGCACGATCTACTGATAGGTTCACTGGCGAAGCACCCGAACCCAGACCAGGACTTCCGTCAGGCCATATTCCTTCTGCTATTTCATTACCATTCAGTAAAGTTTTGAACACAGATACTAAAACCTATAAGACAAGAGATGAGTTGTTGGAATTATTCCTGAGTGAATATGGCTTGGATTTCACAAAACCTGCAAGCTTTAACGGTAAATCGATCATTGTAATGTGTGGAACTGGTGTTACTGCTGTGATTTTGAAACTTGCCATTAACTCTGTGATTGGAAGCGATATTAATGTGCGTGTTTACGATGGTAGCTGGACAGAGTGGGCTCAAAGGGCACCATCGGAGTATATAGTCAAATCTGCTTGAATAATAAATACTTTAATTCTCAATGGCTAAGTCCATAATCTCACCGCATTATCCACTGAACCACTGATAAATAAACACCGCATATGCTTTTCAATGTTTTTTAGAATTTCCTTCTGCTTGTTCTCTGATTTGGACTCCGTTGGTTGGACTTCATCAGACTTCTTGTTATACGATGCAAAAGTTATATCATTGATAAAACCCTCCAGATCATTCAATGTTCGAATACATTTAACTTTACCATTGATATTGAGGCCCTCGAGATCCCATACTTTGATACTTTTGTCATCACTACCGCTCAAAATAAATCTTCCATTTGGGTGAACATCGATCGCTTTGATCCACGATTGATGACCAATTAAATCAGCTATGAGCCAGCCTTGAGAGTTATTACTTGCTGCTGGTAAAGGCGAGCGGTGGGGTCTTAGAACAGGAGGTGGAAGAAGCCATAATTTTATGGTGTTATCTCGTCCAGCGGAAATGCAGTATTTATATCCCAATATCTGAGTGTATGTTGTGTTATCTATCAATTCAGCTGGTATGTTGGGATGATAACTTTTGTTATTTTCCAAATATTTATCAATAATGAAGTTACTATGCAAAGGTAGGAACAGAACTCTTTCTATGACATGTGAATGGCCAATTAGTAAAGCTAAACCAGTCCCGGTTCCTGCGTGAGAAAGTCTCACAGATTGATCATTGGAGCAAGTTACTATGAATTCTCCGAGATCATTAGACTCTTTCGCTATACCCATCAGTATTGCAGAATTGATTCCAATGACATCTATATCTCGAACCCAGTCGCTATGACCAATGAAGCTTTTAATGCAGACACCTTCTACTATATCCCATAAATTAACAGTCTTATCTCGCGAAGCTGAGTATAGTATATGGTGGTTTGTTGGAGAAAATTTAATGGATGAAATGGTATGCTTGTGGCCAGTAAGAGTCCGAATGTGCTTGTAATCAGACCCATTCCAAATCTTAATTGTCAAGTCAGACGAGCACGAGGCTAAAACATGAGACTTGCCCCCTGTAGATGATGACATTTGAATGGCTTCTTCAGACCATTTTAGCCTGTTGACGTTCCTTGTATGTGCTTTCAAAATTTTATCTGGAATAGTCGTCTCGTCGTTCGTGACATTCCATATCACAATAGAACCATCACTGCATCCACATAACACAACTGAAAGAAATGGATGAATGGCAACCGAGTTGATCAGCTGTTTCGTTTGCGTATGGAACACCTTACTGAACTTCGTTGGCAACCAATTAATTCTGTCTCTACTCACAACTGAATTATTTGTAGTCGAAGAGTCGGACCCAAGAACTGCCCGCAAACTACTCACCTCATTCTCCAAATCCATTATTTTCTTCTGTAGTCTGAGTACTGTTGACCATTTTTTCTCCAAGTAGTTGGATATAATCAGATCTTCTGGACCACTTGGTGATACATCAAGAACACGATGAAGTTCATCAATTATTACACTATTATTGTCTGATAATGCTGGTTTTAAGTACTGTATTATAGCCTTATGTAGCTCTGATTGCTGTTTCTCTGTCAATATACGAGCTTCCACCATCGTTGTGTTAACTAGGTGTTATATTACATATACATTAAATCTTCATAGTAATTTTTGTTTACGATCGCATTTTCTATATTTTAATGTTAGATTTGATGATGTATACAAAAAGTGAATTTTATGAGTAAAAGATGGTCATAATTACGTTCCTAGTACATCGATTCATACATTGATACCACATTTACCCTCTAGCCTTTTTTAAGCGCAGCGAAACGGGCTTTTAAAGCATCGAAATCATCTTTATCTGTAGTTTTCTGAGCCGAACCTCCAATCAGCAACGTAGCATTTGCTGGAACGCCTATTGAGTCGAGTTTATTAGCTGTAGTATCATCGTTGAGTGCTTTCCCTCCTCCGTTACCATTCTCGTCGCTGCGAGCGTCTGTGTCTCCATCTGCGAGGGGTTCTTCAGCAATTAATTTGGAATAAGGAACCTGGTATGCCTTCGCTATCTCAGACAAGTACAACACTACCAATGTCTCTGGAGGAGGCTCTACGACACATCTGGAGACTATCTTATCTGGCACCGCATTCTCTACGTTTTCTATCGCCGACTTACCATATTCTGGGCCATACTTGAAGATTAACAAATCTTTAATCCCAGTCATTTCCTTCAAATCAGAGTGAGATGCAGCGTAAATCACTGACAGTACTGCCTCCGTTAGCGATGGATCAACAGTCGTTCTCGACGCATCTAATATCATGGATTGTCTTGCCAAAAGAAGCTCACAGTATAACTCTAGGTATTCCAACAATTCGACGTAAATGTCATCTCGTATTATATTCTCAACTCTGATGGAAGCACTAGATTCTTTTCCTTGTTTCAACAAGTCTGCTAGTTGTCGTCTTTGCTGTTTCGCCAAAGCTGACTTCTTATCTTGTACGAATTTCAATTTACTGATAGCCACTTTCAAAGCCGTCTTGAACCGCAATGGGTTTAATTGATTGCTTATATGTCCATTCACATTACTCAGGTATATTGATGCCTTGGACATCGTCTATTAAGCGTTCACTATCTAGTTTTAGCCCTGCCGAGTTTCCTTCAAGTTGAAATCTAGTTGAGTTAAATAACTCCCTGCAGTACTTTACTTGACAAACAACGACCTACAAGATATTGACGATAATATGCATTCGTAACTACTCATACTAACACTAATCATCACCCTCGCATTCACTTATAATGGTGTGATCATGATGTGGTGCGCCCTTCACCAAAACCTCCTCTTCGTCTTCATCGACATTAGAAGGATTTGTGGAGGCAATCCGTTTCAAAGTACAGCAATTGATGCTCCTAATCCACTCGTTACCAAGTATTTCTTCCATTGAAGCCCTCTTGAGCGGATCCAATTGTAACATCTTATGTATAATTGGTCTCGATGCATGAGGGAGTAAACGCATCAAACGGTAAGGTCCGTGAATTTGTCTATGGGAAGACTTCTTCCTGTGATGATCTTTCTCATTTTCAGCATCATCAAGCTCATTATTAACAGGGTCGTACTTTTTCGAAGTTGTGAACTTTTCCTTCATTTCCTGTTTCTGTTGCTCAAATTCTTCAAGCTTTTCATCTATTAATTTCAATTGCGTCACTACTTCTTTATACTGTTCATCGGTCAATATTTCTGAAACCTCATGATTAGAATCTGACGTGTTGGCAATAGCTTTATGGTTCTCATCTGCAGAGTTGTTTTCAGAAATTTCGGGATGATAAGAGGAGACTTCATTCAGATCGTCCTCCATCGCTTGTGCCTTCTTCTTGTTCAGTCTGAGCACAATATTTTTTAACTTCCTTTGTTGTAATAACAATTTGTGACATTCATTGCTCATCTCGTAATTATGCCAGTTATCATCATCCATGGAAAACAACTTAAAACTGTTATCTTTTGCAGGGTCAGGAATTTTCCACGGAAATCTTCTTAAAGTCATGCAACAATAAATGATAGCAATTGACCAAAGGTCAACTGGCTGGGGATTGTAAGAATGGGAGTGTGTGAGAACTTCAGGTGCTAAGTAGGGATCTGATCCGACAATTCCGTGACAAGGGTGAATGCTTTCTTTTGCATTGCCTGGTTGTTCATATGGATACTTGAAAATTACCGCACTGCCAAAGTCGATTATCTTTAATATTCCGTCGAGAGTCAAAACACAATTATCTAGCTTTAGATCCCGGTGAGCTAATCCCAAATTATGTAAATAACTGACGCCCTCTATAATTTGTTTGAGACAACAGTTTATCTCCAGTCGTGACATTTTACCGCTCATTATTACAGCAAAGAAATCTATGGGCGCATACTCCATAATTTCAAAGTAGCGATTACTTTCATGAATTATGTCAATGGTCTTGATTATATTTGGATGCTTCAAAGTTGACCCTATGCAATATTCAGCTGTGCATTTCCTAGTGTAATCTTTCAATGATTCGGTATTTCGGCGTGGTCTAAATTCCTTCACAGCAAACGTTTTCAAATCTGATGGCCGTATAATTAGTCTCACAGAACCTCCCGCTCCACTACCCAACTCTTTATCTATCTTTCCATATTTTTTAACAAGTGGAGAATCTTCGTCGGTAAACGGATTTTTCAGTGAATGATGAGAATGCGAAGCATTGTGCAACAATTGTGATGATGTCTGGTTGATTAGTGTGGCCAAAGAGGTTGACGAAGGTTCTTTGAAATGATGAGCCGCCACGCCTGGTCCTGATCCATTGTTTTGTGATAAATGTGGAGGAGAATGAATATTACTGTGGTAGTTCAGATCCTGTTTTCTTGATATCGAGTTTTTCTTGATAGGCTTGAAAAATCGCTTTAACTCAACCATGGAATTCGACTTCATGAACGTGTGGTTTGAGTCCTCCTTGTTAAGGCCGCTCGGGTGGACATTTGGCAGAGGAGAGTTTGTTGTACATCGAACCTGAGGTGCTATACCAGCACCAGTATGATTATGAAGCTCTGAAGAGTTCGTTAGCGTGGGTGAAGTCAACGATTCCGAAGACTCATGCTTCCCGATGTGGAACCCCAAAAACTTTCTATCCTTCATATTTTGATTGGAGCTAGAATTGTCCCCTTCCGCTGCTTGTTGTTTGAAATGTGACAATAACTTTAATTTCGCCTTGTCCGGCATTAATACTTACGTGAATCTGAAGCAGTGAACACTGAGTATAACTCAATATTCCACTCCTAAAGCCTGTCAAGTAGTTTAAAAAGTCTTGCGAGGAAAATCACTCAATCTAAGCCAATATGACACTTATTACGGTGCTTCTCCTGATCCTATTTCTGTTTTTACTCTATTTCACACCGGATCCTTCAGTAACTATTAGCTTGGGCTATACTAAACACAATGTAAACTCTTGATTTTAATTATCTATCCTTTAGGTCCAATATCAATTCCGCTGCCGAGTTATTTTTTGACGTCTATAATTGGATCCAAAAACAATCAAAGAGCGATATCACTAAGATCAAAGTTTAAGGTAGCTTTCTTTACTAAACCGCCGTTATTCCCATCAACTTAACACTCTCAGCTTAATAGTATTTGGCATATAATAATACTATTAAAGATGTCAAGTCCTCCAATTAAAATCAATTCTATTTGACAAATTGGCATCACATGACATATTTATATATCAGTGAAGCTGTTGATGATTGCTGAGAGAGAGACATATGGTTACAAGTGGACCACCGTTGTCCATGGGACGCTTCCTGCTTCTCGGCTACACGTACTACAAATTATCAATGTAATCAGGGTTAAAAATGTACAATTGATGAGATGCTGTAGAAGTATCTTTTTCCGAAAAAAACTCGAATATAATCTGCAAAAAGGCTGAATGCTGTTCAATCTTTGATAGCTGTTCCCCGGATATGCTTTTGTCTCTCGGGTTTGTAAGGCTTGGACCCAGGTCTGCTATGTTTTCTGTCGTTTTCTTCTCTCTTCTTCAAACTGTTAATTTCGATTCTCTTTATCTCCGAAGCCTTTTTAACGGCCTGAGGAACATGACGATGTCTCGAGATTCTTCTGATTTCAGGCATGTGCTTGAATCTCTCCTTCAAAGCAGCATCATACTCGAGTTTGGACCTTTGTCTAGAAGATTTTATGTTGGAACGGTCGGAAGAATTTGCTCTCCAAAGACGAATATTTGCGTCGTCGGATCCAGAGAGAATGTATCTTGCGTCATTGGTGAACTTTGTAGCAAAAACATGTTGCATTCTCTTTGTGTGATATATGTCCCTGGAGTGTCCTTCTCTGGTATTAAAGATACGTATTGTCTTATCGTAGGATGCAGTGACCAATTCTTCACCAGTGGGACTGAAATCCACATCCATTATCGCCGAAACGTGGTCCTTGTAAACATTCAACGACTTGGTCAAATTACGCATATCCCATAAATATGCATTGTGATCTTCTGATCCACTGACAAAGTTAAATGCTTCCATTGGATTCCAAGAGATACAGTTTGTTCTTAATTCTGTGACCACTTTCTGAATGGCTGTATTTGTTCTTATATCGTACAATATTAATGAGTTATCTGAGCCGGCAGATGCAATTATATTTGTCTCGGTTCTGTTGAACTTGACAGTGTTGATGTTATCTGCTCCCCAGCTCAAATCAGATGTGAATTTAGATCTGTTCATGTCCCATAGTTGGATGGAAGCACCTCCTGTAACAAACAACCCTTCATCTCTATGATGATCTATGCCCTTAAATGCGTGCTCACCCAAAAATGACTTGACCAACCCTTCTCTTTTATATATTTCAGTATCGTCAATGCCGTCAGAGAAATCTTCAGAATTCACTGACCACAATTTTATTGTCTTGTCATCTCCGCAAGATAACATCTGTCCCAGGTTTGGTGTGACAACCAACCCACTCACCATTCCGTAATGTGCCTTGAAACTTACAGCCTCGTCCCTTGAAGTCAAATTCCAATATTTAATGACACCATCTCCAGAACCAGAAGCTACCTGGTTTGTTGTAGAGAAGTTTTTAGCGATCGAATAGATTCCATCTCTATGACCATCCCCTAACTGTCCAATGAAGGGTTGAGCGAACATTCTCTCCATCTTTGTCGCAGTAAGTGCCTTAGTGTACTCTCTCGCTCTCTCGAACGGATGTAAGGCTGGATTAAGGTTCCTGGGCAAACTAGATTCCTGGCTATTCTTTACAGGAACATAAGCGTCCGATGATCTACTAATCGTTTTGATTTTCATGTCTAATTGTTGAATTAATTTAGTAGTTTGTCAAATGAGCCAGAAAATTTTGATATTTGGATGTATTGAGATGAGTTGATCTTTTTTTTTTTTTTATTTCATTTTATTTTTTTCTTGCTTCGACCAAACGAAAGGTTACACGAATTATAATATACTATATTGCTATTTCGCCCTAAATTATCTATATTTAAGAGGGCGCTGTGTTAGATATTATGCTTTTATCAGTAGCAGCTTTTAGCGCCGTAATATATATACTCAATGTACAAATCTCGATGAATAATCATTATCAATAGATTCAGACTAAACACCAAAAATTACCTTATCCTTCAAGAAAACGTGTGGTTCGACTTGTAGAATTAATGACACATATTAGTCTCATAAGACCGGCTTATGGTATTCTTGAGATGTGTTAAGATTCGTAAACATATGAGGTAGTTAGAAATGCTCTTCTCTTGAATTTGTCAGTTATAAAACCACTCACAATGTCACATCTAAAACCAAACTCACGTCATCGACATTAGGTTTGGATATGTCTTCCAAGAAAGGAAGCAAGTCTAAGAGCTCATTGTCATGTGTATCGCTAAACCAACTTGATATCGGTATAGAGTGCTGTGGGTGGAAAATATAGGATGCCGGTGAATTATCTATTATTATGGAATCGCTTAATGGTCTCCCAAGCTGAGACAAGTTTTTGATGAAGTTACCTTGATAATTGTAGCACGAGTCCCTGAAAAGTCTATGATGCACAGAATTAAATATATCAAGTTTGTCTAGTAATGGATTACCGTATTTCAGGACTGAAGCAGTAAAAACTGCCACCTCGAACCATTCACCTACTTTCTTCAAGAACTCATCAACCCCTGGTCGTTTGATGACATAAACATGGTGTATCTGGTTATCTATCTCAACAGGTATAACAAAATCTGCCGTTCTTAAATATTTGAAAGATGAATGCACTAGTGTCTCGTCTAAGTCTAGTATAAGACACTTCTTATTTTTGAAACTAATATCCTTTTTACCTAATAGAAACCCAGTCTCAGGGTTAAATGCCTGACCCGGTTGAAGTTTGGTCAAATCTAAAAAAGACTCCGTGTCAGTCCCGTCCATTTCAACATCCTCGCTCTCGCCGGGAGACGACTCGTCGGCCATCTTTTCTTCATCCTTACCATTTGCAAAAGTCTTCTGGACTATCTCGTCCCCATTGACGTCACTGCCGTTGTTATTCTGTTGGCCTATATTGTCGTCATTGGTGTTTGTAATAGTATCGGTCTCGTTGATCGAATTGTCGTCGTCAAGGAGATCATTTTTCTGTATCTTCTTCGTGTTGTCCACTATGGAAGCCTTATTGTCGTCCGAAACGTCTTCGCTGCGGTACACATTAGTGCTATTCCCACTCTTGTCGACAGCTACATAAGACCTCTTTGGCTGCTGTTCTAATTTGGTGTCGGCATCATCCGTGGAGCTCGCCGAGCAGCACAAAAATGTTGACAAAATATCTTTCATCACTCCCGCTCACCTTGCTTACACACTTTATGACTTCTAATTCGTTCCCGCTAGCTTCTACCTTTTTATTCTCTTGCTTTTTGAAGGAGCTGTGGTTTTTATAATACTCCCTACACAAAAACCCTCTCGTGGATTCTTTTTCGTGCTTTCTTCCTTCTTTTAACCTTTCTGTATTATCCCTAACTACGCACTCTGTATGTACCCACAGAATGACGAAACTAGTAAGAAGGCTAACTACAGAAAACTGCTAAACAAATATTCTCCTAATTTGTGGTCCTGTAATGGAAGAAACGAGCTTAAAAACGACTTTTTTTTCTTCTGGGATTTGCGCGACATTTTTGAATACGACATTATTGCGCTCTTCATATGACTCAGTCAATCGTAATTGGCATTGCCCGTAATTATTTGCGACACAGTCTGAACGGCTAGGAACAAAGAATCTCATGTCATAGGCGCTGCAGAGGAACTAGAGGTTTTCATTCTTCAACGTTCAGGCCAGAGTGTACAAATTGACCAAGCTACGGGGAATATGAATGTGATAAAGGTGATGCTGGAGAGGCAGGTGTAGCCGTACATAGGCGAGATTGTGCCGTTGAGAGATTGTCCGCAACTTATCAATTCGGGTACAGTACAGCGTTTTTCAATTCTCGGAGATTTTTTTTCCTATGTATTTCATCGGGAGGCATCAATCATATGATGACAAAAGTCAGTACAGAAAGCAAGACTGTAGTTGAGAACGTGTATTGTGCCTTTTACTCGACTCTGTAGTCTGACTCTGTTGAATTCGTAAATGCGGAGACTACGGCTCGATTAATTTAGATCCAGATCCAGTGCTCAGGTGGATGCGAAATTTGATTGCTGTTGGATCTCGTAGCCCGGTGTCCTAGATATAGAAACTGGTTTTTCGACTGTGACTACTCTATACGGATTAGTTTGCGTCTGTGGATTCTGTATGTCGTTTCTGGTGTTGACTCTGCGGAACAGTACCTTTTGCACCCTGGGCCCGACGTTGTAGGTTCATATGATGTCAAGTTGTGTGCAGTATTGATATCAAGAGCCATTAGTAATGGTTCTAAGCTAAATGTTGGATCAGTTCAACGTTACTGAAGCTAATGAGTCAGTGAGTCGTCTACTTGAGTGTCTACAACAGATGGATAACCTGTGGGGTTCGGAAGAACTAAAATCTTTTACGGAATCATACTTGAGCTCTCTTCCCTCAGATTTGATGGAAGAAGTATTGAGCTTCTTACCATCAAAGTATATATCAGAGGTATTTCTTCAGTTGAAGCACTCACGTATTAGAAATGCAGTAATTGACCAGTACTATCTGCATGACATTCACTTCATCTTCTCTCCAAGCACGCGTATGCATATGTGTGTTCCTTCTCAAAGGTTGCAGGAGTTGATAGACATTGAAGGATATTACCAGATAGAAGAGTTTTTGACCAACAATGAGGATATAAACCCCTTGAATTTGCATTTTGTGAGTGGCAATGACTTTGCATCACTAAGGGTTTTGCTACAGAAATTTGGAGATCGGATCAAGACCAAAATCAAAAGTTTGAATATATCGTTGCAGAAGTATGAATTGACAAACGATGATATGCGTCTTCTTCTCTCGTTTCCCAACTTGAACAGACTATGGTTTCTGGGAATACTGTTTTCGAAATGTCCTGAAGCAATGATGGAATTATTCAAGTGCTATGAACTAAAGGAGTTGTTGTGTCTAGCACATGGTATCAATGATTGGTCGCATATAAGATTACCACCAAATTTGAATCGAATCAATATTTCATGGAACAATCTGAGCGATGTGAAGAGTCTTAAAATTCCAGACTCCGTAAAGGAAATTTATTGGAATCAATCGGGCATCGACAACATAACTTTAATGACTCTGCGATTTCCGCGTAATTTGAAAGTGTTGATGCTCACGTATAACAACTTAACTGCAATCGATGTATCAATGCTTCCTAAGACTTTGAACAGTTTGGCTCTTTCATACAATTCGATTGGTCAATTTTTTGCTACAGGTAAAGACAAGTCATGGCCTCCCAATTTATCATCCATTTTATTATCATTCAACCAATTGACCAATGACTCCTTAGTCAGTCTTTCGTACATAAAATGGCCAGAATTTCTTGAGACATTAAAACTTGACAACAATCAAATAACGGACCTTACGAATTTATCAGGTCTACCCGATAGTTTAACGTATCTTGACATATCATCCAACAAGCTCAAGAGCTTGAAGGCTTCTAGCGGACAATTTTTCTCTTTCCCATCTTCTTTATTGGTTTTAGATTTGTCCAATAATGTGAAGTTAATTTTCAACGATATGATAGAGTATAATTCAAATGAAGGACATAATGAAAGAATAAAGTTTCCTCCAGATATGTGGGTATTAAATTTGAGTGAGTGTAATATCAAAAGTTTGAAATATTTCGAGTTCCCTGTCAAGCTTTCTAAGTTATGTCTATCAGGGAACAAAATTGAGGATTTGGAGTCTTACGATGAAGATCGAGATGCTTCGACGCCCGTAGGTTGGCATTTACTCACTGGTATGGACGACTTGGAGTTGTACTATAACAAGATTAATGACATATCGGGATTCTCCATACCTCCCAATCTCAAAACATTAGATTTGAGATTAAATCAGATTCAGAAGATAGGATCTCAGTTCTCGCATCTTCGAAAGCTCACATCTTTGCAGTTGGGTCAGAATCAGATTGCTACTCTCGACCCTGAAACTGTACTACCTCCTAATTTGAAATTTTTAAGATTGAATGATAATAAGATATCAGGCAATATCAGACTTTTTGCATTCAATGAAAAACTAAGAGAATTGGACTTGAGTGGGAATCTGATTCAAGGCTTGCTGTTTTCTGAGAATATCTCTGGCAGTCACTATCAATTACGAGTGTTGAATCTTACTGCAAACCTTTTGCTCAAAAAGATACGGTATACACCTGAGGAGTTGCGAAAAGAGATAGACGACTTTTACAACCTCTTAGAAGCTAATATTGGCCCGGTAGCCAAAAGGAAACACAATATAAACAGCATTCACAACTTCCTATGGTGAAATCAAGAACAATGTATATAAGCATAATAATATCACTATTTATACAAAATGAGAAACGCACTCTTGAGCCTCATAATATGGTTAGATCTCTCTTTCATTATATAAGAGGTACATCTCCATGTAGTATTAGAAATCTACCCCTACCATTAACGTTACAATTGGTAGCTTGTAAAATTCAAATAAAAGAAAGAAAAAAAAAAAAAAAATGGCTGGCTCGTATTTTGTAACTTTACTATAAGACGTGTTTCTCAAGAACATACATTTCAATAGCTAAAGGTGTATTGCTTGTCAAAGCCGTATTTGGGATACAATATCATCTATTCCATATTCAATGTCACATCACGTATTCATAACTCCCCTGACTCCTCCAAGAAAGCCTCAACTGAGAGGTCAAACCTCTTTAGAGGCTGCCAACGCGCAAGAACCATTCACACCTGGAAAACATAAAGCACAGCTATCAACACCAGCAAAAAGCGTGAAATGGACACAGATTACCCCTGTGACCGAGAAGAAACCTTTCTTGAGTGTTCTTGAAGCTGAAGCGAGTGAACAGCTCCCTATTTCACCAGAGAAAACACCACATCCCTCTACTAGAAAAAGAAAGGTGCTTTCGGACGATATTTTTACATGTACACAAGAAGCTTCTGAGAGTAGCCCCACTAAGTCGGATTACTTTGGTCTTTTGTTGCCTGCTCCGTCAACCATTGGGTCAGGAAGAAAAATCAATGCAGGCCATAGAATGTTGATACCCAGGGCGCTCAACTTCGATTTAGGAGTGAGGCATCAGCAGCCAAATGATGATTCAGAAATGTATCATGAAATAGAAGAGGAGCTGGAGCAAAACGATGCGAGCACTTTGAAAATTCTAGGTACACCTGCAAAACAGTTGGTAGATGAAAAGCAAGTCGAGATTTGGTATGGAAAATCTTTCAACAATTATTCGCTGGACGAAGAAGAAGATTCAAGCGAGTTGCGTCCGGATGCATCTATTGTAAACCCTTTCAAGCAGCTGTCATCTGTATCCAAAGCAAATGTATCTCAAAGATCATCTTCTCTGAATCCATTCAAGTCTGACGGAGATAAAAGCCAGAAGCATGCAGTGAATCTCAAGACACACATCGAATACATGAATCACATAACTGGAGAGAAAATCAAAGTACCTATGAGTCCAGAGCAAATGAAAATCAAACCCAAGAAGCTCGACTTCTCGCAGTTCAACAAAATTTAGTGAATTTTGAGTGTAACTATCTTCACTAAATTTTTCTCTCTCTTCCATTGACATGGGTGTGTTGCGAAACACTCGCTTTGAATGGACTTGTAGTCTTACTTAATAGTATAGGCTCTTTTTTAATTTAACGAAACATTGCATTAAAAATAAGATGTAATTGCAAGATCTTTTTCTTCCTAATCTAGGCCAACAACCGAATTAAATAGACCATAATTTGATAACGTTTTACTGTATGAATCATCTGTGTATCTGTATACCCCTCGAGTCTCTTCTTCATGATTTCTTGATGGCTTCTGGTTAAATAGGATTACATTTGCAACTTCCGAGAGTGCATACAATATATATATATATATCAAAGCTGTTTAAGATAGATATCTGAGCAACCCTTCATACATCTTTATGCCCCAGATAACGTTCTACGGTATCCTGGAGAATTTGTCAATTCCTGTGAAGATCTTTATTAATAGACGAAATGTTCTCAAACAGGCTTCGAAATCGGTTACTGTTAATCAGAAGTCTATTATCAAATTGAAAAAAATCAACCACATAAGACTCTCACCTAACGACTTACGATCACTTTTCGATGATATAGGAGATTTGTTAAAGTTCCACTTATTGAGTGCTTCTATTGACAGCTTAATAGAATCCATAGATTCCAATAGCAAGAATGAGTTGGATATCGAACTATCTAATAAGGACTGGAAATGTAATTTGGTAATACATTTGTCTAATATTGTGTCTTTAAGGCAAGGTCTTGGAAAATTGAGTGACATTGACGCAGAAATTCTTGAAAAGAGAAAGATCAAAGTACTAAATACCAACAAAAATTGTTTGAACCTACTTACTAAAGATATGAGCTACACCTTCTCTGAGGACGAGAAAAAATCCATGAATTATTCCATTCATAAGTCGAAAGTTTTACAGGATTTTGATCATTGTTTTAATTTGTATATAAATAGAGTACCATCTGAATAAGTTTACGTTGTTCAACTTTAAAGCCATATCATAATAACACAATTTATGACTCTTCAGTTTGGTGGAGCTTCATTGTACCTTTTTTTAATCTTGTTTTTTAACATTCTATTTACATTCATTACTTCAAGTAAACCACGTTCACACCACATCACTGATGATCTTGGATGCCTCCTTATACGTTTTCAACAATTCCATGCTCTTTTCCCTTTCGAGCTGGATATTCTCATCCTCTTGCAATAAATCATCAAACAAGCTTTCATTATATAACTTCACAACCAACCTATTTTGTATATGCTGTTTAATATAATTGACAAGCAAACACATAATCAGCTTGGGGACTTGATCTTGAATCATTTCTCTGATAATGCTGAAGTAAGATATGATCAATCTCCTGATCAACTCACACTCTAGCTGTTCTCTTTCCGTCAATTCGTTAATACTTTCATCAGTTTCAAAAGACTCATCATTCAAACTGAGTGATTTCATATCCAATGTAGGAGAATTCGAGTGGAAACCATTTGAACCTTGAAACAGTAAAGTTGAGTCTTGGTGTTGGGGAAACTTGAAGGGTGTGGGGTTCAATTGTGCTTGAGTTTGCATTTGCTGTTGGTGAGTAATTGGATCTTTACCGAAGAAATAGTTCAAGTAAGATTCATGTTGCGGATTAGGGTGGGTACTTGTAGGCAAATTAGGTGCAGATTCTGACTTCACTGAATAGTTTGTGCGGTTCGAATCTGATCTCAAGTGCTTGATTGGCTTAATAACATCATCAACTTGACTGATATCCTCGATACCGTCGCTTTCTTTTCCTTCATCCACTTCTGGAGAGTCATACTTTTTACCATTTAATATTTTTTCACTAGCAATTCTTAATTTAGATTTCAGCTCTGCCTCCTTTTGCTTTTGGCGTTCCTCGACTACGATACTCATTGCTTTAGCGGCACCCACAAAATTTGGATGATTCGTATTGATGTAAGCCCGGTGTATCTCGATTAACGATTCAACATACTTTGTAGTAGGGCCCAACCTCTCCCTTAGCAAATCAGATACCGTTTCAATTAGCTTGCTCTGTAATTTCGGGTATCTGTTTAGCTCGACACCGATACCAGAGGAGCATACTGTGTGAACAATTTTCATCAATTCCTCGTACACGAGTTCCACGCATCTCTTCGACGGGACCTCGAGAAGTTTAATCTGCGGCTTTACTAGCAAGTCGAAAGCCAATTCAGGAACGAACAACGAAGGTCTTGGACCTGTCGAGTTTCTGATAGCAGTCCTAATATCAACAAGCGACAAGTTATGGGTCGGGTTGATAGCTGCGAGCTGCGAGCCGAAAACCTCATTGTAAATGTAATAGATCCTAGCTCCTCCACAAAGTTCTTTTGTAATTACGTCGGGCATGGAGGTGCCTTCGATGGATGTGATGAAACTTGTGGCAAATTTGGTCATCAAGCTAAGCACTAATGCACCCCGACTCTCCTTGGCATCAGTTAAATTGGATGGAATATCTCCATATTGAGCTAATTCTTGCTCTGCTTGACCCATTAAAGTATTCAATTTTGCTTTTATATCAGGTAATTTCTCCCTAATATGATTCATCAAGATTTTGTTGAGTGTCTGAGCAAGATAACGAGTACCACACTTATTGGACATGACTCGATATGCTGGATGGTTCAAAAAGAACGATTGCTCGGATTGTAAGGAATCTTCCAAAGACTTGTGTTCCGAAATATCCTGTTGGGATCGGTTAACAATTCCAATGAATCCAAGCTTCAATGGATATACATCTCCTTTCAAAATCTCCAAAGCATTTGTACCTTGGTCCATCAAATCAAGTTTAGTGAGGACGCCAACAGTTCTTCTTCCGGTAGCGTCAACTTGTCTCGCGAGTTTTAAGGATTCGGAATTAACCAAGTCAACATTAGCTGGAGAAACAGCCAAGATAATGCAATTGGGCTTGGAGATGTATTCCAAAATCAAGTTGCGCGTTTGCTTTTCGATGTCTGTAGGTTGGTCACCTATAGGTATTTTCGTTAACCCCGGCAAGTCAACCAACGTCAAATTCAACACCTTGGTAGAATAAATCTTAAGATTTATTGGAAGTCTACTTATACCCTTGTTTTGTCCCGCTATCCTAGCTGTCTCCCTCTCGATCTCGTCTCTTATATCATCGAAGTTGAAAAATCTCTTGTTCGGTATGTGCAAAAACTCACCCCACTCGTTCACTGACTCCTTCCCATATGCCTTGTTATGGCGACGCAAATGCTCTTCAAGGTTCACCTCCCCTTGCTCGTCCGAAGACGAAGCAGACGACCCCAGAGAGTAGAACGAATCCGAACTAGTGGTAATCGCATCCTCCTCCTTGATATTGATAAGCTGTAATATCAACGGCCTTCTCGTGACAATCCCGGTACCCCTTGGTAAGAAGTCCTTGCCCACGATGTTCTCCAATACTGATGACTTTCCACAAGACTGAGACCCTACAACCGCCAACAAAGGCAAATCGAGCTCAGATATCTGTGTCGTTGTCACTATATCTTGAAGTTTATTCACCACTGGTATAAGATCATGAAGTGACATTTTTGCCTTTTCTTTCCCTTCACTTATATTACTTTTAACTTCGCTAGCCGATGGCAATCTTCCACCTTATAGGCATGAAATTATGGAAGAAACAGAGAGACTGAGAGAGACTGAAAATCTCGCTTACGTAACTTTTTGGATGTGCTTAGTAAGGCAGATTTTTCAAGGCCAGCTGTTCTATCAACGGTGTCAACTTTGCCCAAGAGAAGAAGTAATCAAGCATTGGCTAATATGTTTAAAGCTTGGGTTACAATTGTGGTTACATGGGTGTTTCTTAACATTGCTAGAGGCCTAGAGATTGATCAGAACGTGTGGCAGAACGACCACGTCAGCTGCACGGTCGATCTCATTCGGTCGTACGTGAGGCAGACGTGCTTAGTGGAGGTGAAAAATGTGCACAAGGAGCCGCAGAGTGAGTACTTCTACAGTCTCAACGATGGAGTGAGGGACGAGGAGAAGTTGTCAATGATCACTTTCCAGTTGGATGAAGGCAAGTCATTAAAATGGGAGGAGGTGTCTGAAAACGTGTACAAGGTGCAACTTCCAGCGCCGATTGCACCCAGATCGACGGTCTCTTTGAAGGTTCAGACGGTGTTCATTGGAGGGCTTGATCCAATTCCAGAGAAGATTGGCATGTCGGACACGCAAACTTTGTTATTGAAGATGAATAAGTTTTTCTATTCACCGTATTTGACGAAGGAGTACTCTTTGACGTTCACTGGTCTCACCAAAGGACAAGAAATGCTGGTTACGCTTCCAAACGTTGAGGTGAGCGAAAATTTGCCTGATTTGAGGCCTAAGATTGAAAACAAATCCTTGATTTATGGACCTCTAGTGCATGACATTGCACCTTACACTGTCCAGCCAATGGGTCTATTATATGAACACAACAGACCAATTTCCAAGGTTCATAGACTTGAGAGATCTGTGTGGATTCCAGGATCATACGTCGATAAATTACCTATAGAAGAGTATTATGAGTTAACGCACGATGGAGCACAATTGTCCAGTGGATTTTCTCGAGTCGATTGGATGAAGGGCCGTTACCAGCAAACACGCAATCACTGGGCATTGTCACATCTCGAATACCCCAAGAAGTCAGATTCTGACTTTCAAGATTACTATTTCACCGACAAAGTTGGTGTTGTGTCTACCCACGGAATCACTAAGGATGGTTTGTTCTTACTGCCAAGATACCCAATGTTTGGAGGATGGAACTACAATTATACATTGGGATGGAATGCCAAACTCAGCAAGTTTGTTCACAAATTGAAAGGTCATGATGACACGTACATTGCAAAGGTCCCCATAGTTAACACATTGAGAGATGTGGTTTATGATGACGTATATTTGACATTCTATTTACCTGAGAATGCGAAATTCTTGAACTATAGTTCACCACTTACGGTCGATGATGTAAACGTCGATGCTGAGTTGTCCTATTTGGACGTGTCGGAGGGTCATGTCAAAGTGACTTTGCACTATAAACACCTCTTTGATGAAATAAACAAGCTCAATGTTATTATCATGTACAGCTACTCCGATGCAGCTTACTTCTGGAAGGTCCTTAAAATTGCTGGATTTATATTTTTAGGATTGACAGGCTATTACTTCCTAAAATTAGTGAACCTCTCCATTGAGCAACATAAGTAATTAGCCAAACAACTCAAATAGATATGTACAGATAAATATCACAGCGAAAGATCAAAATTACTCAATTCCATATTCCTGTTTTAGCTCATCGAGATGCTTTTGTCGTTGTATGAAGTCTTCCTCCGATAATTTACTCTTGTCTACGCTGTAAAGACTTGTTACAAGATATCTTCCTTCAAAGTTGACTCCGTTCAATTTGGATGATGCAGAAACCGCACTGGAGACATTATGATATATGACATAGCAAGTACCTGCTTGCGATGAGTCTGTCGACTTATCTGCCACTCTTAGCTGGTAAATACTCCCGTGTTGCCCAAAAAGGGCGTATAATGAGTCTATCCTCGAGTTGAACGGGAGGTTCTTGACGAGAACTATTGGAAACTCTGACCCTTTAGAAGAAGACATTCGTTGGTAAAATAGTGCCTATTCTGAATGCATGAATTAAAAATATCAAGTCAGAAGTGCGAATACTAGAGAAAACGATTCTAATCATTGTGTGATGACTTTGAGACTCTAATTTTCACACCACAATAAATTAGATCGTGAAATCAGTAGCCACTGGTTTGCTTGGCTACCCTGGGAATAGAGCCAAGCCACCGATCTCGGGCATAGACACAGAATCAACTACTGTGGCACTACTAGATCCCAAACTAAAGCCCCTTTAACTATTATGAAGGTTTTCCACAATTGAGTGTGGTTTACTATCTTATGTCTCCCCTGTCATAGATCTGAATACAACGCGTGTGCATTTGGTGCTATTTTCTAGAGTTACTACAATTATAGTTCAAGAAGTGTGGTCTAAAATAATTTCTAGAGCTTGAGCTTTTCGCATCTATTTGCTAATTCACATTATTACAAATTATCACACACGATCCGAAGGCATTCGTTCAATGCCGTCAATGTGGATTGATAGGCGAGTGAAATGATTGCCAAGAACTTGACTGGAACAGTTGTGTTCCATGAAATGCTATCATTACAATTCGATTTTGACAGTTCGTATGACAAATCAATTTATGCTGCACTTAGTAATTTATTACAATTTCGGGCTGAAATGGTGCAAATCTCTTATTATAGCGGTGTGGTTCGTCACAAGCATATGTCAAATACTGATTAATTGCTTCTCCTAAGCATGTAAAAAATGTATATAAGGCCGTCAAGTCCATATCCATAGTCCACAATCTAATCATTCTCGTTACTATCACGATAAAATAAAAGTATTCCAGATGTCGAAATCTAGTATTGCAATAATTGGAGCCAATGGCACATTAGCAGGACCTATACTCCAAAGTCTCTTGTCCCCCATATTTTCAGATAAGGTTCAATTCCCAGTAAAGGTATTGACTAGAACGAAGAAAGAGTCAACTTCCACAATTCAGTACATTGAAATTAACTGGGATGATATCGACAGTGTCGCAGAGTCTTTGAAGGGAACTGATGTGATAATTGAGTTAGTGAAGGCAATCCCTGAATTGTTTTCAAAAGTGGAGCAAATTGTGAAGACTGTTCGTCCTAAACTCTTCATCCCATCGCAGTTCGGAACAGATGTAGACCTGGTCAGTGATGTCTTTAAGAGTGTTTTCGCCCCTAAGGCAAACCACAGTAAGGCTATTCGTGCAAATGGGATCAAAACTGTGGATGTTCTCACTGGTTTTTTCGCAGAACCTGGTCTGTTCCTTTACGAAATAGTTGGACACATTGGTATTGATGCTAAAAATAAAAAAGTCAAGTATTTGGGATCTCCCGATAACAAATTGTCGTATAGTCGTTTCCCAGATATCGGGGACTCTGTTGCGTCTTTGGCAACCAGCGATCCTGCTAAGCTTCCTGACACTGTACGAATTCGTTCAGGTGATATTCCGGTTAAGGAGATTGTTTCCAGGTACGAGAAAGCTCATGATGTCAAGTTAGAGGTTTCTTACTCGACTACGGAAGATGCTTTGAAGGAAGCGAAAGAACTTGTACCCAACGATCCCACGTTGTCTCATTTCTCGTTCTATTTGAACACCGTTCTCGCAGAAGGCCAAGGTAAAGGCGCATGGTTCGATGGAGATGAGAATGAGATCGTTAATCCATCGGAGAAGCTTTGGAAATGGAGAAAGTACTGATTTATTGATTTATGTACGAAAAATATATCATATTAATTGCTAACACTTTATGTATCTACAGATTACTTTTGATATTCATCGGGGTAGAATACCAATCTTTCTACTCCGTTCTCTGTCAAAATGACCATTCTTATGACACCTCCCGAGGAACCATCCCATCTTATAGCTTCAGACAAAGCAGTTTTGATGAATTGTACACACTCGTCTTTCTCCATATCAACGGTGTAGTTCTCATTACACCATCCGTAAATGAAAGCTGAACCCGATCCCGCAATTGCGTACTTTTGCTTATGAATTGACCCACCTATAGGTATCAGATAGACGCTTCCCTTGTTCTTTTTGTCGTATCCAGCGCAAATAATCCCAGCAGTCAAGTTGTCTTTGTTATTGTAGCACATTTCTTGGAAAACGTTGGCAGCCACCTCTGTCGAGGGCGTCTCGCCGACTGGCAACTGCGATGAATACACTTGTAAATGGTATTTGACAATGTCCGCCACCGCTTGTGTGTCTGCTGCTGATCCCGATCTACAACAGTATATCGTGTCATGAATCTGTGTAAGCTTGTCTGTCACTCTGTTTGCTATGTATGATCCTGTCGTGGTTCTTGAATCTGCTCCCAATATCACTCCGTCCTTGAATGTGACGGCCATGATGGATGTTCCCAAATTGACCTCACCCTTCTTCAAATGATTTATATCTACTGAGACTCCATTCATCTTGTTCGCCGTATTCAATTTTGTTCCCTAAATGTGTCTGGATGCCAATTTATTCGATACCTCTATTAGAATAGTTGGAAAGATTACTGTTGCCACTGTTAGAATCATAGCTTTTCGAAGTATCAACAATTTCGTGCTCTACTTCTTACATGACACAAAATTGTCTCTCTATCAGACTTAAACTGAGATCTGTCTCTACACATAGAGGTCCGAAGATGAAGGTCGCAAATTTGCTCCTAGTAGTATTGTTTGAGGTTCTAGTAAGCGTCAGTGGGCTAGCTCTCAACAATGATGCGCAGGTAGCTGTCGATCAGCTTTCTATTCAAGAAATGATGTTTCTTGAAGGTGATCCACTCATCACGCATAAAGTGATCTTCGAGGTGTCTGAGAGGTACGTGGATGAGTCTGTGATGGAGGAGAAGACAAAGAAGATAGGTACACTTACGTTTGGGCTCTTTGGGAATCAAGTTCCGGTGACGGTGGCTAATTTTGTGCATTTGGCGAACATGACTTATGGCTATGGTTATAAAGATGTGATTTTCCATAGAATTATCAAAGACTTCATGATTCAGGGAGGTGATTTCGAGCATGGGACAGGGACGGGAGGTTATTCCGTCTACAATAAGCAAAGTTTTAAGGACGAAAACTTCATTTTTAAGCACAATAAAATAGGCAGGCTTTCGATGGCTAATGGAGGACCCGACGATAATGGCTCGCAGTTTTTCGTTACCACTGTTGAAGAATGTCCTTGGCTAAATGGTTTGCACGTTGTATTTGGTCAAACTATTGAGGGTTTTGACACACTCACCAAACTCAATGAGGTGCCAGTTGACAGAAATGATAAACCATTGATGGATCACTATGTGAGCAACATCGCTATCCTAAACATCCTCAAAACCAGTGACCCTTTGGGCTTGGATAAAAACCTAATAGAAAGCTTTGTACAGCCTGAAGTATTGCAAGATTCCCTGCCAAATTATAGATTTTTTATTCTCTGTATAACGTTTGCTGGTATAGCTTTCTTTGTCAGAAACTGGTACTATAAGCGTGAATACTTGAAGGAGATAAGTATGTCAGATTATTTTTGAAATTACACCGATAAATTACGTACATAGTTTTTTATTAATAGTTTATAATAAAGCGATATTCCCTTGAAAATCGTTAACACCAGTAGTGGTAAACTCTCTTGTAGAATGGCTTGGCTGCAACGATAGCCTTTTCCTCGGCGATCTCCTGCTTGAGTAAATCCAAATCCAATTCCCTTCTACCCGTATCGATATCTATCTCATCGGCTCTGAAGTAGAGTTTTGCTGTTCTTTTCCAGATCATATGTCCTATCCAGAAAACGAGAACAATTGGGAAACCCAAGTAGGCCTGGAAAAAGGCGGATGGATCTGGGCTTTCGCCAAGTGGGAACAATGCGATCCAGAATTGTGCAATCAAAACTAAGATGTTCAAACCAGCACCGAAGTATGCACCTGGAATACCAGGTTGAGAGACAAACGAAATCTCTGATGTGTCTCTTCCTTGCACCTTCAATGCGCGTCTGAAACGGATGAGACATAAGTTAATGGACATCCATGTGAAAATGGAAGAAAGACCAGAAAGTGCAACCAACCAGTTGAAGACATCAGATTCTTTGGAAGAAGCAGCGAGGAAGCACAATAACCCGAATACACATTGTACTCCAATTCCAGCCAACGGACGTCCTTTTTTGTCAATATAAGCAAGAATTTTTGGTGCTTGTCCAGAGGCAGCTAATGCAGCTAATGTTCTGGAAGATGCAAAGACGGAAGAGTTACCAACGGAAATCACAGCAATTAAAATGACAACATTCATGACACTTGGCAATCCGCTAACCTTTGCGTTTTTGATGGCAATGACGAATGGAGATGCAGATGTTGTATTTGAGCCACCCAACAATCTTGGTTCATTGTAAGGTACTAACATACCAACGATGACCAAAGACACAACATAGAATAAGGTGATTCTCCAGAAAACTTGCTTGGTAGCCTTTGGCAAAGACTTTCTTGGGTTAGCAGACTCTGCAGAAGCCAAACCGACCAACTCAGTACCAGCGAATGCAAAAGCAGCAGTGACGAACACTGAACAAACACCTTTGAAACCGTTTGCAAATGCACCAGGGTTGTACCAGTAGTGGGCACCTATGTACTTATGATTTGGCGAACCTCCTGCAATGGTAACGATACCGAAAATAATGAAACCTATGACTGCAACCACCTTGATGATGGAAAACACGAATTCAGCTTCACCGTATCCTTTGACACCAAAGAAGTTGATCACAACAATCAAAACGTAAAATATAACAACCCATGCGGCAGGACTGGTCGTGTCGTCCCAGTACTGGATTAACATCGACGCAGCCACCAATTCTATCGGCAACACAACAATCCACTGCAACGCATAGTTCCATGCCATAGAAAAACCCCATGATGGAGAAATGAATCTAGAGTTGTATGTGACGAAAGCACCCGAAACAGGGAAAGTAATAGCCAATTCTCCCAAAGACTGAACAGTACAGTAAATCATCATACCGATCAAAATGTAAGCAATAATAACACCAGCAGGTCCTCCTGTTCTCAACGTCGTACCCGATCCAACGAACAAACCAGTACCAATGGAACCTCCAATGGCAATCATCTGCAAATGTCTGTTTTTCAAAGAACGACTCAACGGCGAGTTGGCCGTTCTGATAGCAATACGCTCCACCTCTGTGAGCCCCGGGTCGATACCCAACTCCTCATCATCCACTCTCTTGAACGAGTCCTTGAACTTGGCCCATCCCGTAAGATGCTCACCACCATCTTGCTTGTTGAACGCATCTACATACACTCCGCCATCCTTCTCTGTAGAAGACCCGTCTGCAGCCTCTCTAGATCTTATGTAATCTAACTCTTTCTCTGGCATTGCGAACTTGATGAAATAATACCCTTATAAGTTTGTTCGAACAAATACACAACAGAGTTTTTCAAAGCTTTACAGTCTACTTGACGAGTTGAATTTTAATTAGCTAGCTTAACAATAGACGGAGAAACTGTATACCATATATATATTCGGAATGGCCATCAAAATAAATTAACTGATAATAGTCTAATTAGGTAAGATAGTCTTATCAGTGTTTGATATATTGAAGTGTTACCCGGCGGAGCGCGCCTGAGGATTGCCGTATGAAAGGATTGGCATTTTTCGCAGGCCTGCGAGGTATAGGTGGATAAGAAGCATCGACACGACGATGAAGCTACATTAACGGCTGTGGAAGTGGACGAGCTGGGGTTTGGGATCGTGGCTGCTGCCGTGTGGTAAGAGACAAGGTGCAACGTGCGAAGACGACAGCGAGACGACGGGGCAGACGGGCGTGCGGCCGAACTGACGGACAAAATGACGGGCGAAATGACGGATTTTGTGACAGTTCGACAAAAGAAAAGTTTCGGGTCGCACAGTAGTAGGGCTCCAAGAGCAATTTGAAGGGCAGCTATCAGTGAGAAAAGAGCGTGGGATGCTAGTTGAGCAGATGTGGTGCACATTGCACGACAAGCTAATCTTACGATCTTACGATCTTACGATAGCTGGAAGTGCAGCATAAATGTTTTCTGTACGAGGCATTTGATGCCACCCCACAAAAGGTGCCCTGCTAGCAGGGCACTTTTTGTGTTTCACTCGGCGTTTTACCGATTTATACAGACGCACACTTCTTTCGATTAGATATAGAATTTCGCACGCTCTTAGGTACCAGACCATGTTCGTTATCCAACAATGCCTTAGGCCAAAGAAAAAAGATCGTATGCTTCTGCCACAAACTCTTGCAAAGGCGTTTTGATCGTGGAACAAACTGATTTATGTACAATTACGTCTAATCGCGAAGTCTACCATGTAAGGAATCTTAATCAATAGTAAAGAAGAATCTCAAAAACGGCTAATTTCGAGGACTGCAGAGATCTACGACATTTTAGGGCAAAATGTAGCATCTACGACAATCCACTAGGCCGATGGGTATGTATAAACTGGTCTGACCCTTGGTTATTGGTTCGCTCGGATCTCCTATACATCTTACAACGAACGTAGGTAAGTCTTGGTATATCTTGGAGCTGCCGGAAAATACAAATTTTCTCTTGGTAACAAGCAAACATCTCACTGATTTTTGCAGCCCCTTCTTTTGTTTCTCGTCCAATGACTGGTCTCACCAAGCCACGATAACCTATCAGGATTAGATCAGAAGGCATCGCAGTCAACGTCTTTTCCTCTGAATTTCAATATCATCGGATAATACTGCACGTAATAAAAGCATCTAGTCTGGCTTAATATCTCGCGGTGTGCAAAACAAACAAAGACCGATGTGTGCGATTTTGCCGACCATAGGCCTTGAGCCACACTCCTCTACCTAGCGTTCTATTCACCACCCACGAAAGCTGCCGGACTTGGTTCGGACTGCGCTCATTCACACCTAAGCGAAACTAACTATTAGACGTAAATTAGACTTCCTATTCGAGAAGTAAATAAAATAAAGATTCAGTGAGCAAAAATCAAGCCCACACGTGAAGAGCTAACGGTAAGACATCTAAGAATAGTAGTTCCATTAATAGTTTATGGGAGTTATCCACTGAGCGAAAGAACCACTAGATATAAAGATAGCGAAGGGGAATCAACATCTCACGTCATAAATAATATGATCTGGATAGCGAAAGGTAGAACTAGGCGGCCTCTTAGGGGCCACGTTTTTCGACTGATTATACTCATAGTGTGGGTGTCGATCCTTTGTTTGTGGGTTTATATGAGAAGGAAGCCGAGACTCAGTTATATGGGAGAAGACACATTCAAATACATCATAGGGCGGATCTACAGCAAGAATCCGTTGGTGAACAGCAAGGGAATTCAGTCAAGCGGCTACGATCAGTGGCTTAAGGAGTTTGACGTGGGAGATGTTGTTAGGAACGCCGACTTTCACGAGCGATGCGATGCCTACTTCGAGCGGCTTTACAAGCAGGAAGAAAAGAACATTATCAACCCGCATAGAGGGTTTACTTTCGACAGAGACATGTTTAAGCCATTTGAAGAGTTCAGAGAGGGTCGCATAAACAGGTGGAAAGAGAAGAAAAAGAAGGAGGCCGAAAAGGCAAAGGCGGCCAAGAAGGAAAAGGAGGCCGAAAAAGACAAGCAACAGAACAAGGACAAGAAAAAGAATAAAAGAGATAATACCGGAGAGCAGTCTAAACCCGAAGAGTTCGAACCTGACGAAAAGGTCGAGCAGGATATCAAGAATGAGTACAAGAAAGGCTGGGATACCATTCGCACCGACGAACAAGTTCTTCATGATTACCTTAGCCATGTGCGTATATTTAACAAATGTTTCGTTACATTTGAGTCTAATGAAGATAACGAAAAAAATGGAAAATTTATAGAGTACCAATCATCGTTCACCAAAAGATTTCGTTCTAGCGAAAGCAAGATTGTTCAGACAAGAAAAGATGCGAAGAAAACAGTCGAAGAGTTCCCTACATGTGATGAGTTGCAGAAGAAGGTTTTCCCCTGGTTGACAGGTAAATTCCCCGAGTTTGAGAAGTGGGATGGCTCTAAATATGAGTTTCCTGTATTCACCAAAAAGGTTACAGATGTAAAGAAATACAAAACGACGTCAAAGTTCACTCAAAAGGGGCATTGTTTCTTGAATGAGTATCGCAGAAGAATTAACGGTAAAGGAATTGTTTTGACCATTTCGGACGGACATTTGGACCTTACTATCAGACTCATTAGATTACTCAGATCTTTACAAAATGAATTACCCATTCAAATTGTGTACTATAGCGACTTTTCAGATGAAACCAAAAAGCAATTGGTTGCTGCTAGCTCTTCCAAGTTTGAAAACTATCCGACGCAAGATTTGTGGTTTGTCAATGCAAATAATGCTCTTCACAAAGACTACAAAAATAAGTTTGGAGGATTTGGTAATAAGATACTTGCTACCATGTTCAATTCTTTTGAGGAAATGGTTTTAATCGATGCTGATACAGTTTTGCTTGAAAATCCAGAATTTTTCTTCCTGCTTCCGAAATATAAAAGGACTGGTACAATGTTTTATAAAGATAGAAGCACTGTTGAATTCAGGCCGAAATCAGATCTCAACTTTTTCCATAAACTTATGCCATCCCAGCTAGACACTATGCTTTTTAACATTCCTCAAGTCACCAATCATTCTTTGGAAACATCGTTCTTCAAAGGACTTAATCATTATATGGAGAGTGGGTTGGTTGTGATCAACAGGGGTATACATTTTGCACAAGCTATTATGATGTCGGAGCTCAATTTCCATCTTTCGATTCAGGCTAGAGTTTACGGTGATAAGGAATTGTTTTGGCTAGCGCTCGTACTATCAGGAGATGAGAATTTTGCGTTCAACGAGCACTTTGCTGCTGCTATAGGGTTTTCCACACCTCAACAAGAAAGAATGTTAGACGCAAAGCGAGCCAAAACTTTCAATTCTTTAGAAATCTGCTCGAACCACCCTGCGCATATTAATGATGAAGATAGTAAATCTTTACTTTGGTTCAATTCAGGCTTTAGGCATTGTGGCAGGTATCAAGATGTGAATTTCCCAGCAGAGTACAAAGTTAGGAGAAGATATACCGACATCGAGTCTTTGAAGGAATTCGAGACATTTTTCAAGGACAAAATAATTATAAAAGAAGCCATAATACCGCCCTCAAGAGCGTATGAGGCTAAAAATGTTGACGGTGAACCTGATAGGTCATGGATAAATCTCAGAGAGTATTGTAATGGTTATACGTGGTGTGCCTATTCTCAGATTGGTGGAAATTTTAAAAATGAAGAAACTGGTAAAACAGAATCCAATGTCGAAGAAGGTATCTACATTCAATTTACTGATGACCAAATTGAGAAATTCAATAGACTAGGTACTGTATGGACAAGCAGCTTTGATTATAGGTCTCAAGAGCAGAAAGATAAGGACGAGAAAAAGAAGCAGACAAATAATGGCGGCGACAATGACGATTTGCAATTTAAAGTTGATGACAAGAGCATGGTAAGACTTCTAAAGGACAAGCAGAAAGTTAACCAGAAATTGGATGTAGACGACACGCCTCGTAAACCTTTTTGGGATATTTTGCATTAGTCTGGGAATAGGATCGACCTTAGCTTACTTGGTTCGTGTATATTTATACCAGTGTGATATAGATGTTAGGATATATAGACGCATTTAATTTTATCAAGAGAATTTAAAGATTATAAACCTTGTAATTCCTTCTATAGAAGTGACTGTATGAGATGCTTCAGGTGCAGCTTTCTCCTTGTTGATGAAGGCCTATTCAAACATGTGCGATCGGTCGCTACAATTTAGCAGCCATGATCTATCAAAGTCCCAATTAGAGCTAGCCCAGAAGGCTCGACAAAAATATTAGAAAGCATGTCAATAACGTGTCTACCCTATATCCCACATAATGGAACTGTATCCCTACCAGCGAAACCCAGCACGCCATCCTTCTCCCGAACGACGTTGGTGCCATCTGAGCATATATATATTGCAGATCATGGAAATCACGTGCGCTAATTATGGATCGCAACCTTTCCATAACGAACTTCTTAACATTCCATATTAAAGATGTGTTAGACAAGATAATAATCTAATATCTTCGTTAAATGAGGGCAAATACGACTACTATAAATCAGAGATTCATGAGAAGTCAAAGATTCATCTTCTTAACGGTTTTGACATGCTTCATTATGGTTCTAATCATAACAGGATTAGCGGGCCATCATAATTTATCAATAAAGAACCCGGAGTTTTATTATAATGTCAAGAATAAAGTGTCTGACTATTACTCAGCAACTACCAAACACTTCACAGATGACTTAGATCAGCAAGCATTGGAGACAGAAGCCAATAAGATCGAACAGGAAGATGAAATAAAGAAAGGTGAAAGCAATGATGAGTGAAGGGGAGGCTAGAGGGCGCGGTGCGATATGCCTGAAGTTGGCAGATAGCCATTGACGTTAATGAGTACACGCATGAGGAGGTATTATATTCACATTTGTATATGTGCATGCAGAATAGATTAGTTTATTTAGGAATAGCTGATCACCGTCATCATGTAAAACAGTGACAGTATTCAAGGTTGATATTAGCTATAATACAAGAGATAAGAATTAAATTCCTTTCCAGATGGCTTTTTCTAGGTAGTCACCCTTTGTTTTCTCTTTCAAGAAACCGATGGATATTAATTCGTGACAGCTTTGAACGAACCAAGCGTAGGTAAGCTTATCCCAATCTGATGAGGGATTCTGTAACGTATGCAATAAGGTCTCCTTTTCAGGCCCTTTATGTAAAGCAATATTTTTAGACAACTCCTCTCTTATTTGCTTCTCGCTGAGAGACGATTTGAATGCGACATAGAAATCGTAGATATTGATGGAAGCAGGAGCATCTTTGTATAGATTGAACAAGAGAGTAATAATAGGAGGAGACTTTCCTAAATTCTTTATATCTCGCGTCACTAGTTCGTCTTTCAAGTAGGAATCTGGGTACTCCAATCCTGTTTCAAGAATGTGTCTGAGTTTAGGCCTAAGCAAGTCAAGCATCAAGTTGTTTTGATTCTCCTCGACATATTGCTTCTCTTCAGTAAGTGAGATGCCGCCGTCCAAAGTGAAGAGCTCGTAGAATAAATGAGCCTCCATTGACTTTTTGAAATGCAGATTATTGATATATTCTTTGAGCAACAGAATAATACGAGAGTTCAATTGGGAGATATCGTTAGTCAATTTGGACAATTTGGAAAAAAACTCTCGTACTTCTCCTGTGCTGTCCTTCACAATAGAACTGGACAGATTTGAACTTAATAACAGTTGTATCTTTGAGTGAAGATGCGCACTAGGCTTGGCTTTTAAATCCTTGGAAAATCTCTTCAAGAATTCTGAGTTCGTCAATTTTGTTGAAGTCAATAGTTTGTATATCTCAAACTGACTTTTGACTTCATCCGTCTGCAAAAGAAAAATGATTTTTGAAAGATCAATAATTGCTCTTCGGTACCCATAAAACTGGGTTCTTGCCTCATCAACGAGCTCAAACAATTTTTCATCAGAATTGAATAATTGTTTTATTTCATCCTTTGCGTTTTCCAATCTTGAGCTCTTCTCCTTTAATGTCACGCTATATTCGGTGTGCAAGACTAGTTCCAGCTTCTCTTTCTCCCTTTCAAAGTCCCTCTTTATTTGATGAAAGTGATAGAGCTTTTCCTCTATATATCTTTTGAATGATGGTAGTTTTCTCAATGCTTCCGTATGTAACTTAGAAGGACGAGCCGATCTGTCTAGCAATAATGACAACGGTGACTGGTAAAAGTGAATCATGTAGCAGAGTTTTATCAGATAAACTATGTTATCAATGGAGTTGTTTGAATTCTCAAAACGATTGAGTAAAATAGAAGCTAATTTTGGATGCGCGGCGAGTTGGTCTGATCCATCCTTATCCAGCAAAAATAGTTCATTCAATATTGTGTGGCCGAGTACGTGGTTGCTTTTGCTTTTAAACTTGAAAGCGTTTATCAGCATTCTCACATCGTTGTTCAAGTTGACGTTTATCCAATCGCTGACATTCTTAGTAGACAACCCCAATATCAATCTTATAGGAATGCTTTTGGAATACGAATTAAGTACCTTGATCAACTGGTTCAAAACCTGAGTGCTGATCGAATCGGCATCACGCAATATAATCACAACTCTCAATTTCGTGGAATAAACATCTGAGTTCTCGCCGATATAGAATTCACTACACCAGTTCTCCACCACATCAAAGTCATAACTAAGTCCTGCTTCGAAATCTATGTTATTTTTCTTCTTTTGCTGTTGGTTTGATTTCACTACCGGCTCAATTACGTCCTCTTCTGATTCATTTCCCGAAAAACCCTCGGTTTCTTCTTCCTCTAAATTCTCGTCACCTACCGAATTGGCGTCATCCCCAACTGAAACAAACTGCTTAACCGCTTCTCTCAAGGTAGACTTGATGTTTGCACAGTTTTTGGAACTCAAAGTTATGACTTTCACGCTCTCGAGGCCGGTCTCTTCGCGATGCGATCCCAAGTAACTGTTGAATTCATCCAAAAGACGGAAGTTATTGGCCTTATTGGAGCTCAACAGCAACATCCCAACACTCAATTTTGATCGCCGATCATCCTTTTGGCCGCTTAACGTCGTTTTCGCTATATACTTCGCCAAACTTTCAAACAATTGAATGTTCGTCCGGTTCAAAATTCGTTGCACCGTCTCCTGCTGACGTTTCCACTCATCAATGTAGATCTGGTATCTTTTCTGGACATCCTCCTCGCTCTCCCGTTCGTTGAATAGTCTGAAGAACGGTGAATGGTGTTTCTGCTGGGTATTCAATACTTTTGCAAATATGGATGGTACATAAGATTTACCTCTCAGGCGCTTCCTAGCCTCTACAAAATAGTGACTTTTTTGGCTGTTGTTATCCAAATCATCAGAGTACACCCTCTTGCTCATTCCAGTCTATTCTCTATATAACTTATCTGTTATGCCCTAAAAAAGTGTTAAAATTGTATGCTATTTGATTTTGGATATAGGAATTATTTTAGCTATGCAGAATTACCTTAATAGGTTTAAATGATTCCCGGGGTGGTAATCACTTGCTCTCTCCTCCAGACTCTGTCATCTCCTCTCCACATAAACATTATTAGCCATAAATTGAGTCAAATTTTCAACTAATCTCATACTCTTTTCTTCGAATTGGCCAGAGTTAATTTTAATCCAAGTTAGAGAGAGATTGTTGTAGGATTTGCATCATGGTAAATGAGAACTCAGCATTAAATGAGACACAAGAAGATGAGCAAATAATCAGGAACAGAAAGGCAGAAAAGACAGAGGAAGAGGGAAATCAGTCGCAGGAGCTGATTGCGTCTAATGCAGCTGGAAAGACGAAGAAGAGGAAGTTCATACACGTTGCACCGTTGAACACCCCAATGAAGCAGAGACTCGAGACTATTGGCATCATATGGCATACAATATCAATCCCCACATTTGTGTGCCTTTTTTTGATAATGTTGTCGCTCGGGGTTGTCTCGTGGGTGTTTGTAATTCTCCCGTACTTCATTTGGTGGTATGGGTTTGATTTACATACGCCCACAAACGGAAAGGTGGTCTACAGAACGCGAGAATGGTTGAAAAACATTATTGTGTGGGAATGGTTTGTGGACTATTTCCCTATCAGAGCTCACAAGACTTGCGAGTTGGAACCTACGTTCCAAATTGTCAAGGTGGAGTCTTCTCACATTCCCGATGACGAAGAAGATTTGATATCGGAACATTCTCGTACCATCATCGATAAGTTATTCAAAACGGTGGGATTGAGAAAAAGGTTGAATGGTGTCGACTCGTACTCGCCACCTCCCATCAACAATGCAGACACCACCTCTCAAGTGGATAAAAAGGTCAAATATGAGAAAATTGCAACCGGTCCTCGTTATATTTTTGGGTATCATCCTCATGGAGTAATATCTATGGGGGCGATGGGTTTATTCGCTACGAATGCGTTACGCAATGAGCCCTTTGAACCTCCCTTGAGATTGTTAAAACCATTGTTTCACGATCCGTCAAAAGGTAAACAGCTATTCCCTGGTATTGGGAACATCTTTCCCCTTACCTTGACAACCCAATTCACCTTACCCTTTTACAGAGACTATCTTTTGAGCTTGGGATTGACAAGTGCTTCTGCCAAAAACATAAAAAGCCTTATCAGCAATGGAGATAACTCGGTGTGCATTGTTGTAGGAGGTGCACAAGAATCTTTGTTGAATAACATGGTGGCACCCAAATCGAAGGTTGGACATGGTTTCAAGGGTGGTTTCGATCATAATGAAGAAGGGTTGCAAGATGGACAAATTCGAAATAAATCTGAATCTAAGAGAGAGATCAAATTGGTTCTCCATAAAAGAAAAGGGTTTGTGAAATTAGCTATTGAACTCGGTAATGTATCGCTAGTTCCAACTTTTGCATTTGGGGAAGCTGATATTTATAAGTTATCTATTCCTAAACCTGGATCGTTTGGTTATTATTTCCAACACTGGATAAAATCGAAGTTTCTGTTCACCATTCCTTTTTTCAGTGCTAGAGGTGTGTTCATTTATGATTTTGGCTTCTTGCCATATCGTAACCCAATTAACATCTGCACTGGAAGACCTATTTATATTCCCGAAAACGCTTTGGCAGAATACAAACGCAATCATCCAGAATCAGATGATAACAGCCCATCGGATCAGTCACAACAGTCAGACAAGCAATCTTCGTTGTCCGATACATCCAAGTCTAAAGGCAAAAACCATTCCTCCGTCAAGACAAAAATGCCGTCTGGCCTCCTTGATCACTATCACAAACTTTACGCCGAAGAATTGAAGAGGGTCTTTGATGAAAACAAACATAAGTTTGGTTATGACGATGTTGAGTTGAACTTCGTCGAATAAACTACGAAACAAACGATTTTGTCATTCGATTTTGAATGACAAAAACTCGGCCTTCCTTACTTTGCATCAGCATTCCATGATCTTGTATGATTGAATGATATATAAATAACTATACACATGGGATTTGTATCGTCAATCATAATGCTCAACTAAAATAATTTATTTTCATCGATGTAGTCAAGTTCCTTGGGAAGTTTACCATCATTTTTTAATTTTTTGTACATCCTAAGAAGTTCTCTGTCCAACTTCTTTCTTCCCCCCTTTGAACTCTTTGTGAAAAAAGATTTTTGCTTGTTAAATCTGTCAAGAAATTGTTTCACTTCTTCATTGTCTTTTTCTTTTGCTACATCGTCTTCTTTCTTCTTCTCTGCCATCTTCCGCTCCCAACGGCTAAATGTTGTATTTGGATAGTCTTCATACGGAGGAGACCCAAATTGTTTGTTATGAGGGATTATCTTCCACAAATACTCGTCGTCAATATCATTAAGTGCAGGGTTTAAATTGATCATTCCCAGAAGAGACTTCTTCAAGCTGTGCTCAGGTATAGGCTGGAATGAGTTCGTATCTTGGTCATAGTACAACTTGATAAGATTGAGCTGACTCTGGCTTATATCAGACTCATCCTCGGACTTCAAAAAATTGTCTAGTTCTTGCACCAATGCTCTATCCTTCTCGGTTATTTCCTTACTGGCTGTTGACTTAATATACTTTTCTGGAATAGAAAAATCAACGAAATTCTTCGATCCTTGAATTACCTCCTCTTCACTCTTCTCTTTGAGTGGAAGAGTCTTGATCCAAGGTCTCATATTGAGACTAGTGTAAAGCTCCTCTATGCTTTGATTTTTCACGTTTTCGGGAATCTTGGGGAACTTGTCGAACGAAATAAACCCTTGTGTCTGCCTCTCTTTTTGATCACGATCTTTGTTTTTCACCGCTTCTTTTACTCCACTGTTAGACTTGGAACCTTCCGATGCCATCACACTCCCTTCTTTCTTTTTTATTTGAATTCTACTCTTAGTTATTTTCTTTGAAAACGGTGCCACCCTACGCTTATTTGCCCCTGTCGTAACTTCTTTGGTGGCTTCCCCCTCTATTTTGGGTGGCTTCGAGGAGTAAAACCTCGAAATCGGACCCTTGGCAGCATTTATGATGTTCCAATCCCTCAATATGTACCTACCAGTCTTGATGGATAACATGTTGGATTGTTTGGGATAGATAAAAAGGTGCAAACTATTAACTTCATGACTGATTCGATATCGAAAACCTTTTTGTGCCATTTTTAATTTTGCAGTTTAGGATTGCGAATTTGCAGATTCGTATTATTCAGATTCTTCAATTAGAGCCTTAGTACTCCCATGGTAAAGTTGAATATACCTAGAAGTAATTTGAGTAGAATTCTAAAGATGTCATTACATAGAGAGAAAGTAGATTTGACCTCGTTACCTCATACTTATGATAAAGAAGTCACATTGGCAATAATTGGTGGAACAGGGTTATATGATTTACCCAACCTTAAGGCAGTGGCTCGATTGACAGTGTCTACCCCTTGGGGGTTCCCATCTGCGCCCATTACCATTTCAGTGACAGAAAGTGGGTTTCCCGTGGCTTTCTTGGCTAGACATGGACCTCACCATGACTTGTTGCCATCAGACGTTCCATCCAGAGCCAACATTGCAGCCTTGAAAAAACTAGGAGTGAAGGCAATCATTGCTTTTTCGGCAGTTGGATCTTTGCAGCCTGAGATCAAGCCCAGAGACTTTGTTTTGCCGACACAGGTCATAGATCGCACGAAAGGCATCAGGCCCTCGACTTTTTTCGAAAAGGGATTTGTAGCGCATGCGATGTTCGGAGAGCCATTCGATCTCAAATTGAATAAGTTGATCAGCGACAATGTGCCTACACTGGGCTTCTTAGATGGTTTTGAGTCGGGTGCTTCCCCAGTTCTCCACACAAAAGAACACACAAACAAGAACGAAGACCTTACTGTAATTTGTATGGAGGGTCCCCAATTCAGCACTAGAGCAGAGTCAAGATTGTACAGAACATGGGGAGGCTCCGTCATCAACATGTCTGTCTTGCCCGAGGCCAAATTGGCCAGAGAGGCAGAGATCGCTTATCAGATGATATGCATGTCTACCGACTATGATTCGTGGAATGAGAACGAAGACCCAGTCACCGTAGAAACCGTCGTCGGAAATTTGAAAGCCAACTCCGCGAACGCTTGCAAATTGGCAGCGAAGTTGATCGATGTGCTCAGCTTGGAGTTTGAAAAAAACGATATAGACGAGGGCTTGAAAGGCTCCATGAAATATGCCGTCAGTACAAGTCCCCACGGTGTCAAAAAGGAGTTGTTGGAGAAAATGCACTTTCTCTTCCCAGGGTACTGGCCCGTCCACTAATTTCATCCGATGCCGCGTTCTCCATATATTTTTTATAGCGTCAAGAAACGTTCGTATCTATCTACTGGCCTCTCTTCACTGGTTGCGTGAACCTACATCCCCTCAACTCGACCTACAATGTAGCTCCCCAACTCTTGTTACATCGTCCTTTGTCATCCACTTACCACGGCCCCCTCACAGAATGCCTCCCATGTTCTCCTGCCCTGTCACCGGCCACTGAAGTGGCCGGTCTATGGAGGAATGGAAATTTCCCAAATAGGACTTTTAGTCTTTACAGCCTGTTCCTGTCTTTACAGTCTGTTCCTGTCTTCACAAATGGTTCCTGTCCATCGAGCCTCATTGAGACGTTACACTCGTAAGACTTTCCTAATTCTTCAACTGAGCCCTTTTTCTTGGTTTCTGAGATAAGTCTATTATCCTACCTATAAACTGCTATGCCAAGCTCTCTTATCAATGAGCAATATGCAATAAATGCTTAACACAAACCCATAGCACTATCTTCACCGGTACCAGTCTAACACCATCCTCTTCTTTAAAATGGCCGTTACTCCTCTACAATTGCCCTACACACTTCATGTCACCGTGACCGCTAGCGAGTAATAATATGTCATAATGCCCTGCCATCTCGTAGAAACTGGGCTTGACATGAGCCGTTTCCGACATATTATGAAGATTCACCGTTCAGCCCATGCAATGAAACGGCAAAACAAAAAGAAACGAATGCCGCTTTTGTTCAAGCGTCTAGTCACATGGTGCAGCTCTTGTCCCATAACCAGCTTGCAAAATTTTACTTTTGCCTTGGTAGTGTTATGAGTCGGGGAATATAAGACACTTAGCCTAAGAGCTTCCAGAGTTTATCATCTTATCGTTGCCGCATAGAGGAAATTCAGTCGTTCAACCCAATATTCATTGTAGTTTAAATTGATAAAGATACGCTCGTTTTAAAAAATATTCGCACAAGCAGAGATGTCTACAGAGAAGGAGCAGGTACATACAGACACTCAGTTAGAGTCTAAAGCGTCAGACTTGGAGTACAAGGATGTAGTCAGTGTACAGAGATCGGAGCACGAAGTTTCAGGCCATTTGGAAGAGGAAGATGAAGGTAGAGTGCCTACATTGGAGGAGTTGAACGACTTGAGGCACGTTTCCGAGTCTATTCCTTTGCGTTGTTTCTTGGTTGCGGTTGTAGAATTAGCAGAAAGATTTTCATACTATGGTCTTAGTGCCCCATTTCAGAACTATATGCAACGTACACCCAAGGACGACCCACCCGGTGTGTTGGGATTGAAATCGCTGGGAGCCACTGCGTTGTCTTATTTCTTCCAGTTTTGGTGTTATGTGACTCCAGTTTTTGGAGCATGGGTCGCAGATACCTACTTGGGTAAATACAAGACTATCACTGTTTTTTCTGTGCTTTACATTGTTGGTATTTTCATCTTGTTCATCACCTCGCTTCCATCTGTCCAATCCTACAGTACCTCATTAGGAGGGTACGTTGCTGCTATTATTATCATCGGTATTGGAACTGGTGGTGTCAAATCAAATGTTTCACCATTGATTGCTGATCAAGTTCCAAAAACCAAACCAGTCATCAGGGTTTTGAAGACCGGAGAAAGAGTTGTCCAAGACCCAAATATCACCATTCAAAATGTTTTCATGTTTTTCTATCTTATGATCAATATTGGTTCTTTGTCTGTTCTTGCAACCACCCAATTGGAAAAGCACACTGGATTCTGGGCTGCTTTCTTATTGCCATTCTGTTTCTTTTTCATCGCAATCGGTGCATTAATACTTGGTAGAAACCAGTATATCAAGGTCCCAGTTGGTGACAAAATTATTAACAAGGCTTTCAAAGTTTGCTGGATCGGTCTTACAAATAAGTTCGACTTGGATGCTGCTAGACCATCAATCAACCCTCAAGAAAACTACCCATGGAGTGATTCATTTATAGATGAGGTCAAGAGGTCATTTTACGCATGTAAGGTTTTCTCGTTTTATCCTATTTACTGGCTTGTTTATGGACAAATGACCAACAATTTTATCACCCAAGCAGGACAAATGGAATTACATGGCTTGCCGAATGATATCCTTCAAGTGATTAACTCAATTAGTATCATTGTTTGCATTCCAATTTGTGAGAGATTTGTTTTCCCATTCATTAGAAAATTCACTCCATTCAAGGCCGTTTCTAGAATTACTTTGGGTTTCTTTTTCGGTTCATCTGCTATGGTTTATGCTGCTGTCTTACAACACTTTGTCTATAAAGCAGGACCATGTTACGATCACCCAAGTGCCTGTGCAGCCAAGTATGCTACAGTTCCTAATCATATCCATGTTGCCATTCAAACCCCAGCATACTTTTTGATTGGTATGTCCGAAATCTTTGCATCCATCACCGGTTTAGAGTACGCTTACACTAAAGCCCCACTCAGAATGAAATCATTCATCACATCTCTCTACTTGCTTATGAACGCATTTGGTTCTGCACTTGGTATCGCTTTGTCCCCAACTGCAACTGACCCAAAGTTTGTGTGGAGTTACACTGGTTTAGCCGTCGCCTGTTTCATAGCAGGATGTCTTTTCTGGCTATGTTTCCACCATTATAATGATAAGGAGGAAGAATTGAACCAAATGGAGTTCACTAGCGAAGATGCAAATGGTGAAGTTCACGCGCTTGAGCCTGTTACATCTTTAGCCAAATCCGCCAAGAGTTTGGCTTAATTGACATTGACTTGATGATGAGACTCATTATTGTGTATGTTCGATAATATATTTATCATAACGTTATAATAAGTAAAATATTTAAAATAATACAGAAATTAAAAATATATTAATCCGAAGACAATAATGAAAGGCCGCAAAACCAAGAGGGTCATAATCTACGTATAGATTAAAGTGAATAGAACGAACAGCTCGAACAGTTTTGAATTCACCAAATATCTATTGCCTTTTCGCCTCTGTTCCCACCAAAGAAACGAAATGTTCGTCATTTTGCAATCTATTAGCTTAGTTGCACATAGGAGTCCTAGAAGAAAGTACATTAACTTGGTGAATAGAGTAAATGCTGATTTCACTGAAGAATGAAAGAAGAGGGTGACACCAACACAGAGCGGTTCTAACACATCTCACCTTAGTGTTTTGGATATGTTCTCACCTTCGATGTAGCTCAGGCTACTATTGCAAAATGTAAAAGAAATGGCTTACCCGGCTGACTGTCTCTGTGATAAATCGGTCGAAAAAATTTTTGGTTTGTTTTAAGCTCAGCACTGATTGACCAAGAGAGAAAGTAAGTGATAGAATCTGCTATAGAAACATTGGCGGATACAGTGATGAACTTATACACAGACCTGTACTGATATTCTTATATAGCTTGAAAATATATAAGATTTGAAGACATGTATTGCCTATACTGAAAATATCTGCCATCGTTGAATCTTAGTTGATGAAAAATATACTAACTAATCCAGTCTTTTATATAGTCAATACAGATTATTTGCATACACTGATTTATTTAACTGTAGAAGTTGTATTTAAGGTACTTGATTGACTACATGCCAGCTTTAATATACACGTAGATATTTTTGTATAAAAAAACAAATTATGAACTTAATTTATATACGTTAAGTTGGATTATTGATAATTTATTTCTTAGCTGACAATCTTCTTAAGTAGAATGCTAATTCTTCACCCTCCAAGATGTAACCATCAGCTCTACCAGATTGACCTGGTCTGGAAGAGATAGCAGCGTACAATCTACCAGAACCGAATTGGTGGTCAATGGAAGCCTCGATGGAAGCAGCACCAGATCTGGAAGCCAACTTTCTCTCAACCTTTCTAGATTTCTTGGTCTCCTCTGTGGTTTGGTTCTTCTTACCCAATGAGTGTCCGTAGTGGCTCTCGTACCATTGTCTGTATGGAGTGGCATCGATTTGCACAATAGCAGACTTGGTCAAAGTGTTAGTTCTGACCAACTCAGAGTTAGATGGATGGTAAACAACACCAGCAATTCTGGTCTTTCTTGCAACACCTTCGGAAGCCCAGGAGAAGTTACCGGATTCGAGTCTCAAAGCTCTGAATTTTTGGTTACCACCTCTGGTTCTGACAGGATGAATTCTCTTAGTACCAATCTTGGTGTTAGCAGGTTGTCTACCTAATTCGAACTTTCTCTTCTTTCTGAATTGAGCTCTTTTAGCACCAGTAGCAGCACGCTTGTGACGAGAATCTCTGGAAATACCCATGTTGCTATAAAATGTTAGTAAACCATTCAGTTTGAGATATGATCAAAGGGAGAATGAGTATACGCGTTGATTCTATCTTGTTCGGTTCTATGATGGCTTCTTCGAGCCTTTTGCTAGTCCCTTTTCCTCCCGTTCAAAATTAATGTCAAAGGAAAATTGCCACCTCCACTCGACTATCACCCCTCTAATATCACCGTCGATCGTGTGTATTCATACACATCGCTACTGTAGCATTTGATTCTGTCATCCTCTTCTATTCGCAAGTTTTTGACCCACATCCATGCCATCATTGTTCCACCGCCATGTTTTCTTCATATTTCGTCACTTCCAACAACTCCCAACTCATCTCCTTCTTTGTAATACATCTGATTCTCCCTTGTCTCTATTCTAAATCATATTTACATACTCTTAGCTGTTTACTTATAGACTTGTCGTGATATACTAGTAAGAAAACACTATAAAATTTTCAACTAAGTGAAATTGAATCTAAGAGGGAACGATGAAAATTACTGTGAGAAACTACTGAAAAAAATTCAACCAAAGTTACACAAACATCAAGATTACACAAAACCTCCCTCAGAAAAAACGCAGTGACAAATATTTCAGAATTGCACGAGCGGATCACGTGTAATAAAATTATTAGGGCTCGACAAAACACGCCAAATAATTCCTGTATTCCCACACTGGTTGTTATCGTACATACTGTGTTGTGACGCTTTTGTCAGACGTCGACACCAGCATGTTCGTATAATGGTTCTATTGCGTGTCAATTGAAGAGCTCGTAAGCTGGCATGTGCCTTGACGAGTTGATATTAATAGGTTCTACATGTCAATGCGACTTTGTTTCAACAACATATTATTTTTATACCCAACAGCACTCGCACCATACAACATTTAGCAGTATGGTTATCGATAAGCGTCAACACTAGAATTGGCCTAATTTGCACAAAGTTACACATTCATTCGGGTGTCAGATATGTGGTATTTTCAAGATTCCTGTGGGGTTCCCTTCGTGGCGGGCAGCTCGTCTACATTCACCAGACTCTGGGGACAGGTTCTTTATCGAATTGAAGATAAGGAGAATATACGAAACTTAGATATGCGTACGGGTAGTATCAAGATGAATTGGCTTTTCGCGGTTCGAGAAGCACACCATAGATCGATCGGAAACTGCAAGCTATCTTGCAGCAGTGGGGATCGCTGACAATACGTAGCTAAGTGTAGTCCATGGCTGTATCGACGCAGATAAGGCCAACGCAACCATCTACCTGTCAAGCACAAAGGCTGATAGGGCGGTTTTGTGTAACTTTAAAATTTTTAATCTTACCGATGAGGTGACGATAGAGCCCAGAGTTAGAGTTTTTCAGACAATATTAACTCGACAGCTACACATACTATTTGTGAGAATACCCGAGACGAAAGAGGAAGCCTTTTCTCGCTGCAAGCACACATGGAGACGATATATGACGAAATCGAGATAGAAGACTTCACATTTGATCCCTCCACCACACTTTTCCAGTATCCCTGTCCGTGTGGTGACAAGTTTGCCATCTCCATCGACGATTTGCGCGACGGCGAGGACATTGCCGTGTGTCCCAGCTGCTCGCTCATGGTACGGGTGATATTCGACGAGGAGGATCTTGAAGCGTATCTCAGCGAAATAGCTTAGTCTGCTCGCGCCCATCCTCGCGCCCATCCTCGCTCTCAATCTCGCGCTCATTTTGTGAACCAGACCCAGTCTGAGACCTCGGATGGGGTCGTTTGCATATAGCACATTTTCAAAGCGCTGCCATATTCCACTTCTGTTCCAGTGCCACCCCATGCGACCCTTCCGGACGTTTTTCACCTAAAATATGCTTCATCCCTACCGCCGCAAAGGGGCAATCTTGTATGCCAATGCAAACGCACATGTACGTGTGGAAGTGGAATTGGGGTTGAGAAGGGAAAAATAGGTCGCTGAGGACGTACGAAGGTGTCTGTTGGGCCCTCAATCTAAATCCGACATCGAACTGTCCTGCCTATAAAGGACCTCGTATACAAGTAGAAAGTCCGCTTGGTCGGCACTTGCACGCACTGGGCCCGTTGTATATAGTTTAGTACACGCATTGTTCATCCGCCGCACTGAATCCCTCCCTGTCTGGCCTTTCAACGTTGATGTCTGCATTGTTTAACGCTGACCAAGCAACCACCCAAACAACCGACCACGACACGTTGCATGGGTCCTATGTTCTGGCCTACAGCTGTTCCCATATCTGGCTGCTTCTATTTTAACCGGGGACCTTGGGCGCTGTATGCAGGACGCCGTCGATCGAGGAGCGTGTTGCACCTCTGGACGATCTTCGCTGGAGATGAACGTGTGCGTTTCGTGAGGTGTGTGAGCCTCGTCTGCCGAGAACGTTGGAGACAGACAGACGAGCAGACATTCTGACAACTGGCTCCATCTACGTTGTGTCAAAAACTTGATCTCGACCTTCGACCGCGCGCTAAACCGACGTGCAACTGCTTGCTGTTGCAATGTGTTGCGTCCCGACACGGCCCTGACGGCGCCAGCGGCGCCCGTTAGCGGCCGTCGTCTTCCCACTCAGCTCGGCAGCTCACGTACTTTCCGCCGACCCTCCGCACCTTATGCCATCCTTGAGTGTCCGCATCCTTCATTCTTGTTCCATCCTCGTACATGAAACCTCTCGTACGGAAATTTCTTCCCTGTTTTGCAGGCACTGACAAGCCCGAACTCTGTGTCCTAATGCAAATCAATTATCAAAGCTCACGTCTTGAGGGATGCGTCTTACTGTAACAAGGATGGTGGTCTTCACCATGCAGTAACATCCTGTGTTCGACCAATAACCTACTAAGCTCCCTCGTTATATGTCTCCTTCTAATGGCAGTTGCTTTTACATAGGAGCGAAATTTCTCTGCGAGACTTATTTTGGGGCATGAGCGCCTTTCTCAGATAGAACAATTTGATTAGGCCGATTCAGAAAATCCTCTATATATAAAAAGTAATTCCATTCAGCAGCAAAATTATATGAATGAGGATTTACGACTAATACCATACTTGAGTTGAGATTCATTGGGAAAAGGAGAACCAAGCAGGTTTCATAAAACAATAGAAAGACCGTAGAAAGGTTTATTGGAAGCAGGCATTGGAACTCAGTAGATCAGAATAATTCAAGCATTCAAGCCATATCAACAGTGATTTAAAGCGTAGCAGGCTCCGGGAACATTGGAGAGTCGGCGGGAGTAGGCGCTAGAAACAAAACGGGCGCCAGAGCGAGAGAGGAGCCGGGGAGAGGAGCTGGAGACATAGCAGGCTTCGGACAGGCTAGAGGCAGAAAGGGGCCAGCGAGCATCATTTTGGGGGCCACGAGAGACAGACGACAGCGGCGAGAGCGACACGAGCGGAGAAGAGGCGGTGGCGATGAGCTTCAACCATAACTACTACTATGGGGAGCAGTCTGAGCAGCCGATCACGGTGCACAGCACTGCGCCCAACCAGACGCGGCGGGGACCATGGTCGCCGGAGGAGGACAAGAAGTTGATGGAATTAATATCGATCTTTGGGCCGTCGAATTGGGCCCGAATATCGCACAGTTTGAGCACACGGACGTCGAAGCAGTGTCGGGAGAGGTATCACCAGAACTTGAAGCCGACATTGAACCGGACACCGATTTCTGCGGAAGAGGGAGAGTTGATTGAGAAGCTTGTGGCGAAATACGGCAAGAAATGGGCAGAGATCTCCAGGCATTTGAACGGCCGTTCTGACAATGCCATCAAGAATTGGTGGAATGGAGGAGCCAACCGGCGAAGAAGGGCCAGTTTAGCTAACTTGAAAGGGGGAGACGAGAAGTCTGTTCATCCCAACTCAGTAGCAAATAACGAGCATATATCGCCTGAACTGACATCTCCTTCTGCAGTGAAACAAACCGTTTCGAACCACCCAACGTTCAATTTACCTCTGGGACATCCACCTGCATCACATGTACAACCATCACAGTATCCACAGGTACCTCATTTGCCGCAAATATCTTTTAATACTTCAATGTTCAAGAATGGCAAGACCAAAGCTGATGAGCATACAGATAAGATCAGGACTACGCCTCCTGCAACTCTGCATGCTCCGGGACAACTTCCAGCTGTAAATCATCAAGTCATGAACCAGGCGCCCTTCAAATCTAGTGCAAGCAGGTCTTCTAGTTTTGATATTGGCTCTGGTAACGCACCGTTACCCCCAATCCCAAGTAATTTACCTAGCAAGAGGCGTTTATTGGACGAGCATCCTGTAAGAAGACATTCGGTGACTAATACTATCTATCAACAGAACAATAATTTCCTTACAAACTCTCATCCTAATCTTTCTTCAACGACCAGCAACGTGGCACCAAACACGAGTGGAAACATGTCTCCATACTATGGCAGTCCATTGAATTTGAGCAATCAGAATTCAAGAAGTAATTCAATTACTCATTTTGATTTCTCCCTTTCTTCAACTGCTTCGTCGAGGAGATCATCTATTGCTCCTGATTTGTTCCCCAATCCTTTGAAGGATACTACCGCAAATGGTGGTCATAAGAGGAACATATCACAGCACTCCTTCAACTCACCTTTGTTGACTCCATCTACTCGATTCAGTGTGTCCAGTGGCTCAGGGATGACTACAAACACAAATGTCTCTACCAACACATCTCCTGTCAACATCTCTGGAATCAAGAATGCAAATTCAAATAGTTCTACTTCGATATATTCGATTATGATGAAGGATAAACCGAAAGAGAAGGAGAAAGAGAAAGAGAGAGAAAGAGATAACTCGAGTGCATATTCTTCGTCAACTAATCCCAATAATGAAAATATCAATCAAGGAAAAACGGAGGAGACGAAGATATCGGTAAAAAGTCTAATTGATTGATTGTATGTACGAAATACTGTAAGACGATTATTTAAATTCAATAAACTCTTCATAATGTTGTATTAACATTTGCTCATCTCATTTTAGTAGTTCTCACTAAGAGACACAAAATATTTATTTTATCCAAAAAGTACTTAATACCTTGATATCAAGACATCTTTATACATGAAAAAGGTAGTATTGACCTTAGTGGGTGATCAAGTTCTCATATTTGAACTAAATGATATAAAAAGAATAAGAGAATTAGGAATATTGGGTACATTGATAGGAACTCTACCCAAATTTCCACAGCAGAATATCTTCCTATCGAAGCCCTTACTATTGAGTTTTTACGAATGTTTATGGCTCATTGAGAAAGGACATGGCATACTTGTTGACAGCAAGTCTTACAATGAAGAATTGAAAATACGTGAAATAGAAGAAGGTGTGGTTTCAAGTCCCATAATAAATAATAGAGTAGTCATTAAAGACACTTATTCTCTTCCTCTGGAAGAAAAATATTTGATGGAGATATGCAAAAGGAACCAGGTAAGCATTAAAGAGTACTCTTTGAGAAATTTTCAATCCATCAGCAAGCTAAGGGAACACTTAAGGGCTTACGAAGCATTCAAAGCATTGAAAGATATGGAGTACTATATTTCTCCAGGATTAAAGTTTGGAGGAGAATTCGTATGCTATCCAGGGGATCCTCTACGTTATCACAGTCACTTAATTGTTAACACGAAAAGTTCATTCTATACAAACGATCTAATAGTAGGAGGTAGATTGGCAACAGGTGTGAAAAAATTGTGGGTATTGATCGATTGTACTTCAGAAGGATATGACTTGGAAGCACAAGATCTAGCAATACAAAACTCATCTTCCCCGTCTCGATCTGCCTCTTTTTCTATTGAATGGGCGGGTTTCGGCTGAAATAACGCTATTCATACAAATGATATCTTGATTCATGGAATGAATCAAAAGGTGTATTTCTTCAAAGCTGCATTTGAAGTGACATTAAAAGTTGGTACTGGCCTCTTGGATGTTGCCTGATCATATGTATCAGAATCGTTGACACGATTTGCGAACTTTTCAAGCACAGTCTTCAAAGATTCTGCAATGCCAGCATTGTCAATAACTTGGCTCAAGGATTCAAACCTCTGGTCCCAGCCAGGTTCATTCACCGAAATTGAAGAAAGACTTATGTAATAGTCACCTTCATTCAGACAAGCATCACCTTTCTCCTGACCGGGGAAAGTATCTTCTATGTCATCTTCTATCCTGTTGCCATTTTTCAGCTTGACGTGTCTTTTATAGCAGGTCGAAGGCAGGCTGTCTTCAACTTTGTATTTATACTTTGTATCAGTGATTGCTGATCCATGATTTCCCTTATCTGATATAACGAAATTTGACGACCCATTTTGAACTGACGAAACCAATTTAGAAAACCCTATTTCACTAGTCTCAACCTTGTGAGCGAATACTATGTCGATATCAAGGTCCGTATCATTGTCCACATCTTTGGATGTACTATCAAGCACCAAAGGATGTGCTTCCTTGACTTCGTATTCTGCAATTTTCTTGCTTGAAAGCTTATCTTCTATCGACACTGAATAGTGAGACGATGGACTGTAGACCACCTCTTGCATGGAACCATTTTTTGTTAATTGCTGGACATTGGAAGCATCTATTTGAGAAGATGTGACGTACTTTGTGTTCAAGGATGAACCATCAACTAAATCAAAGGACAATTCACTCGTTAGCTGGGTTTCGAAACCAGCATTCACAATCTGACTTAATGCTGACTGGTCCCCTTCGTCAAACCACAAAGAAACACCTCTCTTTGAGCTCGACACATCGAGAACATTTCCCGAGGCATTGCGGACACGGTCATTTTCGTATGCAAGTAAATTGGCAGTTGTTATCCAATCCTGACCAATTCCAGATTTTAATGAAAAGATCTCATCAAGTCCATTTCCCACTTCGATTTGTAGAGCTCTTTCACTTGACGCCAGATCAGTCCATAAATATGGAAGTAAGGGTGTCAAATCTATGTCAATGGTAGGTAAATCAAACGTACCATAAGACACCACAGATGACCATAATGAGGGTGAAAGACCTCCTGTAAATATCACTGGTGTAGGAGCAAAACAAAAGACTTTCTTCCCATTGAAATATATGTTCAAGAATCGCAATGGACCATGACCTCCGTAAGCACCCTTAAAAGAGTCTGCGATGTTATCGAGAACATTTGAATACCAGAACTCTTCAGCACCATTGCCGGACGTGAAAACAGAAAGAGTCAAGTGTGTCACATTTTTATTCAACTGAGGTAAAGTAACATTCAAATTCCCAGAAGGCAAGCTCACTAAAGGTGCTTTATTACCATCTACTGTCACCAAAGGGTAAATCCTATCGGCAGATCTCTTAGGCTTGAAGAGATCACCGTGAGAAACCCCCTTACCTGTATCCTCTTGTTTTTCCGTCGCAGTTGAAGAGTCTAAAGGAGTCTTGTAGTAATCAACTTGGATAGTAATGTCGAACTCTCCCTTAAGAGAATCAGTTACCACATTATTGAGTAGGAGCTTCACTTGTCCCTTCTGCTGGAATAAATTCAAGTATCTTGTTAAGTCTTTCTTGAAAGATGACTCTGTAGAGACACTTGCACCGTGAGGCTCAATGGTCGATGTCCGCCAAATGCTGACGTCGTTCAAGAAAAGATGAGCCAAACGGTCGTATTGCGTGCTATTCACAGAAGTGTTCAATGTCAATACCACTGAGTCATAAGTGACGTTTTCTGGAGGAGTGTAGTCCACAACAAATGGTGTGTTCCAAGAATTCCCAAATACATGGTTCAAGAACAGCTGCGAAGAAACGAGCACAGCATCCGGATTCAGTGGTACGTGAGGATACGAGACCTGAATAACCTCATCCACTGGTACTGACGTGTTCTTCTGTTCAGCAATGCCAACAATTCTCCTCTCGAAAATTTCATCACCGTCCCATAAAGGTATTTTCATGCCACATGAGCTGGCCCACATATATATAGTCAACGAGACTACCAAAACCAGCTGAAAAATCATCTTCATTTTCTTCGATGGCCTCAATTGATACAGAATATTCGGTTCTGAAATATCTCTTTCCTTTCCTTCCATTTCTACCCCCCAATCCTCGGCCTTTCCATCATATGTTCTTTCTGCAACATGTCCGGTGTATGTTCTCTTCTCCCATCCGTCTGTATGGCTCTCCGTTAACATTTCTTCTGCCTGAAAATCCACCAATCTACCTCTGCCGTACATCAACATGTTGAGAATGGAGTTCTCTCTACCTTTGATACCCATATTCAAGCTTTCCTTTTCAATTGGCAATCTTGGAAACCCAAATTAAGAGAGTAAACCTTTGACGTGCGGTCTTATCTACAGAATTCCAGTCCTACTTTATATTTAGATACGATGAAATTTTATCCTGTATATATCATTATCGAGAAGGGTACCCCAGAACTGATCCAGCACTGAGAAGTTTGAAAGTGTAAGCCCAAGACAATGAATAGGAAGAGCAGAGCGAGTGACAGTCAACGTCAAGTACATTACAGCATGTGCAGAGAAAGCTGTCTCGGCAATTTCCATTGTTTGAATTTTTTTCTTGCTTTATTTTTACTATATGCTTTTAACTATAGGGCTGGCTATTTTAACTAAAAATTGCTGTGTCAAAACCTCTCTTGTAGAGATCACTCCCTACAGTACGGCGGCCAAAAGCGAGGAAAGTGTAAGTTCTAAAGGCCAGAGTTATAAGGCCCCATGGAATATCGGATATACTGCATGTACTCTGAGAAGCTGACTCGTCGTTGAAAGAAGAAGAAGAACTATCCAGACCTTTTATTCCTGATTCCAAGACGATAGTAAGATTTGTGGGGGTTTCGGTCAAACAGTCATATAATTTCTTATCCAATCCTTGCATATCCAAATCCCGCGACGCCTTTGGTTTTATTTCCACTCCAGAGCAGATATCGTAGTTTATATCGTAGTTGTCCAGGGTATTCCCAAGACACGATCGCAATTGCATTTCAAAAATTGAAGATAACTCGTATCCCTTTTTCAAGTCATCATTGCGTATTAATTGTGAGTACCCCAGTGCGTTGCAACACAACTGAATTATGAATAACGTAACTACAAATGCTAAAGTCATTAATACTAGCTGCTGATTTATTTCAATGTAGATGGTAAGAGATCGTAGATAGAGTTTATATATTTTTTCAAAAGTCTGAGTCATTGTGGCAAGACTTCAATTTTCATTAACGAATCTCGAATGGGTGATTTGACTCATAATATTGCAGTTGATCCACTAGTTAAGACGTTGGTACGGATTGTAGATCTCGTGGCGGTCAATGTACACATCTGGCCTATATCAAGTATTTATTCCGAGAAGCCTTCCTTCGGTGTGCTGCTGATAGGTAATGTAACTCAATGATCTATCGAAGAACGACGAGATACTGTGGAAAATCCTATACTCACTGTCGTTTTCATCTTGTCCAGTTTTCGAGATATTCTCATCTCTAAGGTTTTCAATATTTGTTTTTATCAAGTCGATCAACCCATTTATGTACCTTGAATCGAAAAGGGTATTTCCATAGATATTAAATATCAAACACCTATTGAGTATTTCAACAAACAACTTGAGCGAGAGGTACGGATCCATGCACGAGTCTGCCACACGGAGAGCCTTTTGCAAGCATTCCAACACACGCTTGGGATCCTTGTAAACAGTATCCTTCTCATCTCCAATTGTGGGAGATTTCTCAAGAATGAGAGACTCTGTCCACCACCAAAGATGGGCACAAGAATAAACTGCTCTGCATTGATCTTGCTTTTTGAGAAGTTTCGATCCATAAAGTGTAAGTTTTGTGATCAAGTTTTCATAGTTTTCCTTGTTGAAATATCTCAGGTTCATCAACCTGTTGGCAATCAAGATGATTGATTCAAATGGTAAAGACCCTCCCAAGGGCTCATGAGGGTTGTGTGATGGATTACTGGTGTTCAATATCAAGTTCTCTTCATATACAATAAAACATTGGTTGAACAATTCATAACTGATTGTTTCAAGCTTGAGTTGGTCAGCAATGGAAGCAGCATTCATATATATTTTCAACACAAGTTCCGAGTGATACTGTTGGTGATGTTGATAAAGTTCATCTATGACAATGGAAAGGTTTTTGAAATTCGAAGTGAGCATCAACCGTTTACTCGAATTTTTGTTAGTCTTCTTGGAAAGTGCGTAGCCAACCAATCTCAACTTATGAAGCATAATTGAAATAAGCGTGGGATATGTATGAATAATGTTTTTAGGCTCCTTATTCAAATATTTCTTCCTAACATACATCAAATTTGATAGAGCTTTGAATGGGTCGTCGTTTTCTATTAAATGAATGATCTTACAGATACTCTCCTGAGTATCCAAAAATTCCTGAGTCAAAAGTTTTTCTCCGTTGTCAACTTTAATCGTTTTAGTTATACCCAAATCCTTAGATGTGCTGAATTCTTCGCTATCTTTTATGAGAACAAGCAAATATTGAAATATAGCATCTACTTCTTCCTGCGTCGAAATAGTCTCTGACCTGATTTGGGACAGTTCCAAAATTTTGTTCATAATTTCAAGTGATATCTGCTTTTGATTATTTTTATCAGATAACTTAAGGTAAAATTGATGGAAAAATGACAACTCAAGTAAACTTTTGATAGAATCGAAATGTCTGATAGGAGCAACAAGTAACTGCAACCAAAGCTCTTCATCTTCTTTGGCTTTTGATAGCCTCTCCGTTGCAAACTCGTAAACTCTGTCCAAATTTTTGTAATTCTCGGGGAAGTATGTCAAAGTCAATTTTATGTACGAGCGAAGAATCGAAGAGTGTTCTTCGGCCGACAATTCAGGATCCAATTCAAAAATTCTCAAATAAAACTCCCATATTATGTCTAACAATTCTTTCGTTGACTTATTTTCGTCTGATTTACCATCAATCTTAAGTCCTTTCATATTATCCGATACGTCATTCTCAAATTTATGATAAACAACGAACCTTTCTATTAGTGTTGATATCAACTCACTCTTTTTCAATGCTGGATGTAAATTGATAAAAACATTATTGAATAGACTATTTAAAGTCGTGAAATGAAAATTGGCGGGAAAAATCTGGATAAGAACATCAATCAAATAACTTTGAGCTAGGTGGTCCCTACATTGAATAATTTGTTCTGTTATCACTGGGAATACCTTTTCCTTGTAAAATTCGATACTAGAATATCCCTCATGGCCATCGTAATCGTCAATGACTTGCGAAAGTCTGACTAAATTGGAACCCACTAGTATCTTCAATTCCTTTCTCTCCCTAGACCTCAATTCTCTTTCTGAAGAGTGTCCCTGGTGTTGAAGTCTCACCCACAACTTATTCATTTCGATGAAATTGGAAATCAAGAAGTCTACTGTATGGTTAAAGTCATTCTCATCGGATAATGGCAATAGGTTCTTGGTCCTTTGAGACAAATAGTATCTTAAGAACAATCCCCGTATCGGATGCTGCACACCTCTGCACATCTCAATCATATCCTTCATTATTTCCTTGGATGGCGCATCCTTCGTTGACATATACGTAGTTCCGATCATCACCATCATGTACAACCTTGGAATTATATTCCCTGAGTATTGAACCAACTCGTATAGATCGGCTAAAAAGGGTGCGTTTTCTGGCTTCTTTTTCTTCTTGGAATTATGGGAATTCAAGAGGTGGTTCGACAATACGTCTAAAGAGTCAAATTCTGCCATGTACACCTCATAATACTGCTTGGGCGATAACTTATTGGTTCTTAGCTCGTTCAAAAAATTAGAACAGTGTTTTAAGGCTTGTAATAAATTATTATCAGACAAGCATTGTTTCATAAGACTCGATTGCTGATTGATTGAAGCCAAACAACTTTGCAAAGTAGTCTTTTGATCAGTGCTATTCATCGTCTCACTGCTATAATTCCTTCCCCAAAATCCTCTTAGTTTAATATGTGTTCAAATCTTATCGAGATTTACCCGAAAAACTTGGTGCCATAATTTTCAACTAGTTGATCAGTGATGAATTTTGCAATACTCTTATTTTGTTCGGAATTCTACAACTGAGCGCTCGAGTTATAGCCATGGATAGATCCAATATACACCAGATCAACCACAGCCAGGTGATACAAGTAGAAGTGCTAACTGGTCTTGTTTTGCTACGGAAATCGTGCTAAGGGCTAGTTATTCGTGCGATAAGATTGAACCTGGAACATGGTTTGATACGAACGTACACCGAGAAACAATTGAGTCGTAGATACAATGCATATTCACAACACATAGTGAATTAAGTTAGAGATTCCTGAAAACACGTATATACTAGCTATTTGCAATTTTTACAGGACGATACCGTTAAATTTACTTATCTCATTAGTATATACTTGATGTATATTAGATAGAAAACTATGCCAGCATTATAAAATCGAATTAAATTGAGTTAATGCTATTTCTTCTCAAACTTGTACTTATCCTTAGACTCCGCTACTCTTGAAGGGTCGATCTCATTGCTGATACCTAGCAAGGTTTTGGAAAGTGCTTCTGTCGTTCCTATAACTGGGCGTATGAGAATAACGGGAGTAGACTTCAAGATGGAAAGGAGTGAGTCCTGGTAGTTATCTTTCTCGCTGATTTCAGACTTCAAGCTTCGAATGACTCTCTGTGTTGATTTGAGGTTTCTGCCAAAAGACTTGTAAGCATCTTTTAGACCCTCATTGACTGATTCAGGTTGGTTCGAATAAAGGCTGACGAGTTTCTCCGATCCGTCATCCGGATCAAAATCTGAATCACTCGAGTCTCCCATTCCATTATGATACACCAAATCATCACCCCGACTTGAATCTTGGGAATCAAGAAGTAAAAGGGAACGATGCAAAAGGGTTGGATCTATGTCATTAGTCTCGTCCATTTCAGCGAAAGAATATAACTTGTCGCCTCCATACTGATCTTTTTCGTCTTGGAAGTTTTTGGTTAGAAGCTGTGAAGATTCCAAGAGATTGTTTCTAGCTCGTATCCCACTGGCTTTCGATGACTTGGCATGACGATTCAATTGTGCTTTTTTCTGTTCATTTCTAAAAGATTGATCATCAATGATTTCATTCTCTGCTTTACTGTGGCCACCAGGCATCCGAGCTGCGGATCCTTCACCTCCTAAAAGTTCTTCACCTTGTTCAAGCAATACCTGTGTACCTGATGCAATTTTGGCACCAAGATTCAATATTTCATATCCTGTTGTTTTGGTGAATGAAAATGTGCCTTTTTGAAGACTTCTCAAGAATCTTCCATCTCGTTTATACTCCTTCACAGGTATAGCCACCAAATCCTTGACTCCGCCTCCTATGTTCACTAGTGATCTTATAGGAGATAGACCAGATAATATACCTGCTAATTGAGTCTTATGTATTTCTGGCAACCACGCTTTCTTCAAAATATCACCTAATTTACTGACTCCTAGAATTCCGTGTACTTTGACTGTCAGGAGAGTTAAGTCTGATCCATCAAGAATAAAAAGATTCATCAATTCCGAAGTATTGCCAGATTTGATTCCGACATAATCTATTTTCTTAGGCTTGTAATCTAATTTCAACCTGATAGCATCGATCTTCAATTTTTGAATATAGGTTACTTCATCTGGAGGCAAGTCAAAGCGAACATCCTTGAACAGAAAGAATCGTGCTAGAAAGTCAGAAGTATCTTGATCGACATATAATCTAATAGGTAGCAATGAAACATGAATCATTGCCTCGCTGGAGATTAAGTTGGGATCCGGTCGCACATTTGTCACAGTCAATTTCAACATGCTTGTACCAATTTCTCTATCCCCTAGTACGTTCATGTAACTCAAAAGCTTATTCCAAGTGGATGTAGGAACATTGTCGTAAATATTCAACGTGTCCACTCTCAACTCAACATTATTCACAATTTCGTACTCCTGATCTGACAAGAAAGCGATTTTTCTAGGATCCCTCGTTGACAAGACTGAGACGTTGACTTCAATGTTTCTGACATCAATTAACACCTTGTGACTCTTTGATTTTCGCAACTTCAAATTTTTTACATTAGGCACCGAAAGGTCCTTGGATTTTATAGATTCGTTTTGTACGACCTTGTTAATGTTATTTGCTAGGTTAACTGGATCAGAGCCTTTGGGCAAAGTCACATGAATGGACTTGTAAAGTGTTTCACCAATCAATGATGTTTCGGAATAATCTTCATCCGTGCTATCTTCCTTTAAAATCCCTTGAGACGATTTTAACAGTGCAGTTTTACTCGAATTACTGCTCTCACCTTCAGCCGATTTTATATTATTATCGAACTTTACCTTACCTGGAGTCTCTGTATTAGTTGATTCAACTTTTTTTATAAACTCTTTTTTACCTTCAGTTTCTATCCTTTTAACAGCACTTTTAATTGCCTTTCGTGTGTCTTTCCATTCATATCCATCGTAAAGGTAAATTTTCACTCTTGAGAGATTTATGTTCAACTCTATTGGTTGGGTTTTGACATTTGAAATATCTATACCTTGGTCGTTGAAATGATTCTCCTGCAAGTCAATTGAAAATTCGCAGTTGTCAGAATTGGTGTTCGAGCTTCGTGAGTCGCTAATTTGCAAGTTTTGAGTGCTTTGAGTTAACGGAGCTATTTGGTCGTAGTATCCATCCACAATATGAAATTCGTTATTTTCTTTCTTGATAGATGTATAGTCGTCAGAATAATCTCTCTCATCTGTGTGCCCGATATTTTGGCTAAACTCATTATCGATTATATCTTGAAGTAGATCCAATTCACCATCGACATTGACTTTGAATTTTTCTTCATCTTTTAACGTAATTGGTAATTTCAAATCATTTATCAATTGGGTTAATGTATGAGCCGAGTCAGGGCATAAATCAATTTGGTGCTCATCGGAATTTATCTTGATATCCATCAACGATAAACTGTCTTTAATTCCAAGCCTAGCATTTCTAACCATGAGCTCATCTATATTTGTATTGATGGTTACACCAATATGAGTGCAATTGATTGTTCCTATCACGGCGTAACCAGATGATACAAGGAACGACAAAGGAGATATATACGTGGAATGAATGTTGGTTTTCGGCTTGTCCTTAATAGCCTGTTTCACGTATTTATAATCGTCAATCAAAAGGATGGAAATTTCACGCAACGATGATTTCACATAAAACTTGTTTAGTTCAAATGTGATATCCGATGTGCCTTTTTCTATGGTAAACATAAGTTTAGATTGTAATCTTCCGGGGTTTAACCCAACAATGCAGTCCTGAAAAGTGAGACGAATATCAAATTTGTTATCATTTGAAGCTGCAGTTTGCGTAGGATGACCTTCAATCTCTTTATGTTTGAAGATTTCTTTCTCTTTATTAACCTTATTACTTCCAATAAAATTGAGCCAATTTGTATAATATTCTATCAAAAATTCTCTTAAAGTAACGTCCAATATTTTCCCCCTCTCTCCTGTTTTTAGAACCCCAACTATCAAAGGATAATGAGATTCTTCTTCATTTCTATCCTGAAAACCAGATACCAATTTCTCCTGGATTTCGAATGACCTTTCAATATTCAATTTCATAATCGAACCATATAAGACTTTGTTCAATTGATACATCATTAAGTCACTCAATTCTATTCTTAACTCCCCAAATTCAGGCAAAATATCACTTATTTTGATATCAATCGTTTTCAATGTAATGCTGAAACTAGCTGGGTTGGATTTTGCCATGTTTGACAAACCATAGTTATTAAGAGAATTGCCTAATCTAGTTATTCTTCTCCTATTTTGCATAGTTGAATGCAAATATGTATCCTTTTTCGATTCAGTCGTTTCCTTCTTCTTTATTTTGTTCACACAGCTCTCAGTTATGTCAACATCATGCCAAAAATTCATGTATTCACTGTGAAAAATGCTAAACTTATTCAGCAAATACTTGATATCAGCTTTTTCTAAAGACAATGAAATTATAGGAACTATGATTGATAAAGACGTCTTAATTACAACTTCACGGGGTGCTTCATTGCTATTAAGCTTTGGTGTCAAAGAATTCCGATTTACAAATGCATTGATCTCTCGGGCTGTAGTTAAAAATTGCACGTTAGAAATGTGCCCCAAAGTCTTTTCGATTGGCATATCCAATGAGCTCAAGATCATTTTCAGAATGAGCATTTTGTTTTTCTCTGAACTATAGGATATTGGGAATACCACCAACTTTAAAAATGGTGATTCAGAAACTGAAATGCATATGTCGAAGGAAGCAGTTTGTAATACAAACGATGTCCTGGACTTGGAAGTTTCTTCTTTTTTGATAAAATTGTTCTGATTATTTTCGAATGTTCCTTTGATCTGACTATATGATTCGAAAATAGTACTAAAGCACTTTCCTATGTGAATCAATTCAGATAAAGAACATGCATCAAGCTCAAGAATTGCAGGCTTGGAGAATAAAGCAGTGATTTCTTTGGATAGATTTTCATCATCACTTTCGCATATTTCAAACCTGAAATCAGCTTTATCTGGTGTTGATGAAGTATTGGAAGCGTTTGATTTGATTTCCTCGTTCTGGCTAATTTCTTCATTTTCATTTACTCCTTCATTCAAAGGCTTTGATTGATGATTATCTTTAGTCTTAAATGCAAAAGTGGTTTTCGTGTTTCCTTCTTTGACGCTATTTATGGTAATATATTCAACACCGCCATACGTCAATTTTTCATTCTTCCTTTTGATGTTTACATTACCAAGTGAGATGAGCAAGTCGTCGTTTGGTGAAGCGAATTTCCCGTCCATATTCAATGCTGAAGATGCACTCAAAGTCACCTTTTCAATATGGAGCCTGCTCAACAAGCCATCATTCGAATTCTCTTCATCCAATTGGAGATCACTATCCTCAATATTATCATCATCTGTATATTGAGGAAATTTTGAGCTGACATCGGTTTTTCTATGTGCGTTGTGCTTTCTCAATTCATGATTTTTTATTTTAATTCCACGATCTATACCGTCCAAAATTAATATCACACTAGGTATAAATGGAACTAGTGACACCTTGATATTATCAATATCTATTTCTAAGTTCTGAATGGAATTGAGACCTTCAAAACTCAAGTTAATCGTGTCTATGTGGGTTAGTATTGCATGCGACTTTTTGTTATCATCACTTTTGAAAGCGTCGTTTTCTGCTGGTTTGTTGAAAGAGGCAGAAGTAGCGCTCATATAAATTGAGCTGGCTTCTTCGTGAGTAAATACCATGCTATTCATCAACGACTCATCAGCGGGCAAATTTGCATCTTCGTAAGAATCACCACTGTCCTCGTCTGTTTCAGATGTTTCCGTATTCTCCTCATCAGCGGATTGACTTTCTTTTCCTTTATTAATATCATCATTTAGACTGAAAACTTTAACCCCGTTGATAGATATTTGTTTTCTTCCATTCACCGTCACCAAAGAAATCTCTTCAATTTGTAATTTTAAATCCGTATATTCTGAAAGAACTTTGATGTTGATATTCTTCATTTTTACATGCAATTTCAGTAACGCCATTTCAACAGCTTTTGTCATCACCCCACTGAACGCAAAGTTCCTTGATGAATCTGACAGTTCTGAGTTGCTGTCGTTTGATTTTGTCTCGGCATACTCCTCTTGATCAGCTGTCTTGCCACTTTCTTGTATCTCATTATCCTTATCTATAATCATTGTGTTCACCAAATCAGCTGTACTCTGCGCTAGCAGAAACTGAACACTTTTAGACATATTATTGTGGTAGCCAACATCTAGCGCCACCACCACATCCAAGTCGCTGGCTTCAACATTCACTCCCCCCATCACTCCTCCGTTCAACTCCAAACACCCTATCCGACCGTATCGAAGGTTAAAACCGGGAATCTTTCCCACTTTTTCTGGATCTATCATAACATCCCGCATTATGATATTGTTGAGCGATACCTCTTCTAGATTGGGCATGTCTATCTCAGAGAAGAGTGATAATTGTTGCAACACATAAAGCAATAGTCGCTTTTGTATATTCTGGGGAATCCATTGTGGACTCATTTTTTCTATCTTATTTCTTCACTGCACCGTTTTTACTCTAAAAGAGGATCTAAACTAGTGATTGAAGATATGTTTCGAGAAGAATTTCAAGATTAATCTTTTATATACTTAACCTTTTGCTCTCTTTTGTTTGAACAAGCCACTGATGTCAAAAATTAAAGTATCTTTGATATGCCTGTATATTAAATCTACTGATAGTTTTACTCAGATAGAGACACCAAAGGGTGTCGGAGACCATGATTCATGGCTTTCAAAGAAGAAAGACTTGTAGGAGTCTCCTGGGTGTTGAGAAAGTTTACGCCTCTTCCTCTGACTTGAGTCTTTTTCAGCGGGAAAATTCTCTCTGATTTCAGTCAGATCACCTAAAAGGTCTTCTAGAGATGGTGGGGGAACAAACTCGTTGAGTTTGAAATGTTTGTTAGCATCTGCCACGGTTGTGCTTATCCTATCTTTTATATAAGTGTCAGGGTAAGGTGTGGCAGGTCCAAATGTAGTATGAATAAATTGGTAGCACTTGTATTTGTTTTCCAATGAAAATAAGTCTACTTGGTCGAGTGCTGCAGTGATACTTTCTAGACATCTCTGTGTAATCTTCTTTGAAGTTTTGTTTGCCTTTTTGAAGGCCGAGGAAATCAAATCTGTGACGATGGCTGCAGCCAACTCTATGGTGCGTTCTATATCATGTTCACTTTTCACACAAAAATCTAGTTTTTGGTTGACCAGGTATTTGAGGGATTCTTCAACCGATAGGTCTGCATTTTCATAAATATCAACATGCTCCATTGCAGACTTAAGCAACTTGATTTTGTATTCATCACCTAACTCGTCCAAAAAAGGCTTGAAGAGTCTTATCTGCGCTTCTATTCTTGGGGGCGAATCTTTCCTTTGCCTGTTACCCTCTTTGTCTCTATTCCTTAAAATGCACTTGAATATTAATATATTAGTACACGTTTCTTCTTCCTTGGAAAGATGTTTCCTAAACGTCTTTACGCATTTCCAATACTTTGACCCTTCTTCCGAAGTATTTCCAAAACGATATTCCGCGTTGGGGTTTTCTTTTCGTATCCTCCTAAGCTCCTTCAACGATGGGTATACAGCTTCAATCGTGTCATTAGCTCTCGCTATCCCCTCCTTGATTTTTGCTATTTCATTTTCAGAATGTTCTTCCAAAAGACCCTGCCATTCGTCGTCTTCAGCATCTTCCTCGATTTGAGCCCAATAATGATCGTATAACCAATTAAGAGCCTCTTTACATGCAATTCGAAGCATGCTCATTGATGGTAGTTGTTCATGAGTGCCCATGTGACGCAACTCGACGAAAAACCCCGGCAAATCCAAGTTTCTGGCTAAGCGGTGAAGGGGAATCGCATAATTTGACTGCTGAAACGGATCCAAAAACCCATTTACAAATCGAATAAGCGACATCGTGTAGGACATCTGCAACACCTGTGTATCCACTTTGCCACCATCAGACCTGCCTTCAAGTGAGTTCTCCTGTAAATCACTCAAGTGCACGGCCGTGAGCAAAGACGTCGACTCCATCGCGTGTGGCAACTTTCCTCGTGAAGCAAGAGCCTTAACCCTTTGGACTGCCCTTCTACGGTTATCTTCCTTGTCGAAATCATAGAACCATCTTCTCAATGCTTTCAAATCCTCGATGCTCCGATAACACACTATTCGTGGATGTCGTATACGACCAACCTTTGTCTTTTTTTTCGCCGGATGCATTTCCTCCATCAGACCCCTATTCGGCTCAAAACCTTTCTCTATCGCTCTACACTAGATAAAAACTCTAAACCAGCGCAAAACGACTGTATATCTCAAGCTATGACTCCACAATTTTCTAGCTCATCTCTCAGCTCAATCTATTAGGGCCAATTTTTCAATGATGAGGTGTGCATACAATCGTCGCTCCAAATATCAACTACAGCTTACACCTCGACTGTACTAAACAGGAAGAGATTTCCATTTACTATAAACGTAACAAGCGGCCTCGGACTTCGGTGTCAAGGACAGTTTCAACTCCGAAACGTAGGTTGGGCCCTCGCACTTTGAGCATCGTCATGGATTGCTATAAGCAGTTCTGCTCTTAACTCCTGGAGAACCGGCTTCGGCGTTGACGGCATATTTGCTAATGACATATATTGTCCCCCCACCCCTTCTCTTTGCAAAACGTTACTCCGTACTCCGGTGCATCAGGCGAAGCTTTTGTAAAGTATTAACGCCTGTTGCTATACGCCTGTTTGCTATACGCCGAACGGACATAGAAACGAAACAAAGCAATATATAACAATATATAACTGCGAAAAACACAAACGAAACTCTCAGAAAGCGATCTTCCCCACCTTTGAGATCTAGCCCCCTTTAAGCTTATAAGGATATCAAGGATTTTAAAATTCAAGCACTTAAAGGACATTAGACCCCCACAAGATCCTCTGTGGACATCAGGCGCCATAAACGAAGCCACCTGGTGAAACGCGTTGTAGTATTTCGCTTGAACGGTCGTTCATGTCTTGATAGACGAAAATGTGGGGACGTGGTATTCACTGGACGTGAAGCAAACTTGGCAAAACGAATGCCATGTGGCAAGCAAACAGAATACATGGGACTCAAAAGATAGTGATCTGGAAGCACCACGGTCTGCGGCGGTCGACTCATGTAAAAAATTATCTCAAATCTCAAATGTAGGCGTAGGTGAAACTGTAGAGAATGCACAGAAATGGGCTGATCAGAAGAAAAGGAGTAGTAAGTGTTCAGAAAGATGGAAATACCTTGGGTATGTAGAGGTAGAAGTATCCTACTGGGCAAGAGCCCATGGTACAAGACTATCGTGACGACGTTGGGTCAGCGCCCAACGTTGAGTTTTTCCCCGACTTGGCAATTTTCCCCCCATTGATCTCACACCATGTTAAAAAGTCTGTTAAAAAGTCAGTTACACAATCTTAACACCTAGAAGCTAAATTCCATAGAAGCTTAAACCCGGTGGTGTCAATAACTGCAAATTTTATGAGCAGCCAAAACAGCCTGTCTGGCGGTCATAGCCTTGCGGCAACCCCACAACATAAGCGGGCATGAGTGGTTTTGACCGGCGTGAGCTTAGTGCGAGCCGACTTGAACGTAGAAGTATATAAGACTGTAAGATTTAGCATCTAAACAACGTATATTGACATATTGGTACATTGAGATTCCGATACACTGGAATCCTGTTCGATTAACATACGTAGGTATATTACAGAATGTCGTCGTTATCATCTCTGTTGAACCAGAAAACTGCAACGTCCCACGAAAGCCTTGAGCACAACCATGTCAGGGTTTGTGGAGACGGGAACGAATATGTCATTCTCGGCAACAAGAAGTACTACCGACATGAATTGATGCTGGCCTTTGGCGGTATGCTTATGCCAGACAGGATTGCACCCTTTCCTGCCAGAGCACACGAGTTTGGTAATGCCTCTGCTTTAGGGTTGTGTGCTTTCTCGTTAACGACGTTCACATTGGGGCTTTATTACGCAGGTGCCATGGGTGTCAAGGTGCCTAATGTAGTGATCGGTTTGACCTACTTTTATGGAGGTGTTGTTCAATTGTTGGCTGGAGTTTGGGAACTCATCATAGGCAACACTTTTGCTGCTACCGCGTTCGGCAGTTATGGTCCCTTCTGGTTTGGCTTCGCATGTATCTTTGTTGATTCGTTTGGGATCTCAAAAGCGTACGCAAACGCTCCAGAGCAGTTGAATAATGCTATCGGATTCTATCTTATAGGCTGGTCCATCTTTACCTTCATGATGCTTCTCTGTACTTTGAAATCCACAGTGGCATTCGTTGGGTTGTTCTTGACACTCGACTTGACTTTCATATTATTGGCAGCTGCCAATATGACAGGAAACCCTCACCTTACCAAGGCCGGTGGGATTATGGCCGTGATTTCGGCAAGTTTTGGTTGGTATAATGGGTTTGCAGGTATCGCAACGAAACAAAACTCTTATGGCTTTCCATCGGTCATCCCTCTTCCAGTTTATGGGGTGAAGAACTAAACTGCTGGTCAGCACTCTTCCAAAACATTTAAAATATATTTCTTCATTATGGTCTATATATGTTGTGTTAAATGTCTATCAGATTCATCAATTGAGATTCCTCGTAAGACAAAACCCGTAGTCTCTTCTTTGAGTTGATTATTGGCTGAGAGATTGCCGGCTCAATCTCGCTGATAGACTCGTCGAAATATTTATAATTGCTATTATTACTCCCATAACTTGTGGCAGAGTTGAGGGGCATGAGTGGTGTCGTCTCTATTTGGTCTTGGATATAGGGGAACTTCAAGTGAAGTATTATCTCTTCTTCACTCATATCGCTAAGGTTTTCGTGAGTGTTTCCAAAAGCACTATCCCAGCTCAACAATACTACCCCTATCAAAACATCTGAAAGTCCGATTAAAACCCACAAGAGCTGAGGCACTGTCATGATCTTATCCTTTATAAGAGAATTGAATACCAAGTCGTTAATTAAGTTCATTAGATTGTATACCAAGAAGCATAGCGGATATAGTATCGACGTAGAAATCTCAGCGAGTCCTACGTTGAATGCAGATAGTTGAAATCCGATAATGGTCAACATTATGAATAGTAACAAGTATGGAGTGATGTTTGAAGATGTGAAAATCTGCGTGAATCCATGCTTGCTTGATAGTATAGACTCAATCACAACATCAACTAGCGATTTGGCAAATAAAAACGTGTGGGCTGTCAAAGTCCCACTGATGATTCCGTAGTTGATGCCCCTTATAAACTGAACTTGTCGTCTGGCCTTGTTATGGCCCCTGTTCCTCCTTTTCTGCGATCTGTTCTCCAACTTCTTTCCTCTGCGAGCCAAAACGTAGTTGATTCCTAAGAGTATCCCAATGAAAACAAACGTCGTGACAAACCACCCCATGAAGGATCGCCTGAGAAACTTATCCATCACTAGGCTGAAACGGCTCTTGGGATCCGTTGCTGGAGGGGCTGGAGAAACGGTGTTCCCATTGTATGCTATTATGAATGCCCCCACTGCAATAATACAGGTGCCTATGGTCAACTTGTACGTCACCCTTTCGTTCGTCAAAAGAAGACAGCTGAATATGGAGTTAAAAATTAACCCTATGCTCTGCAATGGTGATAGAATAATCAACGGCAACGTCGATATCTGGATCAAAGAGCCCACCACATTGGCTACAATGAACATCAAAAACCCCAAAAGCCACATATTCCTCTTATACCGTTGGAGGTGGTGCTGGTGGTGCTGATGCTGGTGCCCATGTATGCTCACCCCTCCTGTCTGCGAATGTATCAAATGTGATTTACGCTGCAATGTGATTCCCAACGACTGAATCGCCGATGAAAACACGGCTACTGTGCAACCGAAAACGATAGACGACAGCGTCGTGTGTGATGAGATCAGTGTCATCGTTTGTATATAATTCAATTATCCTCTGTCTTGCTTACCACCTCTCACTCCCTTGACTATATGTCCCAATGATGGTGAATGGACTATATATGCCTACTCAGATACAGAGAAGCAAAAATAAGGCACAAGATTCTTGATAATGACTATTGTTTTATCTTGTCCTGTCAACATGGAATTCCCTTTATACTGAATATAAATCACCTATACAGGTCTAGAGTTCAATCTTGAAATAAAGATTGAATTATAGAGCATCAATGGAAGAGAGAGTAGACAGTATAATCGAGCAATTAGACTCTCATGATGCTACAGAACTAGATGGTGGTTTGAACGACCTCGATACGTTGCTTTTCGGGCTATTGCCGGAGATAGAACAGAGTAGACGAGGAGGAGCGTTGGGCCCCAGTAATGAGCTACAGCAGTTTCTCAGAGTGCAAGAAGGGATAGAATACAACATTGTAAGCTACTTGGTAAAGGTTTACAAGGTTGTGTGGGGAGAATTCGATTCTGAGAGCTGCGAGAGGTTGTTCAAGTGCAACAGGCTCTTGCAGGGCCTTTTGTTGTTGCACCACGAGTCGAGGCTGGTTTTTCACCGGCCGTCGAACATGCGGCTCTTGTTACGGTACCTAGCGGTGGAAAACAGCTCTGAGGATGGTGATGTGCCCACAATCCCCGTCGAGCTTACAATTTCGTTCATTTCCACGATAATCTACGTTTTGTTGAAAGACCTCAAGAACATACGTGTATTTGAGGACTGTGACGGGTGTTCTATATTGATACGGAAACTTCGATTCAATTCCGTGCTTGACAGTTCTTTCAAGGCATCATCGGGCACATCACTGGACAGCCAGACGTTAAACTTCAAGATCATCGAGTTTTTGATTTTCTACTTTGTTGACGAACTGACGCTAGATCCCATAGACTGTAGTATAAAGACTACGAGCGAAAAGATAGAGCTTTTCAAGGCAGAGTACCCTGAGATAGGAAACCTCGTGAAAAGCTTTGATGAGTTGAAGACCCTCTGAGTTGGAGATTTGAAACAAACTTTTTCATTCATAGCACCAACAACAATGCTCTCTGCATCTTTTGGTTTCGTGTGCTGGCACAGCTATGTCTTCTTGTTGTCTCTAGAGGGCCCTCGACCGGTCAAGGCACCACAAGTCGTCGCGTTGACGTCGCTTCTCCATTTCATCCCATCTTTATTATCCTGTATATAGATCGATATATCAAAAGCTTTCTAACTAACCACCTTCACTATGTAGCAGCAAGTTCAACTAGATGTACACTTACATGGAATACATTCAAAAGTGTTTCTTCAAAAGCTCTGGGTGGAATGAAGACAACATCTTTTCAAACATAACATCTACTTCCCAGGCGTTGTTGGAATTCCCGATTCCCAATGGGTGTAAATTAGACCTTTCGTCGATGGCCACGCCGCATCTGGCATCGACATTCACCTTGTCGAACTATCATTCAATTAATGGTTCGTTGGCATATCTTTATTCGTCCTTACCATTGAATAATGCCATGGGAACGAAAGAAATATCGCTTCAAGAAGCAATAGCAGGGTTCCGTATAATAGAGCCCAATTTTCTGAATTCCAACATCATGAATGCTGTCAACAAAGGTTCGTTGCTTTATGGAAGAATGTACTTCCCTGGATCTGCTTTGGAAGCAATGGTCATCAAACGATTCAGCAAAGACAACCAGTTGTTGGTGAAATGCATCAATAATCCTAATTTGAATAAAAATGGTACCATGATCTTGTATTTACAGAAAAATACCCCAAGATATCTGAGAGAGTTTATCTACTCCACTAATGAGGCTCTCTGTGGCTTCCGTTTCCTCTACAATTTCGGCAATTCTGGTCCTGGCAGGTCCAATACCAGTCTTTTGATCCCTAAATTCGACAACTCGGTGGTCTCTCTAGGAACTGAGATCTGGTATGCGGCTTCTACTATGAGTCCTGGATTATCTACTGCACTCCGCTACTCGACCAGATCAACATCTACGGGCAAACCCCTTACTATGACCTTAGCGTGCAACCCCATCTTGGGACAGATTTCTTCGACATACACCGTCAAGACCTCCGTTGCCTCCACCTTCTGCTCGAAGTACGATTTCAACTTTTTTTCCTATGAAAGCAACTTGTCCTTGGGTTTTGAGATCTACAACTACGCAAAGGCTCTTTCGTCTTTGAATGGCCCTACCAAGATAGATCAGCGAGAGCCCGTCTCGCCGCCAGCAGGCCCCAAGGAAGCAGAAGAAGACGACACCATACAAATCAATACCCCATCATATACAAGCCAGGACAAAATCATAAATCCCATCCAGGACCATGACAACTACTACCACATAAACCCCACGTTGTTATCAAAAGACATGGACATACCCTACACATCTCAGCATGTAACACAAGCCCCAAGAGAGTCGACCGCCAGTGTAATGACCGCCTTCCAAAATTTGGTTAAAGAAAGTGATTTTTCCAGCGTCGTGAAATTCAGCGCAAGTGTGAAAGAACCTACAGTTAAAATTTTATGGGAAGGTAAGTGCAAGGATTTCCTTGTGAGCACTGGCGTGAAGGTGGGCATTGATCCAGTGAATAGGACTCCAGAGTTCAACAAGTTTGGTGTCAGTCTCTCTTACGCTTGTTAAGAGCTAAAATTCCGGGTAACGAAAATTACACAAAATTCGGCTCGAATAATTTTTCACCATACTCTTGAATGTATTATAGCCAACGTTAACGAGAGCCTTAGAGATATGAATAACCAGGAGCTTTTCCAGTTAGTGAAAAACTCCAAGATTTCTCAGGTTGCCACGCCTCTCAGCTATACGTTGAGAGGGCTGTCGCATATACCGACGCACCAAATTATTCATACACCAAAGTCTAGTGCCATTCGTTCCAACTTTGGAATCAAGACCGCATTACCGAAACAGATAGGATATTCGCATATAGTATTCAATGATATAGACAACAAGAAAAACATGCCTGACGTTGAGAAGTACTCTGGGAAAATGTACAACCGTTTAAAGTTCCAAGAAAGTGGACTTGTGTTGAAGAACTACTTCAACGACAGCAATCCACTTTTTGCTTCTGAGTCAACTCGTGTGAGTACATCTGTGATCGAGGACTCAGTTTTGGGTAGTTTGAATTTGAGCAGCAAAAGTTCCCCAGAGGCTGTGAAGAAGCAATTAAAAGAGAACCCTGGTTTGTACAGAGACTTCCGTCAGTGGTTACTCCAGCATAACCCACAGTCATTGGTAACAGGAATACCCAATAAAAAGCTTTTGGATCTTCTTAAAGATTTCTTAGCAAAATCGGAGAAAGTGAAAAGAAGTGAATTGAAGTTTGAAGATTTCATCTTAAAACGGAAAAGAGGTGTCGATCGGTCACCACATGTCAAGATCCAAGGTACTGGTGGATTTTCGTACAATCAAAAGGGAAGATTGACTAATACTCCAAATGGAATCAAATATGGATTTGTTGCTCCTGGAAGAATGGTTGGTGATAGGGAAGCTGCCATTGGTGGTTTTATTGCCAGTGTCAACGATCGTACTACATTTTTGCAAAACAACTATGCCAAGAATTATGGTGGAAAGCACTCTAGACAGTTTGTCATGCCTTTCAAGATCAATGAAGCTGAGATAACTGATGGTGGTAGAATTAAGCTTTATCCAGATGGAATCAAAGTTGGCTCATGGATGCAGCGCACGCCCAACGGATCTGATGCAAATGAGAAGTCTGTTTATGAGGCATCCAACCCCAGCTTCGGAAACGCTTCTCAAAGAAATGCCAGAGATAGTGCTAATTTGGAAAGTCTTTTGAATTTGATAAATACTAGCAATTAACTTCTGATGCACACCCTGTAAATAAAAGATACAATATATGTATAACATACAAATTTGATGCAAACTATCTAACTTATGAGATACCTAGGCGAAGTGATTATGCCGTAGTGACGGGTTCTGACTTAAGTTTCTTTGTAGATTCGGATTTTTCTTTTATTTTCCTCTTCTTCGCAGCAGTACCTATAGTCGATATTCCTTGCATTTTCTTTTCCTGTTGGTTGAGTTGAACTCTTATGCTTTCTGCTAGCTTTTCGTCCAACTTTCCATCTACTTGGTACCAGAGGTAAAAATTTGCTAGTCTTGTTCCCCGTTTTAATATGTCTTTCATGTACTCTTGGACTTTCTCCACAGGTTCGAAACTATTTACAATGATGGGAACAAATCTCAAAGGTATGTTATGAATAGTGAAGGAGAACGTAGTAAATCTGATCTCTGGTTCCTCCGGCTTTACAACTTTCTTTTTGGTTGTGGTTCTTCTTGTGAGACGACCCTTTCTACGAGCCTTTCTTGGTGGAGGCTTCTTTACTGGCTTCTGGATCTTTTCTGTCTTTGATACTTGCTCAGTATTGTCTTCGTTATTCTCTTTCTGTTCTTCGGTGGTATTACTTGCCTCCGTTTCTTTGCTTTCCGTTCCTTCTTTAACAACCTCGCTCTGAGTATTGCCTTCTTCTGAAGTAACTAATGTTTCACTCTGAACTTTCGTGTCTTCTTCACCTTCCTTATCATTCGCATCTTCATCTTCCTTGTCATCTTCTGGTTTCATGAATTCTTCGTACTTCTTTAACTGTTCCTCATATTCATCTAATTCATTCTGATTATGGATCCATATGGAGCTGATAAGAATATCTCGCCTTTCCAGGTTTTCCTCTTCTTTTGCATCCTCGCTCAATTCCACAGAGGGCGGGATAACCTCACATATCGATTTCTGGGGTATGTGAAATCTGATATTTGGATTTTCCACATATTCAAATAGAATCTTTGCATTGTTTAGATACTTTTCCTGAAAAGCGGTTAATTTCTGATCTTTAGGTAGCCTTGATTTGGGAGTTTTCTTTTCTTTGATTTTTCTTTCCTTGTATTGTCTATTAGGATCCATGCCTGAATTCATCATTGGGTTGGGCATCTGGTTAAACAAACAAGCATGGTGTGCTTGTGGCCCCATCTCCCGTGCACGCTTGATATATCCTTGGAACTTCAATATTTCTTGAGGAGAAGCATTTCCCAGAGCTACAACCTTCATCAAGGAGTTCAAAGAAGTATCGGTGCGTGCTATTGCATTCAAGTTCGAGATCATAATGGTGTTCTCTATCGATTGCATATTGTTTGGGTCACTTACTGGAGTCTGAGGTCCGGAAGATGACAGAGTTGAAGGTTGTGATTGATTTCGAGACAGAGATTGCGGTTCTGTTTGCACTTGCGTACTTGCTTGTGACGGAATCTCTGCTGTCGTCTCCTCGTTTTCTTTCTCTTTCGCAGCCATATCATCGACTTTTTTTTCATGAGGTTTGCTTTTTCCATCATCTTTCTGGCTATGCTGATCATTGGATTTTACTTCCAGTTTTTTCTGATCCGCAACAGGAGTCTCTGTATCACGAACTTGAGGAATATCTACCTTTGTTTCTTTTTCTTTGTTCTCAGATAGAGTAGTTTGCGAGCCAGAAGAAGCTTTTGGTTCATTTTTCATCGGCTTTTCTGAACCTGCCGTAGTTGGTTTGTCCCCCTCAGGTTGATTACCTTTTTTCGGTGGTTTCTCTGATCTTTCATCCTTGCCGATAAATAAACGAATTTCAAAAAAATGGGGACCGAAACTCATAAAAGCATCACAAAGCTTTGCCATTGCATCTCTTGCACTAACTTCACTTCCCAATACTGGCTGCCTTCCGGTCAAATTCTCCTCTGTGCTTGATTTGGGAAGAGGTTTATCTAGTTCTGCCAACTTTTTCGCGTAAGAGCTCTGTTTTATCCAGTATAACTTGAACATAGGACATATGAATACGTAGTTGTACCTTGATTTCATAAGTGAAAGATATAAAACGCCAGAATCCTTTGCTGTCAATGGTTGTTTGAAGACCTCTTCGTATTGTCCCAGTGGAGGATTGAAGGACACTGGTAATCCTGAATACACCTCAAACGGTCTCACTATCGATTGAGATATCTCATTCTGTCTCCTCTCTATTTCCTCTCTCTTAGCCGACGTGATACGCCGTCTTATTCTTGGAGGCATCATCAGCTGCAAAGACTATTCAGGTTTATTTGCTTAAGTATATAAAGTAAGAAATCTTGTCTACAAAATGTGCGACATTTCTACAATTGACGACATGTGTACGACATACTCGATATTATTGAAGACAACAGTTTTAAATACATGCTATGCGTTCTCTTTCATAGCATCCAAACCCTGTATAAACAACCTGATCATAGAATCTACTTCGCTTATCAACTTCTGCTTTGGAGTACTATCGACAAAAAATTCAGCGTTGATAGGCGGTACTGTAGGAAATGGCGTTTTTGCTGAACCCAACTGAGACGTAGCTAAAGGGTTATTTGCAGTTGAACCTGACACCGAAGAGGTTCTTGGCAAGAAGAAATTGACGCCCTGTGAGTTCCCTTGTGGATTTGTCAAGTTCGTGGTGTTTGTTGAAGGATTATTCTTCGACTGGTAGCCGGCGAATGATCTCTGGTTTGCATTGGACTCACCTCTCTTACGAGTTACCTGGTTCACAATTTCTTTCTCATTTTCCTGAGCAGCAGCTGTAGTATCAAATGCAGGGGAATCTTTTTCCGTTACTGGGGTCATGGTTAATGGTAGATTTGCAACCTGAGCGGGATTTATGCCGAATTGGTTAACATTCTCATCCTGTTGCTGCGAGTTTGGCTCAGAGTCCGTGTTGTTCAATGCTAGTAGATTATTGAAGGCATTTGATGGCGCAGGCATTTGTATGTGCAAACCAGGCCTTGTTTTTTTCTTGGAAATACCCTGTGGACCGGAAGTCGAAGTCGATGAAGTAGGAATACTAGGAGGTTGTTGGGAAGGGGGATTCGAACTTGGTTGGTTATTAGGATTTGGATTTGGATTTTCAGAAGGTAGTTTGAAATTAATAGGTTGTAGCAACGCATTTGAGTTCGATTGCAAAGCTTTCATTGATTTAGATGGAGAATTTGTAGTCGACATGTTCACATTTGAAAGCACGGACGTAGAAGGTGGCTTGGGGGATGGTGTCTTCATACTAGAATTGGTGCTAGTATAAGGTGGAGTATGGGGGGTCGGTTGGTTCCCATTACTGGCATTGCTACCAAGTGAATTAGATATAGTTTTCTTTCTTGGTCTTATTGCATTTGTAGACGTTGGTGTATATCTTGTTTCTAAGTTTCCAGATGCAGATTGAGTATGGTGTAGTGCAGGGGGTTTGTTCAATGGTAAATTCAGTGGTGACGGAGCTGTAGAAGTTGCTGTATTCTTTGAAGCGTCGAAATTAGACAAGTTATCCATGTCTGGGATTTCAATTGTAGGCGACTCGGTTCTGTCATTCATCTTGGTTATGTGAGGTAAATCATATGCTGAACTCATCAGAGTCTCTTCTGTTTCATTCAAAGATTCTGTATCCTCGAACAACAGTTTCAATGACTTCGGAATATCATTAGTGGTTGGCTTGCTGAAATTTCTAGTCGAACCATTACTCATAACAAGAGTGCCAGCTTTTTCTGTGTTGAACCTTGAGCTTTGTTTTAACGTAGGTTGCGTTTTGAAATTATCTGTGTCATCATACTTGTCGAACTGACCCTCAACATTATCCATATTAATGTCATTTTCAATGATGTATTCTTTGCTACTCAAAGAGTCAAAATCCCATCTCACCTGAATTTCTGCATCCTCGTTGTCATTTTTAGTTTCTTCGTCAAGCGATTGATAAACAGAATCACGAGCCTTTTGGTCCCTCCATAGAAGATATCTAGATATTACTTCCTTGAGTATGTTTGTGGGATAACTTTTGTATTGTTTGACAAATCTGCTCTTCGATAAATCGTCTGCCAGTGGTCTCTCCTGTGGATTTTCATCAAGACACAATGCTATGAATTCTTTAAGAATTGCTGAATACTCCCTACCCTCCAAACGTGGCGGCTTGGTCTTGGAAATCATCTGCATAGCCCACATGGCGTCCTTGTCACAGTAAGGGGGGTTTCCTGTGGCAATTTCGTACATTGTGATACCCAAAGACCAAATATCAGCCTTAGAGTTATAAGTCTCTCCTTCACGAATCACCTCAGGAGCCATCCAATAGGGTGTTCCCGCCATAGTGGTCCTCTTTATTGAATTAGAAGTGATTTTGGCAGCGACCCCAAAATCACATAATTGAACATTGCCTTCTTTTGAGATCAACACATTAGCAGCCTTCAAATCTCGGTGTATCACCCCAAGACGATGCACTCCCTGGAGCGCAATAAGAAGCTCCCTCGCTATCACCCCAATGTACTTCTCCTCAAATATGCCTGCCTTGAGCAATGTCCGTACTGACCCTCCCGCACAGTGATCCATGATAATCCACAACCTTGTGTCGTTCAAAAACGACCCATAGTAGTGCGTCACATTGGCAACGTTCTTGATTTCTGTCAAGAATTGAATCTCTTGTTGTACATCCGCAACCTCATCCTCCTGTGTATCCAAATTTAAAACCTTAATTGCCACCACCTGCTTCGTCTGTTTATTGATTCCCTTATAAACCACACCAAACTTCCCCTGCCCAATCACTTCTGTGCGCTTATATAGTGATGTCGAGCTCGCTACCATATTGAAGTACTATAATGCTTTACTTTTACTTCAATTTGGCTTCGTTTTCACCCGCCGTTGTGATACGATCCTTAAAATGCTTGAATACGAGCCTTCCAAACCTGATCAATCATTAAATATATTTTTCAATGAGAAATAAACCGAACTTTGTGTGCAGGCCTCGAATTTTTCACTTCTGATAAGACTGTTAGTCATGGGCTACAAGAGCAGAGAAGAGAGTATACTTGTGCTCAAGAACATACAGACAATTGTGCAAGGTGGATTTGTCGTAGTTAGAAGTATATATACAGTTTGACCGAGAACATGTCGAGAAGTGCGACGATTACGAGGGTTACGAACGAAACCCACATCCAAATTGCTTTATCTTTGGACGGAGGACATGTTTCGCTAGAGAAGTCCATTTTGGACAAGAAGACGAACGAGGAGAATGGAGGACATGCCGCGCAAGCTACAGGTGGACAGGTTATCCTGGTACAAACCGGAGTGGGGTTTTTGGACCACATGTTGCATGCTTTGGCGAAGCACTCTGGATGGTCGATGATTATTGAGTGTATTGGAGATTTGCACATCGATGACCACCACACCGCGGAGGATGTGGCCATCACGTTGGGAGAGACGTTCTACAAGGCTTTGGGCCAGGTGAAGGGAGTCAAGCGGTTTGGCTTTGGGTTTGCTCCATTAGACGAGGCCTTGAGCAGGGCCGTGGTGGATTTGTCGAACAGGCCATATGCGGTGATTGAGTTGGGCTTGAAGAGAGAGAAGATTGGGGACTTGTCGTGCGAAATGATACCTCATGTGCTTGAGAGTTTTGCGCAGGCTGCTAGGATTACGTTGCATGTTGATTGTTTGAGAGGGTTTAATGATCACCACAGGGCAGAAAGTGCCTTCAAGGCGTTGGCTGTTGCAATCAAAGAGGCCATCTCGAAAACTGGGAAGGATGACGTTCCTAGCACGAAGGGAGTGTTGTTCTGAGTGGGTTGGCCCGTTTGCCTTGTGTATATAGCCCTCTGTATTTATTGTTGTAACCATAAGATAAAATTTGTTTGTTCTGTGGACTTATTTGTGTATAAATAGAGTGTTGGTGGAAAACAAATATATTTTATGTATTGGCACTATATTAAAACATCTCATCGCTATTTTTTGAAATCTTCAATTTCGACTAATTTTCACCAAAGACTAATAATGTTTATTAAAATCGGTCGGAGGTTCTCTACTGTGTCTACGAGGCTACTGGAGCTCAAGCCCCCGGTACAATTATTCCACCAGGAAGATAAAGTTAGGAATTTTGATAGTAACTTCCCAGCTCAAGCTCAGAAAAAGAAGATATGGCAAGAAGAAGGTATAAGTAAAGACGAATTTTTCAGAAGAAAATACAGCTTCATGAGTGATGAGAGAAAGAGTAAGTTGGTAGCGAAAACAGAGAGACAGAAGAGGGGGAGAGCCATGAAGGAAAGCTATTTGGGAGAAAGCAGTGGTAGCCAAAGAGGCCGCATCAGTAGAGGAATGATTCGAAATCCTTTAAGCGAGTACATATATGGAACGCATTCCGTTCTCGCGGCATTGACAGCCAAGAAGAGACATCTGTTTGATAGAATATATGTTCACAATTTGAAAAATCCTGCAATTTTAAAATTAGCAAAGGAGTACGGATTGAGAGTAATAGAAAAGGCAACCAAAGGAGATTTGAATAGGCTCTGCGATAACGGAATCCACAATGGTGTCGTGCTAGAAACAAGGCCTTTAGAACTCCCCATCATCTCTGACTTAGGTGTCTGCAATCCAACGAATGGAGAGTACGAAATCTCGATATTCAATGATCTCTACAACACAGAGGTGAAAATGGAAAAGTTTGTCTCTCGATCAATGAGCTCTGCGAGTCAGGGAAAGTTCCCATTAGGATTGTACCTTGATGGGGTCACAGACCCACACAATATAGGAGCCATAGTGCGGTCTGCGTATTACTTGGGTGTCGACTTCATCGTGCTTCCTAGTCACGACACCGCCAGATTGGGCCCGGTTGCAAATAAAGCATCCGCTGGAACACTTGATTTGATGTCTATTTATAAAACAGAAGATAGCTTCGATTTCGTGGACAAAGTGAAGACCAACGGCTGGACTGTGGTTGCTGCAAGCTCCAAGCCAAATGAAAACGAGGCCTCGCACTTGAAGCTGAAGCACAAGAAGGTTGAAGAGAGCTTGGTTTCAAGGTTCATGGACCCGTCTTCGTTGTCCACCGTCCTCTCTCAGCTGCCTGTTCTTTTAGTCATTGGTAGTGAGGGAGAAGGTGTCAGAACCAACCTCAAGCTTCGTTCTGATTTCTTGGTAGGCTTATCCAAGGGCCGTGAGGCTCCAGACTCTATTGTTGACTCGCTCAACGTCTCTGTGGCTGTCGGAATCCTTTTGAGCTTCTGCTTCTCATGATGTCCTATTTCAACTTATGTCACCAATATCACTTGTATATACCATTAGCTGCATGCATCTATACTATACCTTACCATATAGACTCAAATAAACTGATAGTCTACTCAACATCTTCAACGCATATCTAGTCACTACAATCGCTCTCTAGTCGCTCTATATTTGCTAACTAGTAGTCCTCTTGTGGCTCACTACAACTTGCCGATTACGTTACCTTGATATTTGCATACGTCTTCTGTCCAATAAAATTTCTTGTCACTATTGTCTGTGAGCTTCCTTATTAGATTTTTCAATATGTCATTTTTCCGAGCTCCCTTTAACTGATACCTTGCGAGCCGGTCAATCTTATGACATACTTCCTTCGGTAGAACAATCAGCCTCAAGTGTCTCGCATTGTTCTGCATAAGGCTACACGTTCATAGATATACTTCTCTATGCAAACTATGTCTAAGATCACCGTTACAGTTGGATTTGGCAAAACGGAACAAATCGTTCTGGAAAAAAACTGATAAGACAGATACAGGATAATATAAATATGCCCTAAAGTCCCATATCTGAAATGTTTCAGTTGAAAGACTCTTTACATTGTAGATTGTAATTGCCACAGATATATACGTATTGATATACATATATCTGCCTTTCTAAGTTATCAGACTCACAGGACTTATTCATATATTTGTACTTCCACAGCTTCTACATACAGAAGTCCTGTTTATTCTACTTAAGACCCCTAGCAATTTTAGGCTTTCAATAAGATAATTTAGAAAACATATCACTAATTCTTGCTGACAAATGGTCAACTACCACCTCGTTGTATTGGTTCATGGGTATGTTTGTTTGGATGTTTATTAGACGTTTTGAGCAAAATACTAACTGATATAGTCTTTGGGGCAATTCCTCGCACATGGGATACATTCAGGAGCAGATAGAGAAACATGCAATATGTAACTCACCAGATGAGAAGGTGATTGTCTACAAGACAGGATCACACTCTGGATTCTTAACCTACGATGGAATTGACGTCAATGGAAAGAGGGTGTCGGACGAGATTGTCGAGGAGACAAACAGGTTAGAAAGTGGTAAAGACAAGGTGACAAAGTTCTCTATCATTGGATACAGCTTGGGAGGCTTGCTTTCGAGGTACGCAATTGGAATCTTATTTTCCAAGGGCTATTTTGACAAGGCAGTCCCCGTCAACTTCATCACTTTTTGTTCTCCCCATGTAGGGGTGCATAATCCTGGGAGTGGGATCTCTGTTAAATTTTTCAACAACCTAGTCCCGTGCTTCCTCGCCCATTCTGGGTCTCATTTGTTCTTGAAAGATACCAAATCTGTCAAACTGGGAGGTCACGAAAACGGCGTACCACTATTGGTATGGATGACAGATCCAAGGTCTTTCTTTTTCAGGGCTTTGGCAAGCTTTAAGCATAGATCATTATATTCTAATATCATAAACGACAAAAAAACATCATGGTTCACTTCGGCTATTTCCTCTGAAGATCCATTCAAGTCAATGAATAATGAAAATCCAAGTGCTTATGACTTGGATTACATCAGTGGTTTTGAAAATACCATTATTGATTATTCTAAACCAATTTCCCACAAACGTATTTCTTACGAGCCAGAGGAGGTTCCCTTCGAAGAGAATTCCAAGATAGCCAATTTCTTTGCCAGGAAATTGAACTGGTTGAAAATTCTTGGTGGTTTGTTACTTTATACTCCTATTTGGAGTCTATTCTTTATGAGCACCTCCTTGATCGAGAGAGTCAAATTGAATAGGAGAGTAAATGCATTTTTCCGTGATACATCTAATAATTTATTGCATCTTTACGACTACATCAATGATGACATTAACTGTATCAATAATGATGAAATTCATCTTCCTATTGAAGAAAGATCATCATCTGAAACATCTGAAAAGGCGTCTACAGATGAGAAAAACATATTTCGCAGCCTTGAGCAAGATCTCACCAATGAGGTGAACGATCGTACTGATGCTCTTGTTGAGTCTGTATTTGATGCTATGAACAGTGGGAATGTTAAAAGTTATCATTACAACATTTCCAACAAAGAAGAGCAATCTAGCACGTCTGATAACGACTTCAAACTAAACCTCACACCCGATCAAATGAAAATCATAGAGCAATTAAATACTCTCAAATGGGATAAATATCCTATTATTATCAGAAATACAAAGGCCACTCATGCTGCTGCAATTGTGAGACATAAGGATCCTAATTTTGATGAAGGAAAAGTTGTTATCGATCATTTAGTTTCTAGAGTTTTTCAAATGAGCTGATGTCTGCTCCCTCAGCAATTAGAGATAAAAAATAAAAAAACATAGTAAAATACATGTATTCTTCGAAATTGCTTTAGATGGCATTTTTAAATTGTATAAGTACATAGTTATACGTTGAGTTCACATTTCCACTTTAATCTTGAGTCCTCAAACTATAACGCAAAAGACTTGCTTGAAGTGACTGTGTTTAAATTATGTCATAGCTCGAGAAACAAACAGAGAATTTTGAAAAAGATTGTCGTTCAAATAAGTTCAACATAATTAGCCGGGAAAATACCTGTGACTCCATTGTTTCTTCCTGTCCACCAGTCATCCACTGTGTCAGTCTTTTTGATTATGTCAATAACGTCTCCCTTTTTGAATGGTAGATCACCGGATTGCTCACCCTTAAAAGAAAATAGAGCGATAGCTTGGTTCAAATTTGACTTGGGAGGCCCTCCAAAATTTGGTTTACTAGTTGCTGAAGGCCTTGATGGACCAGTATCACCACGTATTGAGGTCTTACCTAGTCTGTGACTCAATTCGTCAGTAGGATCACGTCTTCTACTCGAGGAATTGTCATATATATCATCTTCCCAGGCGGGCTTTCTGCCATTACTGGAGCCGTATGATGTCTGTCTTGTTGAATTACGTCTCGATGAGCCACCCCTTCTTCTAGAATCATAATCAGAATCCTCTGAATCATAGTCACTAGAGTACCTTCTTGATCTAAATCTAGATCCACGTCTTGAACTGGGAACACTTGACCCCGAATCTGAGAAATCATCTGGTATGTCATCGTAATCACTATCATTATAGAAGTCGTCACCCTCATAAGGAAGTCTGTTGTTGAAAACTCTACTTTCAAGAACCCTCATTAAGCTATCGCAAGCTGGAGGCACATCTACTTTTCCCTGAAGGATTTGTCTAGCCTTGCAATTATTACCATAAAATTTTCTGTTGGCCTCTCTTCTCTCCACAATAGCTGAACCCTCGAGTGATACTCCTGCGAACAAACCTTTAGTCTTGGAGTAGGAGAAAATCGCAGCCGCACCCTTGAGAGAAGCCGTTCCAGCTGCTTCCGCATTTCTTCCTAACGGACCGGCAGCCACGGATATGTTCGTACCTAACGTAATAGAGCCCATTTGCGCAAAGGACGTTACTGCATCAGCTGTATTCAAAATGAAGACGAAGTCCGTAAGCTCTGCACCAATCTGTCCTCCAACACCAGCTCCTGCTGTCACTATGGCCGAAGGCGGAGACCAGCTACCATCTGGCAACCTTGCAACAATCACACCAGATCCTGCCCTTCCAGAAAACAAAAATCCAGCCTTGAGAACTGTAATCACCGCAAGACCCTTGGCATTCTTCAACACATGCGGAGGAATAACATCATTAGGACCCGCCATTTGATTGGGTTTAATGAAAGAGGCCAAAGTCTTGGCTGCCTTTCTACTTCATGTTAGTATTCGCTCATTCATTGACTCTTGTGCAGCTGTATTTCTCTCTAATTCCTCGTCCCCATTTCTCGCCGCCATTCCCGTATGCCATTTATTCTGCCGCTGATATATTGCAGTTGTACTTACTTAGATTCGCTTTTCAAGCTTCTCGGAATCGGATTACTTATTCCCATCTCTATTTATCTATTCTTTTAAACTTTGGTCCTTATCCAATTACCATAATACGTTAAAAGTCAATCTTGGCTGGATATAAATGATTAGAATCCTGAGGGCTAATAAAATGAATTCGTAATTTCCAGAACTTTCCCTTAAGTGACACAAAACTGTAATTTTTTCGATTTTCGTACTGCCATGAAAAATGGTTGTGAAATTGCACCCAATTAACCGGTCGTGCTGGTAATTATGTTAGTTTATTTTATGTTTAGCGGACATGTAGAATTCAGTTTCGTGCAAAGATTTTGTAGATTTCTCCATGGCAGCTAGAACAAGGAGAATTTGAATGTGAGCGAGGAAGTGTGCAAAAAAATAGGTGCGAGCCAAAGGTAGATCTGGAGTCTGAGATGAGAAAAGGGTCCGGGGAGACATCGACGTAATTGTCCCTTGTTTCTGCTTTGCCGTTTTACCCAATCAATAGCCAATTTTCGACTTTGACATAATAAACATCAAGATGGGGTTACCGTCTAATAAGGCATAACTAAATGTAGTGGTGTTAAAAGAAGAGAAAATGACACGAACCGAGCAACACCGGCAAGAGATGTTGTCGAGCTATATTATTCTAGTGGTTGTGTTGTTGCATCGTTGTATATGGGCGACATCACTAGCGGATGTGCGAAATCTCAGAATGGTGCCTGCCAATGCAATTGATCAAACGGCTATTGTGCGTATCGATGAGTTTGATGTGGAAAGCACTGATATGACCTACTTCGAGAGCACGGAAAATGTGATAATTGTGAACAAGACAAATTCTGTGTTGATTCATCACACGAAACTAAACAGTGCAGCTCGTGTAGGGGGCATTCCATACGAATTACCTCAAGATACTGAGGTAGATGAAAATACGTGGTTTGAATTCAGGCTGGAAAACAGGACCACGAAGCTAGGGCCAAGGTTCCCGCTCACTCCTTGTTTAAACAGCAACCACGGAGATGGTGGGTCCTTGACAGGTACCTTCTCCAAAACATTTGGCCAAAAAGCACTGTTGGATCTCCCCTTTGGTTTCGATCTTTCTTTCCTTTCGCTTAGCGTCGACTACATGACTAGTGTTGCAACCTCGGTGCAGATATCAGGCATGTACGGATGCACAGTATCAGCAAATCTGACAGGACAATTGTTCATTCAACCTTATCTTGTGGAAATATACGATCCAAAATATCGAAAGGTGAAAGTCCATCAACGGAGAAGCTGGCGAAACCCTTCTTCGAGGAAGCCGTCATATATCGAGGTAGAAGAATGGCAATCTTATAAATCTACAATTCGTTTGAGTCTGTTCACCTCCAAACCAATTTTTACATGTGTAACAGATCCTCGATATTTGACCTGTGACTCGGGTTTAACTGACGAGGCCTACGTATTTAGTTGATATATTTTGATCGAACAGTATAATTATGCTATCTCTGTAGCCAAGTGTTCGAGAGAGAAAAATGAAAAAAAAAAAGAAAACGGGGCGAGCTGGGAATTGAACCCAGGGCCTCTCGCATATTTGTAGTTAGAAATCTAACAACTCCCAAAGCGAGAATCATACCACTAGACCACACGCCCATTATCTCATCTTCAAAATTTCGTTCTTCCATATTTAAGGCACACCCGCATAACCCAATTTGCATTTGCAACCACTCTAAGTTGTATAAAAATATTTTATTGGGGTAGTTTCCATTAAACGAATATGATTCAGTGCTAGTCAGTGGTATCAATTCGCCCACTTTTTTCTATTCCATGCCCACACTTTACACGAAATGAGTTCAATTTGTATCATATCGTAGTCCAGCATTATTAATAAGATAATGCAACATTAAGCTTGAACGTAGTATGCTCATTAGTTCACCGGATCTGTGTAATGTCTAAGAGGTTTGAACATTCGCATAATTCTGTCAATAGGCCGTTTACCGTATGGAAGTTGAGTGCGAAATGTACAGAATTTCTTCGCAGCAGTTATAACTCTCATATATTTGATACTTTTGCTGAAATTTTGCGTCAATCTAGAAATCTTCCTTTGCAAGGTATTTCACCTGAACACTTACCAAGATTACCTCAATCCACTTCAATAACACGATTCAAGAATGACTCAAAGTCATATTACTTGTCGACCACTTTCATATTCACAGCGATTCTGTAGCTGATAACATTTTGAATCCTCAAATATATTTTGCACCCTGTAGAGTTTCTTTGCTAAGTTAGTCAATTTGATTCGCAAAAAGGCACAGAAAAACACGATATCTTCTTATTCTCTAGTAGGACAACAAATAACGTTACCTTATGGTACACTAGATTGACAGGTAGATTAGTTTGCCAGTAGAAAAGAGAACAGTTACAATCTCTAATCTAGAAACGACGAGTCGTGTATATAAAATAATAGTATTACTATTCTATAAACAACCATAGTAAATATTCTTTTAAAAGAGTAGAGGTTTACTTACTACCAAGAGGTGTTAAGCGATAAAATTCGATACAAGAAGCTTATAATTGCTTGATTACGCGTGAATTTCAAACTAGTATTAAGTCATATGAATTTTAGAGAGAAATAAAGCAATGCTAAGTTGTGTTTCGGATTCCGAAGATGAGGAGTATCGTATTCTAGATAACACGGTGATATCACGACGGAGGCTAGAGAGAGTTGTTAGAGGTATTGCTGAAGACGACGCAAATAGTGAGCTTTTGCGCTTAAAAAATAAAATAGATAGCATGGAAGAGGTTGAAGGTGAAAATAGAGGAGAAGATCAGTTGCATAAGACATTGAATGATAGCATCAACAGAGCACGAGAGATTGAAGAGAGCGAAAATGCCAATTACTTGAAATTGTTTTTGGACTCGGACCCGGTATCTTTAGGGGCCACCCGAAGAGGATTAAGAAAAAGGAATTTCTCAAGTACGCATCCATATCTAGCTGATCAAGCTTCCTGGTTAGGTTTGGCAGATACGCATCATTTGAATGATTTATATAAAGAAAGTCCCGATTTGGATGTCATAGTCAAGTACTTGAATCATGTGTATTTACAAAAGAGAAAGCGATACCCTAAAGATGAGAAATACAAAGCCAAAAACTTTTACTACTATTTGGGTAAAAAGTCAGTAAGGAGAGAAACCATCGAGGCCCATAACGATAGTATTAAGCATGATTCCGAGTTTCATTCGCGTGACTCAATGTCTGTCGATGAGGAAGAACAAGATCTCCGAGTAGATACATATTTCAGTGAACTGGACAGCTCATTTGAGTACTTTGTTCCCAATGGAAGAAAGGGTAACGTTGTCTTGAGCGACAACGAAGAAACAGCTCAACAGAAGAATTTCTTCCTCAGAATGGATTCAGACAGTAGTGATCTGAGTGAGGACAAATCAGAAGACGAAACTTACATCAGGGTGGGAGGAAAGTTTAGAAAAGAGAGGAATATATTGAGAGGAACATTACCTGAATCAGCTAAAAGATTAGATCTGTTCAAGAAAAAACCTATTTCCAAACTGAAGTCACACACTGAAAGAAGCACACCGAGGAAAGGATTGGCTATAAAGAAACAAATGGCAAAAAACCACAGGGATTATATCCACTTCTCTGACAATAATTTACCTCCTAATTTTATAGACGACTCAAATTATTATGAAGAGAACACATCTTATTTGAGTGGTTTGAATGATGATGATCTTGAACTACAACGCGTGTTGTCAATTGATAGCGTTACCTCAGAAGATTCTTCATTGATCGATAAAGAAAACGAGAGCAAGGCAGAATCTACCATAAGAAATATAGCCAGAGAACCTGAGTATGATGCTAGTATTAATATTGAAAATGTAAGCGATGTCCAAATAACTGATGTTCTAGAAAGGGATTATATTGACAGGATGATACCATCGGGAGGAACTAAAAACCTGTCCAAGAGAATATCAACAAAACCGAAAAGAAAAGTACACTTGTCCAGGAACAATCGACAGAGTGTTTTAGCATACAAGACAAACATCCCATCCCTGTACCCCGGCTTGAGAAAGCCCGTCTATCGTAGATCGAATCCAGGTGTCATGAACGTGAGCCGGAAAACAAAAATTACAAAGAACTATAGGAAAAAGAGGCACGCTTCAGGTGAAAACTCCAATTTAGAACGTAATGAAGTTTTGATAAGTGATAAAAAGAGATTCAAAGTAAACCCCAAGGAAATATTAGGAGGCCAGTATCAATTTCTGCGTGTTCCCAATCAATTTACAACCACGTTAGAATCTGAAAGTGAAAAGAGATTTGTCAAAAGTGAACTTGCAAACCGTAGAAAACAATACCTTCAAAAGTTTTCCGAGCCTACTAGTACATTGTCAAATGGGCAGTATGATTACTTTACTATGGTGGACATGAAAAAAGTTCGACAGCTTGGTTTAGGAGACAGGTTGAGGAGTGAAGAAGATAGCATGACGATATACTTATTTGGACGGTCATACGTATTTACCCTCATCAATAAATTATCATCAGAAGATGCGCTTGAGAAGTTGATGTTTCATTTGCTGAAAGTCATGAGAGAGGAATTTAAACTTAATGATTACAGTCCCGGAGATGAAATAATAAGAGCTATTTATGGTGCTATAAATTGGACTTTGATATGGCAAGAAGTCCCTAACGAGAATATATGGAAGATTTTAAGGATTATAATTCATGATCTTTTACAGGTCAATAATCAAGAATTGAACGAAAAACGTTTCAAATACATTCTGGCTTTTTTGGTCCTCTTTTATATTTTTGTTTTGTTGAAGGGGAGACTCGATCAAAAGGTCAATGAATCATTAGAGTTAGAATATGGCAGAATGTGTTTCAAATATTGGTGTCATTTTTTTGTGACATTTAAATACGATGATATGACCCTAAGACAAGATGAAAACGATGGAAGTGTAAATGATTTAAGCTCTTTAGAATTATTCAAATGTTTTTCCTTTGAATTGAAGAAGGACATATGGTCAACGGTAGGCTCTGCTATTTCCAAGTTGGGGTCAGTATCCAATATACGAAAGCTTGAGCTTACATTTCTATTGGTGAACATAAAACCGAGGGACTTCAATCAATGGAATCCTTTTTACACAATATATGAAGATTGCATTTTAGAGGATAATGTGGACGTTCACAATTTTTTTATGGAAATTGTTTACTGCCTACATGAAAATCGAAGTTGGAGTTTGGAAGAGAGGCAGATAACATTGGTACACTCTACAATCAGTCATAGAAAATATGCAAATTTTGAAGACGAACATGAAGTGCTGGGTTTAGTCGGAAAAATAACCACAAGAGATGATATCCCTGTAACTTTACTTTTTGAGAGGTTTATGTATTTCATTTACTATTATGTTTCAGGCCTTACGGATGCATTATCGAAGAAACGTCTCATGAACAAACTCTTTGTTTCCAGTCAATATTCATACAAAGATGACAAGGTACATTTGGCGATGTTAGTGAACCGTTTGAACTTCATACTTTTGCTCAAACAAATTGGCCAAATTGATTTAAACAATCAATTATATGATTTATTTTTACAAATTGAAAACTCGAAAAACCACAAAGTGATTTCACTAGCACTCAATGCTCTTGACATATACCATAGACTTGGAATAGAGCGACAGCAGCAAATCCCTCTTGACTCATACTTCGTATTGTTTAAATCTATTCTGGATAACTTTTCTATCATTGAGCGTGCTCCTAGGTTATGGCTGCATATGTTGCAAATGCTAAGAGATGTTTATGATAAGGGGTTGGGTTTGAAGAACCTGAAAAACGAATCGCTCAAATCTTTATTGCAACTCACTGCAAAATTCGACTTTAAAGAGCTCCCTAGTCTTATTTTGCTTGATTTCTTAACCTTTATTGACAATATTATTAGTTCCAACTTTTCTTCAATGACCCTGCACCATTTAAATGAAAAGATTTTAGAAAGTGTCAGTACAAGAATGTCATCGTTATTACATTTTCAAATGGGTAGATTCCCGTTGAGTGTAAAGCAGGAAAAGAGAACAGAGTCAATAATTGAATTGGCTCTAAACATATGGGTTAAGGTGACTGGTATTTCAGTCAACAGAAACTGGAATATCTTGGTACTTCAGCAATTTCCCTACATTGGAAACGTCGAGCTGAGGAGGTACTTTGCTTTGTATTTCTACAGTGTACTCCTTCAATTTTCAAACCTTGAAAAGTGCATAGATCGAGTAATCTCTGATCTAATGAAGAGCTTAGCATCTTTGAATACCTCAAAATATGTCTCCACGTTATTGAATACCTTAAAAGAATGTGGTTCAGACTACCTACCATTTCAAAAGCATCATATGACTGAAAAGGTATCTTCGTTACAAGTTCAGAAGTTTCGGGGAACATTGATCTCAGACATTATGTTTCTAATAGCCACAAGCAGTCAGATACCCCAACCTACAAAAGTCTCCCATATTGAGGATTTTATAACTCAATTAAATGCCGAGTATATTCAAAACTTTCATTCAACTGCTTTCTCGGAGTTTTGTAAGTCACTGATGAAAACTATACAGCTTTATTTCAAAGATATTTCGGTCACCAATGGTCTATTTCGTACCTTTGCATCCAAGATTGGTGTAATTCTGCCCGAGCAAAATGACGCAAGTTGGCTCTCTTTAAATTTCCATCAACGATTATCCCGTGTTCATTCAGAATTCGTTTCCTCCATTTATTTTAAAAAAAACATCTCCCAGCAGTTGGACAAGTACTTATTGCCAGATAACATCGACCTTTTGTACCATCTAATCGATGTGTACGTGCGTGAAATTTTGGACAAAAAGGAAGATAGATGGATTGTTTTGCACTACTGTGTATTATATTTATTACAGAAGCTTTCACAATTCAAAGTGAAGATATCAGAAGTTTCATTCAGGAAGACTTTGACGAACTTAACAATTTTAATTAGTTATAATGATAATTTAAGCAACTGGACAGTCTTCATCAACTCAACAAAAGCTAAAGTATGCCAGATTGTTTATGATACCTTCTACTACTTAGATGGTTATAAAGATAGAAGGTTTGTCACAGAATTGGTTGATACAGTTACAGACCATCAATCACATGGACTAGAAACTTCCACCGTTAGTTTTGAATTTTTATCAGATCTCAAACTATACGATTTAGAGAAGTCCAATGATAACATTAAATTAGGGGTTTTGTCCTTTCATATTGCGAAGTCTGACATGAATGAAAGCAATTCCGTTCAACACGCCTTATTGAAACTAAGAACTCTTTTGCATGATAAACGTGGAACGAATGAGGTATTACCTTTTAATTTGTGATTTCACGATTTACAGTCATATGAAGGTCCCTTTTTGCATTTTTTGCCGCATAAACCTTGTAAATTCAAAAACTATATAATATATACGTATTATATGAACGTAGCATCATAGTAATAGAATATCTCTTCAGATGTAGAATCGACAATAATATTCTGACGACCGTTGTATCGATCGATTAGAATAAATACTACATCTTATGCTTTTTGAGACTACAGGATACACTAGATAGCACGGTGAATGCATTTATCAATTAATGTACATATTCAAAATGAGAATTTCTATTGTATACCTCTCTGAGTTTTGATTAGTCTAATTTCTGATTCCAATCTGTCTTTTCCTTTTTTCAATTCTAAAAGCGTCACAACAGATCTCAATAGCTCATCATATTTGTTCATAGTTTTTCTTGTTGGCATTATTGGTTTCCAGCTAGTTCCACCAGCCGTTGGAATATCAAGCTCCTGGAGTAAAGTATTAACAGACTTCAAAACAGATTGTCTCTGTTGTAAGCCAGGCAACTTTTGACTGCTCCTCAATATTACTCCAGGAGTAAGTCTTTCGTTGGCATGATAATGAAGGCCATACGCTTCTTCTTCCTTGATAGTGAGCCTTTTCATCAATAACTGTTGAATCGAATTTGTTTCCTGTTTGACATTAGATACTTGGTTTTGCTTTAATACACCTGACAAGTGCTGTTGTAAAGGAGTTTGGAAAGTTCGATCCTTTTTGAATGAAGAGGATGCTGCCATTGGAATGGGAGGAGGGACGGGATCTTGTGAAAGCTGTGATCTGTGTTGTTGTTGAAGTTGGCGTTTCTTCTGATGTTTATCAATAATCATCAAGTTATTGTAAAGATTAGCCAAGCCTTGTGATGATTGATATTGCAGGATTGATTGAGAGCTTTGTGGTGAATCCAATAACGTCAAAAGATTAGAACGCTCGATAAGCATCTTCTTAGCAGCCAACTCGAAACGACGCGCCTCTATTACTAAAGATTCTTCCTCTGCAATTTCCGCAGGTGTACGCTTGAGAAGTCCTTCAAGATACTTTTTCCTCTCTAGTTCTTTCGATTTGGAAAATGAAAGAAGAGAATCAATCAACTGCGGATTGGCGGTTTGTTGATTTTTTAATGTCTTCACACATATTCTATAGAAGTGTTCTTTAAGGTCCTCCTGACACCTCCTTGAAGAGTATTCGTATCTGTCGAATATGATATGCCATTTCAATTCGAATATGTGGCACAAGTCGAACAAATACTTGGTTTCTTCATATGTCCACTCTTGTTCTTTTTTCTTATCATCATCATCTTTTTTCTCTTCATCTTGACTCGTTTTGTTATTATCTGCTTCACTTTCGGCTTCGCTTTTGCTTTTTTGATCATCCTTTACATTATTTTGTTCACCTGTCTGTGCTTCTGCTTCTTTTTTAATATCATCCTCTTCTTCCTTCAATTCCTGGATGAATCTATCGTATGTCTCCTCGTCAACCAATGTAGGTATGTCAATCTGCACGTCATATTTCCGAAAAAAATAAGGAGTTTCTGCTTCCTTACTTTCAATCAACTCTTTAGAACCTTTTACCCAATGTTGTAACTTCAACTGAGCTCTGGGCGAGTCACCATCAACGGGCTTAAACTCAACACGACTCCAAGGACTCACCTTCATTTGACGCTTATCCTTCAAAGAGGATCCAGAACTCGATACTAATTGCACGGGTGGAGTATGCGGTCCCAATAAATTGTACAACTCACGAGCCATACCCGATTGCTTTTGGCCAGGCATATCTGGGTTTCCCTTCTTCTTTTTCTTACTAGGTTCGTTGTTTTCATCTCTTTGGACGTTTAAGACGTCCAAGATATCATTTGCAGACATTTTCGAAGTAAAATAAAATGAAGACTGTTGACTCAGGAGAATAGATATAGAGTAGTAAAGATTTATCGATAATTCAAAACATTTTTTACAGGTTACACATTTACAGTTTGAATGTTTGCCTGTTACAAACCCTTGATAGCGCTTCAAAGGTCTTATACTAAACGAAAGAATATTGACATTAAGCTATATAATGGTATGTACTCTTGTTCTCATTGTCTCTCTTTATATACTCCTTCTCGATCAACTCTTCGATACTTTGTTTGATAAGAATTGTCAGAGGCTGAAAGCGATCGGCCAATTGTTTTAGTAATTCACCTATCAATGCATTGTGGTCTATAGTATGTCTCGACTTCATTATTCTGACGATGGCTGCGTTGACTTCGACTTTATGGCCTATAGAAATGCTCTTGTTGACTTCTTTCATTTCATTGTCGTATTCTGTCTTTTGGGAGCCATCTGAGCTGGGTTTCGTTGAAGATGATGCTGAAACCGTCAAGACTTTCACTTTGGTTGACGGACTCTTAAAGTTAGGATTTAACAGGAACACATCTGATTCGTTAACCTCTTTGGTGAGAGGGGTCTTGATTAAAAGTCTCAGCCTAGGTGCCACTGCTATGGATTGCAACTGCCTTTTGAGATCGGATTCCGGAATGCCTGTCAACTCTTTTATTTCGGTGTAAGTTAGTTCTCTGTTCTCATCAAATGCCAGGACGTAGCTTCCATCAGGTTTTGTGGACTGTGGCGCAAAAAGCAACATTATAGTACCCGCGTAAGTGGAAACATTGATTTCGTATGTTTTCGAAGGATAGGTAATTCTTAAATCCATCGATCCGAACTTGGGACTCCAGAATAAGGATTTGTTATTGTTCTTCTTGATATTGAACCAATACTCCTCAAAATCTCGCATGGTTTGTCTAAGCTGCTTGGGCCATATAAACCCAGATTTATTATCTTCCTTGTTTGAGTAGCTCATGTAGTCTTTAGTCATAGACTTGGGCCATTCTGCAGCATTGCATATTTTCAACTCCATTTCAGCTTTAGCTAAGCTTCTATCGTTATTGTTTTTCCATTCTTTTGTCAAACTTCTGGAAGACCTCATATCCTTGTTCATTTTTATAATCTTTTCCAACGGTACCGCAACCATTTCTCCTCCCAATCGTGAGATCATCATATCCTCTATATCAAATTTTGCCAGATCATCGACCGAAGATTTAGAATTCAAGAATCTTTTAGCAAAGTGATTCGCATAGTGTGCTTCGAAAGCAGCCTTGTCTTTGACGAAGTTGAGGAAGTGAATGGCATTCTTGGTTAAATATTTGCTGTCTATAGCAGAATTTGAAACATCTCTTCCTCCGTATGTCTTGCTTATAGATTTGATATGATGGTCGATGTATATAGAAAGCATCTCTGGTGCATTGACACCAGATACATTTTTGGAAGTACCTGGATTACCACTAACAAACTGCTGAATTGCGATCGACAGGGTCTGTAGCAAAGACGAATTATTATAGAACCCTTGTTTAATCAATTCGATAAGATTCTCCTCGTACTTTAAGACAGCATCTATCCATTGCACAGCAAAGGAAGTTGTATTTACTGACTTTTTAGTGTTTCCGCCACCCAAAGAGATTTTTTCCTTTACCATACTGGGTATCATATTACCTTGAAGTATTATTAAGTCTCTGAGTTTCCGCTTGAGGGGTTCTATTTCAGGATCAATGCGATGTATAAGACGATACAAGTTTTTCAACTCTCGAATATGGGAGATTTCGATGCCGTTTTGAAATATCGAAGAAACAACTGGATCAAGGAGGAAAGAAAAGCCTTGTTGGTCTTTAGGAAAACCTAGAACTTGATCAATTTTGTCCCTTATCATTATGTTGTTCATATTGTTCACCAACTTCGGGAGAGTGGAGGAGGGCAAATAGAACTTTATTCTGTCTTCTTCCTCCTTCAAGAAATGAGACACGTCGTTTGTGAACATCGAAAGCAGACCAGAGACCAACAACTCTTGCGAAAAAGAATGGAAAAAATTGCTGGAATTGTCAAGGAATTGGGGTTCAAAATGCTTCTGATAATAGTTCTCATCTTCAGCCGATCCGATGCCGTCAGACTCCACCATCGATTCAAACACCTGAATTATATTTTTAATATACTGTTTTGAGGTTATAACCTCTCCTTTCCTGCTGCGAGTAATCTCCGCCAATATTATGCTAGTGAGGCGATTTCCAACCTCGTGGTCGTTGTATTTCACAACATAATCTTTGAAAATTTGGATTCCTAGGTCCTGAATCAACAACTTTTTCAGCTCTCGCACATACACACGATTGAGATACATCAAAATGTCACTCACAAACTTTGTTGACTGAAGATTATCGTCCCATTCTCGCAACACGTTCTTGATGAAATCTTCATTCGTCTCGCTGTGTCGCAATAAATCTGCCCTCCGCACAAGCAAGTGGTCGATTATAAGCTGTTTCACGTTGTCGTACAACCGTCCGCCAAATTTACGCAACACCAACACATACGCCTTCCGGTAAAGCTGCTCGTACGACAAATTAGATACGTTTTTGTTCTGGATCTGCTTGATGGCATTGGAAAGTACCGCCCATGACTTGTCAAAATCCACCGCCTCGCCTCCCGGACTCCCCGCTGTGCTTCCCACCAATGACTTTCTGGGAGGCCTTATCTTGGATCTGCGGCTGCCAGGCGGAATCATCTCTAGCTTTCGTTTACCTCTACAGTAGCCGTTACTAAATCTAATCATATATAGACCCTCAAACTGTACACCATAGTAAACTACAAAAACCAGCCTCTAAACTGTAAAAATACAAACTGCAAAAATGCTAAACTGTAAACTCGTGAAATCCATCGTCCTTGCCCGTTTGCCCGTTGCACTTTCCACACACTCCATTGCAGAGCATTTTCTTACGACTCCACATCGGAGATATATCACCGAGATCATCGGAGCAGCTCTTACACTTCAGTCCGGCCGGAGCTCCTCAGCGCTGACCTCTAGTACTCCATCTACAGCCGTGATACAACTCCTTGTCACTACGCTACATCCGCAAAGCACCTACAAGTCATCAGTGAGACACTGGCGAGATACCAACAAGACATTAATAAGAAACACAAGACATTCACAAGATGCTCAAAAGACTCTTACAAGACGCTTACAAAAAGCACACAGGACCCTCTCTATGATATATTGAAATTGCACCCAATGTAAGATAACCTGTAATTCTCAACTACAACCTGCAAAATGATTTTCATTACCCCAGTATACTGGGTTACTCTTGAGGGTAGTACGAGACACTTACCACTGTGGCAACCGAACGCAGCCGGAGCGTCAGAGGATACACTAGTTGTCGCCAACAGGACAAGGTGATAGAGCAAAGGTCCTTTCCCTTACATCCGCATGTAAACAGTTACAAATTAGGCGCTAATAATTGGCCAAAAAAACGGCCGGAGCGGTTCAGGAGCGGAACCGGAGGGCGGTGAAAAACTATGACTATAACCTTCACCGAAATAACTTATATATGATTCTTTAGCGAGTTAAGGATACTTAGATTGCAATTAATTTATAGTCATATAGTCAGAAAACGAACAGTAATGACTGGAAAACCTAAGACATTGTATGACAAGGTCTTTGAAGACCATATTGTCCATAAGGACGAGTCGGGATCTTACTTGCTTTATATAGATAGGCACTTAGTGCACGAAGTTACATCCCCACAAGCGTTTGAGGGTTTGAAAAATGCTGGAAGAGAAGTCAGAAGAAAGGATTGTACTTTGGCCACTGTGGACCACAACATTCCTACGGTGTCGCGTGCGACATTGAAGGATATTGATTCTTTCATCGAGCAAGAGGACTCACGTTTGCAAGTGAAGACTTTAGAGCAGAATGTGAAGGACTTCGATGTGACGTATTTTGGAATGAACGACAGTAGACAAGGTGTTGTGCACATTGTCGGACCAGAGCAGGGTTTCACCTTGCCGGGAACCACAGTCGTTTGTGGGGATTCACACACATCGACTCACGGTGCGTTTGGTGCGTTAGCTTTCGGTATTGGAACCTCAGAGGTGGAGCATGTTTTGGCTACTCAGACCGTTATTCAAGCCAAGTCCAAGAACATGAGAATCAGTGTTGATGGTAAGTTATCTGAAGGTGTCACATCAAAAGATTTGGTCTTGCATGTGATTGGTGTCATTGGTACCGCTGGTGGTACTGGTTGTGTGATCGAGTTCGCAGGATCAGCTATTGAGGAGTTGTCTATGGAGGCCAGAATGTCTATTTGTAATATGGCTATCGAGGCTGGTGCCCGTGCCGGTATGATAAGGCCAGACGAGACCACCTTCAACTACATCAAAGACAGACCCTTGGCTCCAAAAGGTGAACAGTGGGAGAAGGCATTAGCATACTGGAGGACTTTACATTCTGATGAAGATGCTCATTTTGACTATGATATCAAAATCAAGTCTTCTGACATAGTGCCTACAATAACCTGGGGTAACTCTCCGCAAGATGCTTTGCCAATCACTGCGTCTGTTCCCGATCCATCGAAGGTCACTGATCCAATCAAGAAGTCTGGTATGGAGAGGGCTTTGAAATACCAAGGATTAGAACCCAATACCCCATTAGTGGACATTAAGATCGACAAGGCATTCATTGGCTCTTGTACAAATGCTCGTATAGAGGATTTGAGAGCAGCAGCAAGAGTTGCAAAAGGTCACCAGAAGGCCGATAATGTAAAGTTGGTCTTAGTGGTTCCTGGTTCTGGTCTAGTTAAGAGGCAAGCCGAAAAAGAGGGATTGGACAAAATATTCGAGCAAGCCGGCTTTTCCTGGAGAGAAGCTGGGTGTTCCATGTGCTTGGGAATGAACCCAGATATCTTGAACCCCCAAGAGAGATGTGCATCAACTTCCAACAGAAACTTCGAAGGTCGTCAAGGTGCCCTTTCGAGAACCCACTTGATGTCCCCAGCCATGGCCGCTGCTGCTGCCATTAAAGGTCATTTCGTCGATATAAGAGAGTATGATTATTTCACATCGGATGAACCATCCATCGCAATTGACACAGAAGAAGACAAAGAGTTGCAAGAAGCAGCCTACAGCCATGAAAAGGAGCCTATTGACTCTAGTACTGAGGGAGCTGAAGAGAGACTTAATGATATTCCGAAAGAACCACAGAGTAAGAAAGCTAAGGTAAGTTCTGATGGCACCGGAATGGATAAGTTCACGCAACTCACTTCCATTGCCGCTCCTTTGGACAAAGCCAATGTCGACACCGATGCTATCATTCCAAAACAATTTTTGAAAACCATTAAGCGTACTGGTTTGAAGAATGGTTTGTTTTACGAACTCAGGTTCGAAAAGGACCCTGAAACTGGAAATGATAAGGAAACAGATTTTGTCCTCAATGTCGAACCTTACAGAAAGTCTGAAATTTTAGTGGTTACTGGTGACAATTTCGGTTGTGGTTCTTCCAGAGAGCACGCACCATGGGCTTTGAAGGATTTCGGTATAAAGTGTATGATCGCACCATCTTTCGGTGACATTTTCTACAATAATTCTTTTAAAAATGGATTGCTTCCTATAAGAATCCCTCAAGAAGTCATTCTTGAGAAATTGTACCCTATTGCTAAGGAGGGAAAGAAACTCACTATCGACTTGCCTGCTCAGCAAATCAAAAATGGCGAAACAGATGAAGTTCTCGTGGATCAGTTCGACATCGAAGAATTTAGAAAGCACTGTTTGGTTAATGGTCTCGATGATATTGGCTTGACATTACAAAAGAGTGATTTCATCGACAAGTACGAGGAAATAAGAAGATCCAAGTTTTCCTTCTTGGAGGGCGGATCGAAATTGGTCAAGCCAATAAAAGGCGCAAAGAAATCTTTGTATGGTGTGAGAGCTCAAGAATGGTAAACTTTGATGTTACCATCATCATCCATTATAGTAATATATATTTATAGGTAAATTTTAATTTAAGAGAATAACGTATGAAGACAATTGTAGTCCCTTGGTGTGCAATCAGCCAGGGTTTATTTATGGGCTATTATATACACACCAATATCGAAATCTTCTCTCATCGGCCATTGCAAAATCTAGATCAATAGAGCTTGAGCTCGTTATTATTGTATAAGTTAACAAACACCAAGCCTGTTGACGGTTGAGAGTATACAAGTAGGCATTATTGAATAGCTGCTCTAGGCGTACAACGACCATCCCACCAAGTTTGCCATGAATAGCCAAAGAGTAGCGGGAAGAGTGGGAGATGAGCTTGGCATTTCTGATGATCGGAACACAGATTTTGAAATGTGGATCAAGATGGCCACGGACAACAAGATCAATGCTAAGAATTCTTGGAACTTTGAGCTTATTGACTATTTCGAAGATCTTTCATTGTTGAAGGAAGGCAAATACATCAATTTTCAGAAGGCCTCGGCGACTTTAGATGGATGCGTGAAGATATATACATCCAGAATTGACTATGCAGCAACTGAAACAGGGAAGCTATTGAGTGGTATGGCTACATCTAGGGTTAAGGATAATAGAAAAGGTGGTATAGAGCTCGAAGAGAACTCGTCTGATGATGAAGATGAAGTAGAAACTGCGAAACAAGTGACTAGAAGAGTCAATAGGAAGGAGAACACTCTAGTGGATTCATTTGAAGACATTAGATTGAAGAAGCTTGAGTCTGAGCTACTGGTTGATCCAATTTTCAAGAGGACTCTTTCGGAATTCGATGAAGGAGGTGCAAAAGGCTTGTTGCTCAATACCCTTTCTGTTGATTATGAGGGAAGGCATGTATTCGATAGTGCTGTGGGAACTCATGAGAAGTCAATTTCTTTTCTGAGGCATAGTGAAGAGGAAAGAGGAGAGTCCGAAAAGGATGAAAGTTCAGTTGACTTGTCTGTTATTGAAGTTCTTATTGGAAATGAAGAAAAGAGTATTGACCATTTGACAATATGCCCATTCATGGGAATTTTGAACACAGTATTGGATACTGGATCCATACCAGATGGATTAATGGAAAATAATCAACCAGAAATTGAGTTTCCTGACTACCCGTATGATAATGAAGACGGGGCAGAGATTTTCGATGACGCTTCATATTCCAGAAACGAGGGTATTCTTAATGACACCTTGCAAAGGCTTTTTGACGAGGCAGATATAAAAGAAAGAGGGACACCAGACTCAGAATTCGAAAATCAGAATGTAGCAGATGAGGATTTGCTAAACTATTTTGACAATAACATGTACAAGTCATTGATACATCACCGGAAACATTGGAAACTCAAAAACTTATTGGAAAGGAACAAGCAAGCTACTCTGGCACCTAAACACAATCAACATCGATTTTCTACAAAAGCCACTGTCATAAATTTTCTGGACGATAAAGAGGTCGATGATGATGAGCTTTTCGCTAACCCAGTTGCAAGTACTCTTATACCAAAGAATAGGAGATTGTCATCTAATAAGCATTTGTTGCCAACTAATATAGAAATAACTGCAAAAAGAATCACTACACTATTTACGAAACCAGTGGTATTAAGAACTTTCAGAAAGAGAAAAGGCGCAAGTCAGCATGATAGAGAAAACTCAGATAACGCTGAGATAGAATGGTCCAAAAGGTATAATAAGGACGAATATCTTCATGATCATAACGCTCCCAAACGAATTGATACCTTTTTAGAAGAAGACTTACGAGAACTTCATCAGTCGTATGATAAGAGTTTTTTTGAAGACACGAGCTTTGAAAATTTCATCGATCCAATGGAAGGTTATGCACTAGAGAGACAAGATCCTATCGTTTTGAACAACACAGAAGAGAGTAGTCTAAATCGATTTTTTAGACCCACGCATATAAATTTTGCTCGAATGGCTAGATCAGTAGATATCAAACAGCTCAAACAACATATTTGGGATCGAATAGTTACAGAAAAACAAGACAGCACTGATACGAACGAATCGCATGATAGGTATAACAAAGGAACTAGCAGGAATTTCAGGAATGTCGTTAAAACAGTCGAATCAAAATACCAGGAAGAAACCAAGAATAAGCCATCAATGAGTTTGTGTTTCATATGTTTACTACATCTTGCCAATGAACATTCATTGACCCTTGAGAAAGACCAAAATAATATGGATATTATAATAACAGAGTCCATGGAGGACTCAAACCAAATAGCATGATTTACATCACTGTATATATATCTCCGTAAAATAAAAACTTGTGGATTAAAATTCCACAACTTTCCACAATGAAAAAGGAATTGAAAGTAGCTGTAGGAATCTAAAAGTACAACATCAATCAGCTTTCTCAGACATGACTTGCTTTACAGGCTCTGAGTCATAATACAACTTATGTTGCTGGATATAACGAATAACTGAGTTAGGCAACAAGTATTGCACAGACATTCCTCTTCGAATGAATAGTCTAATCTTCGTTGAGGAGATATCGTTGTAAATCAACTGCTTGATTAAAAGAACATTTCTTCGGTGTTCATACATTATGTCATGACTAAGTAAAAAGTTTCTTACATCTGATCCAGTTCTCTCGACAATAATACATCCATATTTTCCTAATATGTGGTGCAAGTCCTGATCTGCCCACACATCTGGTTCGCCCATTGATTCAATGAGATCTCCACCAGCTAATAACATTATTTTCACACCTCTACTCTCTCCTGATGTTGTTTTAACACCGCCACCTTTGATATTGATCTCTTCATTGAAATGATCCAATACAAGGGCTGTTCTGGTGTATTTGGGCTGCAAAGACTCCCATGCATCCACCATCAACCATGATGATGTTCTCTCACATGCCAACTCGCACATACGAACTCTATGGTTCGCAGGCGCTAACCCTTGTTTCTTGTAGTTGGAGGACACCGGAGAGTAATATCCTCCTATCACCTCAAATCTTGTTTGTTCCGTAATAGAATCTAACGCCATTTCAAACATCCGCAAGTGTAGATAGGTGATGGGAGAGAATGATCCACATGCCACAATCACCAAGGGATACTTGGAGTCGTCTTGTAGCGTTGTTGTCAATCTGTGCGACGGAAATTGGTACTTGTCGAGTGTGTCTGCTTGTCTTGCGACCCCATGCGGAACCTCCTCCAAATCTGCTATCTGATTTGGCTGTATTTCCACAGTCGGTGGTGTTATAGTGTTCTTTTCTCCATCCTTCACATCGTCGTCCGAGGAGTCTTGGAGTTCGGTGTGGATCCTGGGTATCTTTGACTCATACTTTTCTTCACCCGCACTGTTTCTCTCGGACTTCGTCGAATGCTTGCTTCCTGTAGATGACGGATGAGGCGATGGGGCGTCCATTGCATTACCCAAGTCTGCCAATACAAATGGCTGAATTGGCATGTTCTTAGGAATCTTTGATGAAGGCGCCGTTGGCTCAATATTTGGATTTAAAGAAGGCGGTTTAAAGTCAGGGTCATTGGTGGGATCCATATTATCTTAGGTTACTATTAAGTCTGCTCACCTAAACCTAGAAATGGGTGCCCTTATTAAATACCAGGTTGCTTTAAAGTCCGATATTATCGTTGTGACTGACTGTAGAACTTTTTTTTTTTGCTTAGTTACTCGTGACTTGCTCCAACTTTGAAAATCTTTGGGACCACTGAAGGCCGGGCTAGAGGGATACGGAGAGCAAGAGGAGCGATAAGAGAAGTATACTAGTATATAGATAAGGCTAAGATACTGGCTCATGCTTTCAGCGTTCTTTTGGTGAAGTTTCCATGTCGTTGGCCAACGAATCACCGAATCAACTCCAAGTAATGTATACAATACAAGCGAAATCAACGATAGATAGATGGGGAAGGAGATGGCATTCATCGAGAATACTTAAATCCCAGATATTACGCCGAGATAGCACAGGAGATTGCCACACACGTTGTATATGTAAACATATCATCTGGACCCGAGTTGCTGGTAGTTTTTCCGAAATGTTGCTCACTGACTTTTTCCAAGGTAGATCTGTTAGTGAATACCGAAAACGGACAAGATGTCCAGTCTCTTAGGATCCGACAGAAGCTCCCGTAAAAGACGTAACCGCCTTAGTCTCCTTGAGTGTAAAAGGTCACGTAGTAAGAGAGTCTTGAGAGAGCGTAGGGGTACCCTACGCTCTCCTAAGTCCATTTCTCGGTCACAAGACCTTGATAGATCCACATTTCGACATTCCTCTCCGCACGCATTTTACACACTCCGTGCCCTTCGTCGTTAGCGAACGTTTTGTACAAGTTCTGCCACATGCCCTGCCTTGAATCACTTCCTCGCCTATGAAAGCGACTACAGTGTGCCAGAACACTCAGAACACTCGTATCACACTGACTCAACATTGTCCAAAACCAGGAAGTAGCCCGAGACATCTTCGCGAGACTCTGCATGCAGAAAATCTGGGGTCTCAGAAAGTACTCCGCAAAATTCTGGTAGGAAATCTAGCCCGGAAAATTAGTCGGAAGAACTTCCTATTCAGGTTCTGAAAGATGGATAAAATAAATGAGACGTACTTGGGTCGCCTTTTCGAGGAGAACCTGTACATCCAGCTTAGCCGTTGCAGACAATCCCTACTATTTATTGCCATTTTCACCCCACTACCATATTGAGTACATGAGTCTGGTAAATCGGCACATACGAGATACGCGATTACAGGAACAAAGCACGGATGGAGCAGCGCAATCCGTGATACTCCAGGATTCTTTCTGCACCACCGCTTTGTCGACTGGGATACGAGCTGTAACGATGACCAGCAGCACTAAAGTAACACTACTACAGCACTCAACGGCACTCAACGGCACTACAAAAGCAATCAACAGGGTCTTATTAACGAAAGCGCTGATCTCGTAGAGAAGGAATAGCCAAAGAAGTCCCCGAGATTTGTTCAAAGTAGGAAATAAATGAATTCGATGGATCTTCCTCCTCAGATTACTCATTAACCGGTCAATAGTAAAGGCTGAAGGAGTACTGCACATCCTTTTGTGCCGGGTCTGTATGCGCGTAAGATTTGGGGTCCGGAGAAATACTGGGGAACAATTACAAGGCCACGCAATCGATGTCAGCATAAGCGGTAATTATAGTACCGCTTTTATTTTATAACCCCGGGGATTACTTAAACACAACGATATTGAGGGCTATCAGAATGACCATTAAGGTTGGAAGCGATCCAGAGGCTCCAAATACAAGAACCCTGATATAGAATTAGAGTTCTCGTATGATGGGACTGTTTTTCCGGCGGCGTTATCTTGTGGTGGTCGATTTGTAGCACGACTCAACTGAATTTTGGCTCGAAAAACTCGCATACAAGACTGTTTCGTAATTTGAAAATCTGGCAAAAATAAGCATTGTATGTATGGAGTTATCTTTTCATGACCCGTTTAGAGGGAGTCACACAATGTAGGAGTGTTTATTATATATATGGAGATAATCTCCCGTTACCCAGATCACCTAGAAGTAGAACCACCGAAAAGGGATCAATATTAAAAATGAAGTTCAGCGTACCTGACAAATTGCTATTAGAGAATCACTTGAGCGGCAAGAGTCTTACAAGATGTGTTGTTGCGATATCTGCGCTCTCCATTTTCTTTTTTGGATATGACCAGGGTATGATGTCTGGAGTCAACAACTCGCCCGATTACGTGTCGAAGATGAAGTATGGTACTTTTGACAGTGAAGGTACTGTCACGGTCACAGACTCGGTGAAACAGGGTGGTATTGTTGCTATATATTATTTTGGAACATTAGTGGGATGTCTCTTCGCGGGAACGTTTTCTGACAATTTTGGAAGAATAAAGGCTATCGCTACTGGGGCTCTTGTGGCCATCGTGGGTGCTGCACTCCAATGTAGTGCGCAACAGACATCTTGGATGTGTGGTGCGCGTTTCTTGAACGGTATTGGTACGGGAATTTTGAATGCTGTGGTCCCTGTGTACTCGTCTGAGACAGCAGAGCATACTAGCCGTGGTGCATTTATCGCAATAGAATTCACGTTAAATATTTTTGGAGTCGTTGTTGCCTATTGGTTAGAGTATGGTTTGAGTTACATCGACAATGGATTCTCGCCATTCAGATGGAGATTTCCAATCGGTTTCCAAATCATCCCCTTGTTGGTTTTGTTTGTCACGGTTTGGAGTTGTCCAGAGTCACCAAGATGGTTGGTCAAGAATGGAGAAACAGAACACGCAAGGAATCTTTTGGTGAATATCAGAGGCGAAGAGCATGGCATAAGAGAGTTTGAAGAGATTGTGGCAGCGATGGAATACGAGAAGGACTCTGCACTTTCACCCAACTACTTGAGAATGTTCTTTGACTGGTTCAAGAGTGACGATCCTAAAAAGAGGGAAAGAGTGAAAATTTTGCATATTGCAAGACGAGTGCAAATTGTGATCTGGATGCAAATTTTTCAAGAGTGGGTTGGTATCGCAGGTATTACTGTTTATCAACCAACTATTTTTGCCCAAGCAGGATTTGGAACTAGGAAAGCAGCATGGTTGAGTGGTCTCAACAACATTTTCTACTGTCTTTCTACATTAGTCAACTTTTTCACGGTGGATAGATTCGGCAGAAGATTCACATTATTTTGGGGTGCGATTGGACAAGGAGTTGCCATGTTTTTGGCTGGAGGCTTTTCCAGACTTCAACAAATTCATCCAAACCAGAGTGGCTACGGTGCTGCCTCGGCTAGTTTCGTATTTATTTATACATCCATCTTTGGAGCTACGTGGTTAGCCGTGCCATGGCTTTACCCTACAGAAGTATTCCCTTTGCAAGTGAGAGCTCAAGGAAATGCATTTGGTGTCGTAGGATGGTCCATTGGTAATGGATGGTTAACTTTGTTGTGTCCTATTATGTTCAATAACATCGAAGAGAAGACTTTATATATTTTCGGAGCGTTCAACTTTATTTCCTTGGGTTTGGTTTACCTTTTCTGTCCCGAAACTGCTAACAGAACATTGGAAGATATTGACCACTTGTTTGCCAGTGATAGCTGGTTGGCATCCAAATGCGAAGCAGAATTCCAAACCTATCAACAGAAAAAGTTGGAAGGTACTAATTTCTCAGAAAGCGGCGACTCAGAACCAACTAAAAAGATTGATCTTGCTCACGATGAAAACGAAAACTTGGAAGAGGAGGAGACTAAATAGATACAGTTAGATAATATTATAGTATGTGATTTTCATATCACCCTTTGGTCCAGTTGGACGTTTTTCAAGCTGAATTCAACTGTGAACAAATTGAGTAGAATATTTAGGTGTAAAATGCGACAAATTAGCGCGGGAATAATAAAAAAATATTAATGACGTCACAGACAGGATTCGAACCTGCGCAGGTAAAACCCAACGCCTGAACTGCTGATAGCAGGGCGTCGCCTTAACCACTCGGCCACTGTAACACATTCGAGATTTTTGTCATTTTCTGAGTATAAGAGCTGGTAGTATAATTGATTATTGCAATTGAACTATCGTTTCAACACAAATAACTCTCTGCTTTGCTCATTTAGCAACTCAGATTGGGCAAGAATACAGAAATTTCCTCTTAACACCTCTACCCGTTCCATATTTGCTTCATTCAAGCCCATCGCTCTAATTGCTTCATATCTTGATTATGTAAGATACACTGATGAAAGTTGCCTACGAATTTCTATTTTCTCTACGATCTCATCTAATCCATCTTCCAGTCTCAATGTCTCGGTCCCCCAAGGATATAGGTCCTGCAAAGCGTCTCATGAATGCCAGTGGAAAGTGCTCGCAGGAAGGCCTTGTTTATGGCCAGTGCGTTTTCAAATCCTACAGCACCATGTCGAAAGATGCCTGCGGCAAAGAGTTTGCAAGCTTCAAATCTTGTGTCGGCAAGCAACTCAAAGGTAAAACCTGGTAAGTGGCAGATGACTATGATCAGTCTCGTTGCGTCTATGTGGAAATATCATACACACCGACGACCCAGCATATAGTGCAGGCTTCCATACACTGTCAGTATGAAATACATTTTTAGCATCGGAAACTCAGTAAACTGAGCTTCCTCATAGTTCACCACAAATTGTATACTAAATACAGATTCATTGACTAGCGAAGAAGCAAATGAAGTATGTAGAATGTAGGTTGCGGCAACATAACAGCGCAATGATCACTCCATCACATCGCTCTCTCCAAGCGTTCTAAATGCACCCTCTAATCAAATTTACTAATATTTAAAATTTATCAATGACTGGTATACACAATTACACCAGACCCCATCCAAATAAACAAGGACTATCTCAACACATAGCGTTCCCTATGAAGACTACTCTAACATCCTACTGCTCTGCACGCTCATCGCTCTGGCTTCTACTGTCAAACTCACTAAAGCTTCTAAGCGATTATGTAAGTTCTATTTATCCTCGGTAACTAGTTGATGTGGAGAAGAGGATAATTAACACAGTCTTCTAATAATTTGACTCTATTTTCTATTTGTTTTCCTAGGGTTTGTAGTCTCTCATCATGATAAACATATCAAGATTAACGGGCTATAATAGAGATGACTGGAAAAATCTTCTCCTTATATTACAGGAGTTTGTTATCTCATATAAAGATAATAGAGTAAAGATAAATTATCAGTCTAGGCCGGTAATCTTGTTTTTAAGTACGCTTGTTTCGACGGCGGGATTGGGAGTATGGTTTGCGCTCAAGAATTTGATTCACCAGTACAAGGAGTATCAGTTGAATAACAAATTAAACCGCCCAAGTTTGATTAGACAGTCATCAACAGTATTGAAAAACGGGCTGCGAGAGATATTTGTTCCGAAGGGCAAAAAAGTGACAAGGATCATTATACCCAAACCCAATACAGATCAGTATGCTGCTGATAAGTATCTTTACAAGAACTTCTACGTTGACCAGAATTTGAAGCAGCAGAAAAACATATTCAATTCGAAGTTCTTAAATCAGTTGATTATCATATGGCGAATTCTTATACCAAAGTTTTATTCCAAAAATACTTATCTCCTTTGCTGCCAATGTTTCTTTTTGATATTCAGAACGTGGTTGTCATTGCTTGTCGCTAAACTTGATGGTCAGATAGTGAAAAACTTAATTGGTGCAAATGGCAAAAAGTTCTCAAGAGATTTGATATATTGGTTGCTCATTGCCTTCCCAGCATCTTACACAAATGCCGCAATCAAGTATTTGACAAATAGGATGTCCCTCAGTTTCAGAACTAACTTAATACGTTACGTACATGACATGTATCTTGACAATGTGATGGCCTACTACAAGATTTCTTTCAACAATAACGAAATTCAGAATATTGACCAATACATAACCAACGATATTTCACAATTTTGTGATTCAATCTGTGGTCTCTTCTCCAGTATGGGTAAACCTTTTATTGATATCGTCTTCTTTGCGGTGTACTTGAGAGATAATTTGGGAACTGGTGCAATTGTCGGTATATTTTATAATTACTTATTGACTGCTTGGGTATTGAAGAAGAACACTCCTGCTTTTGGCAAACTTTCAGCTAGGCGGACCCACTTGGAAGGTAAATACTATAACCAACATTTGAACTTAATAACAAACAGTGAAGAAATTGGTTTCTACAAGGGATCTGTCATGGAGAAGACAAAGCTTGCTCGGGTATTCAATAAATTAATGAGCCACATTGACAAGGAAATTAACGTTGCATTTTCCTATTCCGTATTGGAGGATTATATCTTGAAGTACACTTGGTCTGCATGGGGTTACGTCTTTGCTGGTTTGCCTGTTTTCCTTGATGATTTGTTCCCTAAACAAGACGCAGGTTCTCAACCCTCAGCGGTAAATGAAAAGCAAAACATGAGACAGTTTATCACCAACAAGAGGTTGATGTTGTCTTTAGCAGATGCTGGTTCTAGATTGATGTATTCCATCAAGGATATTTCTGAGTTGACAGGATACACTGATAGAGTTTTCAGTTTACTCACCAATTTGCACAGATCACACTCTCCCAGTTTTAACTATGGCTCCAAGCATGGCATCGAAGACATCCATGGTACCATACAAAAGAATTACCACGCTGGTATTAGATTTGAAAATGTACCTGTGATTATCCCATCTTCGGAAGGTTCTGAAAAGGAGAAACTTATTGACAGACTCAGTTTCCAGGTTGCGCTGAACAAAAACATCTTGATTTTGGGATCCAATGGATGCGGTAAGACATCGATCGCAAGGATCTTGGCCGGTTTGTGGCCCTTGTACTCAGGATTGATGTCAAAGGCGAGCGAAGACGATGTCTTTTTCCTCCCTCAGAAACCTTACTTTACCAATGGTAATCTCAGAGACCAAATCATCTACCCACATAACTACGACGACATGTTGGCAATGGGTTTCAATGATGATCATTTGTACCACATTCTCAGGGAAGTTAAGCTCGAGTACTTGTTAACAAGAGAAGGCAGCTTCAACGCCAAAAAGGACTGGAAGGATGTCTTCAGTGGTGGAGAGAAACAGAGAATTAGCATTGCCCGTGTTTTGTTCAAGAACCCCAAATTGGTCATTCTCGACGAGTCCACCAACGCCGTATCCACGGACGTCGAAGACTACTTGTTCGAATTGCTCCAGCAAAAGGGAATCACCTTCCTCACCTTATCGCATAGGCCCCTTCTAATGAAATATCACGACTTCATTCTCGAAATAAAGAATGAGCATGGAGACCCTTCTGCTTGGGACTTCTACGACTTGACATCAGAACTGAACATGAAGAGCATCGATAACGAGATCAAAGAGATAGAAACGAAGCTTGCTCAGGTCGAGAAGTGGGAGGCTAGAAAGACCGAGATTGAAAACTATCTTGATGGTAAAACGGATGACATTGACAACAGTCCTCTTGGAAAGTCCGTCTACAGACCACTAGTAGCGTCTTCATAAATTTAACGAAGCTATATACTATTTATTGCCTACAATATATCCAATAATTACGCTAAATTATTCTGTAGTCTATTTGTCTTGGTAGTAGTGCTCGGGCGATAGTTTCTTTTTCTCGGATTGTTTTTTTCTCTTCTGATCACTTCTCTTTTTTTGGAATTATAAAACGTTTTTAACGCGTACCGGTACCATCTTCCTAGTATAAAAGATTGTAATCTAGGTATCAATACATCTAAAGTATAGATCTTAAAGTCAACCTAGTATGTCAGGACCAATAAGAAGTAAAAATGGTGACATTTCTAAGGCACCTACACCTCAAAACACACCGTCGTCTGTGTCCAATTCCTACTTGAGGTCGCAGCCCCCAACGGTTTCGACGATCCAAGAGGAAACCAGCAACACGATCGGCAAGCAGTTGGCAAACAACCCTGCTCTTTTGTCGATGATTCAAGGAAAGTTGGGAACGTTAGTTGGCAAGCAAAGTGGATACGTTGACGGTTTGCCACGGGCGGTGAAGCACAGGGTTTTTGGATTGAAGGCGATCCAACAACAGCAAATGAAGTTGGAAGCCGAATTCCAGAAAGAGCTCTTGGAGTTGGAAAAGAAGTACTTCGGTAAGTACAAGCCGTTATACGAGAGAAGAAAAAAGATCGTTGCTGGAGACGAGGAGCCCACAACCGATGAGGTTGAAGAGGGCGAAGCCTTGACTGAGGAAAACGAAATAGAGGGAGAGAAGGAAGAGGAAGCAGAAGAGGCAGAAGAAGAAAAGACAGAGGAGCAAGAGGACTCACTGAAGGGTATTTCCGGCTTCTGGCTTACTGCCTTGGAAAACTTGCTGACCGTCTCGGAGACCATCACAGAAAGGGATAGTGAAGTGTTACAATATTTGTCAGACATAAGAATGGAATACTTGGACACTCCTGGGTTCGAGTTGGTTTTCGAGTTCGCCGAAAACCCATACTTCTCCAACCAGATCTTGACCAAGACCTACCACTACCAAGCAGAGTTGGGTTACTCCGGTGATTTCGTGTATGACCACGCCGACGGATGTGAGATCAACTGGAAGTCAAAGGAACAAAACGTGACAATCAACATCGAAAGAAGAAAGCAAAGAAACAAGACCACCAAGCAAACCCGTACCATAGAAAAATTGACCCCAACGGAGTCGTTCTTCAACTTCTTCGACCCACCAAAACCACCCAAGCCTGAGTCTGACGAAGAGGAAGAAGACGAGGACGCTGAGGAAGATGCCGAGGAGGACTTGGAAGCCAGATTGGAATTGGACTACCAGCTTGGAGAAGAAATCAAGGACCGTTTGATCCCTCGTGCTGTTGACTGGTTCACAGGTGACGCCGTTGAGTTCGACTTCCCCGAAGACTTCGAGGAAGAAGAAGAGGAATCCGACAGCGAGGGCGACAACAGCGACGACGACGAAGACGAAGATGATGACGACGAGACCCCAAAGGAAAACCCACCTGAGTGCAAGCAGCAATAGGCGGCGAGAGCGCAAATTCGCGCTTTCCAGTGAACAGTGCGAGACGAAATAGGCAGTGTGAGCGCAACTTACAACCACCAAGCAAATACAATACTTTCAAATTATCCATACTATAGTACATAACCTACAACCGGTCGGGCAACTGTGAACACTCGTGCGCACGCACGAGTGTTCACACTCTGGCCACATGACATCCACCCTCGAGGAGCTTACATTAGACTGCAAAATATAAATGCATCAGCCGTAATCTAATACCGTTCAATCCACCTCATGCTCGCATCAGTCCATTTGCCACGGGCCCGTTCTGGCACTCGCCACTCGCACTCACCACCGGCCCCCGCTTGTCCCCTCTCGTCTCCGCCTTTTTCTGCGGTATCACAATCTTCATCTTTTTAACTTTTAACACATAAAACATTTGACGCTTTCTCCTATACTATGATTCAAAATCAACGTCGTATTTTGGTTTGTAGCGCGCTATGATTCATCGTTTGTGGATTGCCTCCACGCACGCTCGACCTGATCGGACGACCTGCACTACGTGTGTGTCTGCGAAGAACGAGAGCTTAGTGGTCACCCACTGAGTTACTCGCTGTCCTATTGATTGTCAATTCCGCCTTGCCGAGTGTCTGCCTTCCTCATATGTGGTCTGAGTCGGACTGTCGAGCGTCATGACAACTTTGATGTCATTCCTCGGCAGCACGTCCAAAGGACGTGCTGCTCTCCCTCGGCCTCATTCTGTCTTGCAACCATCCCGGGCTTCCTGTTCACTTCACACGCGACTGTCAAGCTCGCCTGCTGCGATAACTGCCGCTGTCCTTTCCATCTGAAATGCTATATCATGCCGAGCCCGCCACGTATGATGTTTCTTTTTTCTTTTTTTAGCCTCTTCTTATACTGCCTCTCTGCATTTCTATAGTATACATATTGATCAATATAGTTTCTATACTCACGACAATCTAAGCGATACACGCCCGTCAGCACTCACACAGGCAATGGTCTCGGCTTGGTTTGTTTGTAAATGACCGGAGTTCAGCGTTGGCAGCAAAGAGACCCTTTTCGTGACGCGAAAGCAGGAGACCCTGTCGGGTCTCCTGCCTGAAGAGCAATCAAACAAAGCCAGTCACCAGCTCTCTTCTGTGCCCGCGCCCAAATCTGATCGGTCTCACTGCCGCTATCTCTTCCGTATCTAGTGGCACTCCCTCCTCTCTCCCGGTCCTGCGTCGCGCCCGCCTCTCCCTACGCACGGCTGTATCAGGCATTTTCACATGCGCATCTAACACAAAACCGCTTCTAGTAAAAGTGGCTGCTAATTAATCTTCCTGGTCTTTTCAATCCCATCCCTTGTTAGCCGCCATTAAATGTGTTATTTTAATATAAATATATGTTACTGGTACTTTTTCTCAGTGGACACTTAATATCTTTAGACTCATATCCTTTAAAAGAAATATCGAGTAAATTCTAGTTAATTTAGTTGAACTAGTTACAGCATTAGTATAAGCAATATACAAGCATAGATAGGCTTTGGATAGTGTTTTAAGCTTTGGAGAGTGTTTAGAGTTTTCAATAGTGTTGATATATAGGAGGTTGCCAGAATTTGGAAAACCTTGATAGTGTTGTATCAGCTGGATATTCTTGAATAGATTTGAAAAGTCTCGGATAATCTGGGATATCGGATCTTACGTGGAACATACGTGGATAATACTTAAGTACTTGCTTGTTCGTGGTCTACAGGATAGTCTTGGAGGCACGAGAAACTTTTAGTACGCGAATAGTCTGGAAGCCCTACAATAGGTATATAGAGGGCGTTTTCAGAGACTGATAGCGGTCACCGAGAAGTTGCAATAGAACGAGGACTCAGGTTAGTTCTTAGTATTGCGTTTATTTGTCTTTTTTCAGGGAAAAGAACTAGTACAGTTGTTTAGTCGATTGTATCATTGAAGTTTGCATAAGAAGCGTTAGCTGAATTTGAGAACAAAGCTGGTTAAGTGGATAGTCGAAGGATAAAATTTTGGAAAATGTCTGCCGCAGTTAAACAGCTTACAGGAAAGAGCTTCAGCTCTAAAACCCTTCTGCACTTGCAGTCTTATTCTGCCGTGAAAACCGTGAGTAACTGGTTGTTGTCTGTCACAGTTTTCAACTACCTCTACCAACAAGCAGCAAGCGGTGCAGGTTACGTGAACGAAAACGTAGTCAGTAAGTACGATTTTGTGTACAAGCCATTGAACTACGTTGACTTGAAGTTTGAAGGTGTCGTGTTGAAGAAGATTGATTGGGCTGTTGAAAAATCCCCAGACTTGAGGCCTTACAACCCTGTTGTGGTCTACAAGAAAACTGTGGAAAAGATCAACAGCAAGTACTTGGGCCCAGCCAATCACTACATCTACTCTACTTACGATAAGTACTTACCTGCTACCTTTTCTGATAACAAAGTGGCCTTCAAGTTCGAAGAGTTGACGGAGACTTCAGAGATCAGCAAGTTTTTCAAAATTGTGAATGAATTCTTGACAAGAGCAAGATTGTACTCATCTAAGAAGTCTACTCAAATTTCTAACGATTTGGTTTCTAGCTACAACAAGGAATTTGAGTCCTTGGCTGAAAAATCATCTGCCTTGCCAAAAAATGTTGTGGCATCCTACAAAACCGGGAAGAGAGTTGTTAAGGGCTTCAATGATGAGTATATCAAGCCTTTGAGAAACCAAACTCTGGACTACGTTGTCGAGATTGCAACAAACACCAAAAACAAGGCTGACTCTTTGTTATCTGATGCTAAGCAGCTGATTAGCCCAAAGCTTGCGGCTGTGCACAGTAAGGGTGAAGAATTCTTGAATGGTGCTAAGCCCAGTGCAAATGGTAATATTGCTGTTAGTGCTTCGGCCTAATGATGATTGTTTATATTATTCTATTTGATTATTTCTTTTTGTTTTATGTCAACTTTCATTCCATTCATTTAGTACGTTCGATTGAGTTACATAAATAAAGATGTTCTATTTAGCCAAAAAAAAAAAAGTTCCATACTGTTTTTGGTTTTATAAGGTTTGCTCCTTTGCTGCTTATATTTATTTTTATTGGTTTCAAATTTACTTGTACAACTCCAACTTGTTCAATTTACTCTGAACTTAGATGGGCCTTAATTGAATATACTACACTTGTTTCTAATTGAATGCAATGCTAATTAGCCTTTCGTTTTTTTTTCTTTTTTTTCATATTTACCTAAGTGATTGAGCATATTTACTTACCTTATCAACGAGGTATCAGTCAGTAGGAAATATCTTGATATAGTCAATACCTCCCACGCATTCGGGTACTGTCAATTGATTGTCTCCTATTATTTGGTGGACTTGAATGCCCACGTTTACTGTCCTGGCTATTCCATCATGTTCTAAAATCAAACCTTTGTTGCCATTATTTTTCTTGAAGGTTTTGACATCGTTGTAGATCTCGCCTTCGGTTCTACTACTTCCGGCATCCAAAAGCTTCCAGTCAAATGTGTCGTAGTCCCATAAAACACTTTGCATTCCAAACTGTCGTACGATAGACCTCACACGGTTGTCTATTCCTCCGTATGGTGGCCTGAACCATTTTGGAAGATGTCCTGCAGTGGCGTTCATTGCCCAGATTGACCATTCGATCTGTGCGATAATCTCTTCGTTGGTCAATGATGGCAAGAACTTATGAGACCAGGTGTGTGACCCCATTATATGTCCGGCTTTCAGTGTTGTTCTATAGACTTCTGGGAACCTAACAACGTTCACACCCAACGTGAAAAAGGTGGTTTTTGACTTCAAGTTGTCGAGAAGCTTTAGTGTTGACGGTGATGGACCATCGTCGAATGTCTGACTCAAGAGTGGGCATGTGTAGACATCGTCGAATGATACACAGTTGAAACAATCGAAAGAGCAAACATCTCTACTGATGGCACACAGTCCCTGCTGATGAAGTGGAACACTCGCAGGAACTTGATTAAAGTCGATAAAGTTCAATGGGATGTATGGTGGGTCGAGTCCTGGCCATTCCGTAAGCCCCGTGAAATCCGTTAGCCATTGAGGAAAAGGTAGTGATGGCATGTTGGTACTTGCCTCCGGTGAACTCACCAGAGGTCCTGACTGTTTGAACGTGCTAAGTTTTGATTCTAATTTATTTTGGAGACTCAATCCTTCGACAAAGGACCCCAAAATAGAAACTGCTAATATTGTATTTTTCAAGTACATAGGGAATGTTGATAACACCTCTTCTTTGCTTGTAGTGGGTGTTTGATGTATGTAGAAAACGTAACTAGGCGAGCAACTAATGACTAGCTTATTTGTGGTTGAACCCACAAATTGGCTGCGAATTACATAATTTTGGTACTTGTGCGCAACCAAACTATTTTTTTTTATTCAGCTATAGATATATACAATAAATAATCATTCTCAGGTCTCACACCTTTCTATATTTTCATGTCCTTAGACACTTTCTGTCTTAACTGTTGTAGCTGTTTTTTCAAAATCTCATTTTCTTGTCTCAATATTGTATTCTCCTCATCAACGGACTTAAGCTTGTGGTAAACGGTAGTCTCCTGATCCATGCCAGCATGGGAAATATCATGCGAAGGCTTCCGCTTGGCTTTCTTTCTGTTCTCCTCACTCTTCTTGTATTCTGAATCGTAGAAAGCCTCTCTTGAGGGACTATCAAGTTTATAGTTCAGCAAACTTGATTTGCGCGATACGTTTGTGGCAGCATTTGATGTCGACAGCGGCATGGTGCCGCTGGCTGACAGAATAGAACTCTTCTGTGAGGACACTGAAGACGACCGACGAAGACTACCACTCAGACTGCTCATCCCACTTTTGAGCTGCTTGTTCTCCTCTTTCAATTGCGCAATCTCTCGCATGAGCTTCAACACAATCGCATCCTGCTCTCTTTCCATCAAATCAATCACCTGTTCACTGTTGATGCTACGAAGCGAATCCAGCCTGCTGGTATCGCACTCCGTCACCGAATACCGGCGTCCAGCGGTATTCGGTGATCTCTGGCTCCTCATGTTGTTTGAAGACGAAACGTAGTTTTGTGACCGTCCCATCCGGAGATCGGTCGCCAACGTCGTCACATTCCGTGGCGACATCGTTAAGCTGTGCGAACGCAGCTTCGCACACATGCTTGCCAACTCGCCATCCACATTGCCTCCGATTCCTGTCCCCACATTGCCACTGCTGCTTCTGATACTAGGCACTCTTTCGGCTCTACCAGAATTTGGGGAAAACATCGTTTCGCTTTTCTTTTCAGTATACAGAAGAATTGATCTCTGTAGTCTCTAAATCGCTCCCACTGTGGTTATTTACTCTAGTCTAGGGAAGAATATAAATTTAATTTCTAATTTTCACTTCTTATGTTAGTGAGTTAAGAAGTGAAAAAAAAAAAAAAAAAAAAAAAATTCAATTAGAAAATTGTGTCAGACAATTATGGCCTAATCTCTTATCTTATTATTGCTTTGATTCTGAATATCTTGATTTACTATTAAATAACTCCACAATCACAGCTCAAAATATATAGTCCAAGCCGCACTTTCGTCTAGTGCTTTTCTGACGAAAACGTGGGTCCAGGCTCTTCTTTAATGCTGCGCAATGCTTGAGCATGATACATTTATAATGAATGACTTCTTTTATAGATTCCCCTTATCTGGCAAAGTGTAAATTTAATAGACAAGCCGGCAAAGCAAGTAAAGAAGGCTCAGGCCCAAGGCAAAGTCGATAAGCACCAGCGCGCATTAGTTATAGGGGCCAGATAAACATCGTCTGCTGGATTAGTAAACAGTACGGTGTCTAAGCAGTACGGTGTCTAGGTAGAGCAACATGCAAAATCAAAATAAGGTACAAATGCGAGGGTGCAATGGTGCAATGGTGCGAGGATGCTAAATTGATTGAGGTGTTTGAGGTGTGGGGTGCAAGTTTGAGCGAGCAAAGTGCAAACAGAGAGATAGGAGCATACCAATCACAAGCAGAATGATGGAGATATAGGGGTAGGAAACATGCGATATAGTTGTAGGCGAAGGTATTGGCATCGTTGTAGGCGTAAACATAGACATGCCAACAAGACGTACAAAGAGTGTTGTGTAAACAGATTGGCGCGCATTGTCGCAGGGTAGATGTGGGAGTGTGGATCGAAGATGTGGCAGCTAGGAAGATGTCGTGGTGTGCAGATTTGGGCCGAGGTAAAGACTACAGAGTTGTACAGAGTTGTACAGAGTTTAACAGAATTCAACAGAGTTTTACAGAGTTGAACAGAGAGCGGGTAGCAGTGATGAGTGGGAAGAGGGGGGCTATAGCGTTGGTGGCGATACAAGAGAGGGGAGCAGTAGGGAGAGAGTTGGGGCGGAGAACGAGGCTGCGCTCGGAGTACGCTGCAAGCGACGAATCCGCGCTTGTCAGCGCGGATTTGTGGCTAAGCTCATGATAGGAACCGGGTTCTGCTGACGTCAAGATAGACAGTGTGAGCCGACAAGTAGACAGTAGACAAGTAGACAGTAGACGATTAGACAGTAGACGAGTAGGTAAGTATGTAAGTAGGTAAGTATGCAAGAAGGAAAGTAGGTAAGCAGAAAATGATGTAAGCAAGGGTAGAACAAGATAAGCCAGAGAGATGGACAGAATGCAGTGGTGTGATACCCGGTGTACATACAGAAGCTCCAAAGGGGCGGCTCGGCTAGTCTGACGACGGAGTACAAACACAGGGTTTGTGTTTTGCATTTGTGGACGAAGTCGCACAGACGGCCTTTTTGCATCCACTTCAGGTTCCCCCCTTCCAAGAATCGTCTATCAGCGTGCGAAAGGCATTAGCATACTGTAAGTCGCTTCTTCAGACTTGATTCAGGTGAAAGAAAATCGTCATGTTACTCAGGAAAATCTTTACTCGTAGCGGGCCAGTGTAAGTATTCGCGCAACTGGAGAGGATTATGCAACACTACTAACTATACTAGCTACTCAGCTTTTACGTTCGTCTTTGCCAGGATGTACTGGAGGATGTTCAAGAATGTGGTCAAGGGAACAAAGGCTGTGGCTGACGCAGAGATTAAGTTCTTGAAATTCTTGATATGAGGGTCTTGCAGCGATGCTCAAGGGTTCCAGGAAGGAACCCTTGAGACATGCGACAAGGCTGGTTAATTTGAAGTCACAGAGTTGGGAATAAGGAAGCAATGGCAACAGGGGTATCTACACGCATTTATTTCAGTTCGGCTATGCATTTTCAGCAACCATGGGTCTCGCGGCTTATCGCTTGGACCCTGGTGCTGTTGACTAGGTATCGACTATTGCTTGACATCTATTGATTTTTTTTTTTACTATACCATTTTAGATTAAGCTTTCTTTTTACGTTTAATCAAATTAGTTATATTGGTAGGCTCGCTTGTACCAGCATCTTTTGCGGGAGGCTTCTTTTTTTTAACCAACGACGTCAAGTCGTTGGTAGCTGTATTTACGCTGGAATTGCTGCCCCGCGAGGTAGTAGTCTGCGTTAACCCCTTTCCATTAGGGTGATTAGTGGCTTGCAGCCCTCGCACCCCAACGTAAATGTCTTCATGTTCTATGTCACTTAAAAGGTCTGGCAATTTGGATCTGACAAGGAGTTGGATGTCGCTGTAGACGCTAAAGTCTTCGCCTTTCATGAAAGAGAGCAACTTTTTCACGCGTTTCAAGCTCATCTGCAACATTTTCATTGATACAGAGTTCTCTGGCGTGAGATTCACATTCTCGACTTTGCACCCGATGATCCCAACAACATTGCCAATACGAAACTCCTGTCTGAAGCCCAATTCTTGCCAGAATTGATTGCCTGAAACAGTGGCATACCGGTTTTCCACAACCAAATGCTCTAGAAATCTTCCCTTTGGATCATCGGGGAACAAGGGTATTTGGAATATTGCTTTGTCGTCGCTTCCGTACCCAAAGATGGATCCTAGTTCCCACTTTTCCCTCCCAGTTATGAATTTGGCGGTCGAAATGTCATCTGCACCCGGTATGGTAAGTTTGTACCTCCACCCTTGATCTTGGATCGCATTGTCTATCACATCTATCCACCAGCTTAGAAGTTTGTTACCGTCGATCTTATGTTTGTATTTATTATTAGCGGACTCGGGAAAGAGATACTGATCAGCATATCTCGTGAACAACGATATGATGATGTTCCGTTTCTTGGGGAACTCAAGTGAGCGGTACTTGGATGAATCTGGTTTTTGGTACTCCTTCAAAGAAACCAACCTTTGAAAGAAATCTGCATCTGTCTGAACCCTCTTCGCCATTCTGACAAGCAGGCTCACCACGGTGTCCACATCCAGGGTGTTTTCTGCTCCCTTTGTGTTATCATTATCCTTCTGGTGCTCTTCCTCCATTCTAAACCGTACTTTTTCGCCGTACTCTTCGAAATCAATATTCACCAACGCTCTCAAGTATTCTTCGACTATGTGCTTCACCTTGAAATGAGGTCTCTTGCAGCCTGTTGTATCGCACTTTGATACAAATATGTAATGGTCTACATGATCCTGAAACACGTCTATATAAACATTGATCTCGATTCCCAATACAATGATATCATCATGGTCGATAAGTGAAAAATAATGCTTGACCTTCAATGAATGTTGAGGTTTTGTTCCTTTTTTATGAAGAACGGGCGATTTGGACTCAGTAGCGAAAGATTTGATATTTAATACCTTATACTTCTCACTGCTGGGTAATAGCCGTGCAATGGCATCCTCAAACAGTGGCATTGCACTTTAGTTTGGAATCGTTAGCCTGAAAAGCTGGAGAAACATTTTTCATCGCGATATAAATTGTCACTATGTATCTTACAAACTTTTAACTATTATTATGATAAGCTACCAAGTTGGGCATTCCCCAGCACTTATAACCCATTGGTCTGGCTAGATAGCACAATCCTTCTGTTTCGATCCCATCAAAACCTTCATGTCGTTCCCACGTCGTTCCTACAATGTTTATAGGAGGAAACAAAATGCCCTGTCTATATATGATTGATTTCGCAAATATTATTGCCCCACCCACAGAGTCCAACTCCACGATATGCTTAGGTTGTTTCTTCTTGTCGGTCTTGGCGAGATTTCGAGTTTCGTCCACAAATTTTTGAAAATGAAACATTTTCTCTGGAACATCTCTTGGAACATAGTCCCACTTTTCCCAGTCGTTGATATCCATTACATGGAGCTGTTCCTCTGTGGGAGTAGTTCTTGTACCGGCCCATGAGTTTTTGTCATAGTCCTCGTTGTCGCCCTTGACTATGCGGGGCACGATGACATCCTTCTTGGACTCGATAAAAAGTCGCAACATGTCCCTGTTGCCGATTTTTTCTATGTCTGAGTCAATGAAGAAGGTGTACTGTTCGTTTTGAAGCGAATTGAGAAGCGCAAAGTTCCTGGACCTTGCTATCAAGCGTCTTCTTTGTCGCTGGATGTTGTCCTCGTGTCTATTTTCTCTGTTGATGCTATGGAACTCGGAGTCGATGAATGGTGCAGAAAGCAAGACTATTCTGGCCACCGGCTTCTGCTTTATTTTCTGTGAAACAGTATATTTCTGGAAAAATGAGAATACATGATCGTATTCGTCTCTATCAGCAATCTGGAAAGCCAATGTCATGGTCTCGGGATTGTGATCCAACGACATCATGACATTCACGAGATCCTGGATGCTTCTGCCGGTCCCATATGAGTTCTTGTCAGCCACCGTCGACACCACAAGTACCAGCCTATCGTCCTCGAAGTGCTGAACACCCCTATTATTTGCCCTCTTCATTCCTCCGGTCTTCACAAACTCAGCTTTACGAAACCCAAAATCTTTGTCCTCGTAGCTCATCGTGGTGTACGGAGTCCGAATTTTCGCAGCTGCATACTCCATGGCTAAATTGTGGTAGTTTTTCTTCGATACGAAACTTATGATCAACAATACACATACTGCAACCAGTACCAAAGGGATGTGCTTCTTACTATACTTGAAAAACATCATGTTCACTTACCAAGCCCCAGCACCGGATTAACTTGGTCTACTATGTACCACTAAGAACACCTCTATTTTATCCTCAGCAGACAACGTCGGTGGTCTCACCAACGAATCCTCCTTTTGCCCTGATTTGCACTCTATTAAGTTCTATACTTTGTAGTGCACTGGTCCCACACTTAACCGTTCACTGTACTGTCCACTATACCGTATAGTACACTGTGCGCCGTATCGTACACTAAATATTTAATCAAAGACACTAGCTACTATTCTGATGTCCTACAATATATAAATAAAGATGATATGGATATAAAGGATCTGCTGGCTATATAAACGCTACATGTAATTCACGCAACATGCTACATGGTAGTTTAGTCACTTGTACTAATATGACTCGAGGCTAAAGATAGCATATTCCTGTAGGCTTTTGTGTACTTATTTCCGAACTTATGCTCCACCCACGTTTCTGCATTCATGAGCCGAAGGATAAACGTGCGCTTGCACTGGGAATTGAGCGAGGTTCGACAATGCAGGCATACTAGAGATGTAGAAGTTCATGGTCGGGAGCTTCATCGAAAGACAGGTCCAAAAGCAGAGGCTTTACAAGCACCATTAAGCTGCCAGCTTAATGGTGCTCGTAAAGCCTTCATGCGCGGTCTATTAGAAAAGATGTGATTAGTGGACAACAATAAAAGAGTAGGAGCTGAAAATTTGGTAGGTCGTAAGCATGCGAGGTTGAATATAGGCCCTGTCGTAAAAGGTGCTTGTTGTAAGCTGTGTGGCTGACTGCGGCCGTGTAGAGCATCAGACATGTATTGAGTAGCAGTTAATTCAACCAGTATTGTGGCCAGGATAAATGCCATCGGAATATCTATTAGACTTCCCAAAAAGGCAATATGGTTGATGTCCATCTTGTTTGTTCTTGGCGGACAGAAAGACGTATAACGGTTGAGAGAAGTAGAAGATGAGGGAATGGGGCGATCTGCATCGTGCATAATTGCAGGAAGTAGAAGATTTGGAGACTTCTGGGACGTCTGGGAGCATGGCAGACGATATGCTATTGGAGTCACGCTGGTGTCAGGTGTTTGTGAGGCTACCTTCACTGAGCTGGTTCTGGTATCTGTTGACTTAAGTTCATGAGGACTTTAAGACAGGTAGGAGCAGTTGAGGCAGTGGTTGACATTTAAAGATGAAGGAAGGGGTTTTCCTGGTATTCCTCATGTCGTTTTTTTGAAGATCCTGAGGCAAGGGCCTATTTCGTGTTCGAGGTATGGAGAAAACATCTGTATTTGACCTACAACACCCCAAGTCGAACCGAAAAAAGCTGCTGATGTAGATGGAATGATCCTTGGCTGGCGAAACACTCTAAAGAGGCTCTACAAGTGACCCTTTCCCCTATCATGGTGATTTTTGCTTCAAAAATTTGACTTGTATTTGGCTCTCTGAGTTTCGTACAGGAGCTATGAAAATATCAATTAGAGAAAAAGGTGTTTTCGTAGTATTTCAAGCTTTTCGTCGCCATTAATATGTCTGCAATACCTGGACTTGGCGCAGATCTCGGCTCTAACGATACCTCTGGATCGGGAGAGACAAATGAGATTCACGTTCCTTGCGGTTCTGAGTGGAGGTTCGAAGTATCATTCAAGTCGCTCATGAAATTCAAGGTGACTAAAGGTACGGGAGAGATATTTGGCACAGAACTTCCTGTGAACGTAGAACTCCAGTTTTCTGGTGTTAAGTATGCTGTGTACGCACCTTTGGGAGAAGGATGTGATATTGTATACTATACTCAAAACAACCACAACTTCATATCAGGTACAAATGATGATAGTGAGATGGTGGAGTATGTCAGTGACGAGACACCAATGGCACAATACTTGAATCTTCATTTAGCACTTGAAACAGAAAGACAGGAGGTGAGTGATAACAACTTGTTGAATCCAGCGGCATCGAAGATGGGACCAAGGGTGTTGATAATCGGTAATCGTTTTTCTGGCAAGACTTCTTTGGCGAAGATTTTATCCTCCTATGCATTGAAGATGGACCGCAGTCCAATACTAGTGAATTTAAATCCAAGTGATGGCGTTTTTTCAGTTCCTGGATCTCTTACTGCAACACCCATCAGTGATCTGTTCGACCTAGAAAGTGTAGGTGGATGGGGAGGAACGACCACTTCGGGCTCATCTTTTCATAACCCAAAGCAGCCTTTAGTGAAGAACTTTGGTTTCACCAATATAAACGACAATTTGGATCTTTACAAATACCAAGTTTCAAAGCTCGGGGTGGCTGTTATGGCTAGAATGGAGGAAGATATTCAGGTTAAAAATAGTGGTTTCATCGTGGACACACCACCATTCACAAAGAACGACACTTCAATAATAGAAAACATTGTCTCTGATTTCGAAATAAATTTGATTGCAGTTGTCGGAAATGAAAGGTTGCTAATGGAATTGAAGAAACGACTCAAGAACAAACTTAACTCGGGTCAGCTTGCGCTTGCCAAGGTGCCAAAAAGTGGTGGTGTCGTAGAATTGGACGATGCTCACATCAGGCTTGTGCAAGAAGAGACTATAAAGGAGTACTTCAATGGAAACCACAGATCTCCCTTGTCCCCGTTCAAGATAGAAATAGATTTAAAAGATGTCGTGATTTACAAAGGAGTAGAGTCTCTGCAATCATTGGCAAATATGTCTTTCTTACCCTCGGGTGACTCTTATACAGCAGAAATTTCTGAAGACGGTGATGGAGATGCAAAAGATGAAGAGTCATTAGAAAAATTTTACATTCAACTTACAGAACCCAGTTCTTCCAACCTCGACAATTCTATCGTTGCCATTTCTCAATTGTCGCAAAAAAATAAACTGACAAAAGATTTGTTAAACTCATGTGTTTTAGGCTTTTCTCACATTTCAAAAGTTGACGACACTAAGGGTAAATTGAGGGTGTTGTTACCATTTCCAGGTGCATTCCCAAGGAACATCGTGTTTGCAACTAACATCAGATATACTGAATAAACACATTTACATATGTACTTTTCTATGTATTAATACACAATTAATCAAAAGGAACTAGTCTTGCTTTACCATTCTCAGAAATCTTAAGACTTTCAGAAGCTGCAATAGCACTGGGAATCTTAATTCCGCAACAATCGCCCCACGTATTAATCGCGGTTTGATCATGAACATGCCCACATTCATCCGTGTTGTGCTCTGATGCTTCACTAATTCCCTCAGGGCATTTAACTATAGAGCCGAACATTAAATGTTGCATTATGGGGAGCTTACTCATGACCTCTGCACGATACATCTTCACCATTCCTTCCTTTATCTTACGCCAAGATCTGGCCGCAGAGATATCATCCAACATGGGTGAATGCCATCTCAAACTCAACTTCTCACCTTGATTGTTTGGGATTGTTTTGATATTATTAATGAAATTAATGCACTCTAAGTACATATATTCGTGTGCATATGTCTCCACCAATTCGGCGTTGTGGATCAGTTTAGGCCTCATATATGGGTGAGTTGCTAATTGTGATGCGCCAAATAAAAATGGCAAAAAATGATAATCGTCCAACCCCCAGACTCCATGTGATCCTGCTGGCTCTAGCCAGTATGTCTTCTGAAGCGAACGCATGATTTTGATGTATGATGTGAAAACCTTTAAAACAAGGCATTCGTATTCCTCTTTGCCTACTAACCCTAACTCATGAAGACAGTATAAAAAAAGGACGAAATTGAGCTCGTGTCCTGATCCATAGTCAATTCTCTCTCTGTGACCCCATGACTCGCAGAAATAGCTCTTAAGTTCTACGACACTCTCTTCTTTCCCCGCTACAAGAGGCTCTAGTAATTTACTTGCTTCAGCTCCTACTTGATCATAGAAATCCCTGAATTCAAGCTTTCCGAACCTGGATACATTCTTGTCCACAACAACCGGATTCATGTCAACTATCTCTGAGATTCTGTTGAGTATATCAAGCAACTGCTTACTTGTTGGCGGAATCTCAACCTCCGTGCTATTGGTTTTGCCTTCTACCAGCTCTTGTAGATCAACTACAAACCCCAAAATCTTCTCGAAAGTCTCTGATCCAATCCACCTGGTCAAGTCATCGTTAGATAGTATTCTTTTGTTGGGTTCTTCGAATGTTGCACTCATGTTTTGACTGATTAGCTTGAAGATAAACTATGCAAAGCTTAAAAGGAATTTAATGGGTGCGACATTGATCTAAGAAAATTTCAAGAACTTTTTCAATCTTCAGCTGGACTAAAAGAAGGAGCTTTATCTAGATATATTGAGTTTCCAAATGCTAAGTAATGGTGGCATCTCTGTCACAAGATCTGTGTTTTTCAAACTTCCTTCTTCTTCGAGTCAATTTCAACAAATACTTACCAAGTCGCAGCTTTTAGGCTCGCTTGGCACCCGAAAGATAGACAGCAATGGAAAAGATTCTATAAATTCTATCACGTCACTTCCTGCGGACATCAAATCGAAGAAAGAGATATACAAGGCTGTTGAGTTGGATAATCCATCAGCAAGTAGTGCTTCTGTAAAGTTCAAGCAGTCTTACTACTATCTAAAGTCACTCATGGCATTCTACAAAACAGGTGTTGGGAATGTTTGGAAGAACAGAAAGATCATCAGTGAGATAAGACGCAACAAGTATCATCTATCGGGTCTTTTGGATAACAAGGGCAAGGATGCAAACACAAGACTTCCGGGATTTGGCAAGTTGACGAAAGAAATGTCTCAAGTTATCCACTTCAGTCAAATAGAAAACCAGACTGCAAATAAAAACTTGCAAGGAGATGTAGTTAAAGAGGGACAGGTGTTCAACGCGATCGATCCGGCCCTATTTAGCATCTCAAGACAAGAGTACCAGCTTCTCAAGCGAACCCCGTCTGATTTTATCAAGTTGCCTACATTTGCGGCCATCTTTTTGGTATTCATGGAATGTACGCCATTTGTTTGCCTTGCGTTCCCAGAAATCACTCCACTGACGTGCGTTCTCCCTATGGTACTTCCTCGTATGTGGAACACCAAGGCAAGCTTAAAGTTATACAAATGCAGAGAAAACTTGAGTCCCGACCAGCATGAATCTGCAGCTCTCCAGAATGCTTTCAACTTGCCAGTCAGGGAAGCTAGACTAATCGCACAGACTTTGAGACTCACTCTGAAATATATTCCAATCTCTTTGTACCCCGTGTCCATCTTGCGCAACCGTCTCCAGAATTACTACAACTATTTGAAGGTGGACAACTACTTTCTAGCAGGGCTCAATGGTGAAAACTCTGGTAATATCTGGAACTTGACAAACCAGGAACTCATCGCAGCTGCGCTCGAAAGAAACCTAATTTTGGACCTCAAGGCGGATATGAAGGAGTTGAACTCCCAGGAAGAATCGAGTGAGTACCATCTGACTGAAAAATACTTCGACAATCTCAGATATAAACTCTTCTGTTTCATTGCCGATTTTGAAAACTTCAATATCGGATATATTGGTTTAACTCACCATTTTTACGATAAAAGTGACGCAGAAAATTTCAGGACATACATTGATGAATTCAGGATATAATCAAAGACTTTTCATACTATCTACACAATTATAATGCATGTATTTATTGGTATTTGTATCGCTTTCACAGCTATTCACTCCATATTTGATTTTGTGTAATTTATGATGGGCAAATTTTTGTTATTGATTGTAGGCTACATATTTAAGGTTCACCTTGTAGGTATATGGAGTAATGTCATCTCCTAAAGACAAGCAGAAGTCTGCTACTCCGCTGTCTAGTACACCAATAAAGATAAGCAATCGATCTGAGAAGTTTGATGATGTGCAATTCTCGGGTGAAGATATACTTATCGGATGTAAGGTTTATGTATCTAAGGACGGAGAATTTCGTTTGGCAGAGATATTACAAGAACATATGAAGAAGGGCAAGAAAGTTTACTATGTTCATTACCAGGAGTTTAACAAAAGATTGGATGAATGGATCAGCGTGGATCGGATAGATTTCAAGAGACCGATGATCTTGCCAGAAGTGAAGGTGGACAAGAAGGAAGAAAAGAACAGTAAACTGAAGACTCTGAAGAAGTCCAAGCTGAAAAATACCAAGAAACAAAGCGGCAAGTCTTCTTCTTCCACACCACAGCCTGCTACGGATGCTGGTGACGATGAAATTCCTAAAAATGAGGATGAAATGGATTTGGATAACTTGAATGTGCAAGGACTTAAGAGACCAGGAGAACAGGTGAGTCGAGAAGATGAGATCAAGCAGTTGAGGACCGGTGGTTCGATGATTCAGAATCATCTGGAGGTTGCACGGGTGAGGAATTTGTCAACAATAATACTTGGAGAACACATCATAGAACCGTGGTATTTTTCCCCGTACCCTATAGAGTTGACAGAGGAAGATGATATATATATTTGTGATTTTACGTTATCCTATTTTGGGTCTCGAAAACAATTTGAGAGGTTCAGATCTAAATGCTCCATGAAGCATCCCCCGGGAAATGAAATTTACAGAGATTCAAAGGTGAGTTTCTGGGAAATAGATGGCAGGAAACAACGAACTTGGTGCCGGAATTTGTGTTTACTTTCAAAGTTGTTTTTGGATCACAAGACATTATACTATGATGTGGATCCTTTCTTGTTCTATATTATGACGACGAAATCCAGTCAGGGCCATCATGTGGTGGGTTATTTTTCAAAAGAAAAAGAAAGTGCTGATGGATACAATGTTGCATGTATTTTGACTTTACCTTGTTATCAGAAAATGGGATACGGTAAATTATTAATACAATTCTCATACATGTTGTCTAATGTGGAGAATAAGGTTGGTTCTCCGGAAAAACCATTGTCTGATTTGGGATTATTGTTATATAGAGCATTTTGGACAGATACTTTAGTCAAGTTATTGGTTGAAAGAAGTCACCCCAATCTTTACAAGAAAAACAACCCCAATGCTGCTGAAGAGGAGGATGGAAGTCCGCCTCCCTCAGGACGTCAGTCCAGTGGCAACCCTCCAAGTGAAATCACCATAGAGGAAATATCTTCTTTGACTTGCATGACAACAACTGACATTCTTCACACATTGACTACTTTACAAATTTTGAGATACTATAAAGGACGACACATTATTGTCATAACTGATCAGATAATGACGTTGTATGAGAAGTTGGTGAAAAAGGTCAAGGAAAAGAAAAAGCATGAATTGGATCCCAAAAAATTGAATTGGACTCCCCCTGCATTCACGGCAAATCAATTGAGATTTGGATGGTAGAAGTTTAAAGAAACGCAACTCACTTCTATATTGAGTTATATAATGCCCTATGTATCGTGTATCATGAAATAAATTTACGTATCATTACCCCATATTTTAATGCTTTTGTCGCCCTCGCATGTTAAAAGACGCAAACCCAGGTTGTCGAAAGTTGATGCGTATATTGTTGGTTCAGTTGAACCTGGGAGAGGTTTGCTGTGACTCGTCTGTTGTAATTTCCCTGATATGTAGTCATAAAATTCGAGCTTTCCATCATCATAACCAGCAAACAAAGTATTCAGTGGGCCGTTTATAGACAATGTATTGATGATTTTGTTGTCCAGCCGAGCCCCAAATTCATTCAATAATTCACCTGATGGAATTACCCATTGTTTTAGATTTCCACCGCTATCACCGGAGCATACTGTACTTTCATTTGGATGCATTTTCATCAGCCTTATGCTTTTATTGTGTTGAGTAAGTGTCAATTCGGTGTTTTGTTTTCGAAGATCCCAAAAGCGTATTGTAGAGTCCATAGAACTGGTGATAATCTGAGGATCACTATTTTGAGCTATTATAGATGTGATGTCGTTTCGGTGGCCCGTTAGAACCATTACCTCTGTTCTTGATCTTATGTCCCATACTCTTACAACTGCATCTTTTCCTCCTGTCATCAACAAATCCAACTCAGGATGAAGAGCCATAGCATAAATACCTCCCACATGGCCGTGATAATCTCTGATTTGACTACCTGACAGTGAATTCGTTCTTTCGAGGTCCCAGCAACGTACTGTTTTGTCTTCAGAACCTGAGAAAAGATACGGAAATTTGGATGAGATCTCCAATGCCCTTACACCCATTATATGGCCCGTCAACGTACTCTTCAAATCCAGACTAGCGAGGTCCCAGATCTTGATAGTCGCATCGGAAGATCCTGTCACAAACCATCGATTCGTTACTGGATCCACGGATACCGATCTTACCCATCCTTGATGAGCACCAGCTATAACTCGTTTTAGCCTCCACTCGCTGTTAGCAGCACCATTTTGGTCGTATGTACTTTCTTTGTCGTTATAGTCATCTCTATTAGCCAAAACATTTCTCTCCTTGTTATCCTGATATTCTTCGTGCTCCTCATCAATTCCTACCGACTGATTCTCGCTCAAGTCTGTATCCTCATCATACTCATCGGTAGATTTAAAGAGATAGTTTAGCTTAGTATTATTGTAAACGGCCTCACTCAACGTATCTGAAGGTATATCAACTAAATCATCTGTATATATACGAACCGTGTCCGTATACTCGAGCATATTCTTCTCTGGCTTCAAATATATTAGTGATTGGTGGTTGATATAATCGTATCAATTATTCTGTCAATTTTTCATATCAATTCTTAATCTGATATTGGACTACATGGTGTGAGCATTTATTATGAAACATGAATCTATGTGTTCAATTGTGTGACATACTATCCAATAGTACACACTTATACAACATTATTCAAATTACTGGGCACTCAGAGGAAGACTCGGCTTTTTTTTGCGGTGAATCTGACCCAGATACGCTTGAAATAGGGTTAACGAAGAAGACATATCTAAAATTGTTTAAACAATCGCATACTTACTGGCATGTAAAGCTTGGTGGAAAGCATCCAACCCCAAAATGCATTAAGCAACTAAAAGAGGAAGATTTGTGGGAGTTGTACTATATGACTCTAGGGTTCCTAATTACTACAAACGAAAACCATACGATAATCAAATTGCACGAAGAGGTGGTATTTTTGCTTCGCCGCCAAGAAGGGGTGCAATTTTTGCAACAGGAGTTCAACATCTTGACCTCCTTTGCAACAAGCAGATTAAAGAGAATAAATAAAAGCTCTTCGTTGTGGTTCTTTATTAAAAAGCTTTTCATTCTTTTAATCGCTAGCCACGTTGAAACCTCTGGATTTCCTACAGAATTATATGGGAGACTTCTACGAAGAGTGCTCAAGAGCTGTGATTTACATTTCGCCAACTACTATGCTTCTAATTTTCTTGGTTGGTGTATCAAAGTCAACTTTCTCTGTTTGTATCAGAACAAAGACAGAGAAGTCAGTGAAGCTGCTATATCTAGTTTGAAGTCTCTAAATAATGTGGTGTTTGATCACATACTACTCACTTGTCATCAGAATTTACAGGACCCGTCGAAGTGGCGTTTGTTACAGCAGATAATTATGGATCTCGTCCAGCTCACAAGTTCCCTGCAGAAGCTCCTCTTTGACTATGAATTTGTCATCGAAGAGTATAATGACATTTCCGTGGCTCTCAATTCGTCTTATAATCAAGAGATCAAGCACTTGCAAGCACCTGCCAAATACTTATCTACGAAAAATTTGTGGCCGATTGACGATGCCTCAAGCTTTTTGACAGGGCAACTCCGTTGGCTTCTAGGTGTTGGATGTCCTTACCGTTACCCGTACGATACTTTGTTGCAGCTTTTTAAATACAATGTCGTTGGCACCGGTGGGTTAATTGATCCGGGAATATCGGCTGACTTTGACTCAATTTTGAACGAAAAAAAGGAGAAAATAGCATCAGTGGAAGACCCAACCTCTTCTGCTATCCTGAAGGAGATAGCTCATGTGGAATGTCTTCAATTCATCATAAGTAAGTATTTTATATAGTTGGCACCATCAAAGAGTTGTGTGTTTATGTGCAGTATTAATGAATGATATAGATCCTGATGACATGCTAGTAAATCAAAGTTAGATAGTTAAAGTAACTAATTCTGTCAAGATGGTATGTATTATAGACATTCTATGTCTAAGTTATATAATATTGATCTCAAAGAGCCGTACTAACCATTAACAGCTCAGACTTCGACAGCTTCAGCAAAAAAAGCAGGCAGAAGCAGAGAGTAAATCATCAGGACAAACTGAAGCATCTGGAGAAGAAGGGTCAAATGAGTCGATTTCAAAAGTCAGCGCAGCACATATAAGGTTACAGAAAGATATAACGGAGCTTGATTTACCTGCAACTATCAAGCTCATTTTCCCGGATCCTACAGACATTTTCAATTTCAAAATCAATATTAAGCCCCAGCAAGGCTACTACAGGAATGGCACTTTTCTGTTTAAGGTGGAGGTGAATAACAATTTCCCCATGGAACCTCCGAAGATAAAGTGCTTGCAAAGGATCTACCATCCTAACATCGATCTTGAAGGTAATATTTGCCTCAACATTTTGAGAGAAGACTGGTCACCGGTGTTGAATCTAAATTCGGTATTGATAGGTCTAAATTTTCTTCTTTTGGAGCCAAACCCCAATGACCCATTAAACAAGGACGCAGCAAACTTGCTCGTCAAAAATAAGTCTACATTCGCAAAGAACGTCAAGCATTCAATGGAAGGAGGTTATATCGGAAGCGTTGCTTATGACAACGTAGTAACTGGCAAGTAGTCACTGTATGTAACTTTCTTACAATTCCAACACTTTCTTCATTATTCCTGTAATCAAGGATCTCTAACTATACAATCCGACGCACACAGACAAAAAGTCTTTGTCCTGTCAGCTACAATTAGTAGCAGGCAGCTGTGGTACCGACTCTCCATTTTTATTCGCTAACACCAATATCATCCCTGTTTCCACATCACTACCTTGCGACTTTCGCATTATAGCTTATCTCAATGTGCACGCCAGATGAATGGGATCATAGGGTGTCCCGGCTGCCCCATCCCAGTGTCCCGCTCTACTGTCTTGACATGTCCCAATACAGTTATCCGATATCCGTGGACTCTTTGGATTATGTTTGCTATCAACAGTCCTTACCTAAAGCAACAATTTCTCTTTTTGGGTTTGATGGGATGCGTTTACAGAAACTTTTTGGTATCTACATATTGCCTATAAAGATCTTCAGCCGTCTCAAAGAATTCCAGAAATACCATTTTCGGTGTTTATTTCGATATCTTCTTCAATTGTTTGCTTGTGTTTAGATTCAACATATTTTTTAACAATAGGACCCTGTATTGTCACAACTGTTTGGATTTTTTTTTTGGTCTCGATAATGTATTCCCGATTAAGTAGTCATTATTTGCAGCTACCGTAACAAGAGCTACATCAACAGCTAAAGAGATTAAGGAACATAACTATTATCTTTGTAGCTGGCTATCTCGTTTAGAGAGTCGAATGTCACATAATGGGGATAGAATTAGAGAACATATGAGAGATCAACCAAATGTATTGAGAAACAATAAGAATTTGCATCCACTGAGATTGGTTGACATACAATTGTGAAGTCCTGGGTTGATTGAAGGTGGCTGGCAATATCATCAAAAGGTTGAGACAGGTCATTGATCAATCCTTATATAAGGGGTGAGAAAATGTATCTTTGAAAACCTTTGCCAGGATCAATAAGAATCCCTTTAACAACAATGCTTGACGACGGCGATGTGAAGGAAGAGAGTAGATAGTTGTGAATGCTGGTCCCGTTGGTATGGGTAATCAATCGGAAGCGTTCCACTGTTAATCAACTCCAAACACTATAAAAGGGCTTATGGTTTCGTGGACTATGCATAGTTGTATGCCAATCAAAGAATCAACAGCTGCAAATTCAACACCAGGACTCAAGAAATCAAGTAATTATAATGAAGTTTACCAGAATTGTTACCACTATCCTTCTCGCTGCTGTTTCGACCTCTGCAACCGTTCCAGAGTCGTATGCTAGCCAGACAGCCAGTAGCTTACCATCTGGTGTTGTTGATGAAATTGCTAAGCTTCCTAGCGATCTCATTGCTGCAATTCCTTCCCTTTTGGAAGCCCTTCCAAAACTTATCAGCAGCTTACCATCAGATTTGCTCAAGTTGATCCCATCTGATGTGGTCGATTCTCTTCCTGTAAGTTCCGCCGTCTCGCATTTCAAGCGTTCCAATGAGACTACCGTTTAACATACATTCTACAAGCTACATTATCAACTAATTTATTCATACTTTCGTTTTTTTTTATTTATTTAGATGTTGATTTAGTATAGTGGTAATCTCTCCATGTATTATAATAAAAACCAATTGTTCTAATATAACAGTCAATTTTTATAAAGGCTCCGTAATTGCATATTATTTCAGCATTCAGAGGTCAATTCTAACCTTCAAAAATTTGGTAATCTTGATATCGCAGATACCGACAGCTACATTCTATCCTCAATTTTTGTCTATTCATATACTCAAATAGATAAGAATTATAAATACGGGTAGACGTCCACAGAGTCTTGACGTATGGAAATTAACTCATCTACCCTTACTATAATATTTCACAATACACCAACAAAATCGAAGATACAATTTAGCATGCTTGATTGGTTAACGGGTAATTAGTTTGACAAATCTATCTTCCAGATGTAGCAAAATGTGTGGGTAAAATTTCACTATAGTAAGCATTACGCAGAAACTGTTTAATTACTGATATGTGCATTTCATGGAGCTCATCTAGCTTTCAGAAACGTTGATCGATAAAAACTTGTACTTTTTCTTTGTAATATCGTAACAATCATTCAAAGCGTCATCATCAACAAACCAGGTCACTCTTCCAGCAGCGCCTTCATTCACAATCGAGCTGGGTAAACCTTTTTCAGGGCGTTCCATTATTGTTCTCATTATAGGCGCCTTCGTCAAACCTTCCACCACGAAAGTGACTCTGTGAGCATGGCATATGACTGGTATTGAGAGTGACACTCTATTAGAGGGACCTGATGGTGCTCCCGAAACAGGTAAGCACCAAGCAAGCTTCTCGCGAAGTTGCTCTCCATGATTTGGAAAAAGCGATGCAATGTGGCCATCTGGGGCACATCCTAAAAGTAATAGATCAAACATTGGCAACTTGACCGAATCTTTCTTTGCAAAATTCTCAACGAGTAGTTTCTCGTATGCATCAGCACACTCCTGTGGATCATCAATCAAAGACTCATTGATATGAAAAATGTTGGGTTTTTTCTCGCCCTTTATTTGGTCAAATATCTCACGTTTAGCTTGACCATAGTTTGAATCTTGGCTTTCAAACAGTACCAAACGCTCGTCTGCAAAGTAAACATCCCACTTGTCCCATTCTATCTCACTAGTTCTGGGCAATAACCCTTGGTTCAATATCTTGATCAATGAACCTCCTGATATTGCAATCTTGAACCGTAACTCTCCCTTCTTCTTCTTCTCCTTCTTCTTTCCACTGCCATTATTGATCGAAAAAGTGCTATGTGAGCTCGTCAACTGAGGCCTCTTCGCCTGCTCTTCTTTGATTTGCTTGATTATATCATAATCAAGCGTATTGTAAAGCGTCATGTTTTGAGCAGAAATAACATGGTCTGCCACTGCATCCGCCACCCCCAAAAATTCCGGAAATGAATATATCAACGGCACCGTAGTAGTCATCCTAGCCTTCAATTTCTGCCTGCCGTCTTTCCTAAGGCACTTACTCTTGTTTGTACCCGACTTTTACAGCCTTTTCAATGATCCTTCTTCGAATCAACTGTTTTAATTAACCTTGTAAAGCTTACAATACTTCAATTTCTCTGAAAATAAGTTGCTTAAAGCCTTTATGTGGGTCTTCCTAACGTATCCTACTATCAGAATGCAATTGTAGATATCTTTTTGTCTACTATTAAAGCTTATTCTTCGAATTACGTATATATATAAGAGTCATTTGCTCCTTGGATCCTCCGAAATTTTGTGTATATTAGTCACGTGAATATCATCGGTTTGCTTTCCATGAAATTCTACACCGTCAACCAGACGAAATAGAAGGAAATGCCAAGTTCTGATACTAGGTGTGTTTTCTGTGAATGCTCTTCACTCATCCCACTTGACTAGAGTTCATAATTGCTAATCTGTGGCTAGCTAGAGTGTAATTTGTTGTGTGCAGGTCGATATCAAATCTCTACAGAGCTTGTCTTTGGTAGAAGACGTCAAAGTATTAGCTTTATTTTCTACTGGTAGACTATAAGAAGTTTGTAAAGAGTGATTTGGGATGCAAATTGATAGTTATTTCGGTCTTACAATTGCGCTCGGGCGCAAGTTGATGAAAAGAAGGTTTTCTGGGGAGCAAGGACAAACGGAAGGGTCTGGAGAAGATAAGCACAGGCAATACGAATATTACGACAAAGACCAGGGGAAGTACGTATTGACGGTCAATGCGGTGTCTGAGGGACTCGTAGTGGTCAGTGTGGTTCTCCCGAGCAACGCGAAAGTAGCCAGTGCGCTTGTCAACTGGAACGAAGAGGAAATACGGCTGCAGGTTAGTTTGCCATTGAGTGAGGATGAGATTTCAGAGAGGTTGGAATCATGGTTTGAGAGCAAGATGGGAGACATTATCGCTTTGTTCGGCAGTTTCAGACAGGAGCTGAAATTGCTAGAAATAAGCGACGTGGAGCAAGATAAAAGGACTCCCCGGGTGGACTTGCCACTGGCCCCTTCAATTGGCAGAGATGGTCTCAGAGAGCCCATTGTACAGAGTCGAATTCCTACAGGGACCAGAAGGCCTCCAGATATGCCTGGTTTCGATGATGAGTACGAGATGCTGCCGCAGAGAGTTGATCCTATCACAGGAGCCACCTTTCCTTCTATAGGCGAAAGAGACTTAAATCCCCCAGGACTTTCTCGCCACCCACCTCTTAAACCTTATTTGGATCCTCAGAACCCTGGTTTGGACGGTGGTATGTATCCCACACCAGAACACCCTATATTCGGTTCTCGGAGTTCTGGCAATTCGTCCAGGCTTGGGGTCCCACCAGGGGCACGTTTTGATGATCCCGTGGCAGAAGACGATCTAGACATGTTGGGTGCGGGACTCCCAGGCTCCTTACGTAACGGCCCCAGAGGTCCCAGTGGCTTTGGTCCCCACCCAGGTCTAGGAGGCTTCCCCCCAGGCCCCAGTAATAATGGACCTTTTGGGTTTTAAGCCTGTGTTTGTGGGTCTTTTCGCTCGAAGTACGGTTTTCGCAAATATTACACTACCGCTTTAGGCAATTGGGTACATGACTTTTGTGCTTCAGAGTAGTTTAGTCTTCCTAATTGATCGGCTTTAGCAATTCGCCTTCACTTACGGCTCATAGCATTAGTTTGTAAATACTCTTCTATCAAATGTTATCAATTCATGTCAATTTCATTTCAACTAAACTGATTACCTATCTGTAAGAAGACTTTATTCAACGATATTGTCTCATCCATTCGATCTGTTTAAGGGTCCACTTTGGTAAACTCTACTGTATTCGTACTCATTGTGTTATCCTCAAAACGGACGTAATCATCGCCTATTATACTAATGTTAACGTATTAAGTATCTATGTTAAGGACCTATTATTGTTACTGCCTTAGGAAACTGATGATTATGTTTACGTTTTTGAGGAGATTTTTCATACATATTAAATTAAGATTCCTAATTAGGAAATTTCAGACTTAATGAACATGATGAAGTGCTGATGACAGAGAATTGATTTATATAATCCCGACCACTCCCATATTGCCAGGAACGTTAAGTAGATATTCGTTGATCCAACAAGGTGAAACTTCAGATCAAGTTTAAAGGAACATTATTTGGTTGTTGAACACAGCTTAGGATCATTCCTACATACATTAGTTGAAATTTTCCATTTGGTCTTGATACCCCAAAGTTGAAATACCTCTACAAGTTTAGACCCTAATACCATCTAGTTCGTTGAGCGAACCACGAGAGTTGAATTCTCACATAAACACACACATCAAGACTTAAATACTACTTTTGTCTGCTTAATATCAAGTTACACAAGACCATTATTATCATGTCAAACGAAAGAAGATACCCGAGACATGAAGTCCGGTTGAGCATGCCTGGAGCTCCCCGGTATCACACAACTGGTCACAACAGTGCAAGACCTATTTCAGGACACACCTCAGGACACAACTCAGAAGTTAACTCAGGAGTTAACTCGGCTGCTTACAGCTCAAGTCCTAGAAACTACATTCCACAACAGCAACCTAGATTCGAGGAAAATATCCCAAAAAGTAACCATACATACACAGTTCACCATGGAAGTGTGTCTACGGGTGGATCTGGTGAGACTCTTAATGCTCACGATTTAGAGGATCCTAACAAGTTACGTAACGAGAGAAGGTTGTTCACATTCTTGCTCTCAAGAAAAGTTCCCCCCATACTTTCAGAAGATGAAAGAGAATATTACCCTTGGAAAAGGGTCAGTATGCTCAAAAGAGCTTTGTTCTCTTGGTTAATACCTATTTTAGTCAAGGGATACAAACGTACTCTTCAACCAAATGATTTATACATGTTACCAGAAGATTTAAAAGTGGAGCATATGCACAAAGTTTTTGAAGACAATCTTCAAAACAACCTTGACAAAGCTAGAAAAGAGCATTTAAAGAAAAACCCTGATTTATCCAATTTTGAATGGCCAAAATACGTCATACCCTATTCCTTGTATTTGACCTTCTTCTGGGATTATACCTTCAGTTGTATATTTTTGGGTTTATCTTTCTGCTGTCAAGCTTTGTCTCCCTTATTGACAAAGAAGTTGATTAACTTTGTTGAGTTGAGATATTTCGGTCTTGAGACTACCTACAATAAAGGTATTGGATATACCATTGGATCTGTCGTTTTGATTTTCGTCAACGGTTTGTTATTGAACCACTTTTTCCATAAAGCCATGATCTGTGGAGCTCAGTCAAAGTCTGTTCTCACTAAAAGTTTGCTTTTGAAGTCTTTTGAGCTTAACGCAAAATCTAGACATAAATTTCCCATTGGACGTATTACATCGTTGATGAGTACTGATTTAACAAGAATTGATTTGGCAATTGGATTTCAACCTTTAGTGATTTGTTTCCCTATTCCTGTCATTATTGCAGTTGTTTTGTTGTTAGTCAATATCGGTGTTAGTTCTTTGGCAGGTATTGGTTTGTTCCTCGTCTCCTTGGTTATTTGTGTTCTATTAACTAAGAAATTGTTTGTTACCAGAGAAATTGTTGTTAAGTACACTGACGAGAGAATTAATTTGATGAGAGAAGCATTAAACAACTTAAAAGTTATAAAATTCTATGCCTGGGAGTTAGCTTACAAGCTCCAAATTGTCAAGACAAGAGAAAGAGAATTGAAACATCTTTTTACTATCAAGGTTTTGAGAAATTTCATCACAGCATATGCGGTGACTCTTCCACAGTTGACTTCAATGATTTCGTTCGTAACAATGTGGGCAAGCAATTCTATGAAATCAGCAGGAAATGTTTTCTCTTCGTTGTCTTTGTTCTCCATTTTAGCTCAGGCAATTATGCTTCTTCCTATCGCATTAGCAACAGGTGCTGATGCTCTTATTGGTTTCACCCGTTGCACACAGTTTTTGAGTGCTGAGGAGTTCAATGATGAATTAGATTCAAAGATGACCGAGCAACATGACTATTTTGTTGGTGAGCAAGAGAGTAATTTTGAGTTTAAGAATAATGCAGCACTTGAATCTTACGAATCCAAAGATGATGGAATAGCAATTGAAGCTAAAAATGCAGATTTCATGTGGGAATCGTTCCATGATGAGTTGGCAAATGACTCACTTTGGGAAGAGAAAACTTCAAATAAGAAGGAAAGTAACGAAGATGCTAAGAAGAAAAAGAGAAAATCTAAACTTTCTCAAAAAGAAAAAGATCTGTTCAACGATTCAAGCAGATCTTCTAATGACACCTACTTCGATAATCCTTATTCACTTGGTTCTAGCGATCAGTTTCCTGGCCTCGTTAACATAAACTTGTCTATTGAGAAAAAAGAATTTGTTGTGATCACTGGTCTGATTGGATCAGGAAAATCATCACTCTTGAATGCCTTAGCTGGTTTCATGAAGTTAACAAACCCCGGTATTGGAAATTTGAAAATTAATGGAGAATTGCTATTATGTTCTACACCTTGGATTCAAAATGCCACAATAAAGGAAAACATTGTATTTGGAAAGCCTTTTAACAGGGAAAGATACAACAAAGTTTTATACTGCTGTGCATTGAAAGATGACATTGAGCAATTGAGTCATAAAGACAATACTGAGATTGGAGAAAGAGGAGTTACATTATCTGGAGGTCAAAAAGCCAGAATAAATTTGGCAAGAGCTGTTTACTCGGATGCAGACATCTTAATGTTTGATGATGTTCTTAGCGCTGTTGATTCAAGAGTTGGTAAGGACATTGTTGACCGCTTGTTCAATGACTTTTTGCTCAACAAAACAAGAGTATTGGCAACCCATCAGCTTTCTTTGATAAGAAACGCTAACAAGGTTATCTTCTTGAATGGAAATGGATCTATTGATGTTGGAACTGTTAACGAGCTCATCGGAAGAAATGACCACTTTAAGAGATTGATTGAGTTTAATGAGGACGTTAAAGAAAGTCCTGAAGATCAATATAGAAAAAGACATGGCATGATTGATGAAGGACCAGAAGAATATTACGAGAATCTTGAGGATAATCTCATGAAAGCACAATCTAATCTACCCGAAGAGAATGAATTAATTGGAAGGATCATCAACGAAGAAGAAAGATCCACAAATGCGGTGTCTTGGGACATCTATAAGAAATATATTACTCTTGGATCGGGAATATTTGGCTATGCAGCAACTCCCATCTTTTTGTTTTTGATCACCATCGCAACATTCTGTCAAGTTTTCACTAACACTTGGCTTTCTTTCTGGACTGAGAAAAAGTTTGAAGGAAAAAGTGACAAGTTTTACGTTGCTTTTTACGTTATGTTTGCGTGTTTAACTGTGATTTTCACTGGTATTGAGTTTACGATGTTGGCTTACATGAACAATAAGTCTGCTCAAAAGCTTAACGTCAGAGCAATGGCTAAGATTTTGCATGCTCCAATGAATTTCATGGATACAAACCCAATGGGTAGAATTTTGAACCGATTTACTAAGGACACCGATTCATTAGACAACGAGTTGGGAGAACAGATGAGACTTTTCTTATTTCCGTTAGCAACAATCATTGGTATCATTATTCTTTGCATAACCTATTTGCCCTGGTTTGCTATTGCTGTTCCATTCCTTGGTTTTGGATTTACATTTTTGGCCAACTTTTACCACGGTTCATCCAGAGAAATAAAGAGATTGGAAGCAACTCAGAGATCATTGGTATACAATAACTTCAATGAAACTTTATCAGGTATGTCCACAATTAAGGCCTACAAAGCTGAAAACGAATTTATAAAAAAGAATGACCGTTACCTTAATCAAATGAATGAAGCATATTACTTATCAATTGCAACCCAAAGATGGTTGTGTATCCACTTGGATATACTTGCCAGTATTTTTGCTTTGATCATTTGTCTCTTATGTATCACTGGTCAATTCAATATTAGTGCATCATCTACAGGTTTGTTGTTGAGTTATGTTATCCAAATTGTTGGATTATTGTCTTTAACAGTGAGGTCTATGACTCAAGTGGAAAATGAGATGAATTCGGTGGAAAGAGTCCATGAATATGCATTCCACTTGCCTCAAGAAGCCGCATATGAGAATCCCGAGCACAAACCCTCCGAAGAATGGCCACCTTCAGGTTACATACAATTCAGCAATGTTTCTTTGAGATACAGGCCAGAATTGCCATTAGTTTTGGAGAACTTTGACCTCAATATCTACCCTGGAGAGAAAGTTGGTATTTGTGGAAGAACAGGTGCAGGTAAGTCGTCTATCATGACAGCCTTGTACAGACTTTGTGAGATCGAAGAGGGCTCTATATTGGTTGATGGATTGGATATTAAAGATATGGGTCTCCGTGATTTAAGATCGAAATTATCAATTATTCCACAAGATCCTGTGTTATTCCAAGGTACAATCAGGAAAAACTTGGATCCATTCCTGCAATTTGAAGATGAAGTCTTGTGGGACGCCTTGAGAAGATCAGGTCTTCTCGATACAGCTACCATCAGAAAAATCAAGCACATCAAATATTCTCAAGCGAATAAAGTGGGATACGAAGATCTCCATAAATTTCACTTAGATCAATTGGTGGAAGACGATGGTAACAACTTCTCTCTTGGTGAAAGGCAATTGCTTGCCTTGGCAAGATCTTTGGTGCGTAATTCAAAGATATTAATTCTTGATGAGGCAACATCGTCGGTTGACTACGAGACTGATTCCAAGATTCAGAATACCATTGCCAAGGAATTCTCTAGATGTACTATTTTGTGTATTGCTCACAGATTGAAAACAATTCTTAGTTATGACAGAATTATTGTCATGGATAAAGGAAAAATTATTGAAAAAGGAACTCCAAAGAAGTTATACAGGGACAACGGTGTATTCAAGCAAATGTGCGACAAAGCAAACATCACTGCTCTGGATTTTTAATGAATGGCTAAGCATGTATTATATAACACGAAAACAAATTACAGAGCACTTATCTATACATTCACTCATCTAAAAAGGGTGATAATTTTTGTATATTAATAATAATTTTCAAAGTTAATCAAGCGACTCTGCTCACTTCGTAAAATATTTGTGCCACTGATACATTGTCCACCAAGATCCTTCTTGGAGACTCTTGAAGATCGTTATTGCAAAAGTTCTTCTTGTTAGGGGAATAAGATTTGGTGTGCGCAAAACTTTTTGAAAAGTGTTCAAATATCAGGTAAGATGAGGTGTAAATGCTGTTATAGTAGTAACCTTCACGATCTTGATGATATTTGTAGATGAACTGAGCTTGCCTCACTACCTCTGAGATAAATTTCTGGTAGATAGCGTCTGTTTTACTTGAAATAGACTTATTAATAGTTAACAAGTCTGCAAAACCAACGAACAACAAGTGAACATACCTCAACTGATTATTCCAGTAACCGTTACTATAAAATCCATTTTTTCTATCGATAGCAGCCTGGCCTAGTTCAATCGCCTTGTTGGTCCATTTTTGATCGTCATATTTCCCTAAATACGCTAAAGTTGACATTGCGACACCAACACTGTAAGTCAATTTTCCATGATTCACCTTTCCGGAAGATATAGATTTTCCGTCGTAAATTAACTTATCCTTAGGATCTTGCAAATTATCAAATAACCATTGCATTGCATCCTTTGCAAACTGAAGTAAAGACTTGTCTTGAGTAACTTCATATAACCTGGCAGCCGTAAGTGCAGCTTCAGTGGTTGAAATGGATGCGAGATAATCTCCGTCCTTTTTCCATCTTACTCCACCGCCATTCGAATACCACTGGCCCTTGATCAAGTCCATTAACTTTTTAGCAATAACCAAATGCTCCACATTTCCCGAGTACTTGTAGGAGTCTAAGAAAACCCACATCACCTGTGAATTATCGTCTATGTACACATCATTATCTTTTGCTGTAGTTGCAGAAAACCATCCTTCATCATTCCTGTAGTCTAGTAAATTGTGGGTAACTTTTGCAATCATTTCCTTATTTTGCGAGTCTGAAACGGCTCTACCAGCTATCGCAGAATACCAAATTGTAGGATACTCGAACGACGAATCCTTACAGTTAAGATCACTGTTCGTCCATGAGCCTTTGCTCTCTACCCAAAAGGCATCCCAGGATGAATTCAACGCTTTATTGTACGCTAATGCACTGTCGAAGTCTCTTTTTTTCAACGGAAAACATTGAACTAATCCTACTAAAAAGGCAAGAATAATAAACGATAGTCTTGTTCGTTGCATGTTTACTTCGAAAAGCTCGACTTTATCACTAGAAGGGGGGACTACAAGATGAACTTACTTGACTTATATACTTTTGAAATTAACTTATTACCGCCTTGGCTCTCAAAATTTTCCGTTACGATGAATGAATAAAGTATATTAAGGTACCTTGAATATACTTAATCTGCCATTTTATGCCATTTCATGTACATGCTGAGATTTATGAAATCGACTATTATTCTCGGTGCTATTTATGCCCGTTGATATCTTAATGGTTGCAATTCTAGAATCCATTACGATACCCTTTTGAGTGAAATGATAAGGGCACACAAAAATTACTAAATTAGGTCCGTACCTTGATCCGCTGTGAAAAGATCATTTATACTTAGCATGGTAAGACCATTGTCTCAAATCAGAGTCTACTCGATAAAGTAAGGAGACTAAGGCCGAAAGTTTGTAAAAAATAATAATCGGAATTCAAAGTAATGTTGTCTTTTCATTTAAACGATATAAAATAACTTTATAATCTATGCAATATATAGAAAAGTAGGTATGCGGATGTATTTTCAACTTCTTCTTGGCTGACAAGAGAGATGATGTTATCATCAAATTTAAACCACTGTCCTACGCTGTTTTTGATGATGACCACGTAATGACCTGTGTTGACTGATCCGATATGGCATACCACAGCAAATAATTCAAACACCATATCTCCATCAACGGTAGTCTCTGTAGTAGCTGAAGTGTATTTGGTAAGATTCAAGAAAAGCGGGTTTGTGATGGGGGTCTCGATCTTCGAGGAAGTCACATTGATCTGCGAATGTTTGAACCTTTTCAACTGAATAGATAAAACTAAAGGAGCTCTTTTAATCTTCAAGGTCTTCAGTGCGTTAGAACTGTCCCCACATGACTGGCACTTGTACTTTACATCCAAATTTTCTTTCAGTGTGTAGCGATCAAGACAGTCGTATATGGAAGGTGTTTTTCCCTGGGAACGAATCTGGTCCACTTCAAGCGACACGTCCATCATAGGGTCAACCTTTTTAGTATCAAATGAGCATGCGGAACATGTAATCGTACTTTCCAATTCTCCAGCAAACGTGGTGTGAGTAATACAATTACAGGCTTTGGGGTTCGATGGATTGTGTAAGTCTTTCATGATGGTATCGTACTCCAGGTGTATTTCGTTCAAGACAAACTGCCAAAACTCATGTGCGTCTTGTTCTTGAAAACCTGCTAAAGACTTTTTCTTATACCATGCGGTTGTGAGTAGATTTGTCAAACCAAATCCTTCGGTATTGTTCGAAGTGTAAACCGCCTTGAAAATATGGTCAAGGCCACATGTGATGCATGAACTCATCTCATCTATATTTCCACCACTATTGTAAATTGGTGCACTCTTGCAGTTGAAGTAATGGAAATCATTATTGAAAAAATGGTATTTTATTGCTGGATTGTGAATAAGAGTCTGTAAAATACAGCTCATAAAACACGTAGAACCGAAATTGATGAATCCTTTCAAACCAGATATGGCCTGGCTGGAAGGATTGGAATAATTCAGATATGTATCGTAATCATATTTGCTTTTTGGAGTTTGACCTCTCAACGTCTCAATCCTAATTCTCTCAAGCTCAGGATGATTGATGTAATCACCACATTTAAAACAATACAAAAGCCCGTTGTGTGAATCTATTCCAAAAAAATGTTGTTGATCCTTGAAATGAGTGTGCGCGTGTTTCTTGTTGTCAAAACAGCCCACATGAGGACATTGCAAACAGATGAAATTATGGTTGAAGTTGTTTAAAGAACACTCCGTGCATTTGAGCGAGTTTACCTTCAAATCAACCAATTTGTTGTTTGGTACCACGGATCCGTCTTTTTTAGAAATGTAGATTTTGTTCCTAGATAGCTCCTGTGAGATGTAAACCGCCTGTCTGTACGTGGAATACGCAGTCTCGTTGGCTTTAGACTCCAATACAGACTTAAGATGCTGACATGGCTTAAATGCCGAATAGCTATCCGGTGGTGGAGTTTGTTCCTGCAAAATGCCCTCCATCGTTTCGTTCGGACTACCCTTACTGAGACCCACCGGCTCCTTCCCCGGATACGTCTTTCCTGATACCGACATTATGTTGACACCTCCTTGTTCCGATTATGAATATGGCCAGCAGTTATCAGCCTTATAAAATTTGTGTTATCTCTCAATGGCGTCTAAAGTTGATCTCCTCAAGGTGACAAAGGATAAAAGACTTGATTATAATTTTTTTCAATATGAGCTTCTTTAATTTCGGTTACTTCAATCTCCGATATGATATGGGCACTGTTTTAAAGTAGTGATTTTATCTTGTAGTATTTCATATGATTGTGGATTGGAGACTGAGCAATGAACCCTAAAATGCTGTCAAGAAGTGGTATCAAATTTTGATACTCCGCGTGATGAAATTTTCAATTCAATTTCTTAAGGTGCAAACTGTAGCAGATGATTTTGGCCGTGATTTGAGGGCCAGCATCGAAGGGCCAGGTGATCCGGTTAACTCCACAATCTGCCTTTTTTTTTATTACGTTTACACGGTACAAATTTATGTAAAAATCGTAGATCTATAACTACTACTATGGAGAAATGCCAAAGATTTATCTCTGGGCTTATAGGCATGCAAAAAGCCAGGTACAAAATGATCCTGTCAATGGTGAGACATGCAGCAGAGAAGTCAGTTATTTGGATGTATGTGGTCCTGGTGTGGAACCATAGAATTAAGACTCATTTTTTGTGGTTAGCCAACTATCTGTTTTTCCGCAGCCGGAACTCTGGATATTGTGCAGCTGTTTTAATCATAAAAATCGTCATCCTCGTCGTCGTCGTTATCGTCGTGTGTACCGATTCCTCTTCCTCTGACCGATTTCTTCATGAACCTGAGCCCTCTCTCCTCGTCGGACCAGTCATCCAGTTGGTTTATTGTCAAACGCTTGTCCTTCAGGTCTACCGCATTGGAATCGACGAGAACCTTCTCTATATCCGCCACAGTGGAACTATTACCACCTAGCTGTGTGAGCGTGATATACTGCTTGATCACATTTGTCTGGTGGTACACTATCAACGTAGGACAGTTGCTTTCGGGGTAGTTTTCGATTGCTCTCTTTGCGGGAATGTCGCAGAACTTGATTTCTGGATATTTGGAAGCCAACGTTGAAAAGATGGACCCAAGTAGCCTGCTCTGAAGACTGGCTGACAGCGACATGTGTACTACTACAAATACACCATTGGATGCCTTGGTGATCTCATCTTCGTATTCATTCTTTGACACAGGAAAAACCATTCCAAACCTTGTCTCTGCGAGCTTCTTGTACTCTTCCATCCGCTTGTTTCGGTAGATGTTCAAGAAATCTTCATCCTCCTCGTCCTCCAAAGCATTCAATTCATCCATATCTAGACCTTCGAGCCGGTTATCATGCTGTTTTTGAATCGCTTCCTCGAGTGCAACCTCTAGTTCTGCTGACGGCGAGGGTGGTTTCTCTGGAATAACTCCCTTGCTTCTCAAAATATCGTTCCATTCGGTGTCTTCGTTGGGATCCACCTCAACCTGGAACTTCATATTGTTCATGGGATCCATCTTGGGCCGTGTCTAGTGTCTCTCTTCGTATTAAAGGTGCAATATCAAGTGTCAAACTCCAAAAGGCTGCTCGAGACCGAAAAATTTCAGATCATGTACATAAATTACATCAGCACTAAAAGCAAAACCAAGTCTTCGGTCCAACACCAAGACCTACAAAACCATTTTAAATTATAGTATTCGTTTCTTTAGCTATAAATATGTATATACAGATGTAATGAGAACAGAATTAGACGATTCCAAAGGCAGAATCAGAGTGAAACAAAAAACCGACTCCGTGGCCGGTACACCACCAGCACCTCAGAATCTCACACCACCAAGCAAAACGATTCTATACGCCTCGCAGTGTCTTCTCTAAGCCCCGTCATGCATGCCTTACTTGGTGGCCTTTGCCAAGTAGGTAATCAAGTCGTTTCTGTCCTTGGCCTTCTTCAAACCTCCGAAAGCCATCTTGGTACCAGGAATGTACTTCTTGGGGTTCTCCAAGTAGTCACTCATAGTTTGCTCGCTCCACTCGACTCCCTTCTTCTTGTTGGCGTCTGTGTAAGAGTATCCAGTTGCTTGTCCGGATTTTCTACCAAACACTCCGTTCAAGTTAGGTCCGACTTTGTGAGGTCCACCTTTCTCAACAGTGTGACATTGTAAACATCTTGTCTTGAACAAGTTAGCACCTTTCTTTTCGTTACCTTTTTCGAATTTGGCTGGCATTTTTTTTTATGAATCTACGACTATTTTAATTATGAAGTAGTGTTTTTTGATCCTATAAATACAATTTGTATGTTCGAGTGGAATTTTTCCCTTTATAAATGAAAAAATTCAGCCAATAAATACATAATTGTAAACGAGAAACCTTTCATTGGCTCGAGGATGGGCTATATACAGGAGGTCAAGATGAGAGACTGGAAGATTCTGGAGGGCAGGGCTTGGAGAGTCATCCTGGAGTCATGGCAGGGACGGGAAAAAAAGATGGGATGGATGACGGAGGATATAGAGAAATTTTAAATGGAAAAATGGACAGAGGACGGCTGAAGCGAGGGTGGGGGAGACGGAAGGGGAGGAGGAAGACGGGTCTGTGAGGTTGAGGTTGGGGACGGTAGAGGGTTCCGGGGAGTGTAGAATGTGTGTAGAGTATAGTAGAGTATTGAAAAGGGCGATCGGAGGGCAGGTTTAGGGTGTGAGGTTGTGTATTGTAGAGGGAAGGTAAAGTAGCAATATGTAAAGAAAAGTTTTTCTGGAACCCGACGGAACGGAACGGAACTTGACGGGGGGATTCGGAACTTATGCTTGGAAGGTTGAGTGCGGCGAGCAGGAGGGCGCTAGCGCCCCCCTGGGGCGCTCTCACGGCGAGGACTTGTCGACCTAGACGGGGTGCGGCTAGGGGAGTTGCTCCTGGAGTAGCTGGCCTCACGGCTGGAGTAGCTTGCGGAGCGACTACGAGAGAAGCTTCTTGAGGAGTCCAGCGACGAGACAGAACCGCTACGAGTACTTTGACGGCCGCGCGGGCCGTCAGTGGGCGGTTGCAAAGAAGCCAAGACATCTCTCATTTCCTCCGTCAAGACACCGAGGCCTATGGCTGTGAAAAAGTTGATGGAGAATCTGAGGTCGGAGGCATCGTCCCAGGTAGCGTCTGTGACGGGGAAAACGCCCCTGATGTGCGGTTTGACGTAGGAGTCGGAGATGAGACGTGCTGAGAGCTCGTTGATGCCCAACTCCTCGACCATTTCCTGGAAAATAAATTTCAAAAACACTCTTATGGCAGGGTTAGTGTGTTCCTCGTTGAGGATTATGTCGCTCCAGGCCTGCTCAATGGACAATCTATCTGATGCGAACAAGTGGCCGAAGAACTTGCCTAGGTTGCGGAGCGAGTTGGTTTCGAATTGGTGGATGGTGGCATAGTAGTGCTTGAACCTCTCGACGAAAATTCGGTGCCATTTGGTGTTCACTGCGCAGAGCTTCTCGCCTATGTCGGCGAAGAATTTTGAGTAGGTCTTTTCTTGGGCGCTGCATTTTATCACCATGTCTGCTACTATTTCGCTATTTTTCAGTTTATCGTCGGAATGCAAATTGAGCTTTAAAAGCTTGTGGATGGCCTCGCTGGATGACAAACTGGACATCATCGTCAAGTAGATAGACTTTTGGTGCTCAAGCAAGTTTTTCTCCGTCATATCTTTGATTTCCATTATCTGCGTCTTTTGTGCTTCGTCCTGTGCGACGTCGTCCTCTTCTTCGCTCTCATCATCATCACTACCTAGTATGTCATCTCTAATTTTATTATATTCCTGTTCGTTAATGTCGTAGTCGGGGTCGAAAGTAAAAATGCTAAGTTCATCATGTACCTCTAATTCCTCATCGAGCTCTATCGAATGCGTTTCCTGGTCCTCTTCTTCAACCAAGTCTAGCTCTTTCTGGATGCTGGGGTACCTTTGAAACTTGTATTTCCGTGCGTCAAACACAACGGTTAATAAGTGTTGACTCTTCTTGCTCAAATGAGCATTATCATGCAAAATCTCTCTCAACTTGTTCATTATCATGTTCATTGCAATCGTGGAGTTATTCTCTAAAAACATACCACAGTCCAATAACATCTTCGATACCACTTCTATCGAGTCGTTCGTGGGGTTTTCCAAAAGCATCTGAAGAATCTGTAGCAAAATGATCTCATCGAGCACCTTCTGGTTGACCAAATGGCAGATGAAATTGCACGAAGAAAGACACAATCTCTTCTGGTCCTTCAAGTATGCTTTTCTGAATTGCACTACCAATCGGCTGCAGAGAAGCTCTCCTATTTCTGGAATCTTTGAGTTCAATATCGCTATCAACGATGCGTAAATAGGAATAAAATGGATCTTCACCATCTGAAGCTTCATTATATTACGCACAAGAAGACCCCTTCCTCGGTTTAAATTGATCCTGAAAAGCTCTAATACTATATCTCTGATGTTCTCAGCAGTGAGTTTGTCCAATTGGGTGCGTATTGTCTTTTTAAGCTCTATCCATCTCTGTCTCTGGATTCTTTCATCTGTACTTGCGGCCTTTTTCTCGTGGTGACTTTGCTCTTCTGCCATATCGAAGGTGTCTTTGCCTTCCTTTTCACCCTCTGTTTCTTTCATTATCCCGATGTTTTGAGTTGAAGATTAAAAGAGTTGTTATGAATTCAGTGCAAACCTCTTCTCATCGCTTTATCAAAATTGAAAAAATCTATATAGGAATATAAAATTCCATTTTTTATACTGAAGAATCCAGAAATCTCGAAAGATTGAAAAAAGAGCTTCTGCGATGTTTCAGGCCTATAAATGTCGATCATTCAGGTGCTACGATTTACCTGTAAGATACGAGATGAAAAAATGCTTGAATTTGAGCTCTTTAGAGGGACTGAAAAGTGTGGGATCTCAGATAAAGACCAAGATAGAGTACTTTAAACAAACTGGGGAGCTTTTGAAATACACCCCACAGCAATATAACAACTTAACAGAAAGAAAGCGTGCTGTTCAGCGAAATAGGATTGCGAAAAGTTCTTATTCTCTTCAAAAAGCATTGTTGGTCCTTAAGTCAAAGTATGATAGTCATATTTTTCAGAATGATAATGGCGATACCTTGGACTTGCAGAAACTCACGCCGAAAGACTTGAGTGTGGAGAGCTCTAAGTCTTTAACCTTGTTCAAGAACTTGTTGAATTTCAAAAAGATGGGAGGTAAGAGAGCAGACCCAAAACTTATAATGACTTTACTAGGCACAAACTACGGACAGATACGTGATCCTTATTTAGTTACAAAGGAGGTAGGCAAACTCTTGGAAAGAGACAAAGACATCATACGTGCAGAATATCTTGGACGAGTGGCTGGCTCGGAAGAAAGTGTGGTTGCAATGAACACAATTCTTGAATGGTTGTTGCAAAAAGGTAACGTCACAGCAGCATTCAAGCATATCACTAATAGAAAAAAATGGTCTATTCCAATGAACGAGCAAACATACATAATACTCTTTTCGGGCTTGGCCCGAGCGTATGAATGGGGAAAAGTACCTGATGAAATATGCAAAAGGACTGTCGAAATTTTCAATGAGCTTAGAATTAAGGCAAATTCTGGCCTGAAAGCATCCCAAATCAAGTGCGAGACTAGCCATTTTAATGCATGCTTGAGTTTGTTGGTCAAAAATTATAGCGGAGTACAGAATTTTGCATGGCTGTTCTTCGATCTTCTATTACCTGATGCAAAGAGTGAGTTAGCTCCCTTGTATCCAGATTGCCAAACGTTCACCATTTTCCTAAATGGAATAAAAAAACATGCTTTTCAACTTAGTGATAAAATCCATGAGAACGGATCTCTCAGTAAGGATGAAAAAAGAAAAAGATTATTCGTGGTGCATGGTCAGCTAATCAAATCCGCTGAGGATATTCTAGCTAAGGTTTTCGAAGCAGCAACCCCTGCAGTACCTCCAACAAAGGAAGAAGCCAAAGAAAACCCATCCTTATTACAAACTTATCGAAGTGCTTCTAGAAGACCTTTGATGGATATAGATGAGCAATTTGCGGTTACTTTTCTTTCCTGTTTGATCAACAGACATAGTAGGACGTGTTTCTTTGACGATCAAAATTCGCATTACTTATACGTCAAAGATGGAATTCGCTTTTTGCAAAACTGGTGTCCTGAGATAGACAACATAGTTCGTACTATTCAGGAAGAAATGGGAACTGCAGATTTCCATGAGCCCGCAAAAATAATCAAAGATATCACAGATAGTCGTATGTCCAAGGCAATTGGCGATGACACTCATCCTGAAGTCATAAATTACACCCCTGAAAAGGTACTCAGCTCGTTGGCATCTTACAACAAAAACCCATTGGTAAATTTTCCACCTCCGCCTTTTAGCAAGAATAAAACAAAAGCAATATTTAGTGGAAAACTCAAACCTTTAATTGATTTCAGTCGTCCTCTTCAGTCAGATGTAAGAAAGGTGCTTATGGACAAAAACTACAGAACCTCGAGAGGGAAATTCGGAAAGAAGTTGAGTAATACTACTACAATAAGTTTGGAAAAACGTGCTGGGGTCAACAAATTTCTCATCTCTTTATACTTGGATGGGCTTTTGAGTTCAGGCAAAAATAAAGAATTCATTACCTCAATTTGGTATATCTTGGGCAAGTGGGGTGGTATTTCTCTTGACAAGTCTAGGTTGAAAGAATTGGATTTATCTGCCTCTAATTTTCTGGGGATCTTAAAAGATGAAGAATTTCCAAAGTTCATCAAGTCAAGTAAAGATGATTCGAGTATTTCTCCTATTGAATATGCTAGTGCTTCTGATGTGGACTATGTCAAGGAAGTCGTTGATGTTAAATTAGTCGAGAAATTTTTAATGCAAATTAACGAGAGCTTCAAATACCAAGGTATATCGGGCACTCGTTTATCTCTTGAAGTCATTGCCAGTATCGTCAATAAGCGTATAAATATTCCACAGGAACTCAAAGCAAGAGAACTAACATTCCAGATTTTGTTAGGCAATTTGGCAAATGATTTGCACTATTACAATGATTACAACTACAATACAATGACATTAGATAAAGGCCGCAAAAACATCCCCAACAATACACCTAGGAAGTCAATCACATACGAGCAGCTCGCTATTTTCTTAGATAATCTCAACTCGCTTGTTAACTGTCTCCTAGTCCATGAATCCCAAGCGCACAAGCAGACCAAATACTTGCTTCCCAACACCTACATCGACGCTTACAATAGACTAATTGAAAGAGTTTATTCAACCACCTGGATTGACGCCGAACAGCCACAGATCACAGATGCCCACAAGCTAATCATAAAGTCGGGAATTCTCTTCTACAGGCCTAAGGCCTTGGTGAATCCCATGGAGAATTTGCGATTTTCTCGCCCAATATTGAAGTCTCTTGAATACGTTTATCAACAGTTGAAAGAAAATGAAAACTTGGACAAACAAGATTCCAGGCTTAAGTATCTCATAACACTGCTCTTTCAACTCAGAACAGATTCTGAAACAGCAAGAAAGAGACTAGTCTCTCTCACCACCAGCATCTACGACATCTTATGATGCTGATAACTATATTCCTGTATATAATTTCACTGTATCAAAAGTGTGCTCCACGATTATGTATATATTTGCCATGTATCCAATGAAACATCTATTAATATTGATTCTGGACCCTTTGAGGTTCAACTATGAGGTATTTGTAAAGAGTTGTTTGAATTCCGCTAGCCAGGGTATAAAAAAAGTGTCTTTGGTGTTTCTAAGTCTTATAGAAGATGCCAATCATTTAAACCTGCTCTTAAGTCAGTACTATTCATCAGTAAGAAGGACATTGAATAAACTTGGATATGATTATAAAACTGAAATTGATATTTTTTTCAATTTGAAAACTTACGAGAACATCGTTGAAAAGGGGGACGTCATATGGTATGAGGAAAGTGAAAGCGTTCCTTTCGATCACTCTAAAACGACGTTCACAGTTTCGGGCAAATCAAGGGAAAATATTCCTACGGTGGACTTGAAAAATCTGAAAAGATACATGTCAGAAGGTGTTGTAGCTGTTGGTGGCACATTTGACCATCTTCATGACGGGCATAAAATTCTTCTCTCAATGGCGATCTTTTTGACCAAGAGGACATTGATTGTGGGTATAACAGGTGCAGAGCTATTGAAGAACAAGAAATATGCAGAGGTGCTTGAGCCTTTCTCATTGAGAGAAAAGAAATTGGTGGAGTTCTTGAAATTTTTGTTGGCAAACGGAATACGGTATGATATATATGAGATTAATGATGTATGTGGTCCTACGGGATATATCAAAGATATAAACTGCTTGATAGTCAGTAGGGAATCAGCAAAAGGTGGTGACTTTGTCAATAACTACAGATCTGAGCAAGGTTTTCCAGGTTTGGATGTCTTTATCATTGATGTCGTTGGTGGTGAAAATTCACAAGAAAGCAATAATTGGGACGGTAAGTTAAGTAGTACAGAAATAAGGAAAGAGTTGGCCGCTACATGTAAATAAATTAGGGTAAAACAATCAATATATATTGAATGGTAGTATACAGTACGAAAACTGTGAAGTGATACTTTGCAAGACTAGAAATAAAAATCACGGCTGCTTTTCTTTTACGTAGGTAAATCATACAAGGTTAATTGAAACTAATTTCCATTCATTTTATGGAAATACCCTTGTCATAATGATTTTGACGACGAGGTGACCTATCAGGATGATCTAATGCAAATGATATTTGAACAGTAGACTTGTTAATCTCATCAAACAATATCAAATTATCATTTTCGTGGTCTATGTAAAGACCCTTGTCATTCTCGTCTGCTAATGCAAATTTGATTTTATCGAAAGCTTGAATTCCTAATCCTAGCTTCTTTTTCAACCTTTCCTTGGTTACCGAGAACTTTTCATCTGGGTAAACCGGTAAAATAAAAGGAATCCCATGATGGTAATTGCTACTTTTGTGGAAATGGAAAGCAGGAATCAAATTCAACTCCTCCGTCATGGCTTGTGCTTTCGTGAACTCGTCACAAATTATAGGATCCTCATATTCATCCACTTGAGGTTGCACATCAATATACCTCTTTATCATGTCATGACTAGTCAAAATCTCAACTTCTGCAGGAAATATTCCAGCATAATATTCCAAATTACTGTTCAAGGACTCAACAGATTTTTCGAATCTCACCAAGTCATAGTACTTGTGGTTTAAACCTGACCAAACCAATAAATCTTTCAAGTCCTTTTCGGGGACTGTAACCTTAGTTAGCAATTGTTTGACAATATCAGAAACTGAACCATCCTTGGGCACTAAAAGTTCAAAATACTGATGGTTGATAAGACTGTTAAGCCAGTAAATTTTCACGTGTTTCAAATTCTCATACTCTTGAAGAGGGATTTTGAGAATTTCATACTCGAATCTGGTGGTTTGACTAATTGGTACGGTCTTTGGGAAAAACTGCGAAAGGTGATGAGTTGACTTAATCGGATATCTTTGGCCCAGATTATTTAAAATGAATAATCTCAAATATGAGGGATCGACCAGATCTCCAAGTCTTTTACCTACCTCATGTATTAGTTCAGAGTAGCTTGATAAGCTTGATATCCAGAAATCGAACAGTTTGTTAGTATCCTTATTAGATTCGTCATTATCATTTTCATTAATTAGAGACTCAGCAGATTTTGAATAAGGGGAAACACTAATATGAAGTCTGGTGAGTAAAAATTTGTAGTATTCTTTCACTGTATCAATAGCCGTCTCACTTTCCTTTATTTCTGATACTTGCAGCTCTTCAACGGTGATTATATCACCATTATTTAACTCGCTCTTTTCGAAAGTTAAATCTGGATCCAAAGACTCTATTTTCGAATGGGAAAGCTCCTCGAACAACTTCAAAGATTTCGTTCCCAAGATAGTAGATAGTGGTTCCAACAAAGATTTGATTGGTAGATCCTTTGAAACTATAGCATGGGTAAGGCCACTCAAAGTTTTCGTTTTGATATTATAATATTTGAGAAAAATCATGATATAATTGGAATAATCACTGATGTCGAAAAATTCACAATTGCTAACATTCGTACCAATCTCACTCAAAATCTTATCCAAAAATGGACCTTCATCTTTTTCTATCACTTTATCATATTTTTTCACTGTATTTGCAACATTGTGTAGCTCTTTGTTGATCTCCTCAACATAGAAAACCATTTCGTCATATTTCCTATTAAAAAATTTCAAGAATATCGAATGAATCGATAAATTCTTCATGTGAGAAGGTACTGGGTTGTCTGATCTATTACTTTGATTATTTCTGTGATTCACAGCAATCAATCTAAACGGTAAATCCTCAAATTTTGCTTCGATATCGAAAGTCTCTTCAAAGTAGCCCAATTCAACACCTATCGACTTGTATAAAGTCGAAAATGCATCTTCCTTCTTAACCTTAAGTTGTAATGGTTTAGCTTCTGGATTAATCAAACGTTCATCGTAAAACTTGGGAATTGTAGGATCAGGGTATAAATCAAATCCATCGAAATTGCTAACATTCTTAGAAGTCAAAAATTTAACGTTCATGTAGTACAAAGACTCTTGCTTCAACTTTTCTAAACGCTCTCTTTCTTCCTTTTCGAATTTAATTTGTGTGGGAATGTAGCTGGGTATAACCTTGTTTATTTCATCATCATTATCTGGAAGTATTTCTTGCAATTCGCTTTCGCGGTAATAAACCAACATATAAGCCGAAGTAACACGCCTGATCAAATTCTCTTGCTGGTCTGCCCTGGAAAGTCTCGCAAATTGTTCATTTGAGATTTCACTAGCGCCAAAGTTTTCCTGGAAAACTTGATAAGGTGTGACTTTCCAAACTTTATCATCATCGAACCTTAGCCAGGTCTCCTTGCCAGCGTACGGTTTGATCATTGCATAATAATGTCCATTAGAAATACTTCCTTGGTGAACAAGAACACCATGTAATTTATAGTTCCAGTTCTGGTTCCTCACAGATTCCGGCAATTCCTCATCCAAGTAAGGCTTCAAATCGATTCTATCAGGAAATTCACAAAAATCATCAATCTTAACTAAGTCATCAACCATGAAATCGTATTCAAATCTTTTAAGTTGCAAGTGAAGAACTGCAGGGAATGATTGAAAAACGACACCCTTTTTTGCATCTTGGTAGCCGTAGTCATCGCCGGCTTGATACTTATTCTCACCCTCTAACATTTCAGTCTGAACATAATTTTTGAATGAGTCTTCCAAGTTTTTGAAGCCCTTAACATTTAACTGAATATCCCAGAAATCTTCCACACGAGAGCTTTCGTAAGGGACGTTAACACATTTAATGTACGACTTCATCTTACCTACGAAAATGTTGTTCAAACTATTTTCAATCTTAGACCCTTTCATTGCAGTTTCCAACTTATCCATCAAAATACGATTTAATTCTTGAACATCGTGTTGTGTGAAGGCATCTGAGGACTCCCAGCCAAAGGATTTTGTCAATTCCATAGTCCCGACAGCTTCGTTCGAAGTTGTAAGAAGATAGAATGTTCGTTGTAAATTTAAAGGCACCGACTTCCCATTAGAATGTGATTGAGTTGGAATCTGATAAACAAGTTTCCTGAATACTTTAGTGGTGAAATAACTTTGCAAAAGTGAATTGAGGTAACAAGTAGCACCCTGATTGAATAAACCCACAAACCCAGTATTTTTCTTCGAATCATAGTCAACCATTGAATGCCATAATACCCCTGTGGAGGAATCATCAATCACCTTTACATATCCAGTTATATTAACAGTGTTGTTCTCAAGAATGGGTTTTCTCTGGCCAAGTCTTGCGTTTGGCGATTGTAACAGTTTCAAATCAATTAGTGATGAAAATCCCCAGTCTGTTTCATTTTTGTTGAACCTGTGACTGGATCCACTCGGAAGATGACACTCTGGGTGATTGGCATTCCATATGTCTAATCCAAATTGAGCGCAAGCATACCAATCGTCAGATATATTGCCTTCTGAGTCTGGTATCGGATGAGGCTCCATATATACAGAAATATGAGTATTGTTGTTCCCTCGTGGAAACAAGAGAATGTTCCAATTGAAACCACCGCATTCGAATGTTGGTGATCTTACTTTATCCGCTTTCAATGAAGACCAATCCTTTATCTCCCAGACGTAGTAAGTCTCATCCTTGACGGGGTAGTCGGGTATTGGTTTCATCAATCTTTTCGACATGCTCACGAAATCATTTGCTATTGGCGGTTTGCTCCTTGCGGTATTTGTGTTCGAATCTACTGGCATCACATCATCTTGCTCTTCTTCTTCCTCTTCCTCTTCTTCAGATTCTTCTTCCTCCTCCTCATCCTCATCCATTGTATTAGGGATGTTTACTCCATATTGCTCTTCCAACTCAATCAGCCGCTCCAATGACTCTCCCTCCTGTCCCAATGACAGCTTCTTGTTATTGGAATCGATATTCATCGCCGTGTTTTCCTTATCCTCTGCTGGCGATTCAGTTATCATATTAAGAAAACTTCTCTTCACCCCAGTATCTATATCTTTGTCGTTTTCAGACACCTTGCTTTATTTTATTCTGTCCCCTTTCCTCACGTATTTCAATTCTTTTAAGTCGCTAATGAACTTCCTCTTGGCCCTCTAACTGAACACCTCCTTAATTAGATTCCAGCGGCAATCTTTATTTAAGACTATTTCTTCAATCAATCAATGATATTGATTCCTATGTAGATCAATTGGTTACGCCAATTTTCAATACTTCTATACTTGCTTTCGTTTGAAATATCAATAGTATTCCATTTATAAAGCCATATAAGTATAATGAATCGGACTAACTGTATGCCCTCTCAGTGAGAGATCATCAATTTTTCTGTCACTCTCCTCTGTTTTCTCGGTCACGTGATTTTCCATAAATCTGCTTCTCTTGAAGGAGATATTAAAGAAGTGTATAGACATCTAGGATAGTGAATGGGGATATCATATTGATCAGCAGATCTGGATTCACGTACGGTTAAATTTTGGCATTTTTTTTGTATCTGGAAAAAGTTTTAGAGCCAATTTTCTGTTGATCAGTTCGATTGCTCGGAAAACTGTGGATTAGCAGAGGGAGAAGTGAAGTAGAATCATTTTGTTCTGTATAAATCTATGTTGTGTGTCTTTGTGGATGTTATGCATGAGAGGTTGTGCTTATTTTTCAAGTTTAATATTGGTTTTCAGTATAAAATATTCGAGAGATAGACCATGGTTTTCGAAATTCTGGGGAAATTTTCAAAATTTTGCAAACTCCAATACAAATTGTTTGAGTAAAAGTGTTGAAATACGTGCCAAAATATCCGAGGCTCGAAAGCTTTATTGAGTCTCAAATAGGGCAAGTAGCTGTACAACGCCATCTTTTTCGTTGAGATTACCGGTTACATGGGTCGACCTGGCAGGAGAGTAATGGCTACCACGTGAATCCATATTACATTCGTAGCATTTTACTCGAAAGACTTGTACTCTTACCATGATTCACCACTAATCCTACTTCAGGTGATACATTAGTACAGAGTTTGCTTGGGGTTGCGGAAGCTTTTAGTAGGATTGCAACACAAACCAAATTCTACTGTTACATCACATGTGCCACGAGTACATGTGGTATTGGTAATCGGTAAGATTCCAGGTTTATGGGAGCTGCACTTCTCAGATGGGTTTGGAAATTCTCCAATTAGTGCAGCCTAATCTAAGTCTCATCGCATAAAAAAAAAAGATGAAAAATAAAAATTGCACCCAAATGATATTTCAGGTGGGTGCAAGTGATTGGTCAAGAGTTGGTTGGGGATCTATTGCATACACCGGTCCAGTTGGTCGCACCAGACAAATATGACATCGTTGTTCAAAATACCGATCCATCCCCTTGAAGCTTTTGAATCATAGGAGGTCTTGATATCTATCGAAAAAATATACACGTCATCGGCTGTGCTAGCAATCTCGATTCTGCCTTCAAACACCGTGCTATCTCAAATGAGACATCATTGCTTCCTCTTTCTCACATCTGAACCACCTACACGTCCGTCGAGTAGGAGTCAGCGATGTAACACTCTTGTTATATGATTTGCATACATATGTGCCGACTTGTGTCGGCACTTGGCAGGAAACAGAATCGGAAGATCCAGAAAGGTGTCCAAATCTCTCCTTGCAACGGTCCAATGTACATGTAGATACTTTTCTGTATTGCATGAAACCAGATGGACAGAACTATCGAAATCTTGCTCTCTCAGTCTAAGGAACCTCAGATCGAGTGTATAAAGCACATACATCGGATCTAACCGTCGTTTTCTTCTTCTCCATTGAGTAAAATCCAAGACCTGGGTAGATTTGCAACTCATATTCGTCTTTCTCATACTCCATTCTCTCCCCCATCGTACCCCTGACCAGACATACTGATAACATCCTGACAGCAGCTTCAACTTCACACAATGAAACGGGCCTTTCTTGAAGCATGGTATTACCATTCCGTATACGTCGAAAAAAAAAAAGACGTTGAATTGCACGAGACGATCTATGCAACACTGACGCCCAGGATCGTCTAAAGAACCATTCGAAGTCGTAACTGTCCGTCGCCGGTCCATACAATTGCGCACTTTGAGAAGAGGCAACTGGTTACCAATACTCGTCTCAGTTACGAAATCCGGCTACTTGTTTAATATTCTTCGCATCGTCATCTCTGTTAGCTGCTAATACCTTCAAATGGCCTCTGCCATTAAAACCAACTGAAACACCGCTGTAGTGGCCAGACATATCCCCCTGAAGCACCACCCCCTTCGAGATTTACGAACCAATGCGCAAGAAGCCTGCTGGTGCAACCCCTACCGTTGTTCCACTCAACGCAGATGGCACTGAGCACTGAAGTGCTCAGTGCCTTCTTGCCCTTTCCTCCTTTATTACTCCTTGTGTAGACATAATTGCCAACAGAGCCGAAACAGATTACAGACATCGCCTGACTACAATGGCCTCGTAGTCACGAACCAGGTGCCGCAAAATATTCTTTGCCCATTACGCGCTACACTCCTTGCCCCTTCAGACTGCTTCAGAGCAATCATACTACACCGACATGCTCATCCTTTACTGCTATTCGACACTCCTGAGACCTGCTTCGTAGCAACTGTCATCTAGGCTCTGGAGGAGACACCTCATCGTCTTTGAAAACTCTGTGTCTGTGTGAGCGCTGCCAAGCCCGCTCTCGGCATCGGAAAACTGACTCGCGTGTATAGTCGATCTATGTAGTACTCCAGTATTTGCCTTGAGACAATGCTGATCTTGTTCGAAAAAATGACGAGGCGAGAGGCCACCCCCGTGGCCTCTCGCCACGTCTCCTTGTTTCTGCCCTTCTCTACCTCGAGCCTCGTCAACCTTGTCCCCAAAATACCCGCCGATGCCTCCCTCGCTCCCTGCAACAAAGTCTAGACCGTGTCCTCCAACACATGGCTCCACGTAGACGCCATATAAGCTCCCGAGAACAATACAACCGCGTTGTCTAGTTACGCAGCCCGTCCACCAATCTGACCGATTTCTTTCCCTTTTGTTACATACCGTCAACATTTCCCTTCTTATATGCCGGCCCAAATCTTCCTACCTGCCGAATCCAGACAAAATACGCACACCACAACCTCTCCCTCTGATATTAGGCGTAACCGTGCTTTGTTCCCATGCAACCTTAACCTTGTTCTTACTTTTTGTGTCCGAAACCTAAACATACGCAGCTCGTTGTACCTCTTCAAAGCATTGGCTAATCGGGTTTTCTCCTATAATGACGACACATCCTCTATTTACTTTGGCGGTCAAAAAAGGATTTTCTTTTCTGGCGCTAAGCAATTCTCAAGGAGCAAAATCAAAGAAGTTTATTAAACTAAAATTCCCTCATAAAATCTTTTCTTACCTTCTTTATTATAGTGTAAACTAGAAACAGGTATTTCTGCAGTCATTCCTTAGTAAATCTTTCCCTAGATATACCTTTTAACTACTTACACATACAATCATTAAGATCGAAAGACTATGTTGTTACAGACACTCGTTAAAGCATCGTTGATCGGAGCAGCATTGGCACAGCCTTTGCAACACCAACACCACCAACACGAGCAGAAGAGAGACGTCAAGTACGTGACCACCACCAACGTTGTGGTGGTGAACGGAGGAAGTGGAGCAACCGAGACCTTGCCTCAGGTGAGCTTGTCAACCGCCACGTCCGTGTCGGTTGGCAGTGCCACCTACGTGCCCCAAGCGGCTCCAAGCTCGTTCTCGAACCCAACCACCTTCGAGACCAAGACCAGTTCTGCTGCCGCTTCTAGTACTTCTTCTGAGTCGGAATCGACTGAGACAAGCTCTAGTTCCGGAAGCACTGGAGGAAAGGGTATTTCTTACAGTCCTTACTCAGACGATGGAGGATGTAAGTCTTCATCCCAAATCTCCTCTGAGATCAAACAGTTGTCCTCGTACGACATCATCAGATTGTACGGTGTCGACTGTGACCAAGTCAGTGCTGTTTTGGCTGCCAAGTCTTCTAGCCAAAAGATTTTTGCTGGAATCTACGATGTTTCCAACATCGAGTCCGGTATCGAGACTTTGTCCAGCGCTGTCAAGTCCAATGGTGGATGGGACCATGTTCACACCGTTGCAGTTGGTAATGAATTGGTTAACTCTGGAGAAGCTTCCACTTCTCAAGTCAAGGAATACGTTAACACCGCCAAGTCTGCTTTGAAATCCGCTGGTTACTCTGGTTCAGTTGTTGCTGTCGATACCTTTATCGCTGTTATTAACAACCCTGACTTGTGTGACTACTCAGATTACATGGCTGTCAATGCCCACGCTTTCTTCGATGGACACGTTACCGCCGAACAAGCTGGTGACTGGGTTAACTTACAAATCGAAAGAGTCTGGTCTGCTTGTAAAGGTAAGAAGTCAGTCTTCATTACCGAGACAGGATGGCCAAGTAAGGGTGACAACAACGGTGTTGCTGTCCCATCTCAGGAAAACCAAAAGAGCGCCATATCTTCCATCAGCAAAAAGGTTGGAGATGACGCAATCTTGTTCACTGCTTTCAATGACTTGTGGAAGGCTGACGGCTCCTACAACTGTGAAAAGTACTGGGGTATTTTGTCTAGTTAATTGACGCGTTCGCCAATTAGCTAAGTATACAAATCCCGCTAACTATGATTTTGTTTCAAATTATTGTTTTATCCTGGATATCCTAGATAGTATGTTTAGATGAATACATCGTACAGCTATTTACTCTTACAACGCTGTAGTTCGTCAAAATAAGACCCTGTGTTCTGACGAAGTGCTAAATTAGATATGTTTACAAAATGACTTCTGTTTTCGGTAATACTCCCATCAGTAGTAATAATGGTATCTTAGAAAGAGCCTGATACATAACTCTCTCAGCACAAGATGCGTCTGTATAATCCTACGAGACGGATCTTTTTGATTTTTCTTTCTCCACCATTACTACTTATTTGACATAGCTGATACTCGAAAATAAGTCCTGTTAATTCTTTAGCAGAAAATTAAAACATATATAAAATACAATTAAAAATCACATCATTAATGCATGATTTAGTTCAACAGAAGAACTGACTTGAGAAAATTCTTCCTTGCTCGTATCTGATCTTCGCTGTATATCTTGATCAACTTGTTCTCTTCTGCTGTATCCAAGAGTGCATCGGCTTCTTCGTTCCATATACCGTTTACATTTTTGACAGTCAAGAAGGAAAGAAGCTCTTCACTCAAACCGTCTGTATCGACCGATCCATAGAGCTTGCTCAAAAAGTATTCTATGAAAGTTTTTATTCTCAGAACATCTCCATTGGTAGACATAATTATATGGGATGTGAGTGAATAATTGAAACCCAAATTTTTGAATCGAGTGAAAAAACTTGGAAAACTAGAATCGTGTTTATCATTTAATTCATCATAGATCCTATGAATAAGTTCATGAGGGTTACTGTAGTTGAAGAAATTATCATTGATTATATCCTCAAATTTGAGTGGTTTTGCCAAATACCGAATCAGAATGGGCGATTGCGAATCGAGTTGTGTGTCAAGCTGCGAGTCAAGTTGAGAGTCAATCTGAGGCTCCGGTTCACTCTCGAAATTTGCTTTTATCACAGCGTTTCTTTTCCTTTCTTTAGCGGGTACCAGTTTCTCGGGTTTTGTTTGTTTAGCCCGCCTGTTTCCACGACCTTTATCCGTTTCGAGTCTTTTATCTTGTTCTATCAAAACATCGTCAATGTTGGAGCTCTTCAATTCACTGATTTCTTCATCAAGAGCGCCGTCGTTTCTTTCAATACCAGCATTTGCTGCATTATTTCTTGCATAGTTAGAGCCAATTAATTCTCTGAATTCACTAGTCAATTCAGCATCAGGCTTGTTGGTTATAGGCTCGGGTGTCTTGCCTTCTCTTATGCTTTCCTCGTAATAGTCTATGTAATTTTGCACACCGTATTTGGAAATAAACTTTCTGAACCTGTCTCTCCACGAATTGACTGTATGCCCCTTAGCTTCCTTAAGCCGTATAAAATTCCCAAAGAACGAAATGGGCACAGTCAATTCTCCGTACGGATTGAACTCCACGCCTGTGTTTTCTCGATTATACTTCAATATTTGGGTGCACAATAAATAGTCATCGTCCGCGGTGAATCTATTCTTTAACGTGAAAGGGAATTCATCTAACGAAATACGAATTGGATTCCTATTCTGATCAAGAACTAACTCGTCATCAGCTCCCGTCTTGTAAACATACGATAGCCCACTCCTCAAGTGTGCTCTGTATCGGCTTCTGATCGAGTTACCGGAATGTTCGCTCAAAAGCTCATGTTCTGCAAGCTGATCAAAGAACGCATGACTGTTCCGCTTCCTAGGGTTCCTCCTGATCTGCTCTAAAATGTATTCATCCTTCGCATCAGTGAACTTGACGTGTGTTTTGGGCTGTTTCAGCGACCTGTCCACACGATTCAGCAAAACAGATTGGTGTCTGTAATTCCCAAGATCCACTATCAACCCGCGTGCGATGCATTCATCAACAAACTCAAACTTGAAACTCGTCTGGTTCGCTATTGGGTTGCTTGACAAGAGAATGATGCCATTAGTGTGGTTAGGCTCATTTTCCGTGAGTATTCCTCCGTGGTTTATAATTCTGGGCTTGTATATTTTACGTTGCAAGTCTCTCTTGGGTATATGGAACAAGAGCGGCGCGCCATTCTCGTTGACAAATATTATGCTGTTCTCTGTATCTGATTCATTCTCTGCTACTAAGAGTCCAGCACCTGCTGAATCTATCTCGTTACCATACCCAGGCACTCGAAAACTCATTCTTTGTATCTTCTACTGCAAAATATCTAGTCAAGAAGATAAACAGAAATGGTTGGATGTTTACTGATGTTAGGGATTTAGTAACAAGGATGGTAGTGCGAAGTTCAAAAAAGTCAACTGAAGCTCCAGAGGTTAGAGAACAGTATAAGAGAGAGCGAAGAGCAGTCAGCTGGGAATTGTGAGACAGTATTGGTACATATAGACACCGGTGATGAGCGTGAGGTCGAGGTACGACGCTTTGTGGTGGTTTTTCTGTGCAATTCGGCCTATGTTGCGCATATTTAGTTGCTTTGTATAAAAAAGTGCGACCTCAAGTGCGACGGCTTTGAGCACATCAGATACAAGAAGGGGAAAGCACCATGACACCAAGGTGTCATGGTACTTGCACAGACAAATCTGTTGAATAAGTGTACACCATACAGCTGTATGTGGCTGTGGTGACTGGTGAGAGAACCACAAAGTAGAGGTGGGAGCAAATACATTTGTGGAACCCAAAAATCCATGGCGTATATATTTCGCAGCTTTTAAGCAACAACTTCAACTCTGTTAGTACTTTTTTTTAGACTAACACCAACAGCATTAATTATTAAGCTAGGCATTGCTAGGTTTTCTAGCTAGATTTCACTTTGAAGAATTAGAGTCAGAACTACGATGAACGCAAAAATTAACAAGACACCAACAGCAAATTCAGCACGCAAGACTACGCAAGAGTCTTCCTGGTGGAGACATCATTTCACCACCAAAAAAACTTGCACTAATACCCCCCAGAACACAAGCATGACTACACCAGTTACTAAGAAGACGTCTAAGAGAGAAGCCTTGAAGAGATTGACGCGATTTCGTACTCGCCAAATGGGTCGCAACGGCACACCCAAGGCACATCTTTTGGAGGTCGACACCGGCAATCACGGTCGCTTTCTGTTGCGCAGGAGCTTCAGAAAACACTTTGGAGGTTACTCTTCCAAAACCAGACAAAAACAAAACGACATGGACTCGTTTGTTGCCAGACTCACGATGGAGTTGATTGACGACTTCACTGAGTTTGCGGACGAGTATAGAACAATTCATATTGCCTCTCGGGCCACCGACAGGGAAGATACAAAGAGATACAATAGCACCAAACAAAGCTCCGAAATGCAACATGAGATATCTTATTTATATCTTCCTTCTCAAAAGGTCGAAAGCTGTATAGACTTGGATTTGGAAAGCAAGAACAGAGTTGTCTCAAGTGAGACGTACAATTCTTTTATTAATAATTCGGACTACGAAAACTACGATGAATATGACACCAATAGTGGCACCGTTTTCTCGGAAATATCCTCCAAATCCACTCTACCCACAGGAACAGATATGTTCAACACTTCTCCAGGAACCACTTATAAACAAAGCAGCTCCGCAAGGACAATATACCTTCCCAGACTTAGACCACTTGTTTCTCCAACCGTTGACAAAAATTCTGCCCTCCTCTGTTATACCGAGAAAAAAAGACTCTATCCTGGAGCTACTCCATTAATTCCCCATTCCTATTGATTATGTATATAGATATGCATTTAGGTAAGACAAACTATCAGAATTTCAGCGTAGAAATATGCCAATTGTTTGCCTATTTCCATTTCCTCGACAATAGTGGTGTATTTGCGAAGTAGAGGATTATTGCTGCTTGCTGGTACATGTTTACTTTTCGCAGCCAAGCACACCTATCTATCATACTACGTGTCTCGACGCAAATACATGTAAGCTACAAGACCTTCGATGCATGTCTACTGCTATTGCGCCTAGTTGTGGATTCATGCATTTTTTTCAGGGTACGGGGAAAGAAAAGAAGTATCTTTGCACTAAGTGGATTCAGCTAATTCCACTGAAAAAACTAATCCTCCTGCCACAAATTACCAAGTGAGTTGGCACACGTATCAACTCCAGGACATGTTCAATACAAAGGCATCAGATAGCACCCATGCATACAAGAAGGACCGTCAACTCTTGTACTTCATACTATAGATTTCCCAGTTTACAGTTAAACACCTATTTACAATTTACATCAGTTCTGAGTACGCGATTTGCAATCGATATGGTCTGCTGGCCCGCAAAATTGTTTTGTACCTCTGCTCTTCTGGCGCAGTGGTTAACTTCTCTCGTAGCGATTCGCATTTACCCGCTTACACAAGGAAGATTTTCTTCAATACTACGAAGCGGGTGGGAAATTCGGTGGTTCTCCCCATCCAGCTAGGTAGGCTTGCCTCCCTAGTACCGACTGCTCTTGAGAGCTTCCATGGCGTGAAAACGCTGGGCAACGCCATCAGAAAACAGAAAGAAACTTGGTTTCTTTTATGGGAGGTGTTGCGGATGGTTGGTCTTTCAACTTGTGAAAGGCTGTTGAGTGCAATATGCGAACTTGACGAAGTCAAGCACCCGATACCGATCAACGTTATGGGATAAGTTTTTTATGTGGTTCTTTTTTTTGTTGTAGTAAAGCTCATCTTCAAAGGAATTGGGTGGTTCGAGTCCGTTATGCGCGCAAATTTGCATCAAACCAGATTTGTTATAATATAATATTTTACACGATCATACGATTTATGTATTCAATGATCATCGCAAGTATAAGAAGGATATTTGTATCCTTTAGAACAGAAGAAGAGGAGAGATCATACTCTAGAAAGGCGTTCTTCAACCTTCTTGGATTTTTGGGATCATGCGTGCTCTTTTCGTTTGTTGCCCAGCAGCTTTCTCGCCAACCTAGAGAATATGCACAAATAGCGAGGGCAAACGCTCTAATAAAGGCATTGCAATGATACAACTATAGTATAGACTACCAAGGCCACTGAGGAATAGTAAATAAGTTTGAATTTACAAAAACTATGAAATGAGCTATATGTACAAGCTGAGCTAAGATCAAGTGTGACTTATATGGCCGTCCTGAGCATATTCAGATTTGCCAAGGAATCGATATTGATAGCTTCTAGGGATAATAGTAGGAATAACAGAAGCATTGTCCTTTTATGGCATGCCATTTGAATGCCTGTGGTTAAGTCAATATATTATATGAAGTTTTAGTGTACAACGCCGTATTTGCACCGGTGGAAATAGGTCTATTACCTTAAAAGAACCTCCTTTGCCATTTCATAAGCAGTCCATGATATGGCAGTGCTGGGAACGTTGAAGATTATACGTGGCTTCAAACCTTTCATAAAGACTTTCATACCACCTTGTTTATACATCGTCTTTACAGCGCTTTTAAAACCAGTTATCTGCCTCATGCTTTCGCTATCAGAAATACCTTTTGTTTGAAGAGCTGTTTTGATGCAGTCTAAGGGATTTGTCAAAGCAGCCGCGATACCACCTGCAATACCACCAGAAACACAGTGTAAATATGGATTGTAGGCATTGGAGGGATTCAAAAGAGATGACGAGTATTCATAGAACCCAAAGTTCAATGCTGCAAACGGTATATTAGTGAAGAGCGTGGTAGGATACGAAATGTAAAACGCGGAGAACCCCTCCTTTCTGTAAATCTGAGCTGCTGATTGGAATAACTTGGTTGATGTAGACAGACTACGCTGCTTTGTGGCTTGCATTCTTTGCTTCAAGACATCAAATGGGGTCATCAATGCATCTGAAGCGATAGTCGCAGCGATACCTGCACCACTTGCAATCAAAGGGTGAGTCTCATCGGTGACGATTTTATTTGAATGAGGCGAGTTGGTCAATCTATTGACCAAAAGTGTCTTGGTTGCTTCGAAAACTGAAAAATATACTGCGTGTGCTGGTCCCGCACCTAACACCACTGAAGATACACCCCTCCACAAAGAATACGCCCCTTCACTGGAACTTATCTTCGAAATTGATGATATGACGCTTTTGGATAGTTTGCTTGTGCTTGTGGAGATCTGCATCCTTGTTTTGATCGAATCCACAGGGTACATCACTGTGTGCTCCATGATTCCAGCGAAAGCCCCGGCAGTCAAGTGTGCTGCCAAGGATACATCTCCCGGCAAAGCTTCATAGTCTATTTCAATAGCATCTGGACCAGGTGTGACCGGCAAAGCTTGAGCCATTGTTAGCACCTTTTCTTTCATCTCTGCCAATGCCCCCACTAATTGTTGGAATTATATGTATATATGAAAAATTTCCAATGGTGCTCTGATACGACAAACAAAGTAGCTTCCGCTTATATGTCTATGACTCTGCGATGCTTTTTGCCCTGTTGATAACTTTAGTTCTCTCTAGGAATCCTCTAAGATGATCAGCGTAGCGAAATTTTCACGAGATGAAATGTCGATGACTTTTCACTGTTGGCTATGAAAGCTTTTCAAAAAGCTAAAATTGATACTGGTCGATATTGATTAGCAATAATGAAGACCGTATTTACCACTACCACTGTTTGTCACCTATGTTAGATGACCCTTTCTATAATATTTAAAAGAAAAGTGCTATTAATATGGTTCGAATAAAATATCAACGTTTCCTCCATATTGAGCCTATCCGAGTACCGGCCATTTTCCGAATTTTTCACTTACATCAAGTTTTCACCAAGAAATACAAGCGAACGACGAAGTTTGAGGTGTTCAGAGTGAGTGAAGACTAAGACAGAGAAGCAGACGATTAGAGGGTACAAGTACTGGTCTACATCGTAAAAATGGGTCGAAATACAGTTGGTGGTTTTTCCGCATGCTGGATTTTTGAAGCAAGGGACCTAAAATACAGCAGTAGGCCCAAAAGTGTGTCAAAGCAGAGGCGGGCTGAAAATAGTATATAGAGGTAGAGCAGCAGTAGTCGTAGCATTGTACACACTATACCAGTCATTGTGTAACAATGACTCAGATTTCTGAGGTGGAGACGGCAATGGACCGTGGTAGGAATATTGCTGATAAGACTGGAACCATATACAATATACTGCAATTAACAAATTTGCGAATTTACGATTAAAGAGATAGCAGAATTGGCATCTAGTGCGACAATGGGAACCCAAATTGTGACTTTACGGTACTCCGATATTGTTCAGACAGCATCAGTTATCGTCTAGCATGGATAGATGCAAAATAGAAAAATATTTCTTTCGTAGGAAAGACGAAAAGTCAATACCGACACCGGCTTATTTTAGTGATTTGAGAGGTAAAGAATATAATGGTTGACATTTAACTTGAAGTATATATATATCGTAGGACCGAACTATACAAATGGCTCTGCGTCGAATTGAACGTTGTACTGCTCGGGCACGATTGTTTTGACGCTGCCTGTACGGATACACTCCAACACATTCATGGCAGCCCACTCCTCTAAGTTGGCGATGGACTCGTAGGTGTGAGTACCCATGTGAGGTAAGCTAACGACATTTGGGAGCTCGAGTAATTCTTTGGGTACTTCTGGCTCGAACTCGAACACATCTGAACCGTAGAATCCTACCTTCCCCAGCTTCAACTGGCCGAGCAACTCTTTTTCATCAACCACGGCACCTCTGGCGGTATTGACGATGATGACACCGTCTTTCATTTTGGAAATGGACTCCTTGTTGATTAGATGATGGGTTTTGGCGTTCAATGGTACACTCACCAAAATGACGTCGCTCTGCTCCAACAACTCTTCGTACGGGACATACTCTGCACCGTTTTCCAATTCTGGCTTCAATTGAGTTCTATTATAGTAAATGATTTTGCCAAAGTTGAAGGGCTTCAATCTATCACGGATGGCTCTGCCAATACCACCCATACCGAGAATACCGATGGTTTTGCCTTCTGGCTCATGGCCCAAAGCTGCTCCAGCACACTTCTTCGACGGCCACAATCCCTTGACGGCACTGTCATGGCCTGCCTGAAAGTTTCTCATCGTAGCTAAAACCAAGTAGACAGCAGTGTCTGCAGTGGGAGCCTCGACAGGCGTTGTGACGTTTGAAATCTGGATCTTTCTCTTGGTGAACGGTTCTACATCAATCTGATCATATCCTGCTCCAGTATGGCTAATGGATATAACTGACTTTGGAAGCCTCGAAGCCAATTCCTCATCAAATCGCCCAGTGTTTTCTATGCTGGCAAAGGTTCTCGATATGTGCGTAACATCACTGTATTTACCCTTGAGGTCCTTGAAGAATTCGTCTCTGTTGCTGGATGTACAATCTACCACCTCTGCAACCTTCGAAATTTCGGTCCAGTTCTTATGCCCAAAACTAATGAGCCCAAGTCTCAAAATCTTAGGTATTTTTTTAGTTCCTTGTGTCATGGTCTTCTGTGTTGGATCTTCTCTTCTCTATCTCTCGCTTTACTATTCAGAAAGACGGATTTTCAATTTAAATAAGAGTTTAAGTAGGTGAAAAGCTCATCAAGAGATAGGTTTACAGATCCCGACTTTCCGAAATAGGAATAGATAAGCAGTCACGCGCCATCGGAATACTGAACCACCAACTTCCGAGGTAAAAACCGGTTAATATTTAATTAATCCCATTAAATTTCGCACTTACGGTCAAGTGCTTCGGTCAGGGCCAGCTAATTGCGTATAACTGTAGGCGGCCAAGAGACACAGCAAATGGCGATAAGAACCTCGTCCCCACCAAAAGTGGAGTGTGTGGTCAGATGTGTCGGCCAAAAGAACAAGCGAAAATAGGATAGAAGGCTAGAGAATGGCCAGAGTTGTACAGTTTAGTGAAAGCTTGAGCTTGCACCAGCTATGACCGGAGGTGTTGAGATCAAGGTCGAGATCCTCTAAGTGAATGGGATCCAGTACCGAAGAGCCAGAGATATGGGACGGGTGAAACAGAGCCGTTCCGGGTCTTTTTTCGAGTAGAGCGGAAAGATTTCATCTCAACCACAGTTTATAGTAGATGCGCCGCTGACTCTGCGAAGCAGAGTCAGCCATCTGTCATAATAACAACTGCACTTTCGACAGAATAAGTCCTGCTCAACCGTAAAACGGAACAAAGATACGCTGTTCAGGACTTTGTGCCCAAGAGTGGAAAATATGCGAGAAGGAAGACCAGAGTTATTCCGACTCTTCTACAACGAAGAACACCAAGGTATCGAGTCCGACTTAGACTATAGGGTGTGCAAGGGAACAGGTGCAAAACATGAATAAATTTCAGTATGGAAGTCGAGATTACGATATTTATGCGACTAAACCTATATAATATAAACTTCTAGTAAAATAAAACAGATTTTCTACATTCAGTGTAGCTAGAATGTATCTCGTATGTCAGCACTCTCCCAGAGCAACCCTGTATCATATATCAGGAGAATCATAGACGCTAAGTTGCACACCGAGTGAGCAGAGTGGGGAGTGTATATAACATCGAATCTTTACATAACCAAATTTGCACCTTTATACTTGAAGTCAACGGACTTGTATGGGGAGTCGGTTACTTTGTTGGTGCTAAGCTCGCTGAGGTCTCTCTTGGGGAAATCTGCGAAAGATTTGGCATAAGTAGCAACAGAGTGGGCGATTAACTTTGTGTTAACAACCCAGGCATCGTAGTTGACGTTTGTTAAGTCGTCACACAACTGGTGGTAGCATTGGTCAAACCACTTTCCAGCAGAGCCTCCAAACTTCGTTTCACCCTCGGGGGTCTTAACACCCTCAGCACCAGTGGCGATACCACCACTTGGGATACCATTATCGAGGAAACCAGCGTAGTCTGATCTGCCGTCAAATGGGACCAAGGAATAGTTGTAGCCGTGAGAGAGGTACCAATCGATGTAGAGGTCTTTCAAATCACCTGAACCATCAGGGTGATCATCATTGTTGGCATCGTAGACTTGGTACTCGTAGTTAGGAGATGCCATCATGTCGTAGTCCATGAAGACTCTGAGTTTATGGTTTTCTTCTGGGGACAAAGTGTTAGCATAGAAGGTGGAGCCAAGTAAACCCTCTTCCTCTGCAGCCCACCATGCAAATCTGACAGCGTTATTGACCTTGAATTTGGTCAATTGCTTGGCAACCTCCAATAATGAGATGGTTCCGGATCCATCGTCATTGATACCTGGACCTGGAGCAACTGAGTCGGAGTGAGCACCCAAGGAGACCACGTTGTCATGATCACCGTACTTGGTTTCTGCAATCACGTTCAACGTGGTGACATTTTTAACGAAAGAATTGACGTAAAGGGTTGTCTCCAATTTGGTCTTTGGATCCTTCTTCAATGCATCCAAATAGGATTTGGCATCTGCTGCAGAGATGGAAACACTAGGAACTTCACCTACGACACCACTCAATGTGCCATGTACAGCCTCGTCGTCGTAAATGACTGCACCCACTGCACCAGCAGTACCGGCGTTCACAGACTTGCTGCTGAAGGTACATTGGCCCCTCTTGATCAAGGCAATTTGGCCATCCGTAAAGTCAGGGTAGTCACTAGCATCACATCCGAAGTTATCAACAAGGACTAAGCTTCCATGCACAGGGCTGAATTTGGGAGTGGGAGGAGACAAAGACAAAGGCTCCAAGGTCTTTGGCTGAGAACCCTCAATCAATAAAGAGAATGCTTCAACCTTACCATAAAGAGCTTTGAATGACTCAGTCTTGAAAGTGTAGTATCCATTGAGTTTAGCAAGCTCTTCCTTGATGTAAGAAATTGTCTTCCAGTGTCCCGGAGAAGCAATGACTCTGGTTGGGTTACCGAACAATTTAGTAGAAGAGGAAGCAATGTCATACAACTTTTCTGCCCTGACCTTCAATGCCTCCTCAGCAATCAACTCTTGCAATTTCTCAGTCTCTATCAAAGGCAAGGACTCGTACTCCTTTGCAGTGATTTGTTTTTCAATAGGAACCTCGGCAATAGCCTCCTGGTATCCTGGAACATTTTCGTTATCTAACTGTAAGAAGTGAGCACCCTTAAACAGTAAGATTGATTGTTGAATTGACTGGAATGATACCGGGAACGAATTCACCCCAACAAACAACGTCAAAAAGACGCCAATTACCACTCTAAACAACATACTACGATAGCTTTAGCAAAGAAAAGAGAGTGTTTAGTTTAGTTTGAAACAATTATATGGCTGAATTTGAAATCACGACACTATGGAATTTAGAGCCGTACGCAAAAAGCTGAGAAACTTCACTCGAGGTTCCAAAATGTGAATTTAGCAGTTTATTTGAAGATGTAGATACAGTATTTAGAAGATATATGCTAATGAAAGAGTATGAGACTAGTACAGACCAAATGTACTCATGCTGCTCTCTTTTTGTTGCGCTTGATTTTGACTTTCTGACCCCCGAAATTGAAATTTCCAAAGTTGAAGTGAAACTGTTGGCCACCACCGCCACCACCACCAGCGAATGGGTTATGATAATGCTGCTGGTGTTGTTGTTGTCGCTGGGGACCAAGTGGATCATTAGGATCGTCTCCTCTATCGTAGCGCTCCCGCAACTCTTTGTTGGAAAGAATTTCGTAAGCCTGATTGATATCTTGCATTTTGTTCTCTATTTGTTCTGGGGTCAAGTCGTTGCCCTTGTACTTGTCGGGATGGTATTTGAGAGTTTGAGACCTGTAGGCCTTTTTGATTGTTTTGTCGTCGGCATCCTTCGCGACTCCTAGGATTTTGTAGTAGTCGTTTTTAGGTTTTGTATTTTGGGCAGCTGCTTGTCTTTGCTGTTGTTGGTATTGGTGATACTGTTGCTGTCTCTGCTGTTGTTGTTGCTGGTGCTGCCTCTGCCTCTGCCTTTCCTGGCGCTCGAGATGCAGTTCGATTGGCTTGTACCTTGATGCGAACAACTTGGAGTGCTTCACTCCTTTCCCAGAGAACCGCTTCATAATCTCATTTGCCTCGGAGAACTTCTTTGCCCTGACGAGCCTGTCAATTTCAGGTATGAACTTGGGCAAGAAATCCTCCTCCTTTACCAAGGAGCAGTATTTTTCAGCACCTTTATAATCTTTGACTTGAATTAATGTCTCGCAAGACAACCTATTCAAATAGTCTACAAATTTCAAGGAAGAAATTGATTTTTGCGACCCAGTCTTCTCTGTTATGAAACTGACTGCCTTGTACATCAAGTAGTCATAGTTGTTGTGAATTTTCCTGGGGAGCTTGTTTTTTTCTAGTTTTGGAGCTTTGATCTCATCAGTGAATAGAAGGCTCTTGATTTCTTCGAAATTGAAGTCTTCGTCAACGTGCTCTCTCGCACTGTTGCTGTCGGAATCAGAAGCCATATAAAAATGACCATCCACAATGGAATACGCTTCTAGTGTTTTGAAAAACAGACCGAACCTAGACAAAAATTTGGAGTCACTTCCACAGTCTTTAAAGTCATTGTCTATACGAAGACAATTCTTCACGAACTGCTTGGCCTTTTCGAATTCACACTCACCGAAAAGCAAAAATTGGGAAATTGAATCGTACCATTGGAGATTATGAATAGGCTGCAACTTGATGAGCTTGGCCAAGTCAGAGATTATAATTTTAGCGGCTGAGTTCGACTCACCCACGTCAATTTGACCTTTATACGCTCCAAGAGCACATGCAAGATGAGTCTCGTAACCGACAACACCCAGCGGTGACACTGAAAGCACCTTCGATTCTAACTCGTCAATGCATTCCTTATACTTACCCTTTTTAAGTAGCTTGTTGGCTTCTCCCAAGGCTCCTTCCCATTCTGCAATCTTTTGAAGGATGTTTGCATCTTCATCTCCAACCACAGACTTGAGTGCCACCATATCACCTCTTTCCAAGTACAATTCCACCAATCTGGCCTTAGCAGGAGTCAGCCCAGACCCGAGATTCCATGCCTTGAGCAAGTCGGAGATAGCCTGCCCGTCCTTGTTCAAATTAATCTCTATAAGTGCTTTGATGTAGTAAACCTGAGGCAACTGATTTTTGATTCCAGAATCAATTTTCAACTCAACATCTCCCCCTTCAAGCTGCAAGCCTCCCTCTATCTCCTTGACCATCTGCTCGTAGTGCTCTAACACATTGGATGTTGGTCCTTCCTGTGTGAACAAGCTATTGGCCTCTTCCATGCGTTTCAATATCCCAACCTCATCTATTGCCGACGCAACAATTATGGTTATACTGACGATAACATGATAGAATATCAAATAGTGATATTTCATATCTTCAGATACTCCTTACGACGAACCAGATCCTTGAATGACACACAGAGGAATCACTTAACGAGACTTTCTTGTATAGATAATGCTTTCGTGTACTTAT